>CM061062.1:82403111-83614817 GCA_030762895.1 Sophora flavescens
GGATGGCGAAGGCTCGGAGGAGGAGTGACTCTGAGGAGCAACCACTCATGGTTGGGACCTGTTCTTGTTTTAGTTAGTCTATTCGGTTATTATTGAGGATATATTTGCAAGGAGCAGTTACTCTAACCTCACGAGTTGTCAAGCATCGAGATTTGGGTTGTTGTTGTTGTTTTTAAATTATTTTGTTTAAATATGTTTTATTTCGCGTTATTGAACACTAGTTCATGTGGGACCTTTCAACCATGAGCGGGCCTTTGTTTTGTCGGTACTTCCATGATTAATTTTTATTAATTGCTGATCTTAAGTGCTTATAACTTATACGCGGGGGGTAGAGGTATCATATAAGTCTAAAGCCAGTTATTGATGGTTGACAAAGCTTGAAGTAGAAAGTAGCATTAAATATATATATATATATATATATATATATATATATATATATATATATATATATATATATATATATATATATATATATCTCTCAGCATTAGATATTACAACAGAATTTATCCTAACTTTATTGACAACTATAAGTAATGTGTACACATAATATCAATTCAAAATGATCATTTTATTTTCCTAAGCCGAGCGATGATGAACAAGCACCAATCCCAAAGGGATAGGCATGAGGAAGCACAGGCAAAGTCCTGTCAATTCCATTTAACTATAAAAGTCATTGGATCTTATCTCTCTTGTGAACATGAAGGAAAGGTTAAGTGCACGAAGAGATGGCAAAGGGTAAAAGCGTTGGAGGAATCGGAAGCGAGGATTTTTATCCTCATTTAGATGGCACCTCTTGAAAGCCAATAATGTGATAAACCTTTACCTTAACACTTCGTCATATCCATCTGTGAGGTGTCTATAATCAAAGTAATAAAAACGATTAGTGGAAAGCGATTATAATCGGGTAGGTAAAACTATGTAGGTTGTGAAGCAATCTGTACAAGTAACATTCTTTGGAAGATTCACCTTATGCGAAGCAGGGTTGAGATGGACACATATAACATGAAAATTTTCACCTATCTTGAACAAAACCTAAAATTTCGCTTGAAAACTAATTGTGGTATATCTGCCCCAGAACCCTGATCAGAGCCTTTTACGATGTGCTTCCAAGAAATTAAGTTTCGACACTGCAACCTTTTGGAAAGAAAGAAAAATAGGAGATAGGCGAGAGAAGATATAAGACATCACACTCCTCTAGGAACTCAAGAAAGTTTCATAATTAATTGTCATTTTTGCAGCTATATCATCCATGTTAACTTGATTAAAAAACAGCCACAAGAACCGTATGAGTGCAGCCCCCCAAACCATCTCGAAAATTAAAAATAGACATTTAGAGGTGGAGTCCATAAGATCCACAATGCCACATTTCCCTCTCGTCCTCCGTCTTAAACCCTGCCCTCTTTATAAAGACAGATCATGATACCAGGTCAGGATAGAGCATAAAGTAGTTACAAGCAATAAAATAAAATGAATTAAAATGAGAAGTTCTATCCTCGTTTAGATGAAGCATATTTGAAGCCAATTTTTTTATAATAACACTACACGACAGCTTACGTAGCTCACAATCACATATGTAAAGGTGTCGCGAAAACAATCAAAGTAAAAAAAAAAATTAAAGTGGAGCCAACTATAATCAAGGTTTAAAAGCCTATGTAGATGTGACTAATATATGTATGTACATATCTTTGGAGGATTAAACTATCCACCTTGTAAGTTGAGATAGTACATATATGAAAAGAATTTTACCACCTGCTCCTTAAAATAAATTCTCGACAACTTCAAATTGTGTTATATCTTGGACATGGTCAAGAAACCATTTCAGTCTGCAAAATTAAGTTTCCAACTATATATGCCAATCTTGAACAAATAGGAGATGCGACACGAGGAAAGATACACAAGACATCACTTCCTCACAGGAACTTTAAAGATCTTCGTGTGAGCGCCTCGGCTTTTTGCCTTCTAATGTTAATAAGAAAGTTGCTAGCGACATATTGCTTATTCTTGTTATTTTATTCTGAATTATCACACAAACAAGCACAATTTTTACACACATAATGTTGGACACTTCATGGTGTGACAAATTATATGCATTTCCACTCCCCAGCAGATAAAAAACCATCCTAGTCTAGATCAGCATAAGCGATACATATTTTTACCTACAAATGCGAAAGTAGAAATGGTAAGCGTATTCCAACCTAACAAATTATAATTCTTAACGAAATAAATACATGCACATGCCAAGAAAAACACAATAATATATGTGTGTCATTTGCATATGAGGATATCACAAATAAACTAGGTATTACTAAGTAACTTGTTCAAGCATATGCCTTTGACATTTCTGGCGGGTGGTGGAAACAGCGGAACGGCCAAGTAACATTCATCATATTGGCATCCTCTTCTTTTCTTGTGAACTTTACCAAAATTCATCCTTGTCATCAGGATTGCAGGTCGTAAAAACTCATTGACTAAAGCAGTTTGTGAAATGCACTCATCATCATCAGGCTGATTTAAGACAAATAAAAAAGTGGATGGTTGAATTAATGCTTTAAGTTCTTAATTACAAGGGCGGTATATGGAAAAAATATTGAAATTGAATAAAATAGATACTATTCAGTTGAAGATATAGGGCGTATGAAAGAAGCATCAATCCACACATTAAAATCATTTTTGACTATAACTCCGATTGTGAAAACCCCACTTTTTGAGTTAAAACACAAGAGGTTTACTTGGTCTATTACCCTATGAATTTTCTTCCAAGGTGAAAGTCCAAGGATGGTGGTGTTAGCAGTGAAGAATTCAAGTGCTCGTAGCTTTCTGGCGACACAAGAAAGGTTGGTGGTGAATTTATATGAACTGCGATGGTGTAGGTTGAAACGTACAAGAGTGGAACTTGGATAGTTTGGTGAGGTTGAGAACTGAGGGGCATTGTTGAGATCGAAAAGAGTGAACAAGGAGGTTTCGCGTTGGCAGTCTCGCCCCTTGAGGCAGCTCTCTTCTCGGCGATAAATTGGAGAGGCACTTTCGATTCTCCTCCCCCCTCTTTTTATTCTGGGTTCGTCTTCTTCACTGCCGTCATCGCCGGCTGTGTTGCCTCTCTTATCTGCCACTTTGACCTCGTTCCTGTAGTCACTGGAGTTCAAGTTCAATTTTATAATCCATAAAGAAAAAAACTAGTCATAAATCAAGCACACCAAGCACGTAAACATACGAGATTGAAGAATGGAAGAAAATTCTCAAAATAGATTTGGTGAGAGTATTGATTCATGATTTTTAGTAATATGAGTAAATAAAGAAAAAGAAATAGTAGAGAAAACTGGAGTGAAGTGGAATCAACAATCTAAACCACTTAGATCATCTGAGGAACAATAGAGGGGGCCAGGCAGCGATCTGGAGAACAAGGTTGTCGATGGTGTCGGCCAAAATAGACATGATCACGAATGAAAGGAAAAAATGGGGTATCGTTGGTTTCCGGGATTTTGGCTCTCGGGGTTTGGGGTTGTAAAAATACAAATGCATTAAAATTAAAATTACACAAGTACAAAAAAAAAAGTTTGCCTAATGCAACGAGTGTAAAAATTGTTGTAATATAGATAAACATGGGTTTATGTTGTACTCTTAAAAACATATGAAATACATATAGTATTGTCAGGCCAAAAAAATTGTTGCTTATTATGTTTTAGTACGGTTTTCAGGTTGACAAGATTAGTGTTGCGCTAAAGTCAAAATGTTGTAGTGATCGAAGGGCTCTTCGATGATGTCAAGTACCTTGCTCACACAGGTACTTTGTTTCGACTCACTCTCTCATTTTTTACGAAGACGTCGAAGGGTGTTTCGAAACTCTCACATAACTATCCTGTGGTGCCGTCTAGTAACACTGGATTTCAGTCTCTAAAAGTTTGTGATTATTGCTTTGCAATATGTCTATCAGCCCTTGTTCTTTAATACCTGAGTGCCTTCCACAGAACTGTAACAATCCGAAAATTTCAATCTCAGTGGCTGTTTCTGTTAGCTACCCCATATGATATTGGATTCAGAGGGCCTGATTCCCCATAACGATTTCTAGAATTTTCGGACTGAAGAATTCTGGAGTGAACATTACCACTATTGGAGCTTAAGGTTTCAGGGTCTTTGAGGAGTTCAGATAAGTTGATGGTATCTATGGCAGTACCAAAATCTAAACATAGGCAACAGAATACCACCCAACCAGATGCCACATTTCTGTGGTTGATAGTCCATTATTGCTAACAACCTGGTATGCTTGCTTCTTGTTATCGTAACGGGTAGTCTTTAGATCTCATTTCATGAGTGACAATTTAAGAAAATTTGCTTAAATGGGTTTACAAAAATCTTGTGAAAGTCCAAAGCCTTTTAGCTTTATGCATTAATGAAGCAATTTGGTTATCATGTGGATATGATGAAAATATTGACCCATTCTTTGACCCCAAAATATATCACAGCTCCACAATCTGCCTCTAAATTGGACCAGCAGCATTCATTCACTCTTCTGGGCTCCTCACTTTTTCGTTCTTCACCCTAAAATTGTTGAACTTCATAACTCGAAAACAATACTTCCGTTTGATCAAATACCTCTAAAGTGACCTGACCTTCAAGCACCATTGTTACTCCTTTCATCTATTTCTAAAAAACTGCCAGATCTTCACTGTGCGATGAATGATACAGGCCGGGGTGGAGAAGCTTACAAACGGATAGGATAATGACCTGATATAAGCGTTGACTTTAATTTACCTTACAAAACTAAGAAAATTATGACCATCAAAGTTGTAATTTCAATTTTATACACTTCAGCTGTTTGCCTTTACATTTCTATGTTGTATTGTAAATAGTAAATACAATAGGAAAAATTGAGGTAATTTGGTAACTATTTCCAATAAAGAATTATTGTAGGATCTTGTGCTTATCGATCATAGATGGGAGTCCATTGTGCAGGTTTTATTTTGATATAAAATGCAAAAACCTATCATGGGGCATCTACGCGAGATCTTGTTTGGCACTAATCGTATCATGGATGGCTACCAACATTATCGGATCAGTATAGTAGTCACCCCGCAAAATTAAATTGAACTAGATTGTGACCCATGACGTCGCGGTTGCCAATTTTGTAAATTTTATTGTATGAAATTGATTATAAATTGACGATAAGTGAGATTATAAATTAAAAAATAATATTTGTGTGAAAAAGAAAAAAATATTAGAAACCAATGCGAGTTATTCACGGCTTCAGGTTCAAATGAAGTGGTTGGGATCTTATAAAGAAATGATGTGGTTGAAATGAATTCATCCATTATTACTTCCAAATTCAGTATGCATAAATTTGTTCTTAGTCATGTCATATTCATAGGTAAGTTTGAACATCCAAACCAGTCCAACGATACATAAGAAGAGTTAAGAAATGAGAGTAATATAAAAGTTTTTCATGAAACAGTGATCATATCTTTTCACCTGTAGATCCCGAGTAGGTGAAACTCTCAGTAATTGAGTAGGTTTACATGCCCAACCACTTCCTCAATTACTTTGCATAAAACATCGAGACCTATGAAATTAAGATCACAAGCAACTCAGACATTGTCTCATCAAGGGTTAGTGTGAGATTGTAAATGACAATGAGGTCAAAGGAAACAATTTGAAAAAAATGACTCAATCAATAGTCAAAATAAAATATCAGTGATTAATACTATAAACTAAAAAGACTGAAAAAGGACTCGTGAGATCAAGTTCCTCAAATCCATCTGTCATTTTTTTTTATTCCTCAGAGTTTAATTGAGACCATATCCCAGAAAAGGAAACCCTTGAACTATCTGCCCTTTATAGTACATAGCAAGAGTTATGTCTTCCACAATAGGATCTTTGGGTTTTGACTTGTCTGCTCAATATCAACTTTATCTGGTATATCAACTTGATCATCTAGGCATCAAATCCATGTGTTGGAGATGGCAAAAATATTGTTGGAAGTGTAGAGAATTCTAACATTATGTTATTGGTGCTATTTGTTAGGAACTAATAATTATTATTAGTAATTAGTTTTCCATAAACTATGGAAACACCTTGGGACCAGCTTGTACACGTGAAGACTTCTCCTGTAAGTACAAGCCTGCAAGAGAAAGAAATATATAATCCCAACAAGAGAAGATAACCGGAGACGAAAAAACTTGAAATAAAGTTTTGTTTTCACAAGTGTAGTTGGGTTGTGGGTTGTGAGTATTTTATGGCTTGCTTTGTATATTTGCCCTTTTGAGTAAAATATCTGCGTGATCCCAGGAGAGCAGTGAAGCATTATTGGCTGACCTCAGTTATCAATTTTTGTGTGTTATTATTCCACATTTATTTCATTTTTCCATATCTGGTTTAGGAAAATTGTATTTTCCCAACAATTGGTATCAAGAACTTTGGTGATTATTTCGTCAATTTTTACAAAGATATTATTCACATAAATAGTAAATTTTGTGAATAGTGAGAATTTTGATGGCGACACAAATTATCCACGAAGGTGCTCTAAAACACGGTGGTTCGTACAAGTTGTCAAAAACAATCTGAGGAAGTCAGATTTGAGTTGGAGCGATGAGGCTGAAGATGAAGGAAGGTGAAAGTTGAGAAGTTCGATGGGTGCGGACTTTGGCTTTGGAAAATACGATTGAAGATTATCTGTGTCGAGAAAAACAGATCAACCTCCCAAGAAAAGAAACCAGGAAGGGCATGAAGGATGAAGATTGGACTCTTCTTGCGAATAAAGCCCTTGGAGTTATCCGATTGACATTATCCCACAATGTTGCTTTTAACATTGCAAAAGAAAAAGACATAGCGAAGTCTTATGGTGGCCCTTTCCGATATGTATGAAAAGTCGTCGACCTCGAAACAAAGTTCATTTGATGGGCGGTTTGTTCAATTTACGGATGACGGAAGAAGCGCATCGATGCGCCTTTATCTCAATGAACTCAATACCTCAGCTTGATTGAGTTCGGTTGGAATTGAGTTTGATGAAAAGTACGAGCATTGATATTTTGTCTTCCCCTACCTGACCGGAATGCTCTACTCCACTATGTGAGTAGCTCCTCGGGAAGCAACAAGTTGAAATTTAATGATGTTCGTGATCGGTTCTCGGTGAAGAGATCCCCGACGGAGAGGTAGGTGAATCGTCAACCTCTCCGGTGTTGCACCGCGAGTCAAGAGAGAAATTCAACGGAGGAAATGGACGCGATAAATCGAGGACGGAGGTCCAAGTCCAGAAAATCACCATAGTTCCAATAGCTCGAAGAATGTAGGTGTCAGGATTATGGAAAGATCGAAACTACAAAAATCGGTGCAAAAGTACATCGAAGAATCGTGAGGCGAAGGCGGAGGAAAATGTTGACCTCCACGTCGGGAGAAGATGATGCATTGTATGCTCTTTGGAGAGCAAGGAAGAGTCTTGGGTGTTAGACTCTGGAGCATCCTTTCATGCCACTTCATGAGAAAAAGAATTCTTTGAGGATTATGTCCCCGGAAACCTTGGTAAAGTTTACCTTGGTGGCGGTCCAATCTTGTGACATTGTGGGTAAAGGTGTAGTGAAGATTAAGTTGAGCTGGTGCAGATGGGAATTGAAAAATATGGACATATTCTGACCGGCGAAGAACTTAATCTCGTTAGGCGGTGGGTTGATGATGGCTACACAGCGATCTTCCATGGGATCAATGGAAGATTTCAAAGGGTGCAATGGCGATTGCTCACGGTAAAAGAGTGGTACTCTTTATAAGGCGGTAGGAACATGTCATTTGATTGCGGTTGCAACAAATGAAAATCCCAATCTATGGTCTCGAGAGAAAGGGATGAAGATCATGCAATCAAAGGGCAAACTACCGGGTCTTTGGTCGATGAAATTGACATGTGTGAAGACTGTATACTTGGAAAGTAGAAACGAGTCGACTTTCAGACAAGTGGAAGAACCCTAAAGAAGGAGAGAGACTCGAGCTGGTTCACTCCGATGTTTGGGGTCCAACTACCGTCTCATCTATTGGTGGGAAACAATACTTTGTGACTTTTATCGATGATCACTCTAGGAAAGTATGAGTCTACTTTCTGAAACATAACTCTGAAGTATTTGAGGCTTTTAAGATGTGGAAAGCCAGAGTTGAAAATGAGACAGGGTTGAAGATCAAAAAGCTCAGAACAGACAATGGTGGTGAATATGAAGACACCAGATTCAAGAAGTTTTGCTATGAGCACGGAATCAGAATGGAGAGAATCGTCGGGGTACGCCAACACAATGGTGTAGCTGAGCGTATGAACCGAACATTGACTGAAAGAGACAGAAGCTTGCGTATGCAGTCAGGTCTACCGAGCACAGAATACCAGAAGAGGTGTGGAGCGGAAAACAGGTGAAACTCTCACATCTTAGAGTTTTCGGTTGTGTAGCATATGTGCATATCAGCGATCAAGGTAGAAATAAGCTTGATCCCAAATCAAAGAGTGCACTTTCATCGGTTATGGTGAAGATGAATTTGGCTACCGCCTTTGGGATGATGAAAACAAAAGATGATCCGTAGTAGAGGCGTGATCTTCAATGAAAGAGTGATGTACAAGGACAGGCATAGCACGGATACCAGGAACTCGGAACAGAGTGGGCCTGTGTATGCGGGGGAGGACGATGTCCCGTAAAAGTCCTATAGTTGAGAATTCTCAATCGAGAGGAATCAACTCAAACAGATAGCGAGCAATGCTCATGATACACCAACACCTCCTACCCCAACTCCCCTATTGATAAGGTCTTCTCGGCCTCGTGCCTAACCAGGGGATACATGAATTATATGTTGTTGACCGATGGAGGGGAGCTTGAAAACTATGAGGAAACATGTCGCGAGCCATGATGCTATCAAGTGGGAGCTTGCCATGAAAGACGAGATGAAGTCTTTGATCTCCAATCGGACATGGGAACTAGTTGAGGTTACCCTATGGGAAAGAAGGCACTTCACAACAAATGGGTGTATCGGGTGAAGGAGGAGCATGATGGCTCAAAGAGATACAAAGCCCAACTAGTTGTCAAAGGATTCCAAAGCAGAAGGAAGGAGTCAACTACACTGAAATTTTGCTCCGAGTTGTGAAGCTCAATACTATCAGGTGTGTGTTAAGTATTGTAGCTAGTCAAGAGCTCTATCTTGAGCAGTTGGACGTGAAGACCACATTTCTTCACGGAGACTTAGATGAGGAGATATATATGCACCAACCGAAGGTTTTTGAAAAAGGAAGGAGAATATGGTGTGTAGATTGAAGAAGAGCTTGTATGGCCTCGAAACAAGCCCCAAGACAATGGTACATAAAGTTTGACGGCTTCATGCACAAGAAAGGTTTCCAAAAAGTGCAATGTCAACCAGCATTGTTACTTCAAGAGATATAAGTCCGGTTATATCATTACGCTACTTTATGTCGATGATATGTTAGTAGGCTGGTTCCGGATATGGACGAGATCGGAAACTTGAAGATGTAGCTTATTAAAAGAATTTGACATGAAGGACTTGGGTCCAGCAAGAAGATCCCTGGAATGCAAATCACGAGAGATAAGCAAAGAGGAATTTTGCGTTATCTCAAGCAAAGTACATCAACCGTGTTTGAAAAGATTCAACATGGGCGACGCTTGGCCCGTGAAGCACACCTTTGGCTAGTCATTTTCGCTTATCCAAGGACCAGTCTCCTCGGATAGAGGAAGAAATAGAGTTTATGGCTAAGATTCCGTATGCTTCGATCATTGGAAGTTTGATGTACGCAATGGTCTGTACAAGGCCAGACATTGGCATGCAGTGGGAGTTGTTAGCAGGTTTATGTCAAATCCAGGTAAAGCTCATTGGGAAGCAGTTAAGTGGATTTTGAGGTATCTACGAGGCACTACAAAGAAGTGTTTGTACTTTGGTAAAGGTGAACTAAAAGTACAAGGATACGTAGATGCAGACTTTGGAGGTCAAGTCGATCACCGAAGAAGTACCACCTAGGTTACATATTCACCGTTGGAACAACATCCGTTAGTTGCATGTCGCAGTACAAAAATTGTTGCTTTATCCACTACTAGTAGTGTATGTAGTTGTAATGAAGGTAAAGAATTGATATGGCTTCAAGGATTGTTGACAGAGTAGGATTCATCCGGGGAGAAAAGTGTTTTGTACAGTGATAGTCAAAGTGTGATACATCTGGCAAAGAATTCAGCATTCCATTCCAGAACAAAGCACATTGATCTTCGTTATCACTTTATCAGATCTCTGCTTGAGGATAAGGTGCTAACATTGAAGAAGATTCAAGGAAGTAAGAATCCAGCAGACATGTTAACAAAGGTGGTGACTATTGACAAATTTAAGTTGTGTTCAACTTCAGTTGGTCTGTTAGAATAACAAACTAGGGAAGGCTAGTGTATTGATCGAGGTGTGAAGACAGATTGAAATCAGTCCTCAAGTGGGAGATTGCTGGAGATGGCCGGAATATTGTTGGAGGTGGCCAGAAGAGAATTGATAACATTACGTTGTTGGTGCTATTTGTTAGGAACTAATAATTATTATTAGTAATTAGTTTTTTCCATAAACTATGGAAACACCTTGGCACCCAGCTTGTACGCGGTGAAGACTTCTGTAACACCCTAGTTTTTACACCTAGGATTAATTATTTTATTTGGATGTTTAAGTTTATTATGTTATGTGGTTTAGTCTGAGTAATTAAATTACTCTCTTCAAATTATTTTATTGGGTGCGTTAGCACTGACTTAGTTCAGTGAATGCACGCTTACTAGACAATAATTATGTTATTGTCACTATTAAACCAGTACAGAAAAATATTTTAAATAATATGATTAAGAGAAAAGTATTTTCATATTCCTATTCTATTTAATTTTAGAGTTAAAAATATTTTGGTTTGACATTTATCGGAGATTAAATTTTGGACTGAGTATTTTCTTAGTAGACCAGTTCAATTATAAATCTTTACTCTAACTTGAATTTCGAAAACATATCTTTATCAATCTTTATTTTTAGATTCTAAAAAAGTAAAAACATGTTTATTTTAGGCCTAATATTTATCACTCATTTTGTACCTATCACTAAATAATTAGCTTAAAAACTAAGCTTCCTCACTTTTCTCTCTCTCATTCTCGACGTTCTCTCTCTGTTTCTCTTTTCTTTCTCTGTTTCTTTCTCTTTTCTTCTTTCTTTCTTCCTTCTCTTTTCTTCTTCTTCCTCCTCACATCATCTTCTTCCTCCCCCGCAAACTCACCTTCCTTCCTTCCTTGAAGCATGCAGCCGACCGCGCCCCGCATCGCCACCGGAGTCGCGCGACCACCACCTCAAAGACACCGCGACCATGCCGCGCGACCCAAGCGTCCGGTCCGCCGTCGCGCGCGCGTCTCCCCGCCGCGGTAAGTCAGATCCGCCGCCTTCCATGGTGGTTTCAACCCAACTTGTTGGTTAAGCTTCTCTCTTTTCTTTTATGCTCTCTTTCAACTCTTTGTTGCTCTTGTTCACCTAGAACCGCCACCGCCACCTCGCCGGAATCGCGTCCGCCGCGCGAGGAGCACCACAAAGACCACCTTCAAGTTGTCTCTAAGCTTGGGTGAGTCAAAACCCTCTCTTGTGTCTCGGATTTAAACCCTAAATCTGATTTTTTGAAACCCTAACCCCTAACCCTTTGATTTGATTTTAATCTTGAGATTTAAGGTTGTTTTTATGAAATTGGGACTGTGAATTTGTATTTCCCTAAACTAATTTTATTATTCTTTAGTTAAAATGAGTTTTCCCCAAATCGTACTTAGGAGCCTAAAACCCCAATTTGATTTGATTTAAATTTGGGTATGTTTTTGTGAAATTAATTATGATTCAATGGCAATTAGGACTCTTAATGGATGATTTCCAAAGTTCTTTTTCATGATCTTTTAATCAAAACAAAGTTTCCTTAAAGGGTATTGGGAAGCGTGAGCTTCAAACATGATTTTCTTTAAAAATAACCTTGTTTGGTAATTAGATTAATTGTTTAAATAAAGTTAGAATGTGTGTTTGATCATGGATAATTGATTTCTTGATTTCTGGTTGTTGCGCGTTGTTGGATTTACTCTCTAAGACGTTTGGACACGGCTATGCTTGCTTGATGGAGTAGATAGGAGCTAACGTGAGCATTAAGGCGAGGGATCCTTTACTTGTCTTCAAAGGTAAGGGAGACTGCCCGAGGGATTTTCGTTGAATCGCGTGCTATTTGTGTGTCGTATTTGAGTTTATCTCGTTGTGATGTGTGGTGTCAAATTAAATTGTTATATGGCTCGTTATATGGTTTTTAATGTTTTATGTGAAAGCATGATTATACTTGTGATGTATGGATTATTTGTTGGTTGGTTGATTGGTCGAGAAGCTCGACATTGGTCGGTGCTCAATTAAATTAAAGATAAAAGCGTTGAAAAAGCTTGATGAGAAATTCAAAGGACTTGATTTATGGAAGAAAAATATTGAAAGTATTTATATTTGATGATGTTTTGGAGAAAAGAGTGATTTCTAAATATATAGTGAGGATGACATCTTGACAATATTTCGATTCGTTGTTTTTTCCAAACAAATTCAAAAATAAGACGAAAAGTGATTCTAAGAAATGTAAATGTCAAGGATATTTTACCAATGATTATGAAGAACTTTTGTAAAAGAGAAAATCATTTGATTTACAAATGACTTTATTTCCAACAAAAAAATACTTTAGAAAAGTATTTGACAATGAAAACTATGAGGGACAATTTTATTATTTCAAATAGAAATGAGTTAGAAATGATTTCACGAGGATTTGAAGTTGTTATGGAAAAAGGAGTTTTCAAAAGAAAGCGGATTTGAGAAAAATGAATTTCTCTATGATTTGATGGTTTTATAAATGAATTTCAAACGGAAAGGGATTTACGTAAACGAGTTTTTACACTAATGGTGTTATTTCCATCAACTTGGATAAGTTGAGGAAACTTTGGTTTTGTTTTGTATTTCACGGAAGCGAAAATGGTTTAAAGCGAACCTAGCAACCGAGGCGTCGGATCTAGTGTTCTATGATATGGGCATTGGGGTCCGAAAGGTGAAGTTATGGACTAGATGTCCAATAAGAGGTTTATTGGTTTTGTGCAATAAAATCTACGTATCTATGACTTGTGCATCGGTCTAGATTTCGTGATTTGCACACTTTAGACTTGGAGTCAATTAAATTTGAAAGAGGTATTAAACTTGAAAGTTTAAAAAGGAGATTTGGTCGTGAGGCTTTTAGCTACGACATATAAAGATCGAACACAAAGAAAACAACGTGAACAAAATGTTTTACATGCATTACAGGCAAGCGTGCCTTTGCATAGGACTTGAATGCTTGATGGCAAGTATTCATGCGGTTTTGCGTCAACGTGCCTTGATGGATATACGACCACGTAGACCATGTGCTATATGTAGTCACCACTTTGCCTTGAGTTGGACCGTGGAATGGTCAATAGAACTTTGCCATATCGGGCATTGATTCCGCCTTAATTGGCAACTAGAGCCTGATCAGCTCATTTATTTGTTGGTTGGATCTCCGAGATTAGGTTTCAAAGTTAGTTGTGGAATATTGAAGTGTCATGGTTTTTAAAATGGGTACGATTTGTCGGGTATGAAACCCTTTGATAAATATATTGTTTATCTTTGAATATTCATGTTAAATGGTAATTGAGAGTCGTGCATGTGGTTATCGTATTTAAATCCATATATTGGGATCTCACCCTTACAGACATATCGAGGTTTTCTTCCGGTTTCGCTATGGTAACCTGGGGTGCTTTAAGTACGGATGGTGCAGAGGAGTCTTCCTAAGTCACTCAGAGACTTAGATCTAGTTGTGATGAAGTACTTGATTGTGGAAGAATCACGTGAGTTTTCTCGGGAATAACTTTTAGAATGACCAGACTTAGGGTTAAAGACTTAGATTATTTTTTTATAATATGTATGAGTATGGCTCGAGAGAGCCTGTATAGTACAAATAGAATGTTTATGGCTCGGAGAGCATATCTTTTGAATGAAAATCTAAGCTGTTCCTTTTGGTCTTGTACAACTTATTGATATAACTATTTTCTTAGCATATCACTTTATCTGGTTGTATTTGGTGTAACTGGAATTCCGGAATGAAAATGTAATTATTTTAGCAGGTGTTTATTTTACAGGATGTCCGAATTACAGAGGAGACTGTCATCAAATTTTTCGTAAAAATATTAGCTTTTATTCAAGTATATTCTTTAAATAAAATAGGCTTGTCGGGCTATGATAGTAAGTCCATGTCCGATCAAGGCTTAGGTGTGGAGTCGTGACAAAATTTTTATACCCAATTTCAGACACTTATGTATTTATATAAATTATTTTTCCGAAAGCACCAGCAAAGTATCTTTTAATTTTATTTTCGCACGTGTTTAGAAAGTAATACCCAAGGGGGGTGTTACAACTTCTCCTATAAATACAAGCATCTGCAAGAAGAAATATATACTCCCAACAAGAGAGAGAATAACCAGAGAGAGGGAAAAAAAAACTTAGAAATAAAAGCTTTTATGGGTGGAATTGGGTTGTAGGTTGTGAGCGTTTTGTAAACATTTTGTATATTTCCCTTTTTAGTAAAATATCTCGGCGAGTCCGGAGACGTAGGCATTATTGGCCGAACTCCGTTATCAATTTTGTGTATTATTATTCCACATTTATTTCGTTTTTTCACAAATCTGATTTAGGAAAATTGCATATTTTCCCAACACCATGTGCTAGTAGTATACAGTGAACAATATGATCATTACGATGGTGAATATGATTATCTAGATGAGATCATACTCACTTGTATGTTGATAACAAAAAAGAATTCCTAGCCACCTTTTGCTGCATATTGTTGAATAAATCCCAAAGAACATATGAGAAGACTTTTTTAGCAGTGATATATATGTTAACATAATAAATAGGAACTCTCCGTCTTAAAAGAATTTATACACAAGTGACAAAGTAAGCCATGAGAATAAACTTAAACTATGCTACCAAGACAACTACTGAGATCATTTTCTGGCCTTAATCTGGAATATATATTTATTCATTTTTACACCAGGAAATCTTACAAAAAAATTGAAATATTTTTTTTAAAAGAATTTAGAATCATTAGCATCTATTTTCATTGAGATTTTTCACATTAATGAAAGTCATGTATGTAATTATAGTTCCTTCTTCAATAAAAGTGGATTTGCAGCATAAAATCTATGAACTGCACCTTTAGTCTATCAGAGAGAGGGAGGTCAATGAGACCACTCTTGGACAATTTTTTTAACGCTTAGTGACGTGACTTATTTGGAGGTAACACTGATTCTGAGGCTAAACCCAAGCTTTTAAATCTTCCATTGCACTTTTATTTTGGTGCTTATCTATAATGGAGCAAGCTGAGAGAAGGGAGCCTTTACTTGGGGAGGCATCTCTTTCTCTTGCTCTGGCAGGGGATGATTTGCGCTTGAAAAAAACAAAGAGGAGAAAAAGTATTTGTATGATTGAACTCAAAATTCTTGACGCATTCTCTAAACTTCAACTTAATTACATACAGAGATGGAATTGGGCATAAAAAAGTTGTACACCTTAAACATTTGACCACCGCTTTCCTTGAATAGGAACTTCCAATTTTTTTGAAAAAAATCATGCATTCACATTTAAAATTATTCAAAACACTGAAATACTAAGACACATAAATTATGATCAATAACCTTGCTAACTCAATAAAGTGTTTTACTAAGTTTTACCCTTAAAAAAACTGAAAAGCATGAAAAAAGAAGCAAAAACTCATAAAACTAAAAACCAGAAGCGGGTTAAAATCATTTCTACCAAAGCATACTATTATTAAAAGTTTAATGGAATACATGATATATATTTGCAAACAATACAAATATCCGCATGAGACCTTTTCTTCTGTCTTGAGTTTTCCGTATAGGTGAAAAGGGATTGAGTAGCAGAGAAATTCACCTAATGAAAAGAAAGCTTTCAAATTTTCTCATGAATATCAATGATATGATTAATTAGATAGCTTTTATTTGTTTTGATAAAATGGTAATGAGATTAATTAACATAAGCATTGAAACGTACGATCCATAATTTCTTCATAAGATAGCATGCTTCCTGGTTGAGGAATACGGTCTCCTCTAATGGCAGTGAGTGCATCCTACAAATTCAGTCATAGATATTACTATAAAAAAACTGATATGTTATCCTCACCTCACCTCAGGATTACCTTGGTCACTGTGCAAGTTTACTGTCGGATTCAAGAAATCTGAAAGAGAAAAATCAAAGAATTCCGATGGAAGTCACACAGAAGTTTGGGTGCTCTGTTCACTTGCTGGGAAATTTCTGCAACGGTGTATAATGGGTTGACGGTGGCGGTGGCGGCGACGACGACGGCATTGACAGAGACAGCGTCAAAGGCAATGGCAACGACGTCGAAGGGAAGACGATGTAGAAGAGGAGTAAGAGATGATGTCGTCGCCAAGGATGTGGGTTTGTGAGATTTTGATATCCCTGAAAAATGCACGCTCCGCAAGGTTTTTTTCTTAGCCTAGAGACAGCCACATAGGCATATGGTGATGTGGAACATATTGTAATAGGTGGCAAAATACATGCTGAGATGTCATTAACAGATTTTGAGGATGAATTTTAATATATTATAATAGATAATAGATAGATAGATTAGCAATAGTAAGTGCAGTACGTTTTGGATAAGTTAGGAAGGCAACAAAAATTTGTGGGATGAGACAAATAATTTTTTATTTCCATAATTATATCTATCAACAAATATTTTTTTTAAAAAGTATTTATCTACAAATAGGTCATCACTGGAACGAGAGGAATGGTGCGAAATAGGATTCGTCAATTATCGAACGAATGACTGGCTAATCTTTACTAACTTTAAAGTTATATTATTTAATCAAAAATTAAACCGGAAAACAAAACTTAATTAGAATTGCACTTTATATTATTGATAGAAAAACAAAATATGCACGGGTCTTCCTGTCGCCATCCGCTACTCAGGTCTCCGACGCCATACATAAAACAGACAAGCACAAATTGCTCAGATAAAAAAGAGGAGGATTACACTTTCTTTCACTACACAGAACTTTCATTCATCTTCCTCCATGATTTGTTGGATTAGGGACTAATAGGATCTTAAATATTTGTGACATCTAATATTGAAGTAAAGCACTGAAACTTACTTATATTTCAATTCCAACCAATATTAATCTGCGTTCTACACAATTTAGTTGCGTAATGTAATTTGGCAAAACAACCATAGGCATGTACTTGAGATTACTATCAAACAGGTGGTATGCAACAAGAGCAATTTTCTCTTTTAACATGAACTTGGTATTAGAAAAGCTTCTTATTGATGATGCAAGTTGGAAATTTTGTGGGGGATTAAGGAACCCTGACAATAGAGCTTTATAGGGATCTAATCGCAACAAATGAATTTGTATAACAATAGCATAACTGCACCACCGAATCGGGTTGATGACAATGAATGAAGGATGTGTGACTGGGAGCCCCGAGCAAACGGCGGCCGGCGAAGGAGCAAACGACAGCAGAAGAGGGTGAGGAAGGGAAGCAGCAACACGCGAGAGGCAGAGGAGGGAGATGAAACATGTGGTTGAGGGACCAGAGAAACGACGACGGAGGACGAGGCGAAGGCTACAACCTGCGTACACCATCCCAGTTTTAATTTTTATGTTATTATATTTTAATTAATAATATAATTAAGTGAAATAATGATATCATGCCACATCATTCGCACAGTAATTGACGAATCCTGCTTCGCACCATATAGCAGTGCTGCTGGAACAAATTACGGACATAAAACAATTGTATTTAAGATTTTAGACCACCAAATTGTGGATAATTTTTGGATTTAAAACACGAATTATATCATATATCATATATATATTTAAAATCTGTGTCATTCCAACTTATTTTTTTTCCCACGTAAAACCTCCTAAATTTTCTCTCTTTACAATTGTCAATCATTCTCAAATATTGTTGTGATATAACCATCCCGCTTAAGAGAAAAATGTAAAAAACATGATGGAGGTTTCAACTTTTCATTGAAACCGTCAAACTTTTCTAACTTTTACTTTTATTTTTTATATTTTATATTCTTTATATTCTACTACCTCTCACGGTGCCAATGTGCCATACCAATATATAGAAGATGTTTCTTTCATGCTCAAACTCAATAGTCCACGTTCTTCTATAAATTCCCTAGTAAGCCACCTTTTTTTAAAAGTAAAAATTAGTGTTTTTTGTCAGTTACAAAATATAATTTTTTTCCTATTCAAATTCAAATAAAAAGGAGATGGCGGGACCTCTTTATATTATTCAACAATAAAAAATTGTTTCTCTCTTTGATTTCTCTCACTCACCCTTCTCTCATATTTCTCTCTCTTAACTTTCGTTTTTCTTCGGTTTTTATAGTTTCTACTCTCTTTTTTTGTTACACCATAATGTTGATGCTTTGCAGAGTTGTGTAGACATTTTGATGACAATTCTATCCTTCGGTTCTTATGTAGAAAGGCTTTTTTCTTTACTTATTTTAATTTTCAATGTGTTGTTTGATGTTATTCAATACTGTATTTTGAATATCTGTATACTGTGTGTTTCCATAACTTATATATTTTAGATTTTAGATATGTGAATAAGCCGTTTAGCAATCAGTATAAGGCGATTGGAGCAGATTTTTTAACCAAAGAAGTGCAATTTGAAGATAGGCTTTTCACCTTACATGTTTGTCAATAGTGTAAAATCATCTTACCACTCTCTCTTTTGGTCGTTGATATGGGTGTAACGTTTCAAGTTTACGGGCATTTGATTGCTCTTTAGTGTTTTCCATTTATTGTGCTTTGTTTGGGTTATATGCTGATCAGCTGATCAACTTAATTATGTATAAGTTATGTATATTTTTAGATGTACTAATTTTCTAATTGATAGTGATATTTTCTTTTCGTTAAGAAACATCTTTATAATTTTTACTGTTGAAGATAGTTATTGTTTTCATTTATTGCAAGTGTTCACATACTCTTTTCAATTTTTACTATTTTTTCAATTTGTTTTTTATTCTACATACTCTTTTCTTTCCATATGGTTTACATAGACTGAAAATGGTTGTTGATTCACTATTTTCTACTATATCTATTAATGTATTAACAGTGATGATGAAAAAAATTGTTTGATCAAGTCATCATGTTTTATGAACTTTTCCCAATCATCAACAAAGGATGTCAATTTTCCCCCATTATTTCATCCTATTATTATTAATTCTTTCATCTTCCTTTATTATTAATCTCCAGTGTAGTAGCAGATTTTGTAGATGATGTATTATTGATTCCAAGCTATTGCATAAATGTGTGTTGTTATTGACATTGTGAAATGGTGATAAAATCTTACTGAATTCATTGAAATCATGAACTTGAAATGATTGAGTTTTTTTTTACAACAATTTAGTTTATAAATACACCCGTGCAACGCACGGGGTATTCAACTAGTTTATTTTATGTCATCGTTAGTGTAATAGATTTTTATACTGATATCCAATAATATATTGACAAATAATAATTATTATTGTTATCTTTTTCTCTCTTAGTTACTAAAATAAAAACACACGTCAAAATATTATTGGATGTCAGTGTATAGGGATGGCAATGGATAGGGTATTATAGTACCCATCCCCATGCCCACATTTGAAAAAATTACCCGTACTTAGACCCATACCCGCCTGGATAGCAACTTTAGTACCCATACACATACCATCTGGATACCTAAGTATCTACACCCGCACCCGTTACCCGCACTTTAACTAAGAAAAAGCAATAAATAACATAAAAAATATTATAAATCAATTAAAAACTTTCTAAAGATCTTTCAAATCTACTCAACATTACAAACCAAAGTATTAAACTAAATAAAAACATCAAAAACATCCAAAACGAGTAAATATCACAATAAACATCAAAAACAATAAATTCACGAACTTGTAAGGGAAAAACACTAGTGAACCCTAGGTTTAGAATTTTTTAAATTAATTTTATTCTTAAAATTTGATATATAATTATAATTTTTTTTTATAAACCAAAGAATATATAGATGAGAGTATAAGGAATACCCGAACTTATATACAAGATGAGAAAGGAAAATGCTAGAAAACAAAATACAAGTTCAACCAAAAGTAGAAAGAACAATAAGGTTGAACAAATTAATAACTTAAGATCTAACAAAGCAAGGAAAAAGACCCCATCAAATATACTGCAATAGCAAGTTACAACACTATAAAAAATTAACCGAAAAGAACAAGCTTCAAGAAACTTTAGGAAAAATAACAAATTCAAAGCACCAGCTGCCCTAGAGTGTAGTAGATGAAAGCTTTAGGAAATCGCCTCAAATATGTAATGGTCCAAAAGTTAATAGCAGACCCATGATCACACCTTTAGAAAAAAAAAAAACGCAATTAAGGAAAAAAAAAACGCAATTAAACCTCCACTTTGCACCTTTATCCTTTGATGACTAAGTAGTAAGTAGAACCAATTTAGAAGAGATGCCCAGTACACGTAACACGTGCAAATCTAACAATTATAATTGTAAATAATAACATAAATAAATGTGTATATATATATATATATATATATATATATATATATATATATATATATACATACACACACTAGTGTAATAACCCGTGCGATACGCACGGGTGCCTATAAGATTTTTTTTTTCAAAAACGATATAATGCAGATTTATTGAAATATGAGTTAAAATATAAATCATAAATCATATTATATCTATGAGAACATTTTACTCTTTTATTTATCAAACAATTTCAAAATCAATTCTCAACGATGATTATAATTTACTTATCTACCGTTTAGCACAAGGATCAAGAGGATGTCAATATATAATTAATATTTATATTTAAATATAAATATTTAAATATAATAAATATTAAGTATTAATATATATATATATATATGTATATAAATACTAAAATATAGTAATTAATTTGGTTTCAAAATTCTTGAACCTGATAACCGAACCAATCACCATTGGGTTTGGTTCAGACCCGGATACAAAAAAAATACAAACCAATTTAATTGGATCGGTTCATCAAATTATTCGTTGGGGTTTACGCCGCTAAACTTTCCGAAGAACACAGTAGTTTTCTATCCTAACGGTAGCCTTATTTATAGGCAAACCCTTAACAGCACAACTAAACAAACTCCTAACACAATTATCTAACTAATCCTAACAGCAAAACAGAAATTCCTATTACTAAGGCACAACTGAAAAAACTCCTAACAACCACCAAAACTAACTCTAACAAACCCCTAATCACAAAACAATTATCTAACAAATCCTAACAGCAAAACAAATTCCTACTGCTAAGGCCCATCGAAATTAAGGCCTAACAAACGTGATCAAATATTACAAATCTATCCTTCAAGTTATTTTTCTGAAATAAGTGCCCATTTATTTAATTTAAGTACATTCTATTCCTTAGAGGATTCAAATTCTACTCTACAAAGGTAGAGCCTAAATAAGGTGACAACAATAGCATAACAGGACGCACAATATTTCACACCTACAGCAAGGTCTGTTTCGACACCAAGGCACATTCCAAACAATAATTGGACGCACCAAATTTAGACCAAGCCCCTGCATTCCATCCTAGAAAATAAAAATAATAATTATAATAGCTGTAGGAGATTACTATAGTAAACAAATGCTGAAGTTTTATACTATGCTAGCAACTACGCCAGCAAGCCACAGGTTGTAGTTATCCTCACCTTGCCATCAACATCGGTGAAATTCCACACATATGTTACCTCATTGCCCAAGTGTTTAAGGTACCTGCAAGTCTTCATGTTAAGCATAGGTAAAGACCAAATTTAACTCGATCTTCATTTGAAATCTAAAATTAAGGCCCGTGTACCAGAATTGAAATTCCGTTGGAGCAGTGAGTATGAAATTGCACCGAACATAATGATAATGTTTTTTCATCTAAAACACACAATGGTAATGCACACATATAAAACAATAAATAACGATGAAAACATGTGCCATGCCATGTTTCATTCATTGTATCCATGCCTATGCTTGATATAATTAAAAACATATGACTGAAGTAGAAAACTAATCTTCACCTATGAAATTGTTCAGCTTCACTAAACTCATCCTTAGTTTCCCTGTAAACGAATTTTATGACTTTGAATGCTGAATAATTAACATCATTCTTTTCCATTGACATAAGATGCCATATTAGCCACTCACAGACTGCTCATACCTAACAGAAGTCCAAAAAGACCAGAAAGATCAAGATAGCTAGCGTCAAATAAAAGCAAGGATCTTTAGCATATCAGCAAAGCTGAACAAATAAAAAAATTGAAGAATCAATTTTGCAAGTGCATAACAATGTTCATTCATATGCTATCAAATTAACAATACATCTAAAAACCAAATAGAGTTCAAAGAAAAAAAAAAGGTACTTTTAACATTCCTTTGCAGTGAGTGATATAGCACAGAAAGTGAAACATGATACCTCTAGATCAGTGTTGCCATGTTTAAGTGCATTAAGATTTGAGACTTTTCCGAACCTGTTGTAATCGAAAAAAGACTTCCAAATGGCTATAATGGTCTACTCGCATTCATTGATTCTGAAAGCAAACTCATGACCTCTTGATAATGTCTATATATAGGCATCCAGATGAATAATTTAACAACATCCTAAAAAAAACAATGAGGCAATGACAAATAAATTATATTAATCACTTCATTGACATGCTGGAGTGCAAAAATATAATGCTAAATCTATAATACTATATTACACTAATCAATTAATTGACAAAAAAAAATTATAAAATTCTGTGTCATATAAAACATGTGGCATGCCATGTTTCATTCATTGTATCCATGCCTCTGCTTGATATAATTAAAAACATATGACTGAAGTAGAAAACTAATCTTCACCTATGAAATTGTTCAGCTTCACTAAACTCATCCTTAGTTTCCCAGTAAACGAATTTTATGACTTTGAATGCTGAATAATTAACATCATTCTTTTCCATTGACATAAGATGCCATATTAGCCACTCACAGACTGCTCATACCTAACATAAGTCCAAGAAGACCAGAAAGATCAAGATAGCCAGCGTCAAACCTCGTGCAAGGATCTTTAGCATATTAACAAAGTTGAACAAATAAAAAAATTGAAGAATCAATTTTGCAAGTGCATAACAATATTCATTCATATGCTATCAAATTAACAATACATCTAGAAACCAAATCGAGTTCAAAGAAAAAAAAAAAGGTACTTTTAACATTCCTTTGCAGTGAGTGATATAGCACAGAAAGTGAAACATGATACCTCTAGAAATTCCTACTGGTAAGGCCCATCGAAATTAAGGCCTAACAAACATGATCAAATATTACAAATCTATCCTTCTAGTTATTTTTCTGAAATAAGTGCCCATTTATTTAATTTAAGTACATTCTATTCCTTAGAGGATTCAAATTCTACTCTACAAAGGTAGAGCCTAAATAAGGTGACAACAATAGCATAACAGGACGCACAATATTTCGCACCTAGAGCAAGGTCTGTTTTGACACCAAGGCACATTCCACACAATAATTGGACGCACCAAATTTAGACCAAGCCCCTGCATTCCATCCTAGAAAATAAAAAAATAATTATAATAGCTGTAGGAGATTACTATAGTAAACAAATACTGAAGTTTTATACTATGCTAGCAACTACGCCAGCAGGCCACAGGTTGTAGTTATCCTCACCTTGTCATCAACATCGGTGAAATTCCACACATATGTTACCTCATTGCCCAAGTATTTAAGGTACCTGCAAGTCTTCATGTTAAGCATAGGTAAAGACCAAATTTAACTCGATCTTTATTTGAAATCTAAAATTAAGGCCCGTGTACCAGAATTGAAATTCCTTTGGAGCAGTGAGTATGAAATTGCACCGAACATAATGATAATGTTTTTTCATCTAAAACACACAATGGTAATGCACACATATAAAACAACAAATAACGATGAAAACATGTGCCATGCCATGTTTCATTCATTGTATCCATGCCTCTGCTTGATATAATTAAAAACATATGACTGAGGTAGAAAACTAATATTCACCTATGAAATTGTTCAGCTTCACTAAACTCATCCTTAGTTTCCCTGTAAACGAATTTTATGACTTTGAATGCTGAATAATTAACATCATTCTTTTCCATTGACATAAGATGGCATATTAGCCACTCACAGACTGCTCATACCTAACAGAAGTCCAAGAAGACCAGAAACATCAAGATAGCCAGCGTCAAATAAAAGCAAGGATCTTTAGCATATTAGCAAAGTTGAACAAATAAAAAAATTGAAGAATCAATTTTGCAAGTGCATAACAATATTCATTCATATGCTATCAAATTAACAATACATCTAAAAACCAAATAGAGTTCAAAGAAAAAAAACAGGTACTTTTAACATTCCTTTGCAGTGAGGGATATAGCACAGAAAGTGAAACATGATACCTCTAGAGCAGTGTTGCCATGTTTAAGTGCATTAAGATTTGAGACTTTTCCAAACCCGTTGTAATCGAAAAAAGACTTCCAAATGGCTATAATGGTCTACTCGCATTCATTGATTCTGAAAGCAAACTCATGACCTCTTGATAATGTCTACATATAGGCATCCAGATGAATAATTTAACAACATCCTAAAAAAAACAATGACAAGACAATGAAATAAATAAACACAACCGAATGAGGCAATTGCTACAACAAAAAAAAATGAGGCAATGACAAATAAATTATATTAATCACTTCATTGACATGCTGAAGTGCAAAAATATAATGCTAAATCTATAATACTATATTACACTAATCAAATAATTGACAAAGAAAAAACAAATTATAAAATTCTGTGTCATATAAAACATGTGCCATGCCATGTTTCATTCATTGTATCCATGCCTTTGCTTGATATAATTAAAAACATATGACTGAAGTAGAAAACTAATATTCACATATGAAATTGTTCAACTTCACTAAACTCATCCTCAGTTTCCCTGTAAACGAATTTTATGACTTTGAATGCTGAATAATTAACATCATTCTTTTCCATTGACATAAGATGGCATATTAGCCACTCACAGACTACTCATACCTAACAGAAGTCCAAGAAGACCAGAAAGATCAAGATAGCCAGCGTCAAATAAAAGCAAGGATCTTTAGCATATTAGCAAAGTTGAACAAATAAAAAAATTGAAGAATCAATTTTGCAAGTGCATAACAATATTCATTCATATGCTATCAAATTAACAATACATCTAAAAACCAAATAGAGTTCAAAGAAAAAAAAGGTACTTTTAACATTCCTTTGCAGTGAGTGATATAGCACAGAAAGTGAAACATGATACCTCTAGATCAATGTTGCCATGTTTAAGTGCATTATGATTTGATACTTTTCCAAACCCGTTGTAATCGAAAAAAGACTTCCAAATGGCTATAATGGTCTACTCGCATTCATTGATTCTGAAAGCAAACTCATGAACTTTTGATAATGTCTACATATAGGCGTCCAGATGAATAATTTAACAACATCCTAAAAAAAATAATGACAAGACAATGAAATAAATAAACACAACCGAATGAGGCAATTGCTACAACAACAACAAAAAAATGAGGCAATGACAAATAAATTATATTAATCACTTCATTGACATGCTGAAGTGCAAAAATATAATGCTAAATCTATAATACTATATTACACTAATCAATTAATTGACAAAGAAAAAACAAATTATAAAATTCTGTGTCATATAAAACATGTGCCATGCCATGTTTCATTCATTGTATCCATGCCTCTGCTTGATATAATTAAAAACATATGACTGAAGTAGAAAACTAATCTTCACCTATGAAATTGTTCAGCTTCACTAAACTCATCCTTAGTTTCCCTGTAAACGAATTTTATGACTTTGAATGCTGAATAATTAACATCATTCTTTTCCATTGACATAAGATGCCATATTAGCCACTCACAGACTGCTCATACCAAACAGAAGTCCAAGAAGACCAGAAAGATCAAGATAGCCAGCGTCAAACCTCCAGCAAGGATCTTTAGCATATTAGCAAAGTTGAACAAATAAAAAAAATTGAAGAATCAATTTTGCAAGTGCATAACAATATTCATTCATATGCTATCAAATTAACAATACATCTAGAAACCAAATAGAGTTCAAAGAAAAAAAAAGGTACTTTTAACATTCCTTTGCAGTGAGTGATATAGCACAGAAAGTGAAACATGATACTTCTAGAGCAGTGTTGCCATGTTTAAGTGCATTAAGATTTGAGACTTTTCCGAACCTGTTGTAATCGAAAAAAGACTTCCAAATGGCTATAATGGTCTACTCGCATTCATTGATTCTGAAAGCAAACTCATGAACTCTTGATAATGTCTACATATAGGCATCCAGATGAATAATTTAACAACATCCTAAAAAAACACTGACAAGACAATGAAATAAATAAACACAACCGAATGAGACAATTGCTACAACGACAACAAAAAACAATGAGGCAATGTCAAATAAATTATATTAATCACTTCATTGACATGCTGAAGTGCAAAAATATAATGCTAAATCTATAATACTATATTACACTAATCAATTAAATGACAAAAAAAACAAATTATAAAATTCCGTGTCATATTCTAATCAATTCATATGACAAAGACCAAGGGTCACCATAATTTCGCATAAGCACTATCGATTATTGGATCCTCCAAACATTCCCAAAGCAAGTAGCAATTCCACATTGAAGAAGCAAAACAGAACAGTGGCTAAAAGCCTAACACCACAATCCTAACCTGATTCATCATTTGTTTCCTATATATGAAATGAAGTTAACATAGTAAAAGTTCCAACTCAGTGAATACCCTAAAAACACATTAATTCAAGATGCAGTTTCAAAATTTGACACGAACCCAAAAAAAACACAGGCAAGAAATAGAATCCGTAACAAAATCATTAAGAAGTGGAGCTCGAAATATCATATTAAAGACTTCAACCCCAAAAAAATGCATAAATTCGGAATCTTCAAAAGAACCCTAACTAATCACAGATATCTTCAGAGAGAAAGAGAAGTTCATACCTAGCTCTTGATTTTATCCACACCCACGCAACTGATTCATATCGAGGGAGATGAAGCGAGCTGAAAATGCATCAGATTCGTAGAGAGCCAAAGCAAATCGAAAACACAGCTGTTGAGGGGCCCACTCATGGCAGACAGTGCACCTTGAACCATTCATCAACAATTTCATAGTTCATAAGTTATAATTTACTCCTTTTCTTTGGGTAGAGACAACAAAACAGGAGAGAGAGAGAGAGCGAGTGAGCGAGCTGGAGGAGGAACCAGAGAAACATGGACCCGAGAAGATAACTTCATTACCATAGATCTGATTTAGACACCAATATAATGTCAGCCGAAATCAGTAGCTCCATTATGACCATTTTAACAAAATAATCCATTCAACCATGGTTCAAACATTTCAGCAAACACATGATGGACAGCAAAAGATAATATGCATAAGCAAAACACATCAAGCAAAGAGTAAGATTATAAAGGAAACAAAATTAAGGAGGAAGAAGAAGGGTATGATTTACCTAGCAGAAGTGGAAGAAGAAGTTCAGACGAAAGGAAAGATGGTGGAAACCACCATAGGCGATGGTCGAAACCCTTACCCGCGGCTGTGACAGTGACCTAGCGAAAAACCAAACGAACCAAAGTGAGCGGGACGGTGAGCTCGAACGCGGGTCAACTTCTTCTCTTCAAGCGTGGCCGGACGACAATTGAACAACGGCTGAACGTTGTCTAGTCTTATAGAGAAGGAAGAGAAAACTGAAGTGAAGAGGGAGAGACGAGAGAGATGAGTTTCGAAAGGAGAAGAAAGAAGAAGATAAAGAATAAAAGAAAGAAATTGTTGTAGCTTCCTGCTGAAGCTATGGAGGAGAGTTTTACTGTGCATGTCAATAAGAAATTTTGAACCATAAGTAGGCCTCGCAACAGTAACACGTGTCGGTCAGCAAGAAGTGAACAGTAAATAATGGAGGGGCCAACACATGTTAATGAACAGGGAAAATGGATTCAGGCTTATTCCATGTATTAATATTACATGTCAAGTGATAGCCATTAGATATATTTTAATGGCCGAGATTAAACCCTTGATTAAAAGGGGCACTAGCCTCTGCCCGTGTTTCCTTCTTCCCACACGTCTTCCTTGTTTCAATCCCACCCTTCTTCCTTGTTTCAAGTTAAACGGTTTTTCTTTCTTCCAGAGTATCATATGGCAGATAATGTTAGGAAGCTATGAGATTGAGGCTTAGGAATTAACCATTTTGTTTTGTTTGTTTAAAATTAATCCAAGCCTCCAAGCTCTCACCTTCAACATATTCGATCTCCACCCCTGGCACAAATTAGCCACCGCCTCGGAGCCGTCCATCCTCCTGCGAGCCTAAAAGCCGTTTTCACTCCACTTCCTCGGACCATCATCGTGTCGTCTGCTGCCGCGCTTAGTTCGACCTCTCCGACCAAAACTACAGTGCCAGAACCACCCAGCAATATTCGCTGTCCAGCCGCCCAACTGTTCGTCGTCGTACCAATCCTTCACCTCTCCACTTCAACCATCGCCCATCATTCCCAAGCTTGGCTGCCAGGACACAAGCCTTGCTAAAACCAGAGAAGAAATTAACGATGGAAGAATGAAGAAAATTGAGAGAGAAAGAGAGAAGACATAAAACGCAGACGTTGTTGAAAGTGAGGCAAAAGGAAACGCTGATAAACCTGAAATAGTCAAACAGAATAAGAGAGGCACGTGCCCTTTTTAATTTGGAGTCTAATCTCAGCCATTAATATAGATCCGATGGTTATCATAATCCATACTATTTTAATCAAGATTTTTAAAATCGGATCCATCATTGAACTGGTGAAGACACTGGTTCAAGATTCAATGGTTCAACCGTGAAGTTGAAGTTAAGCTAAGTCAATTGGGCTCAATAAATCAATTAGGCGGATGAAAGATGACTTGCTACTTAACATTTCAATTTGAGAGTAAACTCTAGTTTTGGATGTTCTCTTCCTCCTCAGTCGCACATCCTCCCACCCTTCTCCTTGCCCATTTACTCCCTGCTTCTCCATTGTTGCGCCTACAATGCATACATTTTCAGATTTCCTCCATGTTCAAAGATACAAGACCGCCTTTACTAATGCAAGAGAAGGAAGCTTGTTGCTGCCAGTCGTCGGAGAAATGTCGCTGGAGCAGTGGAGCACCTCGTTCAATATCTCAGTGTCAAACGAACCTGGTTTCTAGCGACCCGGTTCAAACCGGGCTGCAACCGGTTATGACCGGTTTTCCACTGGTTTAGCGGTTCCTTGCAAGTCTGATTTTAGGGGTCAAACAAATCGGTTTGATGCCCGGTTCACGATCCGATCGACTGGCTGGTCCGGTTTTGACTACCTTGATTTTAATCCTAAAAACAATTGTATTTAAAACAATTTTGAATAAATTAGGAAGGCAACAAATTGGGGCTAAGACAAATATTTTTGTTCCACTAATAATTATATCTATCAACAAATATTCATAGGTAAAGAATTTTGATTTCTCTACAAATAGGTTATCACTTGCATAATCTGCAGAAATAAAACATTTGTATTTAAGATTTTACACCACCAAGCAATTTCTGAAACTATTTTTAAATTTGACTGCAAATCTAAAAAACGATTTTCATTTGAAAAAAACTAATTTTATACTGTTTATATGTAATATTAGAAGAATAATTTTTCTTATAAAATTACATTTTAATAAAGGACCTAAAAAACTACCTTCCAAAATTATCCAAATGTGTGGATAATTTAATTAAATAATTTATTTGAGAATAAATGTCCAAATTGGTCTTTAAAAATTTCGGGGGCTCTCTTTTAGTTACCAAAAAAATAAATTAATTATTTAATCCCTCAAAATTTTAAAGTGGGACACATTATTCCCCAGATTTAATTCCGACGTCAATTACTTGCCTATGTGACCCATGAACCACTGTACTTGGTCGGCTAGTGGTCCTGTGTGGCTTATGGCGAATTTTCTATGTGGAAAGTGAATAAAAAGTGAAAAACGTACAGTTTTAAAACTCAAATACCTGAAACTTGTGAATTTTTTTTCACTTTTCATAAAATTTTCACGATAAAATTTGTCATAGGCCATGCAGGACCACTAACGGGTCAAGTGAGATGGTTAATATAACACGTAAACAAGTAAATGAACGTCGAAAATAAATCTAGGGACTAATATATCCTACGTTGAAAAATCGAATGACCAAATGGTTGATTTATTTTTTTTTTGGAGACTAAAAATGGGTCCCAAAATTTTTCAACCGATTTCAAATCTCTATGAATGATTCTTAGCCTAGAATCTCTATGAAGATAAAGAAAACCTCGGGCTATTCCTTCTATTATGTTGAAGCGCTTTCAACAATCAAGTAATTTCTGCTCGAGTGGACCTGCAAGTGAAAGACTACAATATTTATATTTGAGCCTAACATAACAAGTGGAGGCACATAAATCACAAAATTACTATATGTTTTTAAGAAACAATCGAAGTTAGGAACCATTTTTTTCATTTCTTCCTATCATGCATGTTATATAAAAACAACCTTAAAGTTTTTGATACAGAAATAGAGAATTGAAAGAACTAACCAAAGACAAATGTATCCAAACTTTTATTTGGCATGTACTCATAGATCAACATCTTTTCATCTCCTTCTCTACAACAACCAAGAAGTCTAACTAGATTGCGATGTTGAAGCTTGAAGATCACCACTACCTCATTCACGAATTCCTCTTGTCCTTGTCCAGATGCTCTAGAAAGTTTTTTAACTACTATTTCTTGACCATCTTTAAGCTTTCCCTATAAGGTGATAATGAGAAACAACATTATAAACAATGGCTTTATATATATATGAATAATATTCAAGGACTAATTGTACCTTGTATACTGGACCAAAACCACCCTGCCCAAGTTTGTTGGACGAGTCAAAGTTATTTGTGGCAACGACGATTTCTTCGATATCAAACAACAATTGTTCCTCGAGTTCAACTTCTGATAGGTCTCCAATTTTCTTGTCAGATTTATTTACAATTGGTGCTTCACCTCTATTCAACGGAGGGTACGCTTCTCTCCTCCTTGTACTATCTGCTTCATTAAATTATAGATAATTTAGCAGGATAAGATTGTAAGAGACTACGAAATATCTCGAGAGTAGAAACAAGTTTGAGAATAATAATTTATTTACACAAAAAGAGAACACAATCTACTACCAAACATGGGTTAGTTAATGAAAATTTCATTTGGGAATGTTAGTTTTGATATAGTTAGAATTGAGATTTATAAGTTTGACCTGCAAATATATTTAATAAAAGAAGTGCTAATCCTAATAATATACTTTTAGTTTTCCAGTGTATCATTCACACTCAACTGTGGAGATTAATCCCTCGAGGTACTGGACGACATTTGTGACACCCTAATCTCGGGTCATCACATGGTTACCCGTTTGTGGAAATAAAACTTAATTTGCTGGTTGCTTTCGGAAAATCATGTTTTCTCAACGTTTATCTTTTCAAAATATGATGATAAAATTTTTTTCCTTTTCTCTTAACCTCATAACCACAACAACACAATCAAATCACACTTAAATACATAATGTATATAGGTTCTACAACTATACTGCGTCATATTTTCTCACATAAATCATAATCAACTTTATTCTTAAAACATAACATTACCTAAGCTGGTCGTAACTAACGGACACTACAACCAATAAAAACCCGCAACAGCATGCCTCGAACTAGATAGCCTTCGTCTTCTTGTAGAAATCATACCCCTTGTACAACTCTGGTATGTTTGTAAGGGTGAGACGCCAATATATGGATTCATCACCATAACTAAATGCGCAACACAAAAGAAGGCACACACACACACACACACACACACACACACACACAGATATATATATATATATATATATATATATATATATATATATATATATATATATATATATATATATAACAACATACTCATTCATATTATAATATCTCTTTTATCAATGGGTTTAACACCCCAAACATCAACATTGGAAAACTATGCATGAACACTTCAATATATCATCTAAACATTCATACTTAATCTCATGAGATATCTCCAACCTCGTGAATCTCGTGATGAGTTGATCAGACTCAATTGCCACAGGCATACAGCCACAGGCATGCCCATCGCACACTGTCCAACATCGTGGCACAATGATAACACTCTGAGATGGGGCCTCATTGTCCAAACCCTGGGCACAATGAGAACATCTTTGTATGATCTACCCTGACGTCGCAAGGTAATCCCTCTACTAATCATGGCACGTCTGCCAAATGCATGCAAGAAAACATTTTGTTCTCAACACTTTTCTTTGTGATATATCTTTATTTGTCAAAGCGCTCAAAAGCTTACGACTTAACATCTTTTGAAACATTTTTACATCTTTTATTAACAACACAGGACCTCAAAGTCCGAGTGCTCAATCACGAAGCCCCTAGACCTTGCAATCAGTCTTAGGGTCGTGGTAATAGAAAACATTTTACAATGTGTTAACTTCTTTTATTAGATACCCAGTCTACAACACAACAAACCTTAATACCCCGACGTCTCGGTTATTAAGTCCTATATCTTTTACATCTTTTTATATCGTTTTACATCTTTTACATCTTTTACATCCTTTTACATCTTTTATATCTTTTTACATCTTTTATATCTTTTTATAAAATAACGTCAAATCATCAATAACTTCTTTTTATAGAAATTTCAACTCTAATAAATCAATTCAGATTAAATCTCTTTTTTTAAAATTAAGTACTGCCGTTTTCAAACTTTCCTCTTAAATAATTTCAAAACTTGTCGTCGCTTAACATTTTCAAAGAAAATGTTCTTAAGTCAAACTTTGACATTTCTTCTAAAATAATTTTCATATATAATAAATAAGGTCTTTTCGAATATTAATTTCACAAAATAACTTTTTATAATATTTAGGAATTTCTTGTGTAAAAATTAGCAGTACTAAAAAAATTTCACAGTTACGCTCTCACCGTGACTCATAAACTTCCTTTACACTAATAAATCATTAAAATAATATATTTCTCAAAACTCATTATTTTTACAAAAATTATATTTTCCTCCACTATTATATTCCAACATTTCCCATAAAACATTGAATATAACTTTCACAGCTTATTAAATCTTTTATTTGATTAATCGGTTGTGCACTGACCACTGTCAGGCCTCTCAAACAACACTCACAAACAACATTCAACAACAATTATCAAAATTATATCCCCAGGTAGATCATGCATCATAACAATATCATATACGACTGCAGATAATTAAATAAAGTAAAGGCAGATCAAACACCGATACACAGATAAACAACACATCGTAAAGAACATAAACAATTAATCACAAACCACATATAAATCATATAAGCCACACCAAAAGCAAATAGTTATAGAGAAAATCCCTCAGGTAAGCTCCCCTTACGTCTTGAAGACTCAACTAACGTTTTCAAACAACCTCCCGATTTAATCCGGTTTCCTCCGTCGGCTTTAGGTCAAACCAACCCGATTGATTCCTTCAAACGAATTGCAACCAAAATAAATCAAATCAAACCATAACATACTTAACTCATGAGGGTTAGGTTTCGGCCAAGGGCTGACTTTTAGGGTTCAAAATCCTTAAAATTGCTAATCATGATTAAGTCATAGATTAATGGTCCTTAATTAACCTAAATCATAGATTAGTGACTAAACAACTAAGTTTCAAACTCAAAACTTCCTAACTCTTTTATACTTAGATTCGGCCTTAATAGGTTCATAGAGCTAGGGTTCTTAGTTTAACAAATCAACTTGGACTCATAAAGCATACATACTAAGAGATTGATTTCTAAGATCATTTATGAAAACCATGAACAAAACTCAACCACTTAGGGTTCGGCCAACATAGAGATTTTTGAGAAAAATATTCATTTTAAGAGACTAACATGGATTAGAGTGTGTAGTCATACATGCCACATAGAATACATGATCATACATGAAAACACATGAACAAAACTCTACCAACCCTAAGGTGATAGATTCGGCCAAGGCTAGGTTTTCAAGAAATAATTTTTTGATTACATCATGCTCTTGGATTTAGATAATATGCATGATATCAAGAAGATAGAAAGTAGTTTCATCATCATTAGATTTTTCTAGAATTTATTATGACTTTTCAAAGTTCAAGACTTAGAAACTTGAAAGTGATGAACAACTAAGAAATAAACTTTGAATCAAGAAACTTTTTGAAGAACATAGGCATGATTAGAGAAGAAGAATAGGATTTACCTCTTGAAGATCAATGACAAAGGAAATCCAAGAACTTTGCTTTACAAACTTAGAACTAAGAGACTTATGAACTTTAGGGTTTTTGGAAGCAAATGGCAAAAGAAACTAAATGAAAAGTGAGAGTATGGTATTTATAGAGCTTGCTTGCGCCACTCTTGTAAGGATCTAGATGATGATGAGTTGTCTTGTTAAAAGATTAAAATGCAATAATTTCTAGGGACCATTTTGCCAATTTTCCAAAAGAATAAGGACTTTTTAGCAATTGTCAATAAATTGTCATGATGATGATTTTGCCACATTAAATGCTAGCTTATCTTGACTTTGTTGGCTGAATTTATGAGTCAAAGATAGGTTAAGACAATTCATGAAGGTTTGAGAAGAATCAAGAACATTGTGGAAAAATCAAGGATAATGTAGGATAATGTAGAAAAATGTGGAAACTTGTGGAAAATTGTGGAACACTCTAGAAAATTGATTCAACAACAATTGAGGCAGCCATAAATCCTCATGGGCTTGCTCATGGGCTGGGTAATTTTGGGCTTGGGTTCATTCTTGTGGGGCCCACTTGAAAATTTAAGTATTAAGCTTAAGATAGGAAACTTATATAGTTTCAATTAGGCTTTATGGACTCAAACCATGAACTAGAAAATTTTGGGCTTCTAAGCCACGACCATTTGAGATTGGAAACAAGAATTCTAGCCCAATCCACTTGAAAAAAACTTAGAAACTAACTCAGGGACAAAAGGGTAATTAACAGAAAGTTCAGGGACTAAAGCGTAAAATTCCCAAATTTTCACTTTAACCCTGAAAAACCTTCTAAACTTAAAAAATATGATTCATTCCCTTGAATCATCTCAAAATCCTAAAATAAACTCTTTATCGGCTCTTAGAAACTCCAAAATCTCTTCCGTCGTCTACCCGATTACATATTCCGCCCGAAAAACATAAATTATTTTATTTTTTTTCTGAAATAATTCTAAAAATACACTCTTGTAGGAAATAAAATAAAAATCTTAAGTCTTTCGTTCACGAATTAAAATTAGGTTTTCTGAGCAGTAAAATTTTACTGTCAGTGAAAACACAGAAAACGGCAGACCGGCTTCCGTCTGAATTTTCAACCCAAAAACTTCCCCGTAACTTATGAAAATAAGTATAACATGGAAATGACCTTGGTTTGTCCAAAATCATTTTATAAGTCTCAGATAAAAATATATATGTTTATATATTTATTACCGATATTACGAAGCAGCGAAAATCGGGGTGTTACAACATTAAAGGATAGATCTCTCTCAACCAGATTTTCTCCATACACAAGACTCAAGGATCGAACCCCTGACCACTTGCAATCTAAATAGTATATGAAAAATAGTAAATGTACTTTTTTTTTTGTGAAACTAGGCAGGAAGAATCATACAATAAATTTATTTGAACTTTAAAATATTCTAATAGACTCACGTGCATTCCATCTTTCATAAAATTTCATCAATAATTAATTAACACTTAACAGCACAGCTGATAACATATATATTATCCAAGTATTTCCACAAGAAATATGCACAGGTGATGACAATTATGATTAATTGTTCCTATTATTATTAAAATTAATTTTGAGAAGGAATATGTTAAGATAGTCATACTAAATTCAGAGTAAAAATAATATGGAACGAAGAATAATGAAATTAAATAATACTTAGTTACATTATTCTAATTATATATATAAAATAGGATGAAATGAAATGCAACCAGCTTTATATTTCATCAAATTCCTTATTTTTCTTCATTCTCAACTTGGGGTATGAAATGGAAAAGATAGAAGGAATTCATTATCCACTTTATATTCTATTTCAATTCAAAGTAAAATATTCAATTTTATTTCATTCCCCAATTCATTCAATCATTTTCCAGTCCATTTCATTCAAAGTAAATATCCAAAGATAACATTCGTTGTGGTAGCTAGCAACATATTTATAGACATATCTGAACATGTACCTAGCAAATGAAATTCGAGAAATGGTAGGTTGCAGTGTCAAATTGCAGAAAGCATTTCCCATATTTTCTAGTTGCAATTTGAAACAGTGAACATTCTTGAATCAAAGTAACAAATTGTAATTTAACACAAATACCTGTATATTTAGCAGTCCATTTCCATGAGAGATAAGCACAGCCAGCTAAGGTAATAATTCCTATAGTCACTCCAACGGCAAAGATTAATCTCTTCTCTCTTCTTTTATCTGAATGTTTCTCTGCTGCTCAAAATACACGTCAAACAAGTCTGATTCTCGCTCATTTGGTCATATATTAGTATTTGAAATAGAGCTATGCTATATTAGATAGAATGGATTCATATGTACGAAAACAACAAATGATTCTTTTGACCAATAAAATGGTGGACATCATCCACGCAGACAGTTAAAACATTTCACAAAGAGGGCTGATATTTAGGCACCGTTTGGTTTGCCAAAAATACTAGCATTTAGCAATAGCGGATGGAAAATTAATCTTGTTTGGCAATCGTTTTTAAAATTAGCATATAACGTTTTTTCACTACTGCATAGCATTTTTTCCAGACGCTACTTGAAGTAGCGTTTGAGCTTATAGCATATCACTTTTTATTTCATTTTTATCCTTACTATCTTAATTAAATTCCTTACTTATCCTTCATTAACAAAATAAAATATTAATAGAAACATTTAAAATTGATTTGTTAGAATTAATATAACTATTTAAATTTATATTTAAGATAAAAAAATATGAATTATATTTTTATATATAAAAAGAATCGTATAAAAATCATATCAGTATTATTTTTATTATTCCATATTATTTATAAAAAATAAATAAAACTAAATAAATATTAAAATTAAAAATTAATATTTTAATCTTTGAAATGATAAATAATTTAAAATAAATTAAAGTGTTGAATTGATAATTGTTTTAAAATAAATAATATAAATAATATATATATATATATATACATATATATAATTTATATAAAAAAAAACCATGCAAACATATCCTTTTATGTAATTTTACATTAATCAGCTAGTCCAATAACTAGTTTTACCAAACACTTCAAATCCAATCCGTTAATTTATCCGTTATCCGTTATCCGCTAGCTTAAGCACTATCCGCTAGCCTATCCGCTAGTTTTAGTTATCCGCGGATAAGTTAGCGGATAAGCTAGCGGATAGCGCATAAGCTAGCGGATTGAATTTGAAGTATTTGGTGAAACTAGTGGTTGGACTAGCTGATTAATGTAAAATTACATAAAAAGACATGTTTACATTTTTTATATAAATTACATATATGTATTTATATATATATATATATATATATATGTATTTATATATATATATGTATTTATATATATATATATATTATATTATTTATTTTAAAATAATTATCAATTTTAACAATTTAATTTATTTTAAATTATTTATCATTTCAAAGATTAAAATATTAATTTTAATTTTAATATTTATTTAGTTTTTGTTATTTTTTATAAATAATATGGAATAATAAAAATAATATTGCTATAAGAGAGAACTGATCATTAGGGATTATAAAAATTAGAATGATTTCTATTAATATTTTATTTTGTTAGTGAATGATAAGTAAGGAATTTAGTTAAGATAATGAGGATAAAGATGGAAGAAAAGTGATACGCTTTACACTATAAGCTCAAACGCTACTTCAAGTAGCATCTAGAAAAAACACTATATGCTAGTGAAAAAACGTTATACGCTAATTTTAAAAACGGTTGCCAAACAGGACTAATTTTTCATCCGCTAAACGCTAGTGTAAAGTTGAGAAAACAATTCAGACCAATCATGATAAAGAAAATAGACATGGTGGGCCATACTTTTGTTTTTACTTGACAGCATAAACAACCAACTGACCAATCACACTGTTAAATCAACATATCATCTACCATTCATGGGTTCTCACAAGATCTCAATCCAATTAGAACCACCTAAACACACAGATTTGTGTGTCAACACATTGTTTCGACAAGGAAACAATCCAAACAAGGTCCCAACCAGAGATCACACAACAAAAACATAACAGACCTATTCCCCAAGGTTCTCGAAAGACTCGACCAACTCTGATACCACTCTGTAACACCCCCCTTAGGCATTACTTTGTAACACGTGCAAAAATAAATTAAAAAGTTATTTACCGGTTGCTTTCGGAAAATTAATCTACTTTAGGCCAGAAAACTTGGGAGTAAAAATTTCCTGCTGCGAAAAACTCTGGAAACATGGTACATGCATTAAAGCAGTGAGATCATACTGAATATCTTAACACATTCCTAACTAGGTTGCCACAACATACACTGTTTTCTCAAAGAGCTTCCATTTTCAAAAGAGAAAATTATACCAAAACTTGACTTACAACACCACATTTAATTACCTTTTTAAATATCCAACCCAGCCAAGACTCCTAAGCTGGTCACTCTACAAAATACCAAATGGAAGAACGCTTTAGTTCTCACCACTATTACTGACCTCTTCAAGGATCAAGATTAGTATCCCCGACTGAAATTAAGACTTCCCCCGCACCATCTACTGCCAGTACCAAGGTACAATGGCGAAAACGAGTAAAACCTGATATATTGTAAGGGTGAGACACCAATATATGGATATAAGCACGATAACTACATGCGTGACACACCAAAACAACATATAGACATATATAGTCATAACAACATAAATTTCTCAAAAATCACAAGTAATTTACCCATGGGTTCCACACTGGAACAGTTATTATCATTCACAAAAGATTAATGACCTTTCACAGATAATCATCTAATCTTTATACCTAATCTCCCAGAGATTCACTCACTAAATAAATGAGCTAATCATGCTCTTGAATAGCACATTGTCAACAAAAGAACAATGGTCAACAATATAATGGCACATTATCCGACCTCCCGACACAATGGTCAACCAAACAAATAGCACATCGTCCAAACATCCCGGCACAATGGTCAACAAAGCAAATGGCACATCGTCCATTAAGGTATGATGGTCAACTCTAAATGGCACATTGACCATTAAAGCACAACGGTCAACTCTAAATGGCACATTGACCATTAAGGCACAACGGTCAACTCTGAAACATGAATATCACCATGATACCATGACTAACAAATACGAAACATGAATAACATAGAGATAATAAAATACACTGTAACATGAATATCTTCAAGATATCATGACTAACAAATATACTATAACATGAATATCATCAAGATGTCATGACTAACAGATACATCGAGGCCTGAATGACCTAAAGATACCATAATTAACACATACGCTGAAATATGAATATCATCAAGATATCATGACTAAAAAATCAATTATAACATTAATACCGTCAAGATATCATGACTAACAAATAAACCGTTGAGTAAAACTCGCTTACAGAAAATCCTTTATGTTGTAACTCTTTTATAAAACATCAAACCATATTAAAATTCATTTTCTTTTGGAAACTCTTTTTCCCAAAATAACGTCCAATCTTCGTAAAATCATTTCTACTATAAATTCCTTTATCAAATCGCTATGAAATTCATTTTCCCTCTTCTGAAAACCTTTCTCCGAGAAACTCTATTTCTTAAAAAAAATGATCTTAAAACTAAATTCATGTGTGAATGATTACTGTTGTTTTTAAGAATGTGTTCCGTAAATATTTTCGGAATTAACCGTCGTTTAGAATTTTAAAAAGATTTTGAGTCAAAACTTGATCTTTTCCACTTAAAGAATTTTCTAAAATCATAATTAAGATATTTCGAAGATTAATTTCATAAAATAACTTTTTATAATATATTGGATTTATTCACCTAAAAATTAACAGTACAAAAATAATTTCACGGTTACGTCCTCACTGTAACTCATAGTTCACTCTTACACCAATAAATCATTAAAATAATGATATTTTCAACTTTTTCTCATTTTCAACCAACCAACAACCTAAGTAATATTATATTACTATTTCGCATCAATTAAAACTCATTATCCCGTAAAAACTTTTTAACACTTTGAACCTCATCATTAGTTGAGCACTGACCACTGTCAGGCTTTTCAATCCACAAACAACATCAACAATTCATCGACAATTGATAATCTTCTAGTTTATGTGATTTTTGTGTGCTTATTTGATGGATTTTTACTCCTAATAATGCTAATTGATTGAGTTTTGTCCCTAAGTTTAAGTAATTTAGTTTTTAATAGTGTTTTCAATATTTTATTTTAATTTTATGTTTTTAGAGTTAATATAATAATATTTTTATTTGTTTTTGTTTGTAGAAAAATAATAAAGATGAGATTGATACATGGACACATCAAGTGTTGAGAGCTAATTTCAAATTGAAAAAGACATTAAAGCGCACTTAAGAAAAAGGAAGGCCATATTTTGCTGGACAATTGAAAGAAGAAAAAAACCACTTGATAAAAGCACAAGAAGCCCACGTGAAGTCATTTTTGCTTCTGGGCACTTTGGAAACCAATCCAATCTTGGATAGTTGGATTGGCATTTGTGAGAAATGGGCATCACGTCCAAGTCCAACAGAAAGCCTAAAAAAAAAGGATAGTGTGGGCAATTGAAGATAAAAGAGGAATTGAAGGAGCGCAGATAGGAGCTACGTGAACAGGGAGCGGCATAGTGAAAAAAGAGGAAGGAGCCGCACAGTAGAAAAAAAAGAAAAGGGACGCAGAAATAGTGGCCAGCCGCACAGTAATGAGAAAACGAAAAATAAGGAAAGGAGGCGGCATTGTGCAACAGCAAGCATAGCGTGAGCGAGAGCTGCGCAGAGTAGTGTTGTGCTCTGTGGTCCCAATATCATGGAGTTTTCTCTTTACTCTTTCTCTCTATTTCATTTTATTTTAGTGTTTAGTATGTCTAGCTAAATCCCTTTTTGTTGGGGTTAGATGATTGCTTTTCTGAACATGGTTATTTATTGATTTGGTTTAATACAAGTTTCTATTTATGAGTGTTTGATTCCATGCTTAATGCTTTTCTTGGCTTAGCTACCCATGAAATGATTTGTTGCTTTGATAGACAATTGACAGATTGATGTTAAGGCATGCTCATGAATCAAATGCCAAGTAGTTCAGGAACCTAGACATAGGTCTTGGGGTGCTTGCAATCTTATAAATCTTGACTCTTAATGCAAAATTCCATGTTACTCCACCTAAGACATTAGGGTTTAATTTGGGGTTTTAGGCTCATTCCACCTAAGACATTAGGGTTTGAGTATTTTAGAAGATTTGATTGTCATAAATGAATTAGGACTTGTGTTAGTAACCGTTTTATTGCAATTGAGGGAGGATTAGTGTAGTCTAACCCTGACAATTCTATCCATTTCTTTCTGCATTCCAAGTGTTTGTTAAAAATCCTAAAAGACCAAAAACATTTTATTCTTGTTTGTTTTGTTTTGTTTACTTTTGCTGGGCTCGATACTTAGTATTGAGCTCCCTTCCATCCAAACTCGATAGTCTAGATAGTTGTATAATTTGTGAAGTGGTAATTGACAACCAATCCCTGTGGACGATATTCGGTCTCACCGATTTATTACTTGCAACGATCCGGTACACTTGCCGAGTTCGTGTCAACAATATTATCACAATTAACCCTGGCAGATCATGCATCAGAGCATTATAATACATAACTGCAAATAACTAATCACGGATAAAATCACAGCTTAACACAAAGTTAAACAACCACCATGAATCTTAACCAAATATTACAAATCATACACCAATCACACATATAATTATCGGGAAAAATCCCTCAGGTAAGCTCCTCTTACCTCTTGAAGAATCTATCTCTCGATTAAAACTTTATCACGAATCCGGAAGTTGTCAACACACGTACACGATACAATCTTTTATCCTTCAACAACCACAATCAACCAATCAAAATCAAACAAATAAAATCACATATTCCTCTATAGATAGGTCACGGACATTGTTGTTCTCGTAAATGAGATGTGCAAGTGTACACAGTCAAACAAGTAATAAAGAGTGAGCAGAGATCGTTCCCACGAGGATTTAAATGGATTGAATATAAATTCTAGTTTTAACCTTTTCTACTTAGCTTAATAAAGTAAAGAGTTATTTTAAGCATGTAAAGTAAATGGAGCAATTGGGTGTCAGAACAGTAATAATATATGCATGAAAGTCGTAAAAGTAATAAATGAGTGTTTTAAAGCGGAGATGGAAACAGCTAGGATTCTAATCCTTTGTAATCTTAACTTCAGGGTAATCGATGCTTCAGGATGTTACAGCATTTAGTCCAGGAATTGAAGTTTGCTTTCCAGCAGTAAAAACTGAGTTCATTAAAAGCTTCTTATTCCTAAGTTCATATTAATTTCCCTCAGTTGCCAGATAATTGCGTCCAGCTACTTAAAGACTTGAAGGTTATTCCTAGCTCATTCAACACAATTAATTTTCCAATTAATTGTTCTATATTTATCTTCTAAACAAGTCCACTAATTAAGTTTTTCCAAACCCAACTAGCTAGTATTCCAAACTAGTTGATCAGTCTAAAATGAAATTAAACTTTCAAATAGAGAAGAAGAAAACGACTAACATCCATTTGCATAAATCACCCTTGAGTATCAATTACAAATTCATAGAATCCTAGCTACGGAAAATTAGCTCATAAAGAGCTTAAAGACAAAACTAAACATAATAAAGGAAAGACTGTGCACAAAAGAAATTACAGAGAAGAAAAGGGGATAAATGGAGGCTGCTGTACCAGCCCCCCTAAAAAAGGAGGCTGACCTACCCTATTTGTACTAGTGTCCCCAAAATAGGGTTTCCTATCCTCTCTCTCATGCACTTTTGGGCTTTACAAAATTCAACAGTTAATAAAATATTCTTTGGCCCATTCCCCTAGTACACACAGCTACTGCCTTGCATTTTCTCTTTCCTCGTTTTGGGACAGCGCAACAGGTTCTTTGTCTTGTAGTGAAGGTGTGTTGAGCTGACAATTCTTTTGTGTTATAGTGATTCTCTTCCCAGACGCTGCAGCATTCCATAACATTCCAGTGTAACTCCTGCAGTAATTTCACTTCTAAATCCTGCTCAAAACTCAAACAAACCTTCAGCAAAAACAACTCAGATTTCACAGCTTTTTCAGCATTTTAACAATTCAACACAGATATTTACTAAATAAGGTAAAACTTGAATTTATTTTCCAAAATTGATCAAAACAAGAACAATGATAAAGCTAAAAGGATAGTAATAACTCTTATTTCTATGAGTTATCAGCCATGCTAGGGTTTGATGACAAAAATTTCTAAAATTGCTTAAGTCTTTGGATTAATGATCCTTAAGTACTTAAGACATAAGATTAATGATTAATCACAAAGAATTGAAACCAAATATTCCAATTCCTCCAAAACTCAATCTCGGCCATCAATGGAAACATGAGCTAGGGATTTTATTTGAACACAACAACTTGGATTCAACATACATATTCAATAGAAAGATGGAATCCATGATCATTTTCAAATAAAATGAACAAAAGTGTCCTCCACCCACATATATAAGTTTCGGCCAATACATGAAAAATAGGCTAGAGATTTTCAAAATCAACTAGCTCTTGGATTCAAGTATGATAGACATTCACTAGATCAAAACAAGTGTCATACTTGAAAAATTGAAACAAAACATCTTTCCTCCTATCCTACATAGGTTCGGCCAAGTATAGAAATGTAGGGAGGAAATTTTGTTTGATTACATACTTCTAGATATACAATATAGACATGAATACAAGATCATAGAAATTGGTTTCATATTTTTAGGATTTTTCTATGATTTTCTAGAGAATTTCAAAGTTCTAGATCTAAGAATTGAAAATTATGATTAAGACTTTGAAACATGAAAATGAATGAAGAACATGCTATTGATTGAGTGAGAGGAGCATGGCATACCTCTTGGAATTGAAAAATGAGCTAAGAATCACTTGGTTGCTTCACAAAAATGGCTTATGGAACTTAAGCTTTTTAAGTGTAAAAATGGTGAAACTATTTGAAGATGATGAAGCAAGGCTTTTATAGCAAGAAGATGGGCTCTCCAAGGGGTTTGGGCCGTGGGAATTGGGGGGTATTTGGGTCCAAAACATAAAATTCTAGGGGTAAAATTGTAATCTTGTACAATGGCATTTTGTTGATAAAAACCAACCTTAAGGACATTATGGTAAATTCCCCTCAAAAGCCATCATTACACTTGTGAGTCACCTATGTGACTCGCCCTTATAATTAATCACTTGTATTCATCCATTGAATGTCGGATTTTGTCTCTGCACGTCCGTTCTCGACTCCGTTGTTTACCCGATTAGGGTTTGTCTGTTTTTCGATTGAAAATTTTCAAAATAACCAAACTCATTGGAAATATGTTTTAAAAATAAACCATTTCATTCACAAGTCAAAATTAGGTTTTCTGATCATTAAAATGTTACTGTTAGTGAAAACACCGACTGTTTTCCGTCTGAACTTTTACCAAAATTCGTCCGACTAAACATAATATTTCATTTCTGATCAGAAATTTGGAAAGTAGAATTCCTCACTGACAAAATATAAAAAAAAAACTACAAATTTCAGTTTCGGGTCAAATTAGGGTTTTCTGTCGGTATAAAATTATATTGTCAATAAAAACGCAGACCGGTTTCCATCTGAGTTTTAAACACAAAATTTCACCGTATACTTATAAAAATAAGTATAATATGAATATGACTTTGGTTTTCCCAAAACCATTTTCTAAGTTTCAGATAAAAATATTAATGTTTATTAATATTTATAGCGATCTTAGAAAGCAGAAAAATCGAGGTGTTACAAATGTTACTGTCAACTGCTGACGTGGCAGAAGGAAGTCCATGTCAGTGATGACACGTGGAAAAAATATTATTTTTTTATTGCCACATGGCTTATTAAAAATAAATTTTGGTCCCTCAAAATATAAGTCGTCTTAGTTTTAGTCCATATATTTTGTAAGCTTTGTTTTTGGTCCTTGTAATGTTTTTTTTTAAATAAGTCTCTCCCGTCAACTGTTGCGGTTAACTGTTGACATGGCAGACAGAAGTCTAGTCAGCATTGACAGATGGCATGATACGTCATATTTTTTAAAACTTTTAAAATCCATATATGACATGGCACCTCAATATTTTCAGAATGTTATTTTTATTATTTAAATATTTAATAAATCTTTTTAAAAATCAACTTTTTTTAAAGAAATATTAAACCTTATCTTAATGGTTTCAACTTCTGCTCTTCTCTCATTTTTATTTTCCTCGATCCTCTCCTCGTTCATTTTCATCATCATCTTCTTCTCGTTCTTCCCTCCGTCAGCTTCTCTTTGGTTCAAGCTCCAATGCCCAAAACATAGTACGTGGGTGTGAATTTTTAATTTTTCCTAATTTTTCTTTCGAAGTTGATTTGTTGTTAACCCTAAGAATACCCTATTCTAATTAATCTCACCTACTCTAAGATAGTTATTTTATGATTTCGCCTTATTTGTTGCTAACCCTAAAGTATCCCCTAATTTAATAAATATGATTCCCGTAACATATGAATTAAGTTAATTTTATGATAGATGAAGAACAACTGTAATTGTTTTGAGTGGGTTGCTTTTGAAGCAAGTAATCATCCATCCGGATTTTAAAAAAAATTAAAAAAATATATGATGTGTTATGCCACGTGTCACTGCTGACGTGAACTTTCGTCTGTCACGTTAGTAGTTGATGGCAGAAATCTATTTTAATTTTTTTTACAAGGACCAAAAGCAAAAGCAAACCAAAAATAGGGACTAAAACCAAAATGACATATATTTCCAGGGACCAAAAACTTCATTAATAAATAATACTTTTAATAAGCCACGTGGAAATAAAAGTAATATTTTGTCCATGTGTCACTGCTGACATGGATTTCCGTCTGCCACGTCAGCATTTAACGGTAACCGTTAATGGCAAGGACCTATTTCAAAATAAAAAAAGTTACAAGGATCAAAAGCAAAGCAAACTTAGGCAAGGAGATCCCCTATCTCCTCTTTTATTTTGCTTAGTTGAAGAGGTGCTTAGTAGAGGTATTAATATGCTAGTTGAGGAAGGAAATTTGCAGTTGATGTCTGGTCCTAGAAATTTCAGAATGCCTAGTCACATACTCTATGTAGATGACATTTTAGTCTTTTGCAGAGCTTCTAAAATTTCTCTAAAGAATCTTATGTCTCTATTTAAAGACTATGAGCAGATTTCAGGCCAAATGGTCAGTGTGGAAAAGTCCAAATTCTACTCAGCTAATATTTCAGGTGCTAGGAAGGTTGCTATTTCAAATATCATTGGTTTTCAGCATGGCACTCTTCCTTTTGTTTATTTGGGTGTCCCTCTTTTCAAAGGGAAGCCTAGAAGAATGCATCTCCTTCCAATTGCTGACAGAATAAAGAGCAGGCTTGCTTCTTGGGAGGGATCCCTCCTTTCTATTATGGGGAGAGTTCAGTTGGTTAAATCCATTGCTCTTGGAATGCTTGTTTACAATTTTCACTTATATGCTTGGCCTGTAAACTTACTAAATTCAGTTGATAAGTGGTTGAGGAATTTTGTGTGGAGTGGTGATGTTAACATTAAAAAAAAGTCACTGTCTCTTGGAAGAAGGTTTGTAAACCCCTTCAGGAGGGTGACCTTGGCATCAGGTCTAGTAATGCTATTAACAAAGCTGGCCTATTGAAGCTTGGCTGGGAATTTGTTTCCTCAAACAGTCAATGGTCTGCTCTACTTAAAGCCAGATGCATAAGGAACAATTGTCCCATCAATCATCACATTTCTTTATCTATTTGGCCTGGCATCAAGGACTGCTTAGCGGATATTTTGGAGAATGCATCTTGGCTTTTAGGGAATGGTTTGAATATAAATTTTTGGAAGGATAGATGGATCTCTAAAACGGTTTTGGAATTACTGAATGTTCAGCCTGATTTGCATGCTGTTCTATCTAATTTATCGGCTAAGGTTACAGACTTTATCATAGATGGTAACTGGTGTATTCCAAATGATCTTCCGCTTCAATGCCCAGCTATTAAAGTTGAAGTTGATAAGGTCACTATACCTATTTCTCCTTGTACTGATCAAATAATGTGGTCTAAAACTGATTCTGGATCTCTAAGCTTCAAGGAAGCTTTTTCTTTCATCTCTCCGGCTGGTCCAGTAGTGCCTTGGTCCAAACTAATTTGGAACAGCAGTATCCCTCCATCCAAATCTTTTATCCTTTGGAGAATCATGAATAATAAGATGACCACTGATGAAAATTTGCATTGAAGAGGCTGCATAGTGGTCTCTATGTGCAGCCTTTGTGGAAATGCTTATGAAACTACAAAGCACCTTTTTTTGGATTGTCTCTTTGCAAAATCAATTTGGTAGTGGTTCATGAGCTGTTTAAATTGTGTCATTGACTGCTCTAATTTTGTTACTATGCTTGAGGTTTGCTCCCGGGGCTAGTGCAGCCAAGCACATGATATGATTGTTGCGGGAATTCTAAATATTATGTATGTAATTTGGCATTGCAGAAATCAAGTGAGATTCAACAACAAGCAGATTGCCCTCAATTTAGCAATTGCTATGATCTCCTCAAACGTATCTCTAGTAGGAATGTTCGGTAAAGGCACAATGTACAATTCTATGATGGATTTCTCCTTTATCAAGGTTTTTAAAGTCCAATGTCACCCCCAGTTGCAAATAAAATAACTGAGGTTAGATTGCAGCCTCCTATCAGAAATATGGTGAAGTGTAATACTGATGGCAATGCTATTGGTTTCCCTGGTCTAGCTACCCGTGGTGGTTTATTTCGAGACAGCAACTCAGATTTTATTGGTGGTTTCTCAGTTAATATTGGGTCTCAATGTTCTCTTCAAGCTGAATTGTTTGGTGCCATGAATGCCATTGAAGTTGCTTTCAAGAAAGGTTGGCATTATCTTTGGCTAGAATGTGACTCTCAATTTGTAGTGGCTACCTTTGCAGACAACAATATTGTTCCTTGGAGAATTAGAAACAGATGGCATAACTATGTTTTCCTTACAAAGAAAATGCATTTTGTTGTCTCCCATATTTATAGAGACGGAAATCATTATGCTGATAAGTTAGCTAGCTATGGTTTCTCTATTTCTGGCTTAGTTTGGTGGGATTTACTCCCTAATTTTATAATAGGGATGCCTTCTTTAGGAACAAATTTGGTTTACCAAATTATAGATTCCATTAATTCTTCATGGGTTTGGTTCATGTCCCCCCAAGTCTTTCGTATTTTTTTAATTTCTATTTCAATAATATGGGCACTCTTTTTCCTTCATGATGCTTTTTTCCCTAAGGAGGGTTTTGCATCATAAGGTTTTAATGAGGCCCCTTTGATTTAAAAAAAAAAAAGCAAAGCAAACAAAAGATAGAGACAAAAACCAAAACGACCTATATTTTCAGAGGCAAAAAATTTCATTAAGCCATTACAATTTGTTATTACAAGAACGCGACCAGTCTTTTGTGTCGTATTAAATTGCTTCGCCGACGTAAAAACGATTCTTGATAGAAATGCATCTTGACGAAACGTTTCTTGACAGAAATCGCCTTCTGACAGAAATCGCAACCAGCTGTTAGGCCAAGGACACACAATTGCTGCTTTGACAGAAATGCTTCTTCCGACAGAAAAGCTTCTTGACGGAAATGCTTTTCTTGATAGAAATGGTAAAAACGATAGTACAGAATGCTGAATGCAAGAAACGGGATTATGCAGAAGTATACGAAAAAGGATGAAGAACAGTATGTTATCGTGGTTCAGAGCAAGTTGCTCCTACATCCACACTAAGGCAAGACTTTCTATCCACTAGATCAAAAAGAAACTGGTTACAAGACTTTCAGGGTTGCAACTAAACTCTCTCAATCCTCACTTGCACTCCTTTCTTGATCTCAATGAATCACTCCCTCTCTCTCTGGTTTTTCATGTATATTACACTTCGAATCTCTCTCTCAAGTTTCTCTTAACAATGACTTATATATCTGTACAAAACAAGTCTCTCTCAAGGTAGTTACATAACAGAAAAATAGATCTAACTACCTAACAGACTTAACTACTTTTTCAGATATCACATAGTTGAGAAAACTCTATGCATAGCCTAACTGATTAACTGATTGATGAGCCAACTGCCACACAATCATTGTGGCGAAATAATCTTTAAGGATGCTATAATTCCACACCTCTATGACTATGAACGATTTCTTGTATTTTTCACTATTTCTCTATTTAATTTTTTTATATATATTTTATTTTATTTATTATTTTTACAACATGCAGTGTTGATAAGCTTGCATTTTATGGTGCTGCTCATCCAGGATTCACATGGTGAGATTTAGTTAGGAATTTTGTCAGTGAGAATTTTAGTCAAAATAGACTAGGTTTTCCTAATTATGGATTTAATTGATTGTATCTCTTTTTTTATGAGTTTTGGTTCATGTTCCCCCTTTTTTCTATTTTTATTCTTTACATTTTATTGATTAATTCATGGTGTACTGCAAATGATAGATTGGGGCTAAGGTGCCAACTTAGTTAGGATGTTAGCCTTAATTGTGATATTTTTGCATGCCATGTTTTTTTTATTTAAAAAAGGATTTATTTGATATGTACTAACAGTGTAAAGATTTTTTACACGGTCAACCAATCAGAAATTGACATCTCATTAAAAATCTCCATCTCTTATCCTAACTACCTTTAAAGTCATCTATATCTTGATTTCTGATTAGTTGACTGTATAAAAAACTTTACATTGACAATGTATACCAATTAAACTTTTAAAAAATGGATAATTTTATCAAAAAAATTATAAAGTAATAACATTCTATTTTATTTTCAGTAAAAACATGCTTGCCAAAAACTAGAAGATTCTGATTATCCTAAAATCGTTTTATTTAAGAAGTGATTTTTAAATAGCGCCTAACCAAATAACCAAAATAAAAATAAAAATAAGGGAAGATAATGGGGTGAGGAGTATCCCATCTCCTCATCCTCATCCCCTATTTTCCTCCAATCCTCTTTATCCATACCACGGGGAGTTTTTCTGCCTCGTCCTTGTTCCCCCGCCTCCCCCCTAGAACCTCGAAAATATATACATACAATTTTTTTTATTTGACAAGATACATACAAAAAAAAATAGTGAGTGTATATATTGTTTGAAATTATTAAAATACATTTATAATGTATATAAGGGTATATAGGTAATATTAGTGAGGACAGAGACCCCACGAGACGGAGAGTATGGTCCTTGCAGGGAGAAATCTCTGATTGCGGGGTTGATGTAATTCATGATGTTCTTGATATCCAGAATATTATTGTTATATATTCTGGAAGAGTCTCTTAAATCCTGAGGATATTCGCAGTATTATAATTAGGCTTATTGAAGTTTTTGGTACCTGAAAATATAGGTCATTTTGGTTTTAGTCCCTATCTTTTGTTTGCTATTGGTCCTTGTAACTTTTTTTATTTTGAAATTCTGCATCATATTCTTCTGCAAATTTTAAGTGGCCACATAGAAGATATACTATCACCAATCTACTTATTTACTATGTCATTTTACTCTCTATAGAAGAAGACCATATAGATAATTTTATAAATCACAATATCACATAAAGAAATAATTAACTTTTGTTCGTATTAGTAATTAGCAAATATTCATATGGCTTTGGCCTTTTTATTGGTAAAACAAAAAGAAATCTCAGAGATTGCAATGGCAGATTTTGGTTTTTGGGGAGGAGCGTCAGTGGTAGAATTATGACATTTCAAGGCTGTGGACAGTTGAAGATAAAGGGCAACAACTAACAAGAAACTATAGTTGAGAGCATCAGGAAGCAAAGCAAAGTTTGTTTGCTTGAAGAAGGTTAACCTCTTAGAAGCAAAAGCAGAAAGCCACAGATAAGAAAATATCAGAAAATGGGTAGAGAACAGAGCAAAGGACCTTAGGGGGTTTAAGGGCTCAAATAAATCATTCAGAGTCAATCCCAATAGGAAACTGAAGTTTCATACTCCCAAAAATAAAACATTGTCATCATGAGAAAGAAAACAGGGAGTGCATATTCATTGATGAAGGTATTAAATGCTATAAACATGCAGTACCATAGATTTTTTTTTTTTGGTTACAGAAAGTTTAGGTGAGCTGGGTCTTGGGGGCTCACCAGGGCCAGGGTAGGCCTCAAGGCTCAAAGAGCGCTTACAGAGGTACTTACAGATTACCAACCAACGAGGTCCTCACATCGGTAGTTGGATTTGAACTCACGACCTTGTGGGTTATGAGCCAAATCCTTACCAACTGGACCAACCTTCGTTGGTACATGCAGTACAAGAGATGAAATTCCACTTCTGTTGTTTTTTGAAACAAAATTCCACTTCTGTTTTAGTAACCAACGGAGGTTGGCACAAGTGGTGGTGGACTTGTGCCCCTTAACAAAGTGGCTGGGGTTCGAATCCCAGCTCTTGCGTATGGAGCGAATTTCCGCTGGGAGGAGGTTTCCCGTCTTCAGGTGCCATTCATTCCCCCACAGGAGGTTAGTGTTCGCTTCCGGCGGGGATACTCCTATTCAAGGACAAAAAAAAGTAACCGCCTTGCGTGTCAGTTCAGTTGAGGCTTTTTTTATTATTAATTTTTCAACTTTTGATCTCTCAGTCGTTGGATTAATCCAATGGCTGAGAATAGCACAGGAGAAAGTGTTGTAGACAAATGCACATGAGAGGACCTGCTTCCCATGGGTGGACCTCAAACTTAAGGATTGAGCATGAAACTTTTTCATAGAACAATATCAAAATTACACAAATTCAATTTTTTTTAATTAAACATTTACAAAAATCGAAAGAAAAAAATTGTTTTATGATCTTGATTTTTAATTTATTTATTTCTATTTTTGAAATATTGCAAATCTTAAGCGAGGGTGAACATGATCATGTTCTGGCATGTGGAATTGTTTCTTAGGTGCATAAAGCATATCAGCGTGTCTTTGGTAGGTTGCAATCAAGGTGTTTGGTAATTAGCTCTTACTCTTTGTCACGGGTTGGCCAACTTTTGTTTTTTTACTTTCTCTGCATATATCCTGGAAGTTGTTGGATCACTAGCTCAGAAAGTCTCACAAAGTGGGCATAAATTTTTTTGTTGTGAACTGATTATTACTATGTTGGTTTTGGAATATGCCCATGTACAATTTCTTTACTCCTCTGTGACTTTGGTGCTGCTGGGCTTGGACACTTTTTGTTTATTTAGTCTACTCTACTTGGCTTCTTCAGTGTTCTAAGTTTGGTTTGTTTTGACCACCTCTGGCTTTCTATTGGTAGTCTAAAGTGTGGGGTTGTATACCAGGTTGGATAGCTAACTTTCGCCCCCAAACTTAGATAAAACAAACCCTAGTAAACCATTAGCCCAAACAAATTTTGTAAGAAATAGGAATCCCCAAAACCCAGTCCGGGAATAAAACCTCCAAAAGCCAGCCAAAGTTACCAAACCCACTACCATCAACCAGCATGCCAAAGAATAACCTGTAATGAAGAAAACCGAAGCTTCTAACTACATCAGGAACCTAAACAAAACCTGCTGCCCCATTCATGAAAAAGGACATCCGAAAGCCTTTTTTGAAATATTGACAAATCTTAAGAGAGGTTGAACATGATCCTGTTCTGGCGTGTGGAATTCCTTCTTAGGTGCAGAAAGCATATCAGTGTGTCATTGGTAGGTTGCAATCAAGGTGTTTGGTAATTAGCTCTTACTTTTTGTCGTGGGTTGGCCAACTTTTGTTTTTTACTTTCTCTGCATTATGTCTTGGAAGGTATTGTTGGATCACTGGCTCAGAAAGTCTCACAAGTGGGCATAAATTTTTTGTTGTGAAATGATTATTACTATGTTGTTTTGGAATGTGCCCATGTACAATTTCTTTACTCCTCTGTGACTTTGGTACCGCTGGGCTTGGACTCTTTTTGTTTATTTAGTCTACTCTACTTGGCTTCTTCAGTGTGCAGAGTTTGGTTTGTTATGTCCACCTCTGACTTTCTATTGGTAGTCTAAAGTGTCGGGTTGTATACCAGGTTGTGTAACAGCCTAATTTTAATTATGTTGTTCAACCGATTAAAATATAATTAATTATATTTTAATCTGAGAGTTAGAAAGTGCTTTTGAATAAAATGAAATCTTACTCGTAGTCTACTTTATGGTAGAAGGTTACGGTAAAATTTCGGGTTGAAAATGCGGACGAACCCCAGTCTGCGTTTTTTCTAATAGTACAAGTTTACTGACCAGAAAACCTAATTTTGAACCATGAACGAAACGGTTAGTGTTTTTGTGATGTTTTGTTTGATATTGGAAATTTCCGAAAATTTGAGTTCTGAAATTAATATAATATTTATTCCGGGTGAAATACGATCGGGAACTTGAACCGGATACGCAATGAAGCAGAGTAGGGAGCACAAAAGTGATGAGGTAACATGTGAGAGGGAGGTGACTTACTAGGGGGATGGCCTAAGTCACATCCTAAAAAGTGGTCATGATGACACTTTTTGAATTATAACATATTATATGCTAAAAACATATTTTTCTCTCTCTTCTTCAAACAAACAAGGCATAAGCCAAAACTTGACCATCAAGACTTTCTCCTTCCTCCTCTTTCAAGCCACTCTCATACTCCCCCTCTATAAATACCCATTTCATTTTCTCTTCATCACTTTCCTACTTCTTCACTTTCTCATTTTTTAAGTTTCTAACACTTAAAGTTTCCATTTTTACTTAGTTTCAAGCTTCAAGATCTTCTTACTTTTTCTTTCTAGTTTCAAGGGTAACCTTCTCATACTCTTCTATTTCAATTTTTACACTAATTTCATGAGTTTACTTTATGTCTTCTTAAAATGTTCTTAAAGCTCTTTGAACTTCTAAAATCTCTAGAAAATGGTAGAAAACTCCGTTTGAGTTTAAACCAATTTCTATGGACTTCTATTAATCTCTACTTTCATATTCTAAGAGATTGTATCAAACAAACATCTCTAACCTATTTTTCCGAGGATGGCCGAAACTAGGTATTAGTGGCCTAGGAAGTTTTGCTTCAACTTTTTGAAAGATGATCATGTATTTGAGCTTCTAGATACCTCTTGATCTTAAATCTAAAGTCTTGAAAAGTTTGGAAATTTCTAACCTATTCATCCTATGATGGCCGAACCTAGTAGGTTGTGGACCTAGGATGTTTTGTTTTCATTTTCCAATATGATCATGGACATGAGCTCCTTAATACATTTGGATGCTAAGTCTAAGAGATTGGAAGGTTTAAATATTTCTAGCCTATTTATCATATGATGGCCGAACCTATGATGGTTGTGGACCTAGGATGTTTTTTTTTCATTTTCCAATATGATCATGGACTTGAGCTCCTTAATACATTTAGATGCTAAGTCTAAGAGGTTGGAAAGTTTAAAGATTTCTAGCCTATTTATTCTATGATGGCAGAACCTATGATGGTTGTGAACCTAGGATGTTTTGTTTTCATTTTCCAATATGATCATGGACTTGAGCTCCTTAATACATTTGGATGCTAAGTCTAAGAGATTGGAAAGTTTAAAGATTTCTAGTTTATTTTGTAATACAAGGCCGAAACCTACCCTAAGTGGTTGGATGATTTTTATTCCATATTTTCAAGTTATAGCAATTTATCTAAGTTACCTAGAACCTAAGTGATAAGTATCAAAAGGTTTATGTTGAGAAAAGAATCCTAACTCTAATTTGAATTAAATGGCCAAACCTAGCCTAAAGAGAACATAGATGAGTTTGTTTGATTTATTGGTTATTAAGTTGATTGGTTGAAGGTGGAGTTAGTACTTTGTGGTGTGACAATGAGGAGCTTCGAGTTCGGGAGTTGGGTGATAACCCAGGTGGGGGAAAGAACCAACCTATCGTGGGAATGGATAAGTAGTAGATTATATAATAATTGTGTAGGGCGACCTAAACCCTACTAGTAGTCGAGTAATCGACAAGACCAAAATCACATTGGAAACCTTTTCTGAAAAACCAAAGGTGATTCGGAGATTGTAGGTTTATCGATATTAGGTTGATTTTATATTGTTGATGGTTGATTTGATTTTATTACCTTTATTGAATTGATTTTGTGCTATGTTGGTGATATGGGAATATTTTGATTGATATTGTGTTATGTATGATCTGCCTGGTTTTTATTATTATACTTAGTGGATTTTAAGCAAAGATATATATGTTGTCTAAGAGATGATTGTTTTGGCTGTGAGGATAATGATGATTTAAAAGTGCCTAACCTAGATGATTATGTTAAAGAGGTGTTATGGCATAGAATATGTGTCAAGTTCTAATGGAAGGTTAAGGCACTGGGATGTTGTTAAAACGGGTTGGTGAGACTCAAGTATAGGTGTTGTTGTCCACAACCGTGTATTGGTAATATAATACACAAGGGCATCTGTGTATTGGTAATATAATACACCGTGTATTGGTAATATAATACACGTAAAACACTTCTGTGTATTGGTAATATAATACATTGATAATATAATACACGTAAAATACTTATGTGTATTGGTAATATAATACACCGTGTAATGGTAATATAATACACGTAAAAATCGAGAGTTCTCGCGAGACGACTTTCACCTTAGAAATAGGTGTGCAACTATGGTGTCCTTGAGTAGCATGAGATTGAGGGTAGAGGATGATATATTAATTTGAGGATAATTTGTTAGTTAGGTGTATTGATTGTATATGACAATTACTGTATAATGTACTATGACTCTTTTCCACTTTTTGATGATAGAACTACTTCGTATCCCCTATGTTTCTGTTTTTTTGTGGGTTACTTTGGTTTACGTTAGAAGACCCGATGGAGGGTTATGTTGCTGAGGAGCTGGACGAAACTCTGTATGAAACAGCGATTGCTGAGGAGTTGGATGGAACTCCTTACGAACCGGATGCTGGAGGTCAAGCTGTGATCCATGGCGATTAGAGTATAGACATTGTAACACCCTGTTTTTCCTATGCTTTCTGTAGAAGTAAATACATATTTAAATGTGTTTATTTTAGATTAAACTCAGAGGATGATTTTAGTTAAACTAAAATCATTTTCTTGTGTTCTCATATCATATGAAGTTACGGTAAAAATTTCGGTTGATAATTCAGACGGAAGTCAGTCTGCGTTTTCACTGCCGGTATAAGTTTACTGAGCAGAAAACCTAATTTTGACCCGTGAACGAAACGGTTAGTGTTTTTATGATATTTTGTAGGATATTGTAATTTTTCAAAAATTTGAGTTTGGAAATAAAATATAATATTTTATTCGGGCGAAAACGTCGGAAGAATTACTATCGGAAATGCTATCGGGTACGAAATAGAGCAAAATAGGAGACATAAAAGGCTTGAGGTAAGATGAGGGAGTGAGGTGACTCACTAGAGGTATGGCCTAAGCTACCTCCTAAAAAGTGGTCATGATGGCACTTTTTGAAATATAACATATTATATTCTAAAAACCCATTTTTCTCTCTTCTCAAACCAAACAAGGCATAAGGTTAAAACTTGCTTTCCAAGCTCATACCTCACTCCTCAATTTCGTGCCACTCTATCCCCTCTCTATAGATACCCATTTCATTTTCACTTCATCGTCTTCCTCCTTCAACCTCCATTATACATTCATCTTCTTCTTTCTTCTAAAAGTTCAAGCTCTTAAAGCTTTAGTTTTTATTCATCTTTTCTACTTAAGTTCTTCATTAAAGTTCTTCCTTATACTAAGGGTAATGCTCTCATATGAATTATTTTGCAAGTTTCATCTTTTATTTCTTAGTTTACTTTATGTGTTCTTTATATGCTTTAAACTTCTAAAATCTCTCTAAAATGATAGAAAACTCCTTTTGAGTTGAAACCACTTTCTATAGTCTTGTATTAACTTATATTTTCACATACTAAGAGGTTGTGTAAAACAAAAATCTCTACCCATCTCTTCCAATGAAGGCCGAATGCTTGCATTTGTGACTTAGGAAGTTTTTGTTTCAACTTTTGGAATATGATCATGTGTTTGAGTTTCTAACTATCCCTTGATCTTGAATCTATAAATCTTGGAAGTTTTGATAGCTTGTTCCTATGATGGCCGAAAATATGAGTAATCCTAGGATACTATGTTTTAACTTTCCAAGTATTGATCATGGATTTAGAACTCTTAATACCTTGTGATTCTCAACCTAAGAGTTATTGTTAAACAAAGAATATTTTCCTCATCATCCTATGATGGCCGAAACTTAGTGTTTAGGTGCTAGGATGTTTGAGTTTTTATTTTTCCAAAATGATCATGGACTTGACCTCCATAAGATATTTGGATGCTAAGTCTAAGAGATTGGAAAGTTTAAGGATTTCTAACTTGTTTATTCTATGTAATTAAAGCTAGGATGTATTACTTCATTTTTCCAAGATGATCATGGACTTGAGCTCCATAAGATATTTGGATGCTAAGTCTAAGAGATTGGAATGTTTAAGTTTCCATTGTTTTCCAAAATGATCATGGACTTGAGCTCCATAAGATATTTGGATGCTAAGTCTAAGAGATTGGAAAGTTTAAAGATTTCTAGCCTCTAAATCCTATGAAGGCCGAACCTAGAAGGTTATAGACCTAGGATACTTTGTTCTTATTTTTCAAAAAATGATCATGGTTTTGAGCTCCTTAATACATATGGATGCTAAACCTAAGAGATTGGAAAGTTTAGTGAATGCTAGCCTATTTTACTAGCCTTGGCCGAATACCCTAAGTTTATAACTTAGTGGGATTTTAATTCAACTTTGTTAAATGATCATTGTTTATGAACTCCTAACACTTGAGGATCATAAATCCATGAGTTGTGTAATTTTCGGGAATCTCTAACCCTAAGAACTAGTCTTGGCCGAACCTATACCTTGTGGTTTAGTGTTCTTGTTTGATTTTAACTTGTGATTTTGTGTTCATAACCTTAGACTTCCATCGCGGAGGAAACGAGGACGTTCGTGGTATACCTCTTCGAGCATCTAATCTCCTTACCTTCACCGAAGGTAAGAGGGGATTGCCTAGGGATATTCAATGACTATATGCATGTGTGTATGTGTTTACTTGAGTGATTTGAATATTATTATGATATGGAGCAAATACTTGAATGACTTGTTTACTTGAACTATTATGATTATTACTTGAAGTTGATTATTACTTGCCTTAAAGTATTGTGAGTTGTATATATGTGATGAACTGTCTTTAACTATGATATTATTGTTGAGAATATATTACTGTTGATTGGAGTTTGAGAAGCCGGACTTGAGTCTGTGTACAATGATTATAAGGATTAAAAGCCTTAATAAGCCTTGAATAGAACTTTGAAAATATTGGTTTTATTTATAAAAGTTCATTGTTTAAAACGCTTACTTCAAGAGAATGAGATTGTAGTTTTGAAAAGAAACGTTGAAGTGTTTTTAAGTCAATAGAAATTACCTTTTTATGATCCAAAGTTTGTACGAGAGAAAACCCTTTTCAAACTATGTGTTTTATGAAGGAAAAACCCCTTTGAAAATATTTGGCTTTATTCCATTAAGGATTTCAAAAGCAAACAAATTTCCAAATGTTTTATAAAAGACTTCGTAAAAGAAAAGATTTTCTCCTAAATGATTTTGAAACGTTCCGGTTACTTGGATAAGTGACCGCGGTTTTGTTTTGGTTTTTGATTTTCACTGAACGAAAAGTAAGCACATGTGAAATAGAATACTAGTTCGGGAGACGCCACCTCTAGCATTCAGTTTATGCACGTGATCTGGGATCCGTGTCAAGAATTATGGACCAAGGTTCCTAATCTTGATATTATGGGCTAGGAGTCCTCATTTTGGAATTGAGGACTGTGTGTCCTAATTTCGTTGTTATGGGCTAGGAGTCCTTATCATGTTGAAATAAAACATGGATAAAATTATAATTGTTTCTACGACCACAACCTTGGACTGCGGCATCGGTCTAAGGTGTTGTGATTGAGCACTCGGACTGTGTGTCCTGTGTTATTGATTTTCAAGTAATGGAAATTGTGAATAGTCGTTAGCTTTGGGATTCGACAACGGAAAAGAGTGAACACAAATAAAAGTCTCGATAATGAAAAGTCTTTTATTCATATGCATTTCCCCTTAGCAGACGTGCTTGAGTTAACCGAATACCCGCTGAAGATGTGGTATTCGATGAGGTATACATCCGAATGGCCGTTATAAGGGATTCATGATGATGTTGATCCGGGTGCATAAGGTGACGGAGACAACTTGCCAAACATGGAGTCTGAGCCTAATCAACTCTTTCTTTCTTAATGATAAAACGGTGATGGTATCTTATGAGATTAAGTTTAGAGCCTGATGATTGAAGTGTCATGCATTATCTTTATAAAATTGATTGATTCAGGTATGAGACCCACTGAAATAATACTTGTTGTTTACCTATGAGTAATGTTTAAAATGTTAATATGACAAAGTGTTGTATGTATCATGTATATGGTTGTTGTGTGATATATCCATTTGCCGGTATCTCACTCTTACAGTTATATCAGGTCTCTTCGAGTTTTGCTGTAGTACCTTGGTACCCTAGTACCGATGTTGCAGAGGAGCATTTCTAAGTCACTTGAAGACCTAGTGTTAGAGGTTGGGAAAGTATTCTGATTGGGGGTCTCTCCAATGAATATTTGATAGAATGACCAGCTTAGGAGTCTGAGTTGGGTTGTATATCTAAAGAGGTCGGTGAATGTAGTGTTATATACATCCATATGTAGTGTAAACTTTTTCTTTCGAAAATGGAAACTTAGAGAAATGTTGGATGTCATGGTAACTTGGTTACAAATGTGACTTTACGTTTTAAATGTATGTATTATGGATTTTAGAGTTATCCTTGAAGAAAAATTTTATACCCCAGTTTTCTGACTTAAAAGAAAACAATTTTCCGAAGGCAACCGGCAAATTATCTTTTTAATTTACTTTCGCATGTGTTACGTAGTAATACCCTAAGGGGGGTGTTACAGACATTATGGCCAGTGTGCCTAAGGAGTATTTTATATTTCTGCTAAGTATGTTTGCTATTAAGTTTATGCCTGTGAGGGATCCTACTAAGAGGGTACCGCAATAGTGTTTTCATATTGTAATGAACAATTAGGTGTGTATTTATATATGTTAAAGTTGTTGTGTTTTTTTAAATTTGCAGAAGTTATATGATAATTAACTAAGTTTTATTTTTTACGTATTTTCACGATAAGCATGCGATTAAGAATTGACAATGGAAGGTAATTAATCTAATAAAACACTGGGGCACAACGGGGTGTCTCAAGTTGGATAGCTAACTTTCGCCCCCAAACTTATATAAAACAAACCCTAGTAAACCATTAGCCCAAACAAATTTTGTAAGAAATAGGAATCCCCAAAACCCAGTCCGGGAATAAAACCTCCAAAAGCCAACCAAAGTTACCAAACCCACCACCATCAACCAGCATGCCAAAGAATAACCTGCAATGAAGAAAACTGAAGCTTCTAACTACATTAGGAACCTAAACAAAACCTGCCGCCCCATTCATGAAAAGGACATCCAAAAGCCTTTTTTCGAAATATTGACAAATCTTAAGCGAGGTTGAACATGATCCTGTTATGGCGTGTGGAATTCCTTTTTAGGTGTAGAAAGCATATCAGTGTGTCTTTCGTAGGTTGCAATCAAGGTGTTTGGTAATTAGCTCTTACTTTTTGTCGCGGGTTGGCCAACTTATGTTTTTTAATTTCTCTGCATATGTCCTGGAAGGTGTTGGATCGTTGGCTCAGAAAGTCTCACAAAGTGGGCATAAATTTTTTGTTGTGAACTGATTATTACTGTGTTGGTTTTGGAATGTGCCCATGTACAAGTTCTTTACTCCTCTGTGACTTTGGTGCCATTGGGCTTGGACTCTTTTTGTTTATTTAGTCTACTCTACTTGGCTTTTTCAGTGTGCAAAGTTTGGTTTGTTCTGTCCACCTCTGAATTTCTATTGGTAGTCTAAAGTGTGGGGTTGTATACCAGGTTGGATAGCTAACTTTCACCCCCAAACTTAGATTAAAAAACCCTAGTAAACCATTAGCCCAAACAAATTTTGTAAGAAATAGGAATCCCCAAAACCCAGTCCAGGAATAAAACCTCCAAAAGCCATCCAAAGTTACCAAATCCACCACCATCAACCAGCATGCCAAAGAATAACCTGAAATGAAGAAAACTGAAGCTTCTAACTACATCAGGAACCTGAACAAAACCTGTCGCCCCATTCATGAAAAAGGACATCCAAAAGCCTTTTTCGAAATATTGAAAAATCTTAATCGAGGTTGAACATGATCCTGTTATGGCGTGTGGAATTGCTTCTTAGGTGCAGAAAGCATATCAGTGTGTCTTTGGTAGGTTGCAATCAAGGTGTTTGGTAATTAGCTCTTACTTTTTGTCGCGGGTTGGCCAACTTTTGTTTTTTACTTTCTCTGCTTATGTCCTGGAAGGTGTTGGATCGCAGGCTCAAAGTCTCACAAAGTGGGCATAAATTTTTTGTTGTGAACTGATTATTACAATGTTGGTTTTGGAATGTGCCCATGTACAAGTTCTTTACTCCTCTGTGACTTTGGTGCCGCTGGGCTTGGACTCTTTTTGTTTATTTTAGTCTACTCTACTTGGTTTCTGCAGTGTGCTGAGTTTGGTTTGTTCTGTCCTCCTCTGGCTTTCTATTGGTAGTCTAAAGCATGGGGTTGTATATCTGGTTGTAATTCTTTTCTTTTTTTTAAATGAGAGCTTCTTTGTACTTTTGATTATGCTTCTATTCTCAAGAGGCAGCATTAACTTTACACAGTTTTTCTCTTTTCGTGCTATTGTATATGCGTTGGAGTATCCAAGTATTCCCTATTAATATATTTTTTACTTATAAAAAAAAAAGAAAGAACATGACACATATCCACAACGCAGCCTCAAATTTAAGGGCAACATGACACTTACATAGAGCATCCCTAAATTAATAACATCAAATTGACCAGCTTAAACCAAATTCACAATTACTATGAAAACAATAGGGCTTCAGTAAGCACCACACACAAATAAATAATATTATGGTCAATATATCCCAGTCATAACATCACATATCACTTCTTTCAACTTCATTATATACCTAGTGTCACATCCCAAATTGATTCCAATATCCCAAACTCATAACTCAGGATAAAGTCAGATTAGTATGCAATCATAACATGCTATTAAGAGCAGAATGGAATATGGATCAATGCAAATAGGGAACGAAAATCACTTTGAACAGCAAGTCAAAATGTCTTTTAAACAATAGCATAGTGATTGTCAGTTTCTGATTATCACTCTTAATATGTTTCTGTCTCTCCCCTTTCTCTCTGTAAATTGCCTGCTCCTTTCTTCTATTCGCCCTTTGTTTGCTAGGGTTTGTTAAAGGGGACCTGCGTTTCTATTGTTGACTGCTTCTTCAATGCCTCAAGAAACCTATATGAGATCTCTCAATTTTTTATCTGCCTTGGACATCTGTAACACTAACAATGTTGTTTGACAACAATCCATGACATTCCAAAGAAGATAATGAATTTGAAATATTTTGCCTCGGGATGAATGCAGGCTGCCTTGGTTGAAGAAGATTCACAATTTCACTGCTAAGCATTGAAATCGTAGTGGACATATTGGGCCTATCTCTTGCACTTTCTTGCACACACAGAAGTCCAATGTGTACACACCTCAAAATGTCCTTCTCGTGGAAAGGGTTATATATGCATGGATCTATTAAAGAAACAATATTTTCTTCATTCCATAGTTTCCATGCCTAAAAAAGTTAATGAAGTACCAACATAGTCATTAAAATTTGAAGTTAAGAGTAGTATATGCAAAACTTAAAATCAATCGAGTTCCTATAATTGAGGAAGGCATGAAAGTAGCAACTTACAAATCCTATAAGAGTATGAGACTGCTCGTTGTTGTAAAAGCTAGAGTTTCTTCTTCCACTAACAATCTCTAATAGCAAAACTCCAAAACTAAAGACATCTGATTTCTCTGAAAATAATCCTTCCATTGCATATTCAGGGGCCATATAGCCACTGCAATGAAATATGGCACATTTTTTTTTTATTACAACCAAGTCTAAAATGCGAGACAATATATATATATATATATATATATATATATATATATATATATATATATTATCCAGGATAATTTTAAACTTCAAAAATCATGGTCAAAGTCTCAAAGGCGAAAGGATACTTACTAGGTTCCAACAACTCTTTTAGTATTAACCTCATCTCCATGCCCTCCAAATATTCTAGCCAAACCAAAGTCTGATATTTTTGGATTTAGCTCCTTGTCCAACAAGATATTACTTGCTTTTAAATCTCTATGAATGATCCTTAACCTAGAATCTCTATGAAGATATAGCAAACCTCGAGCTATTCCTTCTATTATGTTGAAGCGTTTTCCCCAATCAAGAAATTCTTGCTCAGGTGGATCTGTAGAGGTGAACGACTGCAATATTTAATATTTGAACCTAACATAACAAGTGGAGGCAAACTTGCATAAATCTCAAAATTACTATGTCTTCCCGTTAGAGATGTAAATGAAACAGTTATTCGTGAACTATTCTGGCTAGATTCATTAAATGTTAGATCAAGTTCGTTTGTTTAATTAAATAAAAAAACTCAAGCTTGAAATTAAGCTCAATTATTTAAATGAGTCAAGGTCAAGCCTTACAGACTTGACATTAACGACTCGTGAATAGTTTAAAAACCCTTTTGTATAGTTTTCTAGTAATAACTTTTTATTAAAAGTGTTTTTATTTAGGAGTTAAAACGTATATGTTATAAATTTGTTTTTAGAATAAATAATAAATAATAATGCGAAAAATTAGTGTTTCGATTGTTTTCACTTTCCCACTCTATTTTCCTTTTCCTTTGCCTCGTACCTGGTAAGGGTTCCTTCATTCCCAAATCAAGTTTCAACCTCCAAAGTTATTTTTCAAATGTTAAGAACATATTTTCATTTGTACATCATCATATGATATTAAATTTTTTATTAAATGCTAAATTGATAGACTTAAAAATAATTTAAGATTTTTTTAAATACAAAATTAATTAAGTTATAAATGAGCTAAACAAGTCAAACTCAAGCTTTACTTTAAAAAAAAAAAAACTAAGCTCAAACTTTTAGTTAGCCAAGCTTGAGCAACTCATTTTTTCACAAGTCTAGCCCAAATTTCAACTACTTGACTCAACTCGACTCGTTTTCACCCCTATTTTCAATCATGTATGTTGTAAAAACAACCTTATATTTTTTGAAACAAATACAACACGAGTAATAAATATATAATTGAAAGAACTAACCAAAGACAAATGTGTCCAAACTTTTATTTGGCATGTACTCATAGATCAACATCTTTTCATCTCCTTCTCTACAGCAACCAAGAAGTCTTACTAGATTGCGATGTTGAAGCTTAGATATCACCACCACCTCGTTCATGAATTCCTCTTGTCCTTGTCCAGACGCTCTGGAAAGTCTTTTAACAGCTATTTCCTGGCCATTTTTCAGCTTTCCCTAGAAGATGATATTGAGAACCAACATTGCAAACAATGGCTTTATATATGAATAATATTCAAGGACTAATTGTACCTTGTATACTAGACCAAAACCACCCTGTCCAAGTTTGTTGGACGAGTCGAAGTTGTTCGTGGCAACTGCAAGTTGTTCGATATCAAACAACAGTAGTTCCTGCAGTTCAACATCTGACAGTTCTCCAATTTTATTCTCAATTTTATTTACAGTTGGTGCTTCACCTCTGTCAAACGAAGAGACTGCTTCTCTTTTCCTTTTACTAGCTACTTCATTAAAGTATAGATAATTTAGATTTGGAAATATTTCAAATCGCAGAAAGCATTTCCCATCTTTTATAGTTGCAATCTGAAACTGTGAATATTCCTGAATCAAAATAACAAATTGTAATTTAACACAAATACCTTTATATTTAGCAGTCCATTTCCAAGAGAGAGATGCACAGCCAGCTAAGGTAATAATTCCTATCGTCACTCCAACTGCAATGATTAATCTCTTGCCTCTTCTTTTATCGGAATGCTTTTCTGCATCACAAAATACAATTCAAGTAAGTCTGATTCTCGCTTATATAGTCATATGTAGTATTAGTATTTGCAAGGGAAACAAAAAGGTAAGGTACCAAGTTCTGAAGGTGCCACGCGAATGTAAAGATCAACTCCTCCGTATGAGAATCTTTGTATGTCTATCAAGTGTCCACGCCAAAACATGCATCCAATGCCACTGTCATATGCGTATGCAGCACAAGAGCAATTCCCCAAGCACTGTGCTCTGCATTCTTCTTCCAAAGAAACTGACCTCTCTACATAATCTGGCACTTTCATATTCTCAAGTTTCAAAAAGCCATCTCTGCTGACTTCACTTCCACATTGCAGCGGCACCTTCCTCACACACCCACTAGTCCAATTTTTCCTATTCCACTCTTCTAGATTTTTGGGTTGGTAGCCACTCAAACAGCTGCATATTGGTGAGGTTTTCGAGTTACAGCTTCCGAATGCCCCACACATACCATAAACATCGCAATAAGTTCCTTGAAAATGCAACACATTACTCAGTATTTCCTTTTTGTTGTTCCACCCTACAAATTTAAGTAGGCCTTGTGGAGTCAAGGACATGAGTCCAAAATAAGATTTATTTGCGAAATCAAAAGATAGATAAACGGTTCCATCATCTTCATCTCTCACACTCCATCCATCTAGATATCCACTCGACATCGGTGGATATCCAATAAAAACCTGACCATTCCATGGACCTGTCCGGTAATATGGGTGAGTTCCATTAACCCAGTAAAACAACTCTGGAGCATTGAGGCGTTCAAGAGTAAAAGAATAGTACCCAACAGATGGATCAGAAGGGCTCTTCCATGATGTAAAGTGCACTTTCTCACCAGTTACTTTGTTATGACTCACTCTCATTTTTGGCACGAAAACATCAGAAGGGTGTTTGAAACTCTCCCACATGACTTCTCCTGTGGTGCCATCTAGTAACACTAGATTTCCAGTCTCTAAAAGTTTGGCAGTTGAATTGCTTGCAATATGTGTTACATTTGATGACCAGACAACCTTCTTCTCATTGTTTAATACCACAAGATTGCCATCCACAGAAACTGTAACAATCCCAGAAGAATTTAGAGTTAGTGGCTGGTTTCTGTTAGCTACCCATATGATATTGGATTCAGAGAGATACCAGATTCCCACATAACGATTTCTAGAATTTTCAGGACTGAAGAATCCTAGAGTGAACGTACCACTATTGGAGCTTAAGCTTTCAGGGTCTTTGATGAGTTCAGATGAAGTGATGGTGTCTATGGCAGTACAAAAATCTAAACAAAGGCAACAGAATACCACCCAAACAGATACCAAATTTCTATGGTTGATGAATCCCATTATTGCTAACAACCTGGTATGCTTGCTTCTTGTTATCGTAATGGGTTTTAGTCTTTAAGATCTCATTTCATGAGTCACAAATTCAGAGAATTTGCTTAAATGGGTTACAAAATCTTGTGAAAGTCCATAGCTTTTGGCTTCATGCATTAATTAAGCAATTTGGATTATCATGTGGATATGATGAAAATATTGACCCATTCTTTGCCCAAAGTATATCACAGCACCACAATCTGCCTCTAAATTGGGACCAGCAGCATTCATTCCTCTTCACAGGCTCTCTTTCGTTCTTCACCTAAAATTGTTGAACTTCATAACTCGAAAACAATACTTCACGTTTGATCAAATACCTCTAAAGTGACCTGACCTTCAAGCACCATTATTACTCCTTCCATCTATTTCTAAACTGCCAGATCTTCACTGTGCAATGAATGATGCAGGCCAGGGTGGAGAGCTTGCAAAATGCATAGGATAATGACCTGATATAAACGTTAGCTTCAATTACCTTACAAAACTAAAAGAAAAATTATGACCATCAAAGTTATAATTTCAATTTTATACACTTTAGCTGTCTGCCTTTACATTTCTGTGCTGTATTGTAAATAGTAAATACAATATATAGGAAAAAATTGGGGTAATTTGATAAGTATATCCAATAGAGAATTATCGTAGGATACTGTGCTTATCTGATCCTAGATGCAGGTCCGTTGTTGAGGATTTTTATATAAAATACAAAAGCCCTCTATGAGGCATCTACACAGATCCTTGTTAGGCACCCCAAGCAGTATCATGCATGGCTAAAAACATTATCAGGGATCAATCTATTGGTCACGCTTCAAAATTAAATTGAATCAGCAATAGTAAGTGCAGTTTTAATTAGGAAGGAACCAAAAAATTGTGGGCTGAGACAAATAAATTTTTTTTCGCTAATTATATCTATCGACAAATCTTCAGAGGTAAAATTTTGATTTCTCTACCTATAGGTCATCACTGGCACAATTTGAGGCCATAAAACAATTGTATTTAAGATTTTTTTTTTTTTTGAAAGAATTTTATTTAAGATTTTAGACACTAAATTGTGGATAATTTTTGGATTTAAAATAAGAGTTTAATTTCTGTTCACTGTCAGTTTAATAGATTTTTACACTCACATCCAATATATAATATATTGACAAATAAACATCATTGTTATTTCTCTCTCGTAGTTAGTAAAATAAAAGCACACATGTCAGATTGACTTATTGAGCCCAATTGACTTCTTGAGCCCAACTTCTAGTTTCAGATCTTCTCTTCCTCCTCATCTGCAACACATCCTCCCACCCTTCTCATTGCCCATTGATAGCGTGAATCCGTAAGTGTGCGGCTTCGTCGTCAAGTAATAAAATGATCGAACCCACAAAGACCGTGATCTTGAACAACAATTAATTATTAAATCAATTAAACTAAACAAGGAAAGTTGGGGTACCAATAAGACTGCTTATGCTACTAAATTGACTATCCCTCTTGTTAATTATCAAAATGCTTTGAAGGTGAATTTATCCTAATAAAGTTAATGTTCCCTCTCGAGATACAACAAACGTGCCCAATTAAACCAACCCTTACTCTTGTGGTAATTGTATTTAAATTGAACTTATTAAGGTTTGTGACAATTCAATGAACCCTCGAAGGACCGCTTCTAACTCTTGTGATTTAAGTCCTAAGTTCAATTCCTATAGATCTGATACCTAAGTTCACCTCTCACTTCGTCCTTAGAGCATCTACGACATGCAAATAAGTGGCCAACGAATTTACAAGTAATTCATGCAATATGAATTAAATCTAAAGCAAATTAAAATTAACAAAAGGGAAAAACATCAATTCATCACATAAAATGAGTCTTGGGCATAGCCCCAATTCCTAGAAATAAAACGACTACTTAAGTATTGCCATGGTCATAGCAATCTTGATTAACAAAAGCATAAAAATCCTAAGAGAAGAGAAGAAATTGGAGAAGAAGATAAATCCTAAATTAAGTCAAAGGTAGCAGCCAAGATATCTCTATTTTTGAGCCTAATTGTCCTCTTTATAGTGTATGTTAACTTGGGATTAAAGCAATTACAAATCAAATCAAAACAGAAAATCAGAATCCCAAAATTAACGCGTCACGGCCAGCCGTGACAGGTTCTGACTTGTAGAATTCTTGCACTGGATGGCTGTCACGACCGTGATGGCTATCACGGCTAGGCCGTGACAGCTTCTGACTCAAGCGCTCTTCTTTTTCTTCAGTCTGGCTCGATCACGGTCGTGATGATTGTCACACCAGATCGTGATGGTCTCTGCTTTGCTCATTTTTCTTGCTTTTCAAGCTCCGTCTTCATGCAAACTCCGAATCAAGTGGATTTGAGCATTTTAATCACGAATTCCTGCACAAAAACACAGCAGAACCACCTTATCCGTTTCAAAAGAAAAAACTAACAAATATCAAAATAAATATGTATAATCTACATGAAAATGCATGCAAAATGATGAAGAAATATGAGGTGAAATCACACTCATCGTCCATTCAGTTCCTGCTCCTCCATTGTTGCACCCGCAACGCATAATTTTTAGATTTCTTCCATGTTCAGCATACAACACTAGCCTTTACCAATGCAGGAGAAGGAAGCTTGCTGCTCGCGGAGAAACGCCGCTGAAGCACCGAGCTGGAGCAATGGAGCACCTCGTTCGATCTCTCAGTGTCAAGCGGACCTAGTTTCAAGTAAATTGGTTTAAACTGGGCTACAGCCGATTATGATCAGTTTTCCTGATTTGTCCCCGGTTTAGCGGTTTTTGTAGCAGTTCCTTACAAATCTAGTTTTAGGGGTCAAACAAACCAGCTTGGTGCCTGATTCACGGTCTGATCAATCTGGCCGGTCGGTTCGTTGTTTACTACCTTGACTTTAATCCTTAAAACAATTGTATTTAAAACAATTTTTGGATAAATTATGAAAGCAACAAATTGTGGGCTGAGACAAATAATTTTGTTCCACTAATTATATCTATCAGCAAATATTCATAGGTGAAGAATTTTGATTTCTCAACAAATAGGTTATCACTTGCACAATAAACATTTGTATTTGATATTTTAGACCACCAAGCAACTTCACAAACTATTTTTACATTTGAATGCAAATCTAAAAAATGAATTTCATTTGAAAAAAGTAATTTTAAACTGTTTAGATGTAATATTAGAAGAGTAATTTTTCTATTAAACTTACATTTTAATAAAGCACATAAAAAACCACTTCCCAAAATTATCCAAATGTGTGGATAATTTAATTAAATAATGTATTTGATAAAAAACTACGTCAATAATATCATCAAGAGATTGTGGAAGCTAATTAGTTAACGCAAATTTTTTTATAGGTATGCTAACCAGACACAAAAAATTGACACAAATACGACACCTCTGCTACTGTAGTGCTACTGTAGCACTACTGTAGCGCTACTGTAGCACTTTTTTTTTTTTAAATTTTGACTTTTTTAAAAAAATAAAAATTTTATTTCTAAAAAAACTCATTCACCAGATAATGAACTGAATTCACCAGATATTTGCACATGATTCACCAGATATTTACACATACTTAACCAAAAAATTTATTTCTCAAAAAAACCCATTCACCAGATAATGAACTGAATTCACCAGATATTTATACCTGATTCACCAGATATTTGCACATATTTAACCAAAAAAATTATTTCTCAAAAAAACCCATTCACCAGATAATGAACCGAATTCACCAGATATTTGTACCCGATTCACCAGATATTTACACATACTTAATCAAAAAATTTATTGTAACCGGTTCACCAGATATTGACACATACTTAATCAAAAAATTTATTTCTCAAAAAAACCCATTCACCAGATAATGAACCGAATTCACCAGATATTTGTACCCGATTCATCAGATATTTACACATACTTAATCAAAAAATTTATTTCTCAAAATAACTCATTCACCAGATAATGAACTGAATTCACCAGATATTTATACCCGGTTCACCAGATATTGACACATACTTAATCAAAAAATTTATTTTAAAAAAAATAAATTTTTTAAAAAAAACTGTGCTACAGTGCCACACTATGCGACACTGTTCATATGGTTTTTTTATCCCACTACAAGAAATCGTGTGTATACTGACGGCCACGTGATGTGGCCAGGTGATCAAAATGCCATTCGCCATTGACCCAAAGATCTTTAATCTGCAAATTAATGTCTGAAACCGAAACCAAGCCAATCCGTGTACAAAATTGACGAGGAGCCGGTCTCAAACTTGATATCACATCCGATGTTTTAAATCTGTGTCTGAAATCGAAATCTGGGCCGCAACGTATTGGTTTGGACAGTCACTAAAACCACATTGCAACCGTAATTACAATCACATTGATCGTATTTTCCCATAATATCCGCGATGCGAAAAGACGCAGCCGCAATCGCGACCGCAAGTTAAAACCTTGATCATATCATACCAATTCCTGACATATCATATCCACACTGAGGGCCACAAGTATTGTGAATGGTATATTTATAGAGTGTTGGTATCTATTTGAGTTGTACAAGTAACACACCTCTTAAATATAATATTAAAAGAATATTTTTTCTTCTTATAAAAATACATTATAGAAAAGGACATAAAAAATCACTTCTAAAAAATTATCCAAATGTTTGGATAATTTAATTAAATAAATTATCTGATAAAAAATTATGCCTATAATATCATCAAGAGATTGTCAAAGCTAATCCGCTAACCCGATTTTTTTTTCTTTGGTACAGGAAGGGGCTTAGCTAAGCCCAAATAGAGAGACCTAAAACTTAAGATACTATCTACGAGGCGTGAAAACCCCTGGAACATCATTCACAAGAAGAAGTGCTAATTTTGGGGGAGGGAAATCCAATTTCTGATAGGCATACTCCTTAACAAGACTATATGATGCCAACCAATCTGACATGTATTGTTCTCCCTTAATGTATAGGAAATCAAAAGACTCCAATCCATCTTCCACGGATGTTTAATTCTTCGCAACAGGGGTTGTAATCGATGGATAAGGTGGTATAGGTGGTTTGAGCGGGAGAGTTAAGGAGTTGAGTGATAAGAAGATTGAGGGTTCAAACCCCACTCACTAACAAAAAATACTAAATTAACACATTATCATTTGTCTATGAAAAAAAAAATCCATACTCAGATTCTTTTTACTCAGAATTTGGACGATAGACTTCGAGTCACTCTCAATAACTACTTTCCTGCATCCTAGCTCCCATGCTAACAGCAGTCCATGGAAGATTCCCCCTAGCTCCGTGCTAACCCCATTTTTTATCCTCTACTTGATGTTTTCCTTTTCTTTAAATTCAATTTTGAAGAACTTGGCATTATACTGCATTGAACTTGATAACTAATTTTATAACTATCTCCCTTGTCCTCGCCACTAATTAGACGACTTTTATCATCTTCAATATCCTCACCATGAATGTTACCTTTTCCTATGGTATGATAATGGAAAATGGTATGACATTAAAACAGCATGGTGGTTTCTAGGGTGGAATAGTACATTAAGTGGTTCATAAGTGGATCACCGATTCCAACATTTAGATATATTAATAAAATAAATGTATGCATGATTCAGATTAAAACATATACTTGACCTTGAATGTGACAACGGTGCAAAGAGTGTTATCACTCACATATAAAATATTATGTCCAACCACCCAATCAACATTGCGTCCGGTGGCACCACCATGCATGAGCTCTTCAAACTCAAGCCCAAGGGTGGTTGCATGGCCCACCACTACTCGACAGTGCGTGGCCGACAACCATTAATTCATTTTACATTGATTCTTAGACATCGATTATTCATACACAAAATAATTGATTACATTAAATATTTATGATTGATTCATAGTACAAACCTAGAAGTTCCATGCACTTTGATTACATTAAACATTTATAATTGATTCATAATACAAACCTAGAAGTTTAATACGGTTGTTTGACAAAGTCAAGTAATAAATAAAAAGCAAAATTTGAATAGCCACCACTAGATCGGCGAGCCACCAGCCGCTCTACGACGTCTTTCGCCATGCCATCCAGCCACCACCGTGCCACCATATCCACCATTCCAGGTTTGAGCTCCGGCCACCAGATCCACCTGCTTCAAAGACTCATCACGCGGTGACTGGATCTGGTGGGTTGGTTCTACCATGCGGTGGCTCGCAACTGCATGGGTGGCCAGAATTGGGAGGAGGATGACAAATCCAAAAATAAAAGAAAACAGAAAAAGATACGTTGTAAAACTTCAAGACCGACCCGGTTAAAGAAAAAGCGTTGTCGCCGCCACAGTAGGTGGACCAGCCACTAGTAATAATGAATGCATTTTAATCCATGAACCGATTAGCGTATATATCAATTCATTAACGCAAATTGAATCAATTCGCAAGTTTGGATCAGAAACTCTACTACACGTGATAACACTGTCTTTTCACCGTTGTGACATTTAAGGTTTGACATAAGTGATTGATAGGGGTAGGAATGGGTTTTTAAAAGGAAAAAAAAAGTGATCCATGAGTGGACCACCTATTTTATGTTCCACCCTAGACGTCACCAAACAACAAACCCATTTGCCATTTGATGTTCCACCCTAGACGTCACCAAACAACCCTTTTGCACAAATTTGATTTTTATTTTTTATTTTTTATTTTAAAATAATCAGAATAATTTTTATAAAAAAACAATATTTTAATATAGTTTAACATTGAAAATACAAAGAATATATACACTATACTACAATATACTGTTGTTCCGAATAAGAACAATAAATCTGAAAGTGTAAAGAGTTGTTGTATTGATTAGTGGAATTGAGTACAGAGGGAGCCATGAGAGGCTTATTACATATAACCTAGGCATAAGATAAACCTTAGGCTAATGTGTGTTGAGGTAGGTGTCCTTAAGAGGAGATAAGCTCCTATTATATAGCTTTTCTAGTGGGCTTAACCTAATTCAGTCTTTAAGGAAGTGGGCCTGGCCCAACCGTCCGAGTTATCTTCTTGTACTGACACTACAACATAAATGACTTTAGATAGCGTTTCCGGATGCCTTTTAATAGCGTTTGTAACCGCTATCTATGTCACCGCTATTAAAACTCGTTAGCAAAGATAGCATTTAGGAAGTGCTATTAAAAGGTGACTTTAGATAGCGTTTGTACACGGAAACGCTATCTAAAGTCTGCCTTTAGATAGCATTTGTTAAAACAAACGCTATCTATTCCCCCTTTTTTTTTTAATTTTACGTATTTCTTAACTTTACCTCCATTCCTGCATATTGTTTATAAAAAACAGAAGGTGTAAACAAAGAAATGAAGCACAATCCATATGCATATATTGTTAGCTACTTTGACAATTCATACAGAAGGTGTAGTACATTAGCGCATAAGATTCCATCATCACTGCAGTCAAAATAAACATCACTTCTTAAAAGAGACTCCTCCTTTATAAGAAAGTCACAGGATAACATAGAAAACAGAAAAATGTGATCTAGTTTTGTCACCACATGCATAAATAAATAACCTTGGTACGACTGGTGGTCTGACTAGATTTTATAAGTCTGGTCTTCAACAAATAGCTATAAAGGCTTACAGAAATATATTTGCTTAAATAGAAACAACAAACAAACTGGCAGCAATTGAATCTAGTTCTTTGGCCCAATATCCTTCGTGAGCATTAATCTGTTCCTCACCCATAGCAGAGACATGACAGAAACAACAAGGTCCTTTCCCCAACAAATCCATCCTTTATCTGCAGAGACCAGTCAATTATATATGCCCAATTAGAGTAAATAGACAACCAACAAACAAATAAACAAAATAGAGGAATAACAAACATTTTAGATAGCATCAAAAACTCCCATTAAAGAGAATTGAATGTATCTAAATGCTATCATGTTAGCCTAGCCTAAAAAAATAAAGTAAATGCTACAAAGTTCTACAAATGCATGCTTCCTCATGTGTATGTGTAAATGTGTGTCAGTGTGTGTGTGTGTAATTTTCAACTACAGAAAATTCATTTGGCACTAACAAGGTTTAATAGAAGAGAACATGGAATCACATACTCAAGAAAAAGAGAGAATTTTACAAATTTTCTATACCTTATATCATATTCAATTCAAAACAATAAGTGATAGAGAAAAAAGAAAAAAGATAGAGCAGCTGCATCAATTACCTTTCTTTTCGCTTCTCCAAAAATCGAGCCAATGATGCTTTTCGTGCCTGAGGCAAGCCAACTGGAAACACAACAATACTTTGTTATTTATCACATTAGCTTATGTACCTTACATAAACTATTAGAAGTTACTAGCTATTAAGAAATATAGAGAACAGACAATATTATATGTACCTGGTTGAACCATTTTTGTAGCTGCAGATACTACAGAACCAACAACATTAGGAGTTTCCAAATGGTTACTAGGGGTAGCTGAAAGTCCTACTGGTCTTAGTATTGCGAGTTCATTGCTGGTAGAAGTTCCACTACCAGGCTGAAAACTGGCATGAGAGGTCACTGGGAGAGGACTTGGCATAAGTGAGGGATAGGATTGGCTTATAATGAAACCATCATCTTTGGAGGGAATAGAGATTTCTGGCTGCAATTTAGGTTCAGAAACTGTGAGTCATTGAGAGGAAAGAAATCACAATAAGTCAACACAATTAAATGCACGTACATCACAGTTGTGGGAAGAGGGCACAATATCCTCAAGCTTCTTGGCAGTGAAAAATATGATATTTTCAATCTCATAACAGCATAAGATTCACCTAGTCCAGCCAAAACATGATTGGTTGGAGAAATCATTGTTCCAACATCAATGAACAGCATATAAAATAATGAGTTCTGATTAACTAAACTAAATTAAATGTCAGACAGAGTAACTAAATAAGATGGATCCAGAGGTGATGCTACCAAAATGATTCCTTCATAGACTTCATATCAAAGACCAAAATACTTTATCCTCGACCATTAGTCTATTAACAACACAAAATGTTGATGTGGATCTCTAGTTATAAATCTAAAGCATTATTCACATACCAATGAGTATTGCTGCAACTATTGTGATCAATTTGACATAATCAAATAAACTTTTCAACAATATAGCGACACCAATCTTCCTTGACTTCAGATAGTTGAGCAGTGGAGTATGTGGAGCATTTGAAGTCAGGGAAGTACTGCGACATAAAAATTAAATAAAGCAAGTTACAATTGCTAAAACATTTGAACAGTCACAATTAAAAGCTAAGTAAACAACATACCGCCATTGGTATTTTAACTTGGTTCTGCAAGATAGTTTCTTTCATGAAACGCATGACATAGTACCCACAATCTGTACTGTTGGGTTGTCTTGGGCACTATAAAAAATAAAATAGTAAATCAATATAGTTTTTTTTATCTAATTGCGCATTAAGTTTTTGCAAATATACCTCTATCTGAATCCATTTAATGTTGGTTTCCTTTAAACGCGACACCTTAGCTCCGATATTTGCGCGATAAACTTGCAAAGTACTAATCACAAAATCAAACAGACTTCATTAAGAAACATATTTTCAATCATCACAAACACACGCATGCTTTTTTTTTTTTTTGAACCACAACAGCCACAACCCAGTATATGTCAATTCAACACAGTTATTCTAATGTCAAAAATCAAAAGCACATTAGGACCATGACAACTTGCAACATGTATCTACCATGGAAGCCATTCGACAGAATCATAGAAAATCAGAAATATAAAAGCATGCTTACTTATTGAACAGATTCTTTAATTCTGGGTGATTCCTAGGATCAACATTCAAGGAATCCAAATAGTAAATAATCTCTTCAACAATATTTATCGCGCACAGCACCCAATGATTCCTACAAAAATATTGAGATAACAAATCCTAAGCACCTCCACTTTTATATAATTCATTATTGTGAATTAAGTCCTATAGGATAAGTGACTCACCCAACATTGCACGGCGCTAAAAACAAGGGCTGATATTCTCTTTCTGTAGTTGCAAACCGGTCAGCTATATACGTTATCTGTGAATCCCTCCCGAAGTAGCCGTATGTATTTGTTTGGTGTGGGGATAAGAACAGAAACCTCCTCGTTCTTTCCTTTGGAAGCAACAATTCTTCATACAAGTACCTTCAATTAAAATATAAAAATGGATTACACCAATGACATCAATATTTAAATGGAAAGACTAAAAAAATATTGTACACTTTAAGCCTGATTTAGTACCTGATATATACGGAAATAACGGAGGCAGATACCTATTCATGATTTACAATTTCTCTTATATTTTCAGTATTGATCATATCAATGATATGCTGACCAAAAATATTTTGTTCTATCTCTATGTCCAATTGGTCATCATTTTTCATATTCTTTCGTTCATGTATTTTAAGAAAATTGAAATATTCCAGAGAAATGTTAGTTGAACCAGCTGTAGGAGGGTTGGCCTCAGAGTTGCCTCCTTTATTTTCTGGGGTTGTAATTGACTCCTTTGTATATTCAAACACTCTGCCCTTGCCTTTAGATTTTGCAGGTGCCTGGAAATTTTGCATTTCAATATGCCAGTTAGTGATCAACTAATGTAATAAATATACGCCGTATATGAAAAGGTAGAAAAATGCAATTACATACCATATTAATTACAACCACGAGATCAATTGGCCATGCCACATAAGTACCTATTGCATCTCTTACTGTCATTACATCTGCACCATCGATAGGTACCGGCAATGGCGCATCCCCCTCAGTTGCAACATCAACTCCAACTATCACATGGTTAAGGGGTACTGGTCCAGTGTGCAGTGTAACACCCGACTCATTGTATACTTTACCCATACCAACCATACGATAGTTTGGGGTTGATAAATATAGCTGACATGAGTTGACGCCCTAATCCAATGATAGATGAATAAGTTGTGAATTAAGGCATCCAATTGAATGTATTTAATTGCGAATGCAATACTAGTAAAAAAAAAGGCATGCATTACCTCTGGAAGCTTGATGGCAGATGGTAGAGTGCAACTATCTTTGACGCTTGCTGGGGCTGTGAAATTAGCCTGCCTCTCCTCATCCTCCTTTTTTTTCAGCTTATCTTCCAAAATGTTCAATCTTTGAGTTGAGACACCAATGTCTCCCACCTTTTCATTTCAGAGTTATGTTTTGCACGACCTTCAGGTGGGAGGTAGTCTTTTTGAGAGATGCCAAAACCCACACCCCTAACACGACCAGGGTTCTCTGGCACACCTAGGGCTTTAGCAAGAATATCCTGGTGACCAAAATCTTGTATCTCTCCCTCTATTGCAGACTGTGACAGTTCCTCCTGACACATAGTTATTGGTGAAATGCAAATGTTAAAATTATTATATATTGTCATAAGAAAATAACAAATGAAAATGTAAACGTTAGTGTTGAGATATGCCTCTAAATCAATAATTTGAAGTTGGTTAGTTAGTTAGGCATAACTAACTTGGATCCTAAAGCTTTACTATGATTGACTATTTTAGTCTATAAATAGATCATCATGTATAGAGGTGAGGCATCACATTCACATGAGTGACACAATGTAATGTGTAAAAAGAGAAGTGAGGTAACACTAATCCATAGACACATAGGTGTGTGAAAAGAAGAGAGGGATTTGAGTGTGTGGAAATTCTATCTTGAGAGAATCATGTATAGATTTGGTGAGAGATAGGGAAAAGTGTATAGGAGTGGAAACATCAATCTTGTGGTAGTTCTTGGAGATACCATGGCAAAGACATGGAAGGCAAGACTAGGAGGAAAGATTGTGGGAGATTTTTGTTGTAAAGCACTTGTATCTCTATGATCAAGATAGTGAAGGGGAGAAGAAGACTTGTTGTGCTCTCTCCCGTGGACGTAGGTCATCAATGACCGAACCACTAAAATCCCGGTGTTCATATTTTCTTTTACCGTTTTATCTTCTTTAGTATTCGATTAATTCTTGTTATGGTTGATTTGCATGCTTTAACATTCTTGCTTGTTTCCTTTCATGGTGCATTACCTCTATGGAGGTTTCGTGGCCCCGATCAAATCCCCAACAAGTGGTATCAGAGCCACTTTCGATAATGGGAACGACATAACCCAACAAGTGGTGCCGTCTGTGGGGAAGCATGAAGCAATGACTATGAGAAGCAGAGGAATAAAGAAAAAGAACAGAGGTTGTATAATCGATTAGATAATCGATTATGGAGGTGTGAATCAAGAACAAAGATCAAGAAGAAGTCGAAGGCCTAGGGTGCTGAAGGAAGAATTTTGGAAAAGATATAAATAAATCGCACGGTGAACCGTTTGCATCAATTGGCTGAGCAGCCTAGCAGTTTGGTGTTGGTGGTAACATAGTCGAGGTGTCGGGTTCGAATCTCAGAGGCTGCACGTTAAGTGTTTTTATAATTCCTTTTTTGGTAAAAAGTTTTAAAGGATTAAAAATCCAAGAAGCTGTAGCAGCAGGGATCGAACCATAGACGCAAAGGACGCACAACCTTAGTGCAGAGGCGGTGACCACCAGGCTATGTTTATGTTTGTTCGATTGGTTATCTTTGGAAAATTGTTAAACGAGCAGAAGTTCTGGGATGTTTGGAAACAAAGATAGTTAACGCATAAAACCTTGGAAGGCAGAGAACAGAAATCGAACTGGCTAGAAGGAAAGAAAGAGAAACGTGAAGAAGGAAGTTGAAGCCTTTGATGAAGGTGTATTCAATTTCTGTTTTTCGTATTAAGTTTCATCTTGTTTTTTGTCTTTGTTATTTTCTTCCTTTGCTTGGGTTGCTGGGTTTGTTTCTTGTGGTAACAGGTCTTCATGAGGCAAGAACATGGAGGGGACCCGAATCAAGACTCGGTATCAAGAAAAGGTGAAGCACAAGGCAAGCAGAAGGACGAAATTGAGGAGACAAAGGGGAACAAGGATGGAATGGGATAGCAAGAACCAGAGTGTGTGGAGGTCGGTTTCTTGGAGGCATGGTGTTAGATCCATGGATGTACAAGAAGAGATGGCACACAAGGTGGAGCTAGGACCTGCGGGTGGAAGCTCATTCATGGTTATGCGTGGTTTCTAACTTTCTTGGAAGAAATCGGTTTGTGTCTGTGATGGAACTGCAAGTTCCATTATTCTGGGTTCGTGTTCGTTCTTGTCACAAGGAAGAAGATGAAGTTTGCTGTTTCTGGAAAAAAGATAGGAGAATTTCGTATATGATAAATTGATTTATCATGGTTGTGTTTGCATCAAAATTCATTGCGGCCTAGTGGTGAGGCACTGAAGGTGGAGTCACGGGTTAATAATCGATTAATGTTTTGAAAAAGGCTGAAGTTGCAGCGATAGGATTCGAGCCATCGACGTGAGGAATGCAACACCTTGGTAGCAGCAGTGGTGACCACCAGGCTAGTGCAGCAGTTGTGTTAATTGTCCGCATCTGCAAATACTTAAAAAGTTCATAATTTCTTGAAAACAGAATACAAACCAGAAATAAAGGCCCATGCAAGATTCCGTGAGGGAGAACCCAAAAGCTTTTTTTTTTTGAACAAAGGTGTATTACGTTTCTGAAATTTCTATTCCTGGTCTTGTGATTTTAGTTTCTTTATAGAGGGTGTACATTTTTCTTTGGATCTCTTGTGGTTCTGCTGCTGCGGTTTGGTTCTTGTTGTGACAGGAACACGAAGGAGAAAAGAAAAGGAAGAAAACGTGAACAAGGAACAAGAAACACGACGTCTGTTTTCAGAAGTCCTGTGTATTCCTGTGTGGAGAAGAAACTCGAAGTGTGAAGAAGGAATGATAAAGTAGAAACAGAGCAGGTGAAGAGAATATGCTGGTTCAGTGTTCTTTAATCCACGACAGCGTGCAGAGTGGCAATGTCATGGTAGGAGGTACGTTTTTCTGTGTGGATCGTAGCTGTGGAGGGTGTTTCGATGTTGTGGGTGATCTGGTTTGAGGTTTTGCGATGACTTTTATTTCTTGAAAAAGAAAACAGAAAGGAGAAGACGAAAGTTTCTGTCTTGAAATGAAGATCCAAGGTGGAGAATGTTATGTTCATGGATCATCATTGGAGCTGAAGCTAATTTGGTAGTTAAGTTAGTTATACAGCTGTGAGGTCTTGTGATATCTAGTATGTTAAAATTGGTTAAGTTGTTGTAACTGATTTTGTTAGATATAGAAGTCAAGACTTATCTGTGTTGTATGAGCTCAATAAAAAGCCATAGAGTTGAGTGGTTAGAGGAAGAAGAATTCATTCTATACTCTGTAAAATCCGGTTGTACTCTTGAGAGCTTGAAGACAGGAGATCGATGGAACTTTGTGTGGAATGAGATCGAATTGTTAAGAAAAGAAAGGGAAGCTAGAAGAAGGAAATTGAAGCCTGTGTTAGAAGGTGTATTCAATTTCGTTTTTCTGATTAGATTCATAGTTACTCTTCTTTCTTTGTTACTGTTCTTTCTTGGATGGGTTGTTGTGTACGTTTCTTGTTGTAATAGGAACAAGAAAGTCATTTTTTCTGGGAAGAACAAGCATGCCATGAAAGAAGAAGGGAAGAACAAAGATCGAAAGAGAATGAATGAATGGGACCGCAAGAACCAGAATATGTGGGAACATTCAAGCAAGGGTTGTCATGGTGTAACCATCATGGTGCACGGTTGACGGCGGGTTTGAATGGAGAAGGCATGCAAGGAATAGCTAGGACTCACAGCGGTGAATAAGGACCTGTTGGTTTGGTGGCTTTAGATCCAGAACAATGCAAAATGGCGGGGTCGTGGTTGAAGGCACTATTCTCGATACGACTGGGTTGTGGATCTGAATGGTGATGGGTCTCATGGTACTGTGAGTGGAATCTTGTTCGAGGTTAGCAGTGGTTGTTCCTTTTTTTTTTTCTTTGAAGAAAACATATTTGTGTCTGGAAGGAACTATAAGTTCCTTTAATGAGTTCGAAGTCTGGTTCGTTCCTGGTGAAAGGAAGAAGACGATGGTTTCTGTTTGTTCTGAAGGAAGAATTTTCTGTTATGATACATTAGTTTATCATTGTTGTATTTGCATTAAAGTCTGCTATGGCCTAGTGGTAAAGCGCTTAAGGTATTCTCAAGAGGTCACGGGTTCGAGCAGAATGCGGCTTGGAATTATGGCCAGGAAAGTGACCACCAGGCTAGCCAATTTGCTGTGTCAATTGGTTGCAGTTGCAAATACTTGAAGATTCAGAAAATTCTTGAAGACATCACAGTAGAGAACTCAGGTTGATGCTTGACAGAGAAAGATTTCAGGTTTGAGGTGGAGCTGTTGGAACAACATGGAAGCAAGTTTGGCTTATGTTGCAAGTGTGGAAGAAAGGCACACTAGGAAGTTCGGTGACTCAAAGGAATGATTGGATTCTCTGGAGCATAAGTGGGAGAGCACAACATTGGTGATTGGCTTAGACTTATATTCCCTGATTTAGAGTCAAGGTGGAGATTGTTGAGATATGTCTCTAAATCAATAATTTGAAGTTGGTTAGTTAGTTAGTTAGGCATAACTAACTTGGATCCTAAAGCTTCACTATGATTGGCTATTTTAGTCTATAAATAGATCATCATGTATAGATGTGAGGCATCACATTCACATGAGTGACACAATGTAATGTGTAAAAAGAGAAGTGAGGTAACACTAATCCATAGACACATAGGTGTGTGAAAAGAAGAGAGGGATTTGAGTGTGTGGCAATTCTATCTTGAGAGAATCATGTATTGATTTGGTGAGAGATAGGGAAAAGTGTATAGGAGTGGAAACATCAATCTTGTGGTAGTTCTTGGAGATACCATGGCAAAGACATGGAAGGCAAGACTAGGAGGAAAGATTGTGGGAGATTTCTGTTGTAAAGCACTTGTATCTCTATTATCAAGATAGTGAAGGGGAGAAGAAGACTTGTTGTTCTCTCTCCCGTGGACGTAGGTCATCAATGACCGAACCACTAAAATCCCGGTGTTCATATTTTCTTTTATCGTTTTATCTTCTTTAGTATTCGATTAATTCTTGTTATGGTTGATTTGCATGCTTTAACGTTCTTGCTTGTTTCCTTTCATGGTGCATTACCTCTATGGAGATTTCGTGGCCCCGATCAAATCCCCAACAGTTAGTCTACTAACACATTTATTCCACACGTTCTGCGTATTTTTGTTGTCAATTACACCCGCCTTGTTCTCGCGGGCTTTCCTCTACACAATATGGCGTTTAATTTTCTTAACTTCTGGCCCCGCCTCCTGTATCTGTATATTGAGATAATGTATATTAACCAAACAGTTTAAAAGTCATATTTACCACACATGCAGTTAAATATATATATACATACCAATTCATCCTCAATATCAGCATACCCCTTACGTGATGCTTTGTAAGGGCATGCAGGATCTAACGCTCTGTTACGATTTTCATTGCTTAATTTCTATTCAGACACATATAAGTAATATTAATACATGGTTAATGTAATATGTACGTATACATATAATTATAAGGACTAACGTGATATTAAATATACCAGGAATCGTGCATTTCCTATGCGTATTGCTACAAAATCTATCCACACATCCCTTGATATGTGTGGATATTGTGATAGAGGTTCCTCTATGATACTCCCGTTAGCATCTCTTAGAAATTTTTTTGTCAATCTAGTTCTGAATGCCCTATGTAGGTTACCAGCTTCCTGAAGTACAAATTTTTTCCGAGATTCATCAACATTAAAAGACATCTGCAAAACAATATAAACAACGTGTCAAAGTAAGTATGTTTACATAGTTTACAATATAATTCACAAATTTTAACAATTACCTGTACATCAGCCCATATGTTCTCTTTGAAAACATCCAAAGCTTCATCCTTCCAATTAGAACAAATAATTGGGACCGTTTGCCGAACAACGGCCCCAATGTAACTCTTCAATATTTTTCCATTAGCACGAATTGGTTGGTCCAAATAATTCCATTCAACCTAATAAAAATAATAAAGTAATTAGATCTAGATATTAAACAACATTATGAAATCCTTAGATTAGTAAGTAAATTACCTCAAATTTTTGTCCTTTACTCCTAGCGCGGATGACCGCCTTCATAACTGTTGGCCCACGTCGCGTCACTTTGGCAGCACTAGCATTACTTGAAGATGCCATTTACCTACAAAAATATTAGACACAAGTAAAACATCAATGGACATTAATATAATATTAATTGATGCAAAATATAAAACAACAATTGATAACAAAATCAACACTAGCATTACCGGAAGATGCTAATTATAATATAAAAGGATCAGAAATTTCATTTAAACACAAACACTACATACATGTTTAAGTCAACCTTTTTCTTTTCTTCATTGGATTGAGATTTGTTTGTCCTTTATTAGTACGAAATGGTGGATTGACCAAAAGCCTCTCATCATGATCATCTCTCATATACATACCATCATCCCTAGTTGGATCAATCTCAAGTGATTGTAATGTCCCGACGAAAGGATCATCTTCAATATCAACATCTCCATGGTCTTGATCATCAATCTTAGTAATTATTTTGTTAGTCAAAAGAACAATGGACCTTTTCATATCAGCTGGATCAGTGACATAGAACACTTGTTGAGCTTGAGACGCTAATATAAAAGGCTCATATTTATACCCCACCCTATTAAGATCCACCTGCATGAACCCTGACTCATCAATCTGAACACCGTTATTATTGTCAACCCACTTACAACCAAACACACCAACCTTAAACTTTGTGTAATCCAACTCCCATATGCGTTCAATGACGCCGAAGTATGACATATTTGCATATATCGGGTTTCTGTCTTTGGCACTTGAGATATGCATCGACTGAGCTACAAGAGTCACACCACTGTTTTGCATTGTACTCCGACCATCTTGTTCTTTTGTATAGAATGTGTACCCGTTAATTTGATAACCGTGGTAAGAGAAGACATGCAAACTTGGACCTTTGGCTAACCATCTCAATCTACTTGAAATTGAAGTAGCATTTTCAGTCAACTCTGCAAAAATGTGATCTCTTAGCCACATTATAAAACAACGATTGTGTTCTCTAGTTAGCCAATTTTGATTCTTATTTGGATACAAACTCTTAAGCATGTCCTTGTGTTTTTCAACATATGGCTCAACCTCATCGGCATTGTGCAGAACATATAAGTGTGCTTGCTCCCATTCTGTCCTTGATATAGTCACTATTTCAGTTCCAGTAATTCCTTGCCCCATCATTCTCCATGTGTGACGAGACTTTGGCAGCCCTATAGAATCAGCATTGGATAGGTATTCGGTACAGAATTCAACAGCTTCTTCTACAATATACCGTTCAACAATACAACCTTCTGGTCGTGATCGGTTTTTAACATACCCTTTTAATATCTTCATATAATGCTCAATCGGGTACATCCATCTCATATAAGCTGGCCCACACAGTTGTGTCTCTCTAACAAGGTGAATGGTTAGATGAACCATTATGTCAAAGAATGAAGGTGGAAAGTACATCTCAAGCTCGCATAAAGTCACAACAATTTCTCTTTGCAATGATGGCAACTTCCCAGGGTCAATCACTTTGCTGCAAATTGCCTTGAAGAAGAAACAGAGTTTAGTTAAGGCCCTCCGCACTTTGTTAGGTAAAATAGACCGTATACCAATGGGTATCAACTGCTCCATGAGAACATGACAATCGTGGGACTTTCGACCTTTTAACTTGAGATCTTTCATCGATACGAGGTTCCTAATGTTTGAAGAGTACCCTTCCGGAACCTTAACTCCGTCAAGAAACTTATAAAAAACAGTTTTTTCTTTTCTAGATAGAGTGTAAGCAGCCGGAGGAAGATATGTACTTTTACCCTTCTTCGTCGGTCCCAATTCTCTTCTTATTCCCATACTAACCAAGTCCAACCTTGCATTGATGCCATCTTTAGTCTTCCCTAGCACATTGACTAACGTACCAATGACACTATCACAGATATTTTTTTCAACGTGCATCACATCGAGGAAATGTCTTAGATATAATGATTTCCAATATGGCAACTCAAAGAAAATCGACCTTTTCTTCCACCCTCTTATGACAATATCTCTCGCAAAAGGTTTACCGAATTGGATATTCAAATCCTTTACCTTTTCAAAAAGTTGATCACCCGTCAATGGTGAAGGAGCTCTACCTTCTTCCGAGTTCCCATTGAACGCCTTTCTCCACCACCGGTAATGATGACTTGGATGCAAAAATCTACGATGCCCAAGAAAGTCATTCTTCTTACAATGTTCTAACCGCATCCAATCCGTACCCTCTTCACATATAGGGCATGCACACTGACCCTTGATGCTATATCCTAACAGATTACCGTAGGCTGGAAAATCATTAATTGTGCCAAACAACATAGCTCTCAAATTGAAACTTTCTTCCTTATACCCATCATACACCTCCACGCCTGTCTCCCACAGTTGTTTCAAGTCTTCAATCAAAGGAGTCAAATAGACGTCTATATCATTTCCTGGTTGTTTGGGCCCAGAAATTAACATAGATAACATAATAAATTTGCGCTTCATGCATAGCCATGGGGATAAGTTATAAATCACCAAAATCACAGGCCATGTACTGTGAGAGCTACTTTGAACACCATGCGGGTTAAATCCGTCAGTAGCCAATGCAAGTCGTAGGTTTCTTGATTCTTGCCCAAAATCAGGATAATCATGATCAAATTTCTTCCATTGAGGAGAATCTGCCGGGTGCCGCAGCTTGCCATCTTTGATCCTTTCATCCTCATGCCATGTCAAGTGCTTTAAATCTTCTGAACTACGGTACATGCGCCTAAATCTAGGTATTATGGGAAAATACCACACAACCTTCTCTGGATCTGATTCTTTCTTCTTATATCGTGAGTCATTACATTTAGGACACATCTTTAATGATGCATATTCATTCCGAAATAAAATGCAATCGTTAGGACAAGCATGTATCCTCTCGTAGCTCATGCCAATAGAGCGTAACATTTGTTTAGCCTCATATGTCCGACTAGGAAGCACATTATCCTCCGGCAACATGTCTTTCAATAGTGTGAGTAAGTCCTTAAAGCTCTTATCAGTCCATCCGTTGCCCGATTTCAAGTTATACAACTTTAACATCGCCGACAATCTTGTGAATTTAGTACAACCATCATACAATGGTTGCTCTGCATCACTTACCAACCTCTCAAACATTTGAGGACAATCCCGAAGATCCTCTTCAACAGCATTTGCAATGTCTTCAAAACGATCGCCCTCATAAGTATTTGTGTCGGTATCGTATGATGAATATCTCACACGATTCCACATTTCACTAGACTCAGCTCTTGTCTCACCATGTTTTGTCCAACATGTATAACTTTAATCGATTCCATTACACACTAAATGTTCTTCCAAATCGGCTGCACTAACTCACCTTGCATAACAACAATCTAAACAAGGACATATGATTGTACTAGGGTTTTCCGCATGCCGAACTGCAAACCTAATGAACTATTTCACCCCATCCTCATACTCCTTTGTTAAACGATTGGCAGACATCCATTTCCAATCCATGCTTTCCCGATCTACAAAAATATTTATTAAACATATTTACTATGAGTTTGGAGTGGTTGATGTCTACATGCAATGTATACAGATTAAAGGAATGAAATGAATGAAAACTGTTACCGGTTTTCCGCATGGCAAATTGAGTGTGGACAGGGGCTGTGTATTAGTGGGGAAGCATCAAAAGGGAAAGATGGGAGAGAGGAGGGGTATTCAGTTGGGTAAAGGAAAGGATCAGTGTAGCAGTTTCAGGTCCCTTGAAGAAAAACAAAACTTCAGGCATTCGAGGAAAGGTTATTTATCTTTAAAAGGTTGGTACTCTTAATACTCATATAGGTTTTTCATTGCCGATTATTCTTTATCACACAAGATATTTGATATCATATTGCAAATAACCAAAGTATAGACAAGCATATGGCATAGACTAAAAAGATATAAGAAAGAAGAGAATTATAATAAACATAGTAAGTCTGCAAGAGAACTGAATGGTTCTCAACTTACATAAATTAAACTACAATGCAAAAACAACTAAAATATTCAGCTAAAGAGGAACTGCCTAAACAAGGCACTGTGTTAGGACAGTGAACAATTCCAGTTTTAGGATTGGAAAATACAAAATATGGCTGGATGATAAACACACTGACACTAAGAATCTGAGACAACTTGTTAGAGTATGGTGTACTATGCACGCCACTCACATCAGGTTAGGTAACTTAGATCCTTGCTGACTAAGCAAGATGGTTACAGACCGTTAAGGGTTTGTTAGAAGTGACAGCTGTAAGTAACAGCTTCACCAGTGTATCACATTTTTCAACTTACAATATTTGATTCAATATCAGTTCTAGAGAACTCTCTCTCTCTCTTCTATTGTCTCACTTTGGATTTGGATTCTCTCATTTTTCCTCTCACGTTAGAGACAAACACAAAATCCAATTTCCTTGTGTATAGGATCCACTAAAACTTGCTTTTTGTCTTTCTTGCTCATAATATGAGAGAAAAAGGAGAGAGCAAAAAGAGAGGATCCTAATCCTCTCACTTCTCAGTTCATAATACAACTAAAGAAACCAAACTAGGGAACTGAGATTATTGCTTCTATTTCTGCAGTTCTAGTAGCACCATGTCATTTAGGGTGGACCTGCCAAAATTAATACCTGGTTGAAATCTCACCTTCGAAAAATTGAAACACCACACAATTTCTTGCAGAAATCAACACCAGTATAGACAGACCCTGCAATATAAATCTCATTTAAGTTAATTAGTGCTGCCAATCTAAACCTCCATTGATGTACTACTATTGCCTCTTTACCTCACATGTTGCAATTCACAAAGCACAACTCTTGTTCCCAAAACAAGAGAAGCAATTATGATGAACATAAAAACTGACAGGACACAAAGACAGATGATTACCTGTTGGAGTAACCACTTGCTTTTCAGTGAATGGCAGATGACCTAGACCATGCTCAACAACCTAAAAACAACTAAGGCAGTTATGTTATGATGATGATGATGAGGTGAACAACCAAGACAAGCCAATTATAGAAGCTTTACTGACGAAATATGATGAGAGGAAGTTGAGGGAAAATTTCTTAGTTGGCCTTGTAATGTTGGATAGATTATTGCAGTGTTAGTCATCTTCATGTTGTTGGGATGTAGCAAATGTTGTATGAGTTTGGTGGTTAACATTCAGGGGTTATGCAGTGGGTTTGTTTTAGTCTAACATTCACTTGTTTCATCAATACCTGTTATCTTAAATTTTATTGAACCAGAAATAGATGCAATGAAGCAAACTAGTATATACAACTTTGACACATATATGATTTTGAAACTGAATTTTAACCTGTTATGGTGTGTTCTGAATCAAACACTGATATCAAAGCTTGAAAAAACCCCTGATAAAAACAGTGTTTTGAACACTGATATGAACAATCAAAACCTAATAAAAACACAAATAAGAACACATAAATTGAATACTCCACAGCTGATATATTCATGTCTTTACACTATTGGAAATTCATCATTGCCTAGGAAACTCACGCCACCCTTGTTATCCCTTCCTTTAGGTCATGTTGATGTCTCTGTTGGAAAAGTTGAACTGAATGGTCCTCCGAAAAGCACCAGCTCCGTTTCTTCACTAGAGACAATCACCGTGATTGCCACCACTGACGCGACAAACAACATAAATATGAGGATAACATCAAATAGTAAGTTATCCACGCCGGCCAGAGTAGGTGGTATTTTCAAGTTGCTCATTACCTCTCATTGTTACCAAACTCGGACCAAGAACTCTCAGACCCAAGAACTACATTCATTTTCGTTCGCAATAGGGAAGAGGGACATAGAGAGCATACCTTGGTCGTAGGTGGTGTGGTGATGAGTGGCGGAGCAATGGGGGCGTGAGAGGGAGTCTGAGGCGTGAGAGCAACAGTGAGAGGGAGAAGGCGTGAGAGGGGACGAGCTCTGCGGAGATGGCAACCCTAGACTTGAACTAATGAGGTCAGTGGTATGCAGAAACTGGGAATTGAAGGATGAAAGGATACGCGCGCGCGGGTATATCACCTAAGATAGTGTTTCCTTTAGGAAACGCTATCTTAGGTATCACCTAATATAGCGTTTCTGTGTGGAACCGCTATCTTTTCCTGCAGTGGCACTTTTAATAGCGGTTCCTTAAGGAAACACTATCTTAGGTGATACCTAAGATAGCGTTTCCTAAAGGAAACGCTATTAAAAGTCCCCCCATCACTTTTAATAGCATTTCCACACGGAAATGCTATAAAAGGTGCGTTATTAAAAGTCTAATCTGTTGTAGTGTGAGCTGACTGCTTGTCCCGGGCTGTCCTCTTCGGTTGACCGAGTTGTCACCTCATTCCGATCGAGATGTCTTCTTGTCGTGTCCTGGATGTCTTCTTGTACCGACCGAGCTGTTTCCTCCTAGGTGACCGAGTTGTTTTCCTGATTGGCCTGGTTAGTCTTCATCCTCATTGGGTCGTTCACCCAATACAGTGGGGTCTGTCTTACATTAGGCCGTTGGTCTAATTTGGGCGGCAACAACCGTCTTTCTATAATTTGACTACACAATAAATACAAGCTCAAGCTTTGAAACTTTAACCAACTCATGTGGTAAAATGATTGGGCAAAATTTTGGCACATGGTTAGCCTAAACCTTCAAAATGTTACGATCTTCATATAATTTAATGAAAAAAGAAAAAAGAAATAAATCATCACAGGAATATAGGAGACAAAGAAACATTTATATATATCTTTAATCATGTCACAAACATACCTTGCTTTTGTCAATTCACCATTCTTAGGAATCTGAATGATCTTTTTCTCATGATCCCACCCAATGTTGGTGTCTTTTCCTATCATTTTGCAAAGGATATAAAATCTTTTTAAGGTGCTAACTCTTTTTTTTAATTGGGTGTGATCATATGTACAACCTCTTCATTCTTGAGATTTTCCCACCAAATTCTTCTACCCTTCTTTAATACAATGTGTGTTTGGCCAATTCCTAGCAAGTAGAACGAAAGAGAACAAAGGAGAATATAATTATGGAAAGAGAGCAACTACAAAGGTGAAAAAAAATATGAAACCTAAAACAAGTGAGGATATTGGTGGTTATTTGAAGGGATAGTTTTGTAAAAAAAATTAGAAAGTATTAATTTATCTTTCTCATTTCTAGTAAAAACATTTTCGCCTGAAACTAGAAGATCATGATTCTCCTAAAACTGTTTTTTAAGAAGTGGTTTTCTAATATTCTAACCAAATAAGCATTAAAATTAGGGATAGCAATGAAGCAAGTAGTATATAGGTAATATTAGTGAGGACAGAGACCCCATGAGACGAGGAGTATGGTCCATGCAGGGAAAACTTCTCAATTGTGGGAACCCGAATGAGACAGTCGGAGATTCGAAGACAAGTAGAAATTGTTACCCCTTAATAAATTACAAAAAGTTTTTGTTTTAAAAAAATTCCATTTAAAAAAGTATTAACAAACACTCAGTATTTATTAAAATATATTTTGAGATAATATTAACATATCAACTTCTTTGCACATAGTCCATTAAGGGCATAATCTGAGATATAAAGTGAATGCCTTTAATATTACAAACCCACAAGTAACTTTTTAAACCTAACTCTTAGCCTGATGCAATAGTTTTTTATATGGAAATAAACAATTAAAATATTCTATCTATCCTTCGATTATTGACTTCACCTTCAATGCCTCAAGAAACCTTTTTGAGATCTCTCAATTTTTTTTTATCTGGCTTGGATATCTGTAATACTAACAATGTTGTTTGAAAACATTCCATGGCATTCCGAAGAAGACAATGAATTCAAAATACTTTGCCTCGGGATGAATGCAGGATTCTTTGGTAGAGGTATATTCACAATTTCATTGCTAAGCATTGAAATCGTAGCGGTCATATTGGGCCTATCTCTTGCACTTTCCTGCACACACAGAAGTCCTATGTGCACACACCTCAAAACATCCTTCTCATGGAAAGGGTCATATATGCCTGGATCTATTAAAGAAACAATACTTTCTTCATTCATAGTTTCCATCCCTAAAAAAGTTAAAAAAAAGAACAAACATATACAATCATTAAAAATTTGAAGTTAAGAGTAGTATCTGTAAAACTTAAAAGCAATCGTTACACGGTGGTTAGGTCCAAATCTCAGAAGAAGTATAACCTGAGACTGAATAAAAACCTAATTCTAGGTATGCTTGATTCTCGTTTATTTTGCATGAGTTTTTGTTTTTGTCCCCCCATATTCTTGTTTTCTTTTTTATTTTTTTAATAAATTTATAAAAGCAATGGAGTTCCTGTAATTAACGAAGGCATGAATGTAGCAACTTACAAATCCTATAAGAGTATGAGAATGCTCGTTGTTGTAAAAGCTAGAGTTTCTTCTTTCACTGATAATCTCTAGTAGCAAAACTCCAAAACTAAAGACATCGGATTTCTCTGAAAATAATCCTTCCATTGCATATTTAGTGGCCATATAGCCACTGCAATGAAATATGAAACCAATTTTTTTAACAACCAAGCCTAAAATGTGAGACAATCTATTATCTAGGAAAACTTTGAACTTCAAAAAATCATGGTCAAAGTCTCAAAGGCGAATGAACACTTACTAGGTTCCAGCAATTATTTAATATTAGCCTCATCTCCATGCCCTCCAAATATTCTAGCCAAACCAAAGTTTACTATTTTTCGATTCAGCTCCTTATCCAGCAAGATATTACTTGCTTTCAAATGTCTATGAATGATTCTCAGTCTAGAATCTCTATGAAGATAAAGCAAACCTCAGGCTATTCCTTCTAATATGTTGAAGCGTTTTCTCCAATCAAGAAATTTCTGCTCGAGTGGACCTGCAAGTGAAGGACTGCAATATTTATATTTGAGCCTAACATAACAAGTGGAGGCAAACTCACATAAATCACAAAAGTTACTTTATATTTTTAAGAAACAATTGAAGTTAGGAACCATTTTTTGTTCATTTCTTCCTATCATGCATCTTATATAAAAGCAACTTTAAAGTTTTTGATACACATACTACACGAGTAAGAAATAGAGAATTGAAAGAACTAACCAAAGACAAATGTATCCAAACTTTTATTTGGCATGTACTCATAGATCAACATCTTTTCATCTCCTTCTCTACAACAACCAAGAAGTCTTACTAGATTGCGTTGTTGAAGCTTGGAGATCACCACTACCTCATTCATGAATTCCTCTTGTCCTTGTCCAGATGCTCTAGAAAGCTTTTTAACTGCTATTTCCTGACCTTCTTTAAGCTTTCTTCTGATAGGTCTCCAATTTTCTTATCAGTTTTATTTGCAATTGGTGTTTCACCTTTATTGAACTGAGGGAATGCTTCTCTCCTCCTTGTACTAGCTGCTTCATTAAAGTATAGATAATTTAGCAGAATAAGACTGTAAGAGACTTTGAAGTGTGAAATATCTGGAGTGTAGGAACACGTTTGAGAATGATACTTTATTCACATCAAAGAGAACACAAACAACTGCCAAACATGGGCTAGTTAATAAAAATTTCATTTGGGAATGTTTTGATGTAGTTAGAAATGAGATTTATAAGGTTGAGGTGCAAATATATTCAATAAAAGAAGTGCTAATCCAAATAATGTATTTTTGCTTTTCCTGTGTTTCCTCCACGCTCAACTGCGGAGACTAATCCCTCGAGGTACTGGACGACATTAAAGGGTTGACCTCTCTCAACGAGATTTTCTCCATTCGCAAAATTCAGGGATCGAACCCCTTACCACTTACATTCCAAAAAGTATATGAAAAACAGTAAATACTAGCTAGTACGATATATTTTTTTTAAACTATGCGGGAAAATAAAATCATACAATAAATTAATTTGATCTTTAAAATATCCTAGTAGACTTAATAGCATAGTTTTTTTTTTTTTTTTTACAGAACTTAATAGCATAGCTGATAACAAATTATCCAAGTATTTCCACAAGAAATATGCACAGGTGACAATTATGATTGTTCCTACTATTATTAAAATTTAATTTTGAGAAGGAATATGTTAAGATAGTCATACTAAATTCAGAGTTAAAATAAGATGGAACGAAACAGAATGAAATGAAATAATACTTAGTTACATTATTCTTTTTTTTTAAATATAAAAACTTAGTTACATTATTCTAATTAATTTTATATATATATATATATATATATATATATATATATATATATATATATATATATAGGATGAAATGGAATGCAACCAGCTTTATGTTTCATCAAATTCCTTATTTTTCTTCATTCTCAACTTGGGGTATGAAATGGAAAAGATAGAAGGAATTCATTATCACTTTATTCTATTTCAATTCATAGTAAAATATTCAATTTTATTTCATTCCAATTCATTCACACTTGATGCATAATGAGTCATGGATGTGTCTAATTATACATAAGCACTATAACAACTTCTTTTTGCTCCTAGCATTTAGCTATTGTAGTTCTAATCACACTTGTTAAAGTAGTATAAGCGAAAGGGATAGAAAAGGCTTACCTGCAGTTTTTGAATAATCAGGCGCAATGATGGGTAGGCTCCTTTTAAGTCCACCAATCTTCACAATCCATGTGCTATCATCCTGAAAAATAATAATTAGATTTTAATTCATTAAAAGGCTTTCAATATTAACAATAGATTCCATAAACTCGAAAGCTCCTACACATTTTCATTTCCCTATTAAATTGCATATTAGCAATTTGAATGGCACCTAATTTCCAATTTCGGTTCAAGTAAATATTTTCATTCACTACAATTAAATATTATACACATATAATTTGAAAACATACTTGTTTCAGATGCAATATGTGCAATAAAAGAAATTTGCACATTGAATCATTTAAGCAAAAAAATAGTGTGATAAAAAATGACAAAGGAATTAAATGTCAATAAAAGAGAATTTAAAACATTTAACTTTTTACTTCAAAATTATGATTTGATTTTTTTTTTGAAATAAAACTAAATACACAACAGAAACATGGTAGTTAAGAATAAAAAAACTCCAATAGAAACTTATCCGTTAGAAAGATGACTCACAGCCACTGCTCAGATTCTCAAATTGAAGAAACAATCTTTTAAAGTAACTATCATGTTTAAAAGTTGTGGCATAAAATTTGAAGATTAAGGCGAATCACATTTCTACCACAAACAAAATTGTGTGAAAAATCAAGCCAGGAATCAAAAATTGTGGAACAATGAGGATATGACCGGAACTCAAGTCATCAGTTGTTCAAAAGAGATGTTGTCCAGTTAGATTTTAGCTAGGAAAAGGAAACCCCTTAGGTGGCTGTTGGTCTTAAAATTACCCGAGCTAGATGGTCACCTCCTCCTTTTGGGTCTTTGAAATGCAATGTTGACACAACTTTCTTTGAGGCTATAAATTTATCCGGGTTTGGCATGTGCATCCTTGATCATGAGGGCAAGTTTGTTCAAGCTAAAACAATGTGGGTAGAATCAAAGTTGGAAGTGAAGGTGGGGGAAGCAATGTGTCTCTTGTTTGCCATTAAATGGTGTATTGAGCTGGGTTTCACAAACGTCCACTTTGAAGTTGACAGTAAAGGGGTGGTGGATGAGTTATCTTCATCCAAGAAAAATATTACTTTACAAACTTTTCAACAAAGTTTATGAGGAGGCAAGCAAACAAAGTAGCTTACTCTTTGGCTAGGGCGTCTTTGTTGTATGTTAGCTCCTGTTTTTTTACATTATTCCTAGTTGTATTGCTGACACTATTATAAATGAATTGTCATAATTTGGATTTTATAAAAAAAAAATTGTGTGAAAAATCAGTATGAAAAATAGTTCGAGGTTGTTTCAGAACACAGGACTAATGTCTATTTTGGTTATACATAGAGAAGTTTAACAAAAGCAAGGGAAAGCGTAATGGTAAAAATGCTCATAGTCTTTGAAGGCTATTCCTACTTCCATACTCTGAAGAATTTCTTCAGCCAGCTCCAGGGAAACGGCTTTCTCTTGTCCCTTAGGCCTCAACTTGTGTCCTTATAATACAAATACTCAACCTAAGAAAATGCAATCTATATATATATATAATATGTTTGCGAACAAACTTAAAGTGGAAACATCCATATGTTAATCTCTGGAGTCTTCACTCATCACACGTGGCAACACCAGAAGCATTCCCTCTATTTTTTGTTTATGTGTCGCGGTGTGCTTGATTTGAAGTAATTACAGTAATTGTTATAATTTGGTCAGATTTACATTATGATCAATTTATTGATAATTGATATAATTTGTAATGAAATTATTGATAATAATGATTGTAATATATCATTTAAGTAATACAATCCTCAAAGAAACCGTGCATTTATCTCCCAAAATTAAACGCATATTATAATATATCATTTAAGTAATACAATTTTATTTAAAGACTAATTGGTCAATAATTTATAATAAAAACTAATTCAAAATTAAATTTTAATTTTAAAATATACTCAAATTAAATGGTAATTCAATTTTCTTCATCATGATTATTCAATCATAATATCATATTAAAGGAAGCATATGAGTGATTTCCAGTTTATCTCCTTGGAGTGCTCTCACATCTATTCCCAATCTGGTATCAATCAAATTGCTAATAAAATTGTCAATCAAGCAAAATATAGGTAGTAAAAAAAACATGTTTTTCAAAGTTTTCATGTTCTGCTCCTTTCCCGGTTAGAGATAGAAGATCCTCTGAATTGTTTATTGCCTTTTTTATATGCTTATACGATGGTCACAAAAAAAGGTGTATATATATATATATATATATATATATATATATATATATATATATATATATATATATAGATATATATATATATATATATATATATATATATGATCTTTTTAATCCTCTATAAACGAAAATGGGGAATCAAAATTTAAAGGCATTAATTGATAAAAACAAATCTTGAATTAAAACTTGAGATATATTTTTGATGCTTTTTTAATCTTCTAGAATTAAATCTATAATATATATATAATCTATATCTATATTATATACATTTGAGAATAATCTCAAAGTAGAAACCTCCGCGTGTCAATCTCTGGATCCATTCTTCTGGCAATTTTTTCATATGTAGCTTCACCACAAGTCTTTCCTCCCAAATCTGCTTACGTGTCGCGCTCACATAATGAGTGCTTGTATTATTGATTGACAAATACAAAATTTATTATAAGTTGTAAATATAATTAAATGACAATCGCCAATTAAGAGTTCATGGCCGCTGATTAAAACATTTTTTAAACAATTTAAATTTAAAATAATATAATCATAAAATCTTTGATATGACCAAATTTGCCAAATCAATTTATCATCCAAATCATGAATATTTGATCCGTGATATTCCTCTCATAATGACATAATATCATTTATCATTTATGCAAATATAAGCAAACCTCATGTTGAAAGGTACAAAAATATATGCGCATACTCACCGATTACTATATACTTTTTGAAGGTTGCATGATTTTATTTTCTCTACATCCACATTAATTTATTTTTCTATCATTATTTTTTCAATCACAATCCTTTTGATGAAGGTTTTGTCGAAAACCATTGGGATTAAGATGAATTTCATAGATGATAAAATAAGATGAATCATAACGATGTAAGAATTTGCTCTATTTATTATTATTTTTTGTTTAAGTATTCTTACAAATTCTTTGCTTGTGTATAGGATTCTTTAAATTGGTGACAATATCTTGCTAGCAATTGTTAACAAGTGGATTACAAGCTCCAACCTTCCTTCTCCTCCTCTAATATAACAAAAAAAGGTTTTACTTTCCACTTTTTGTCTTTTATTTGAAGAACACCATTTATTTCTATTATTACTTGGTAATTTGTTAAGAGGTCACCACCTGCCACCAACCGGAGAATCAGGAAAAGGTAAGACTCCCTTCTCTTCTTCATTTCCACCATTTATGCTCATTTTCTTGATTTTTTTTCTCTCAGATTTTTCGAAGACCATTGCTCCATGCTCATTCAGTTATCTCTCATATCATATATCATGTAAGCCAAGGTTTTGAATAATATCTTTGCTTCATTTTTTATAACTGCAAGGTTTTGAAAATTAGAACCCTTTAATTCTCACTCCTTTTAATTTTTTTAAGAGCACCATCCCAATTCTTCAAAAGGAAAGGAACCCTCTCTAACAAAGTTGTCGCCCTTCTTTAAGTTTTTTTTTTAGGGTTTTAAATATTTTATATTAATAATTGCATGTTAATCAATATTAATAATTGAGTTTCATATTGTTTTGGTTGATTTGACAGAAGGAAATGATATAGAATTATTGTAATTAAAAGAATACAAAGCGTATCTGCGGACATGAAAAATATTCACATATTTCAATGCTTATCATTCAAATATTTGAATCATTCTATTAAACTAAACATTTCCATTAATGACATTACTGTGATTAACGTGACATTTATGATTAGGAAATCAAAATAATTGCAAATGTTTTCAAACATTTCCATAAATGGAATTATTGCATTAACGTGACATTATTCTAAACATTTCAATTATTTCATGACATTATTTCAATGTAATTATTGCTAGTATTAACATGATATTTGTTTCCTTATTGATTGAAAATTTGGATTAACTAGAATTTGAACTATATAATTTTATTCATGACATTAATTCGAATTTGAATTTGAAATCTGTATTGATATAAAGGTTGTTGTCTAAAACGATATTTGTTTTTTATGATATTTTAAGTAGACGTTACATGATATATTTGTATTCCCCTCTAAAACAAGATTCTATCATAATTTTATTTGCCTATATTGCAAGTCCGGTGTTTTGCAGAATTTCTGCATATTAATTTGAGGTTGGTTCGAGATGCCACTTCCCTCTCCATGCAACCACCATCACTTTGCCACTTCCGTCTTAACACTACCACCTTCCCTTTCCATCCCAAAAACTCATAAGCTTATTTTTAATTTTATTTTTATTTTTATTTTTAATTTATTGTTTACATTAGCCTTAATTGAATACAATATCTGCATTTTAAATAATTAATATAATCATTACTACTTTATAATTAATATAAGTATCAAGTAATTAAATGAATATATTTTTATTTTGTAGAATCAATTTAATGGTTTATTTAAAGAAATTATAAATGAGATAAATTAAAGATCATACTTATTTGGATTGATTTAGTAAACTAAATTTAGAATGTTTCACCAATCATTTAGCCAACTAATATACTACGACAATTATACAATTAATAATTTTATTTGAAAATAAAATTATCCCATTCAAAAAATTGATAACTTACACGAGAAAAGATGATAAATAAATCGAATATATTTTCAAGGAGGAAGAATAAAATAATATGATAGATAAATATATTTTCTAAAATTTGTTAACTTGTAGTGGGTAAAGAGAAGAAATAAATCAAATACATTTCCAAGATCGAAGAAGAAAAAATAATGTGATACAAAAATATATTTTTAAAAATGGTTAACTTGTACAGGAAAATAAGAAAATAAATCAAATAAATTTTAAAGAAAGGAGAAAAAAATATCATAGATAAATATATTTTCTTAAAATGGTTAACTTGTTTGGAAAAATGGGAGAAATGAATCAAATCAAATAGATTTTTAAGAGAGAAGAAAAAAATAATATGATAGATAAATATATTTACTATAATGTTTAACCTGCAAGGGAAAAAGTAGAAATAAATCAAATAAATTTTCAAGAGAGAAAAAAAATAAAAATATTGTAAATAAATATATTTTTTAAAATGGTTAAATTTTACTGGGAAAGATTAGAAATAAATCAAATAATTTTTTTAGGAAAAAATGTTAAAAATCAAATAGATTACAAAAACCTTATAATTAAACTTATAACAAAATTTATCTTTTATATTTTACATAACAGTATTTTCGCATAATTAAGCTTATAAAAAACTAATTTTTGTATATAATTCCCAACAAAAAAAATTAAACAAAAAATGTGAAATCAATCATTACATATTTTTTAAGGAATTCCTAAAAAAATAGTATATTTTCCGTGCGTGACACGAGTCCATACACTAGTATAGAACAAAGCTATAAAATCTAAAACACACAAATCCAACAACAATTTTTCAAATACCACTCATTTTCCAAAAAAAAACTGATCATTTAGTTCAATAAGTATAAAAAAATGCAAACTTGGACTCAAAGATACTCCCACTCCATTTCCTAGAGGACTCGCCTTGAATCTACTAACTCCATTTTGATCCTACACCCAATCCATATAGCAATTAAATATAATGAAACAATCAAGCATAAAATGATTTTTTCTCATAATTAAAGTGAGTAGACTAAATCATAACCAAAAATGATTTATCCAAAAGTTATTATTTTGTCCATATATATAATAATGATGTGATTATTGCTCATTGGTTTCAAGGACATTCTGATTTATTTTGGCACTTTTGAATTCTTGATGCAGCTATTAGTGTTGTTCTACCATATTAGTTATTACTAAAGATACCCTGTTACTCTTTTAACTTTGGCATTAGATCCCATGATTCCGAAATTTAAATTTCGAAAGCAAGAAGTAATGGATCAAATGAAAATGATATGACCAATTTACTAAATATGTAGAAGACTCTTAGCTCCCATCTCTTGGTCTAAGCATACCATCTTTTTGGAAAACATGGCTCATGATCTTTTACATCTAAGAATTACAAATCTAAATACTTTCAATATCCCAATGCAATAAAATCTTTATACAATGAAGTTGTAGCTCTAACCTGCAACAATTGAATAAGAAAGAGGGAGAAGGGTAACATAGTTACCTGAACAACGGGGTTTAGGGTCGTGTCAAGAAGGCCATGTCAAGAAGCTATATAACATTTATGTCCCGATTGCCCCAACCAATACACTTCTTTAACTACAAGTGCGACCATAAACCAGTAAAAAAATATCAGCGAAGAAAACTCACATTGATAAAGGATTGCCCAGTCAATTACCAACTCAAGCATGATACATGGAAAAAACTATAATATGAATTTAGTACAGAGGTTAAGACTTAAGAGGTCTGGTAATAATGTTGCAGACCATAAACACCATAAGCACAAAAACCATCAAATAATATGAAGCACAAGAAAGCAAAGTGCATTAATAGTGTGAGCATTTACAGAAATTGTTCTAACCCACTACAAAAAAAAACCTATTTAGCGACCGAAGATTTCGGTCGCTAAACATGATAATTCGGTTGCTATATTGTGTAGTGACCGAATTAGCTGCTGAATTAAGGGGGTAGCAGAAACCCTGGTGGCTAAATGTTTAGTGACCGAATTTGTATTTCGGTCACAAATTTGCCACCGATATTTCGGTCGCCGTATAGTTGGTCGCATGCTCGGATAACCGAATTTGGTGACTGATATTCGGTCGCTATTTCGGTCGCAAATTTTGAATTTTTTTTTAATAAAAATTTCTTGTAACTTAATCCTACCGACCAAATTTTGTTTTTCAACTATTACCCCATTGATTTTTAATTTCTGATATAAACAAAATACACCAATATTTTTTTTTGAATAAATAGAAAACGTAAATATGATATACTAACGATCCAAAACACCACAGTCAATATGATCAAGAAAACACATACATTAATTAATGCAAGTTTAATAATTGTTTATAAAAAAAAGGTTAATAATGTACTAATTAACGATCAAAACATAAAAACACACCACAGTCAATAAGTACTAATCAAAATATCAAAACTCATCAATCTTCCAAAGGGATGAACATGTAGAAGCGAGAACCCCCAAGGTACTTAAACTTTGTCAATGCACCAGTGGACAACAAATACAACTCCCTGATACCATTTGTATCTGTTGCAAAATATGGGCGCTCCTCATGGATTACTATATTCCCATTGAACAGATTTCCGCATTTGTCTTCAATAGTCACAACATGCGGTATTTATTTTCCCCAACGATAGTAGAATGATCGCGGGATTGAAATCAAATCCTGCAAATACACAAGAACAATTTAGTAATGATTAGTTTATGTTTTAACCATCATTACGTGAATCCGATCGTTATTCTTAAGTTGATGAGATATTGTACCTGGTCTAAACGGATGGCTGTCTCAAAACATTTAGTCGGATCCATTTTCTGATAAAACGATAAGGAAAACAAGTCATATGTCTAAACTTCATCAAGTCATATGTCTAAACAATTTAGCATACTAGCATGTTAAAGTAGAACAAGGAAATGCAACTTCACATGCAACTTTACAAATTAGCAAACATAGTAGTTTTCAGGAAAGTAGATGCGTTTACGTCGTTTTGAAGGATGGTCATAGAGAGGACTTTTCCTACTAGAAATGCCTAGATAACCTAGTAAGGATGGACATCAACAACTATTTATGGAAAGCTCCATTGCCTAGTGAAACAAATGAGTAGAAAACCAGAGTTGCTTTCATAATATTGTGTACAGAGCTACTTTCTAATATGAATAATGTTTGAATGATGACGACACGTCATGTGCCTGGCAAATTGTGCCCCACCCTTCATTTTATCTAACCCTATACTTAATCCTTCATTATCTAAGACATTGGCCTTAAGGCAGAATTAAAGAAAAACCTCAAACTTCAAGAATCCTTCAAGCACATCCAAAATATTGAATGAGCATGCGTGCCCTGAGAAGGTATGCATGCTCATTAATATTGAATCTCAAATAGGAAACTAAGGCTTTCGTAGCTTAATAATTAACTCTAGCAGAAAATAAAACCATTGACTTATAAGGATTGCAGCATACTTCAACAAATATATATTGAAGCATATTTCAATACAAACTTAGATAAAATATAGTAGCAAACATCCTATTGAGCTCCGCTCTCCACTAACAAGTAACACATAATTGTCAAACATATGCATAACTTCTAAATTAGCAACACACAACAAGCATCCCGCCTTTTTGACAGGATCACATCCTATTGAGCTCTGCTCTCCACTAACAAACAACACATAATTGCAAATACATGCATAAATATTAAATTATCAGCACACAATCAGCATCTTGCCTTTCAGGCAGTATACCTTCCTATCGAGCTCATCTCTCCACTAACAAACAACAAGATATATAATTCACATAACACATTACAAGCACCACACAATCAGAACCTTTTAGACAAAGCAGAACCTTAAAAGAGAGTATTGAGAGAACTTACCTATGCGACAAAATGCAAAAACAAGTAAGGATAAAGGGAGGAGCCGCAGACAAGAAGATCGGGAACTGATAAATATAATAAGACAATATGAAAGCAAATTAATATCCTTAGATCTAACTTAATTGTATTCAAGTTAGTAATATAAAAGTTCAACAAATTGCCATTACGACCAATTGATTACCTGTGGTGATGGAGAGGGGACGAAGGGACTCGGTTTCAACTCACGAGAAATAGAGCAATGACCTATAATGCATAAATAAATTTAATCCTGTCAAATACTAACATTTAAGAAACAAACATTTAAGAGTTTGTCGAAAGCCATTAGGCCTTTTACTTTTGTCCTCTCTTTTTGTGTTTTTAAATCATTGCTATATTGGGTCTTGAACTCTTTGAATTTCTTAAGGATATACACATGAATAACAGACAGAGAGAGAGAGTTGTACAGAAAGCAATGTATAAAATAATCTATCATCAATGACTGATGCACCACTTATAATATTTAAGTCGTGAAGTATGTCCACTTGGGTGTGGAGCATAAGGCTTGGTGAAACATCCTTACTTCCTAGCAAGTTGGTTTGTTTATACAATACAATATATATCAGACAAGTTCAATGTAGAGTTTACCATTCAAGTCCAGACCGTTTGATAATCAGGCTTCAGATTATAACTATTTAATACAAAAAATAGTGACTTGATAACCTACCAACAACTAACATGTCAAATACTAACATTTCAACAAATTGACAAATATTTGGTCGTTGGTGGGTGTCTGCTTGTTCCTTGAATGCTTGTTATTGTAGTTATAGCTCACAAGCATCTAAGTCAATACTTATATTTATAATAATCTATTTTGATATCTAATTTCTTATCAATTTGTCATTGACTTGGTCTTCAAACTCATATTAAAATAGTCTTCCTTATGTCTAATACAATGTGCCTGTAATTTACTAATTACATTCTTGGCTTCATATTTGCTTATTTTATGCAGGGATGGCCATGAAACTTATAGTAGTCCTACTTCCAAGCATTACAATCGAAGAGATAGTGAATCAAGAGGAAGCTAACTTATATTATCTATCCAATAAGTTATTTGAATCAATATACCCCTACTGTCAAAATTTCTCTACTCTGGATTTCACTAGAACAACATCAGTGATTAATTTGATAGCATAAATACCCATACTAACAGAACTTCCCTAAACCCTAACCTGAGACAGAACTGATCAGAGGGGACTGTGGGGGTGGTGGTTGCGCAAACAAAACCCCTTGAGATGGTGGTGGTGGCCGGAGGAGGAAGTGACAACACCTGAGAGAGACATTGAGAGAAACTGAGACAAATAGAACTGAGCAAGAGAGAGAGAGAGAGCGAGATACAGAGAGAGAAGAGGAGACCTTACCAAAGAAGGAGGTCACGATGCTACAGTGGTGGTTGTGGTGGCGGTGGTGGCACGGTGCGGCTGGGAGGAGGAAGAGAGAGTGAGAGACAGAGAAGGAGAAACACAAAATGAGAAGGATAAGGGGAGAACCTTACCAAGTGGTGGCCGGAGGAGGACGAGACGCTGAGAGGTGGCGATGCGCGGTCGGAACAGGGAAGGGGCGGAGCTGCGCGTGAGAGAGAAGAGAAGAAAAGAGAGAAATGGGGGAAGAGAGGAAGGAAATCGCGATTTAGGGATTTTGTTTTTAGCGACCGAATTATTCGATCACAAAATCGGTCGCTAACTGGGTTAATTTGAAATTTGAATTCATAAATTTAGCGGCCGATTTTTAAATCGGTCGCTAACACGCTCTATTTTAATTTTTTGTGCACCGTTAAGCGACCGAATTAATATCGGTCGCAAATATAAATAAAATTTAACCGTTGCATTTAACTCGGTCGCCAGTTCGTTCGCTAAAAAGTCAGTAAGTTTTGACTTTTACTTTCCTTTATTTAGCGACCGATAACTCAGCTACGCTCTATTTCGGTCGCAGTATTAACTATAACCAGTGTTTCATGTAGATCCTACAATCGGTCGTCATTTCGATCACAAACAGCAACCAAAAAATTCGGTCGCTAAATAACCTTTTTTTTGTAGTGATCTCTCTTTAGGTCTAGTCTAGATAAATAAAAACAAGAAGAAGAATGATGGAAGAAAGTCTCAATACCTCTCTGTCTTCAAGCTTTCGTGCTCTATCCCCACCACCGCCGTGCCGAGAAGAGAAGAAGGTAGTAAGAAGAAAAGAGAGAAAAGGAGGGAGCCTACCGTCGTGCTGACGTCGTTCCATCACCAAGTTGCCACCGTGCTCCTCCACGGCCCAACGCAAAACCTCATCCGCCTGACGACCACGGTGAAAGAGGGAAGAACGAAGGAGAGAAGGGTTTGAAAAAGGAAGACAATATTGAAATGATAATTACCAATTGCAAAACTAAAAGTAAGAACAAAAAAGTAAAGGCCCATTTTGATCCTTGGCAATTTTTGTGGTATCCATTTTAGTCCCTGACCAAAATAAATTAATCAAGTAGTCCCTGAGAATTACAACCGTGAGACAAGTTAGTCCTTCCGTTAAATTTGGTCTGTTTGAGTTAACGGTTGTGCCTACGTGGCATGTTAACTATCCTACGTGGCACAAATGAGATAAAACTTCTACGAAAGACGTTGTTTTGGTTCAATTTTTTTTCATCTCCTCCTTCTTATTTACTTTCTTTCTTCAATCTAAACTCAAAAAACAACCCAGAAACTATCCCTCTCTTTGTTTCCTTGTCATCCCTTCCTTCTGCAACTCCCTCGCCGTCGCTCCGCTCCTACGCCGCCGCACCATCGCATCTGCTCACGCCGCTCAAGAAGGGGAATGCTGTGTTAAGTTCCCTTTTTCTTTTCTCTAAACCAAAACCATAACCCAAATACATGTGTTCTTTTCTTGTCCTTAATTCTATAGAAATTGATTAACTTTTCTTCAAGTGCATATTGCTAAATGTTGTCCAAAAGTCATTGTCAAGTTGATTAGCAATCCTGTTAACTCCACTATTCCAATTGCAGCTAAGGTTTTAAGAAGAGCTGGTACTTATGATCCCAAAAGACTTTGATAGATGCAGAGAGATTAGAAAGCTTTGCTTTGTTTGTATGTCTTTTTACCTATGCTTCTAATTTTCTTGTTTCTCGTTAGAGGGCATCCAACACTCTTCCCCTGTACATCACTATTCTATAACATAAAGTAGAGTGCATCAATAAGTTATGTATCATTGACCTTCTTTTTTGGTGATTCATCCCTCTCAACTCTTAGTAGAACTCCATTTCATATTATGCGCATATTCTCCATTTAGCCAGTGTCATCGCGTCAACACCAATTTGGTTCATCAAACCGAAGCCCCATCCTCCAATCTTGCCGCCCCTCATTACAGACCCTAGGATCAATTATAGGTTGCTATAGTTATAGATTGGATAATAATAGATGTGAGATGGGGTTTCGGTTTGAATTTTTTCTAGGGTGCTAATTAAGTGACTGATTTTCTGCAGATTAAAGAAGAAAGAAATTAAAGAAAGAGGAAGAAGTTGACAAAAAAAAAATCAAATATTACAATGCACGTAAAGCCACATAGGAGAGTCAACTTGCCACGTAGGCATAACCGTTAACTCAAACGGACCAAACTTGACGGAAGGACTAACTTGTCTCACGGTTGTAATTTTCAGGGACTATTTGATTAATTTATTTTTATCAAAGGCTAAAATGGACACCGCGAAAATTGTCAGAGACTAAAATAAGGCTTTACTAAAACAAAACTCAAAAATATTTGCCAATAGTCAAAAGTCAAAACACACCACCTCTAAGCAAGTGAGCAGCTTTATCCAATTAGTCTACATATCATTTATGAGAGACTTTTATGCAAAATAGTTAAATACGGTACCACTGCCACTAAAGCAACATATAAGATAGGTAAAATAGGTAAATTGGTTTTATACGTTTATTTTATTTTTTATATTGATCCTATAAATTTTTTATTTTTCAAATTGGTCCTACAAGTTACGTTCCGTTTTCACATTAGTCCTTTCCGTCAATTTTGACATAATGCTGTCAGTTTTGATCTGACGTGGCTATCACCTTAGTCCGACACGTGGTATCAAAACTAACGGCGTTAGGTCAAAATTGACGGAAAGGACTAATGTAAAAACAGAACGTAACGTGTAGGACCAATTTGAAAAATAAAAAACTTATAGAACCAATATGAAAAATAAAATAAACTTATAGGACCAATTTACCTATTTGCCTATAAGATAATATAATCAAATTATAATTAAACAAATCAAAATAAATGCATTCATTAAAATAGTCATTTACTCCCCTTAATTACAGAAATCATGCCATGTTGGATGTATAATAGAAATTATTCTTCAATCTTATTATTATATAGATATAGATTTGGAAGGAAAAAAAAAATACCAAACTTATACATCATCTACTAACGGCCCCTATTAGTGGGGTATGCGGATCAAATCGGCTCGGTTTGCATTGGCTTGCGGGTTAAATAGACCAACTTGTGTAAACCACTCTTAAAGTGGATTAAGCATGTTGGTTAGCGGGTGGCATCACATGTGGTTTTTATTTTTAAAAAACATATTTTTTTACTAAATCAAAGTGGATTTTTTAAATTTTATCATAAAATAAAAAAATATTTTTTTAATTTTTATATGGGTAAACAGGAAACTCATTTAACCCAGGGGTCTCGTGAATCAAGTCACATAAGCCCGCAATTAAACATATCATAGTTTTATATACGGGTTCAAATCTGAGCGAGCCACAAGTGATGCGGGCCGATCCATGGATCGTAGTCTATGTACCCACCTCTATCAACCCCTTATCTAGCATGGGTGTAATCATCTATAAAAAATAATTTTTTTATACCAATCTTTTTTTTAATTCATTCATTTTTCTCACCATATTCTTTTATTTTTTATTTTTTATTTTTCTAATTTCTTTATCAAATCAAACAAAGTATATTAGTGATCACAAACCAAAAAAAATATTCCGTGCACATTATATCTTTTAAGGTTCTTGCTACTTTATAATCCCTAGAAGGTACTCCCTCATGTACATATTATAAGCAAAAAAAAATTAATGAAACACACATGTTAAGATGGTTAGTTAATCTCATTTAATTTAGTTAAAAAAAATTAGGTTTTTACCTAAATTATCCATAACCCTTTATGTTGCTTGTGTTGTTGGCAATAGAAGAAATCATTAAAAAATAAAATTTGTATTAAATGAAGGATAAAAATAAAATTTATTTATATATTAAACCAAAAGATTTAGGATTTTTTTCTGTATAATATGGACACGAGGGAATACAAAGGTATAACAAGTGAAAATGTTGCAACCAAACATTGCATGATTAGATTAGTACTCCTTGGACGCAACGTGTTTACGGCACTATTACATATATTAGATTAAACAACATTTAATTAGTAACATTTATTAAAATTGAATAAAATAAAAATAATAACATGTTTTGTAACATTTATTAAATAAAATGTCACTAAATCCGGATTAATTTGTGATCAAACCCTGTTCGGCGCTTAATTATCCCCATTTCACTATTCGGCACACACCTTCACTCGTTCTGTTCGCTCCCTCTTTCTTCTTCTCTGACCGGATTCTGACGTTTCTCCAATCAAAATTCACTCTTCCTTTACCTCCAGAAATGAGAATCACCAAAGAACAAAAGTGCTTCTCCTGAACTTCTAGCAACCGTTAGTAGTAACTCGAGCTTAGTTTCTCGGTTCAATTTCGGTATTCATGCTTTTCCATTGCTTGATTTTGTATCATGTTTCGAACTCGGTGAGGTTGGTGAGTTTTGTTGTTGAAATTGAAGTGATTGTTAGGGTTTTTAATACTTTTTGTTTGGTTTTTGTTGTTTTGATTGGATACAGTCAAGTGGATTGAGGTTGAAAATTGAGTCAACAATTTGGCACGTGCTTCGTAATCAACAAATTTCAAAGGTAATTCAAATCTCAGATCTCTTCTCAGTTCTTGAATTTTTCTCAATCTTGAAATTTTGAGTTTGTTTCCTGAGTTTGTAATCTCATTTTCTTATTTTTGAATAGATGTGCATAGAAACTTCAGTGCAAGAGGCAGAAAGAGAATGTGCGATTAGAAGAAAGAGAATAATAAGATGATAGAAGAAAGAGGTAAGAACATTTCTCCCCAACCATTAGATGAATTCTTTATACGTCTTGGATCCTATTCCACCCTGTATAGTTACTCTATTTGAGGTTGAATTAGTTTTACTTGGTTTGCACATATACTATTTGGTAAAATGCCAAACTTACTTTGCTTAAGATCTTTTAGACATATATTTCTGTTTATGCTGAGGTATGGGTTCCAGAACCTGCAGATGAGTTATGGTTTCCTTTCTTTATAGAATTTCCTAACAAAAGACACATCGTCAAGGCTAAACTGGAAGCACGCGTCCATCAGAAAATCTTCCAGATGGATACTTGAAGAAGGTTTACCCATATGGTGAGTAATTTGCTAGATTAACAGTAGTAGTATTGATTTAATTATTGTTTCCAACATCAAATAATTAATCTCCAAATACAAATAATGCAGTGTGTTGTTTTGGCAACATATATCACCAAGGCAACAAGTAGGAATAAGTATGCTATTGCTTACAAAGAAAACTAGGAAACACAAATGGAATTTTAGAACTTGCCATCTGAGTTTCGATTCAATTTTCATATGATGTCGGTAGTTAGCAACTTGTGTTTATATAAGGACTACTGCCTTCATGAGCAAGTATGATGTGAACAAAAATTACAGGGATTGACTTCAAATCTTCTAGAAAGTTGGAATATGCTTTTGATCATGTCAGGCTGACTTATAATAACTAGTATTTTTGCACTCGTGCATCGCACGGGTCGTCAATTATTATTATTATTGATAGCATTGTTATTATTAATAACTTGAATTGTGTCTTTATATCTACCAATTTTTTTTTTTGTTTTATCCCAAATTAAGTCCACTATGTCAAACATTTTCTTTACTTATTTTACACTTTGTTTTCAATATTTCCTTCCCACCCATAATGGTGGTACTCATTCATCTCAAAGGCTTTTTATTTATAGACAGAAGTGATCAGCAAAAACCTTGAAACAATTTTATCTATAATTTGAATTCAAAGAATTGAATATTATTTTTATTTTAAAATGATATTACAATACGTAATGTAACACTCTGTGTTAAGTGTTCCTCTTTGATTATTATTAATGATCAACTAATCCTCTTAAATCATATGGTGCTGACACGTGTCCCTTTATTTTGAAAATCAGCAATTCCCCTTATTAATTAGTATAGATATAGATTTATTATTTAAAACAGAAAAAAACAAAGGCAAGGATGTAGAAAAAATAGATTAGAAAACATTAATAGCTCTGCCTCTATTTATGTCAATTCAGAGATTGTCGTGTTTGACTCCCAAAACATTATACCTTTATCGGTTTGTAAATATTTTAAAACAAAAAAATTTATAAATTTTAGAAAATAAAAAAAAATAATGAAAAAATTTCATCACTTGACATGTGGCTTGCACCATTGTGCTACATTAAAATCAGCATTTCCCCTTATCAATTAGTATAGACATAGATTTATTATTTAAAATAGAAAAACAAAGACAAGGATGTAACAAAAAAATATAAAATATGAATAGCTCTGCCTTTATTTATGTCAATACATTGTCGTGTTTGACTCTCAAAACAATGTACCTTTACCAGTTTGTAAATATTTTAAAACAAAAAATATATAAATTTTAGAAAATAAATAAAATAAAAATAAAAATATTTTAACTTGACACGTGGCTTGAACCATCGTGCTACACTAAAATCAGAATTTCCCCTTATCAATTAGTATAGATATAGATTTATTATTGGCTTGGTTTGATTCGGTTCGAACCAGAAAATATATATATATATATATATATATATAATATAAACTATTAAATTATATATACATCAAAATATAAGCGTATAAAAATTAAAACATCAAGAACATGATAACTCTATTTTTACTGTCTACCAATTTATGATTGGTTGACAGTGTAAAAAAACTTTGCACTGTCAGTATATACAAATAAATTAAAAAAAACATTAGGGAAAAAATTATTAGAAATTTTTTTAAAAAAATTAAGGAAAACGTAAAAAAAAAATTAAATTTTTTTGTTTTATAAAAAAGATAAATAAAAAGTTAAATTTTTTAAAAGAATTAAAAAAATTGTAAAAATAAAAAAATAAACGTAAAAAAAATTAAAAAAAGTAATGAAACAATTTTAAAAAAAATAAAAATAAGTTTTTTAAATTTTTTTTTAAAAAATGTCAAAATATCCTATTGCTGACGCGTGACAAAGGCTCAGCCTTCATCACTTGACGTGTGGCTTGCACCATTGTGCTACACTAAAATCAACATTTCCCCTTATCAATTTATATAGATATAGAGTTATTATTTAAAATAGAAAAAACAAAGGCAAGGATGTAGCAAAAAAAAAAAAAATACAAAATATGAATAGACCTACCTCTATTTATGTCTATACGGAGATTGCCGTGTTTGACTCCCAAAACAATGTACCTTTACCGGTTTGTAAATATTTTAAAACAAAAAATATATAAATTTTAGAAAATAAATAAAATAATGATAAAAATATTCCATAACTTGACACGTGGCTTGCACCATCGTGCTACACTAAAATCAGAATTTCCCCTCATCAATTAGTATAGATATAGACTAATTATTGGTTTGGTTTCATTCGGTTCGAACCGGAAAATATTAATATATAAATATATATAAATTATTAAATTTTAAACTATTAAATTATATATACATTAAAATATAAGTATGTAAAATTAAAATATCAAGAACATGACAACTCTACTTTTACTGTTTGTCAATTTATGATTGGTTGACCATGTAAAAAAACTTTACACTATCAGTATATACAAATAAATTTTAAAAAAAAGTATTAGGAAAAAAATTTAATAAAATGTAGATGAAAAACAATGTGAAAGAATTTCTGAATAGTTTCTCATACATTTCAACAAGCAGACGGTGTACATTTATAGTATTGGAGTGTAACAAACTCCCAACAAAATAGGCTAAAGCCTTATCAAGAACGCAACAAACTATCCCTATAAGTTACAACAGATAACTAATATAGATAAGAGATAGCCAAAGGGAAAAACAGAAAGTGGTTGTAATCAGTTGCTATCCTTATCCTTATTACTCCCCCTCAAGTTGGAGATGAAGATTATGAATTCCCAACTTGGAAAGCAAAAATTGAAATTGTTTTTAACCCAATGCCTTTGTGAAAATGTCTGCTAGTTGTTGTTTGGTGGACAAGTGAGCAGTTGTATTCTACCGGCTTGAATATGCTCTCGAACAAAATGACAATCTACTTCAATGTGTTTAGTGCGTTCTGAAATAGACAACTATAAACACGAGAAGGGAGGTTGAATTGTGTTTATTAGAATTTAAGCAAAGCTGAAATCTTTTCGCAAACAGAAAGCTAGCTTTGGACGAGTGGAAGAATACAGGATGGACGGGTGACTATTGCAAACACATCACTTGACAGACGCAAGAAAACTAAAACAATTAAAGAGTTTAAGGGAAGAGAGATTGACACGGTGATTTATCCTGGTTCACTCTTCAAATTAAAGAGCTACGTCTAGTCCTTGGCAGCACCAAGATTTATCCACTATAACTGATAAGGTTACAGACTCAAGGATTATTTGCACACCTAGCCTCTTCAGGCTCAAGACAAGTATTGTTATCACACCTAGCCTCTTCAGGCTCAAGACAAGTATTGTTTTCACACCTAGCCTCTTCAGGCTCACTTAGGTTTGTTTGAGAGATTGGGTTTGTAAAAATACAACTTCTCACAAGCAGATCTTTCACTAACACTCAGAGAGTGGTTTAAATGTGAAGTCTAGGAAAGTCTGCATAATAACTTCAAATGTTTGAAGAATACATAATGAAAGAATAAAAGAATTAATGAGCAGAGTAATGACGTTTTAATGCAGTGTGTATTCTCTTTTTCTTCGTCTTCAATGACTTCTGTATTTATAGTCTTCAAGCATTTAGGATCCGTTAGAGACATTCTCTCAGATGTTGGCTTCAAGCAGAACTTCATTAAATACAATATAGTCGTTTTGAGCAGCCATTAATGCAATAGGAACATTGGTTGTACTCTAACATGTAGGATCATGGCTTTATGAATCGAGATACAGCCATGTCAGAGTTGGGCAGAGAGCTTTTTGTACTTTGCTGAGTATACTCCCCTTTTTATGGAATAAAGCATGTTGGAAGCATTCTCTTAGATTATCCAAGGTTGCTTGAGAGAGTAGTCTTCTAACTTTTCTTGATAATCGTGAAACTGAGTAGGAGGGAAGGCTTCAAGTCTCTTTCTGATTCTTGAACTAAGATTCTGATAATCCTTAGAGAATTTGCGTTCACAAGATAAGTGCTTCCATCTTGAAAATAATCACGTCTATCTAGTCATTTGAGTTTTCATTCGGGCTAGTAGATGAGCTCCATATTAAGGACACAGCAAGTCCAAAGACTAGTGGACGAGCGCTTCTATCACCTTTAGTGGACGAGAGCCTTTGTTACTTTAGTGGACGAGAGCCTCTGTTACTTTACTGGACGAGAGTCTCAGTTAGTCTGGTGGACGAGAGTCTCAGTTACTCTAGTGAACGAGAGTCTTTTGCCACGTCATTGGACGACCCATTCTGATACCTTAGTGGACGCGCTATTCTGATACTTTAATGGACGCGCTATTCTGATACTTTAATGGACGAGCTCCAAGTGCCACGTCATTGGACGGATAATTCTGATACCTCACTGGACGGGCTTTTCTGATACTTTGATGGACGCGCTCCAAGTGCCACGTCATTGGACGGGCCTTTCTGATTCCTTAAGTAGACGCACTTCTGATACCTTCAGTAGACGCGGCCTTCTGATACTTTTAGTGGACGCGGCCTTCTGATGCTTTTAGTAGACGCGGCCTTTTGTTATTTTTAGTAGACGCGGCCTTCTGATATTTTTAGTGGACGCAAGTTTGTTTCTCTTGTGTTTTGGACGTGCGTTTCAAACACTACAGTGTTGGACGTCTGCTTTTTTACACTTTGTTGGACGTCTGATTTTATTTCTTAATCTGCACACTCGATAGATAGGTTAGCAACCAATATGAAGGTTAATTAAATCATTAACCAATGTTTAGTTTCATCAAAACTTAGGGAAATGCACATCAGACATTTTAGAGACTTAACAATTTCCCCCTTTTTGATGATGACAAACATTGAGATGATTTAATGAACCTCAGAAAATATCAACAAAGAAAATATCATATATAGACAGGTTGAAATTTTCTTAAGTGAACAGGTCATATCATATTCATTCTCCCATTCTATTTCTCCTATTCTCCCATTTTCATTTCTCCCATTCTCCCTATTCATTTCTCCCTTTCTCCCCCTTTTGTCAACATCAAAAAGGGTTATCAAGTTTTATTTATGAGATATGTTAAAGGCAAGATAATATGTTAAGAAAATCATAATAATGCAGCAAGCATATTAGACATATTCCACTTAAATTATTGTATCATTACTCCCCCTGAACTAATGCTTAGTTAAAAGAACATGTATATAGGAGTAATGACAGATTTAGTTAGACTCGTTAACATTCATACATGTCATTCAACAATGCAATGCATGTTTAGATTATCTCTAATAAATAAAAACCTTTCTTCTGCGAGGGGTTTAGTGAAAATATCAGCCCATTGATTTTCAGTTTTAACAAACTTAATATCAAAGATGCCTTTTTGAACATAATCGCTAATGAAATGATGTTTGATTTCAATATGTTTAGCCTTAGAATGCTGAATTGGATTTTTAGTTAAGCATATAGCACTCGAATTATCACACCATACAGATATGTTATGTTCATAAATAGAGTAATCCTCAAGTTGATGTTTTACCCGTAAGAGTTGATAGCAGCAACTAGCAGCAGAGATGTATTTTGCTTCAGCAGTAGACAAGGCAATGGTTGTCTGCCTCTTGCTTGACCATGAGACTAAACCTGCTCCAATGAAGTGACATCCTCCACTGGTGCTTTTTCTTTCTATTCTGTCTCCAGCAAAGTCAGCATCACAATATCCTACTAATATGTATTCTCTGTAGACAGTTTGATCTACTTTTTTACCTTCATCATCTTTGCTTAGTTTTGCATTGGGTTGCATAGGGGTTTTCATAAGCTTTGTTTTGTTCGACTTTAGCGGGCACAGGGCCCCAAAAGTCATGTTATTGTAGCTTTAGTAGGCATAGGGCCTCATAAGCTTTGTTTTGTTCGACTTTAGCTGGCACAGGGCCCCAAAAGTCATGACTTGTTAGCTTTAGTAGGCATAGGGCCTCATAAGCTTTGCATTTGTTCGACTTTAGAGGGCACAGGGCCCAAAAGTCATGTTATTGTTAGCTTTAGTAGGCATAGGGCCTCATAAGCTTTGTTTTGTTCGACTTTAGCGGGCACAGGGCCCCAAAAGTCATGTTACTGTTAGCTTTAGTAGGCATAGGGCCTCATAAGCTTTGCATTTGTTCGACTTTAGCGGGCACAGGGCCCAAAAGTCATGTTATTGTTAGCTTTAGTAGGCATAGGGCCTCATAAGCTTTGTTTTGTTCGACTTTAGCGGCACAGGGGCCCCCAAAAGTCATGTTATCACGACTTTTAGCAGGCATAGGGCCTCTTAAATTTTGTTTTGTTGTAGTTTGACTTTAGTGGGCACAGGGCCCCAAAGTCACGTCTTGTCAGCTTTAGCAGGCATAGGACCTCTTAAGTTTTGTTTTGTTGTAGTTTGGCTTTACCGGGCGCAGGGCCCCAAAAGTCATGTCTTGTTAGCTTTAGCAGGCATAGGGCCTCGTAAGCTTCGTTTTGTTTAGCTTTAACTAGGCGAGAGGGCTCATAAGCTATACCTTTGTTGGCTCCTATAGACATAGGACCACATAAGCTTTTTACATTTTGTTGTCAAGCTTCAGGTGGATAACCGAGCTCCACAAGCTTTTATCCTTTTGCTTTCAAGCTTCAGCGGATAACCGACTCATGCAAGCTTTTGATCCTTCCCTTCAAGCTTCAAATGGACAACCGACTCCAAGCTTTCAACTTTTCTTTCAAGCTTCAGTGGATAACCTGGCTCCACAAGCTTTTTACATTTTGTTGTCAAGCTTCAATGGATAACCGACTCCGCATGCTTTTCATTTTCTCGACAAGCTTCAAGGACAACCGACTCCACAAGCTTTTTACCTTTTCTCGCAAGCTTCAGTGGACAACCGACTCCATAAGCTTTTAATCTTTTCTTTCAAGCTTCAACGACAACCGACTCTCGCAAGCTTTCAACTTTTCTCCTCAAGCTTCGGTGGACAACCGACTCCACAAGCTTTTTTATCCTTTTGCTTTCAAGCTTCAGCGGATAACCGACTCCGCAAGCTTTTCGCCTTTCCTTTCAAGCTTCAGTGGATAGCCGACTCCACGAGCTTTTTACCTTTTCTGTCAAGCTTCAGTGGACAACCGACTCCGCAAGCTTTTAATCTTTTCTTTCAAGCTTCAGCGGACAACTGACTCCGCAAGCTTTCAACTTTTCTCCTCAAGCTTCGGTGGACAACCAACTCCACGAGCTTTTAATCATTTTGTTTTCAAGCTTCAGTGGATAACCGACTCCACAAGTTTTTTACATTTTGCTGTCAAGCTTCAGTGGATAACCGACTCCACAAGCTTTTTTATCCTTTTGCTTTCAAGCTTCAATGGATAACCGACTCGCATAAGCTTTTCGCCTTTCCTTTCAAGCTTCAAGTGGATAGCCGAGCTCCACGAGTTTTTTACCTTTTCTCAAGCTTCAGCGGATAACCGACTCCGCATGCTTTTTATTTTCTCGACAAGCTTCAGTGGATAACCGACTCCATAAGCTTTTTACCTCTTTTCAAGCTTCAATGGATAACCGACTCCGTAAGCTTTTAACATTTCTTTTCGTGCTTCAAAGAGACAACCGACTCAGTAAGCTTTTTTACCTTTCCTTTAAAGCTTCAATGGATACCCGACTCACTTTGCTTTTTACCTTTTCTTTTCAAGCTTCAGGTGGACAACCGACTCATAAAGCTTTTAACTTTTCTCATCAAGCTTCAGGTGGATAACCGACTCCACAAGCTTTTAATCATTTTTGCTTCAATGACAATCGACTCAGTAAGTTTTTACATTTCTTTTCAAGCTTCGGCGGATATTCGACTCCGCAAGCTTGTCGCATTTTGCTTTCAAGCTTCGGCGGATAACCGACTCCGCAAGCTTTTAAACTTTTGTCAAGCTTCGACGGTACCATACTCGTGAAGCTCTGCTTGTTCAAGCTTCACGGACAAACGACTCCGCAAGCTTTTATCTTTCCGTTCGAGCTTCTACGGGCGGTCCATCCCGTAAGCTTTTAATTATGCATCCGGCTCTACTTGTCGGCGAACACCGCCAAAATTGGAGTTCATGTCTTTACTCGTTTCTTATAACGATAATAGGTTAACTACGGTTACACCTACTATCTAATAAGAAACAAGTAAAGAGGGCATTGAACACCTAATTTTGCCCCGATTTTTTTATTAATGTCTTGAAAATAATAACAGAAAATAATAAAAATAAAACAAAAAATGTTTTTTCTGGGCCCATTACATCATCAAATGGAGCCCATTTTCGTTTTTATTTTTGGGCCCATTATCCCAAACCCAACAAAATTGTTTCTTTTACTATTCTGATTTGTTAAAAATAAAATAAAAAATTAATAAAAAAAAAAAGTAATTTTTTTTTTTAAAAAAATCAGCTCCCATGCTTGTACCCTTCAGCTCCCATGCATGTACCCCTCTTTGTCTTCTTCTTCCTTTTTCAGAAAAAAGGGGGACAATGGTACAAGCCATCCTCACCCATTGCTGCCCCTGCAAGGTGGTGGAGCAAAGGCTGATTTGCTCCCCACTGCTTGTACCCACCAACAGAAAAATTTGGCATCTTCTTCCCCCTGATGCTATATATTGAACAGTGACCAGAGGAAGAAAGGGGGAGACCAAAAAAAACCAGCAGCAGAAAAAAAAATACTCAATACTCTCCCCTCCAACCTCTAGCCACCATCACTCCCAAATCACAAATCAACACAAAACACTCAAATACTCTCTTATACGAAAAAATAAAAAAAAACTCTTTTTTTTTTCCCTTCCTCTTCCTTTTTCTTTCTTTCTTCACGTCAGAGCTCCTCCCCATCTCCTTTTCTCTTTTCTTTCTCATCCTTCTCCCTTCCATCTAACTTCCACTTCGTTCATTTTTTTTTTCCTTTCTTCTACATGACACCATAACAACACACATCTCCTTCTTCCTTTTGATTTTTTCAAGTTTCTCTCTTCCCTCTCCCTACAACTCAGCCCATCTCCTTCTTCCTCCTCCTACAACAGCCGCGCAACCCGGTTCCTGCCCAGCCACACCGCGCCGCGCCACCACCAGATCCGCGAGACCACCGTGACCTCCGCCGCTGGGGAGGTGCAGATCTGCGTTTCTGGTTCGTCCTCCACCACGCGGACGCCGCTTCTCCTCCATCTTGGCCGTCACCGTCGGCTTCCGCTTCCACCGTGGTCGTGCGTCGCTGCAGAGCAAGCCACCGCGACCCGATCCCAGCTCCGCTCAGACCTCCGCCACGCCCCAGATCTGCCGTCGTGCTCCCTGCTTCACCACTTTCCTTTTTCTTCTTCTGGACTTTGTGGGTAAATGGCTGACTTGGTTGCCTTCTCTCCACTTACTCTTTCTTTTTATCTGGTTTGATTTTATTGTTTGAATATGTTATTGGGTTTTGGTGATTTGTTGGGTTCGGTTGTTTTTGTTGTTATATGGCCCAAACTTGTTACGGATTGTTGTTATAAGGTAAAGATAAAAATATCTTTCTAAAAACAAAATTTATAAACAGTAAAAAGGAAAAAAATTTGAATTCACGCAACAATCTATGATATTGATGTATGAATTTTTCATCCTCAAGTATCGTATGAATTGTAAGGGTTCATCGTATAGCTTTGCTATCTTTAACCCATTGCAAGAATGAATCCCCTTTAAAAAATATTAAATGTTTTTTTATTTTATCTTTGTAATCAATTTTACCTAATTTCATTCTTATAAAAAAAAATCTTTTATTCACGCAACAATCTACGATGTTGATGTACGACCTATTCATCCTCAAGGGTCGTGTGAATTGTAAGGGTTTATCGTATAACACTGTTATCTTGAACCCTGTGCAAAAATGAATTTCCTTTTATTAAGAATAATAAAATATTTTCAACTTGCTCTTTTAACAAATTTTATCCAACCTTTTTGTAAAAAAAATAAAATAAAAATCCTTTTTTAATTCACGCAACAATCTACGATGTTGATGTATGATTTTTCATCCTCAAGTGTCGTATGAATTGTAAGGGTTTATCGTGTAGCACTGCTATCTTGGACTCTATGCAAAAGTGAATTTATTCTGAAATAAAATCTTCTTTAAAATAAAATAAATAAATCAAATCTTTATCAAAAATTAAAATCAACCAACCAATCAAATATTTTCAAGAGAACTACGTGGCTTTGAGTTTCCCATCGCACCCGGGAATACGTAGGAGCAAGATAAATCATCTTGTCGGGCCAAAACTAAATTTTTCTTTTTTTGTGTCCCTTTTTATGTTTAAATAATTAATCAAAATAATTAAACTTTTCTCTTTCCAGGGATGCTCTATGGACACGGTGCCATGTTTAATCCCTTAGATTTGAGGTTGCTATGTGGACTCATGTGTCATGTTCAACCTCATTTAGTTTTTATAAACCATAAAGTTAAAAATATAAAAAAAAATTAACAAAAATTAAAAAAGTTTACAAATTAAAAATAACACTTTCTTGTAAATGATTTTTGGGGTAAAATAAATATTTAAAAAGGTTATTAAAATGTTTTTGCACAATTAACTTGAGGTACCGTTTTTTAAACGGGCGATGTGGGGTGCTAACTTCCCTACTCGTAATCGACTCCCGGACTCATCTCATCTTTTTTTTTTAGACCAGTTTACCTTTAAAACATGGGTTTTTCTAAGATTTTCCCAATAAAAATTTTAGTGGCGACTCCTCTGTTTTTTTTACCCTTCTTTTCGCGCCTCCCGGACGGGACGGTCGCGACATGTATCATTATGATTTTTTATCTGAAACTTGATTGGCCACACGAATTTCCCATAGAAGATAGCCATCTTCAGGATGCCCCTTATATCGAGTCTCTTTACTATACATATCCTTTATATGAAACTCACACAATCGAACCTATATAAGTGTACAAGGTTATCAGCATGAGTTTCTGTTTCCCAAGTGTTCAATATATAATACTGCACTGTACTTATTCAGATATTGGTTATCTTCTCAATGTTAATGCAGATTATGATTTTTATGATATTAGAAAAGGGTTTTCTGTCTGGAATGAAATTGACGTTGAGTTTGAAAAAGAAAACATTTTCTTATTTTGCAACAATGAAGAAAGTGGAAAGGAAATGATGGAAGATGGAAAGGGTAAGCGACGCAGAGAAGAGAAAAGTAGCAGTAGTAGAATGTTATCAAGGAAGACCATATCAGCGTACTTTTACATGCCTATAACACAAGCAGCAAAATAGCTTAACGTGGGCCTTACACTTCGGAAGAAAAGGTGCAGGGAGATGGGAATAAGGTGGCCTCACAGAAAGCTGATGAGCTTGCAAACTCTGATAAATAATGTGCAGGTGCGTGATCTCCTTGATTTGAGGAATTACAAATATGCACATATTATAGTGTAATCATAATCTAATGTCAATATGAATATTTGTAATATTTGATTTTTCATGTCATGGCTATAAAATGAGGCTACTTTTCATGAATATTCTGCACGGCAAGAGATGTTTGGACTCTGCACTCTGTGATATCTTTAGTGATATATGCAGGACTCTTCTACTTTGTTCAAGATAAAATTGAATTAACTTATTTTCTCATTTGATTATTTTAAAGACCTGAGAATTATATGATAAACTTTCAATATCTACATTATATAAAAAATTTGACCTGACTTTTGTTTTTCACTTTTTCAAATGGATTAAGTTAGATAGTTCTTAAACCTATATCTTCCTATGTATTTTCCTCCTGTTGGTGCAACTGCTATAGCCTTCTTGGTTCTCTTTCATAAATAATCAAAATATTAGAAAAGTTTGCTGAAATGATTTAGCACTTTGTATTTATTTTGCGTTTACAAGCATTTACTTTGTAAATATGCATATGAATAAGTACATGCATATCTGTATATGTATCAAGTGTTTAAAGTCACTTTCACACACTTAATGACTCATGCTCTCCACATCCTTGGTTTATTCAAAATTCACATTTAATGGATTTACACTGATCAACCTTTTCTGCTTTCATAGATCTGCAACTGATATTTGTAATGGGATGACACTTCTGGACTTAATCATTAACCAGATTGAGGTGAGACTTCTATACTTAATATTACATGTAATGGTACTCAGACATGCTTACATTCTCCTAAATTCATAATTGCACATACCTCACAGTGTATGCGACTCTTTTATTTGCTTAATATTTGGTTGCAGATAAGTTGAATGGTTATCCTTGCTTCTTATCATTTAATTTTACTGTTGAAATTGTTTGTAGACCCTCAACTCCAAGTATGGATGCAGGGTTCCATTTTATCTTTTTAACAAAGATGACACTCATGATAACACTCTAAAGGTGAATTGCCATTTGAATATCAAGTATTAGCTTTTTAGTAGTCTAGGTTTTTATTGCAGTAATTTAGATGCAGAGGCAAAGCTTATAAATGGTAATTTTATAAAAATAATTTTTTTAAAAATAAATAGCTGCCAATGAAATGCTTACTGATGGGGTAGCATATAAATGCCCTTAGCTTAAAAAGTTTTTTTATCATTATGTGGAGATCAAAATGGTCTTTGGTTTCATTTTGTTATTTTATTGAAATCATTATCCTTTGAAATATTATGTCTTCTGACATTTTGACTGAATCCTTTTTGTCCTGATTTTGGCTGTGTCACTTGCTATTATGTTATCCTTTATGTAGTGATGACATAATCAATTGAGTTAGAATCAATAATCACTTTATATTTGTTGGGATGTCATTATCATTTTGACATTGTTTGTGAAGGTACTCTATTATCTAGATGAAGAAACTGGTTGGGGGTTGGAAATATCACGGTGATCATGCACATTCTAGCCGAGTTGTACGTACTCCTTGTATTTTGATTGCTTACAAGGGCTTGGAGACGAGTCACAAGCTAGAAGTCTAGAACCATGTTTTGTCAGGGTGTCTTTGTTGTTTGTAATGCTAGGTGGATGTTGTTAATAGTTCAGAACGGTGGTTTGTAATGTTTGTACCATGACATCATGTATTGGGTTTGAGCACCCATTGTACTCAATTTAATTCATTTGTTTGCGTATAAAAAAAATGTCAAACATTTTGCGTGAATTGGAGATTATATGGTTTCTTAAAGATAGCAAATGGCTGGCAAGAAAATTGTAACAACACACCACAAAATTAATGGCATTTTTAAATTAGGTAATATTTAAAAATGTTAACATTACCTTTTGTGACATTTTTTTTATAATTACTTGCATTTTAAAAAATGTTATCAATAATACATTTTGATAACATTTTTAAAATTAGCAACTTTTTTAAAATGTTACTAAAAATATATTTAGCGACATTTTTAACCTTTAGCTATATTTAATAAAAATGTTGTTATATGCTAAATAAATGTTACAAAGAGAGTATATTGTAACATTTATTAAATGTTACTATAGATATATAAAAATGTTGCTAAAAACTTTTTGCGACATGGACTTTGTGCAACACTTGATAAAATGTTAGTAATATTAATATGTAACATTTTACTATAATTTCGTGACATTTTTTAAATATCACTAAAAGTGAAATATGTTGTAGTACGGAACCCATATCGTGTCAAGGACAACTAAAAAAAAAGAAGAAAAGATTGTGTCCATAAGCCGTTCATAATCCAAAATAGATATGCTCATATATTCAAGGAGGAAGTGTAGCAAATGAACTAGGTACTAGCATAATTCTATTTTAAAAAATTCAGATAGAAAGAAAAAAATAATAAGGACGCATTAGTTTGTAAATGCATTTTTTTTATTAAGAATTACAAAAATGACATCTTATTGTTTTTCATTTGATGGTTAATGTCATTTTATTTTTATCAGGTTTTTAACTTTCAAAGATTTATATAAAAGGGTTTTAATATTGATTTATTGGTAGTGTAAATTTTTTAAAATTGTCAGCTAATCACAAATCATCTTATTATATGGTTATTTGTAACTTTTATGATGATTATGACAAAAGTTAAATTTTTTTTAACGATTGCTAAATTATGATTGATTAATATTGTAAAAAATATTTACATTAACAATACATACCAATTAAATTCATATAAAAATAAAAAATACAATAAAAATATAAAGCTCATATTTTGTTTTCATTACCTTATTTTTCTTAATAATGAAAAGTATTTTGAAAAAATATAGCTGATCACAAAATAAAGTAGTGTTACTCTTCAATTGAACTCAATATTATAAATTATGATTTAAAAAACATTTAAAATATTAATTACTCTCATCATATAAATATATCATACAAAGTCGCAATACACATCAATGTCAACAATAAAGATGTGTAAACTCTATAAAATGTAAATGTAGTATGAAAAGTAAAAAATGAGGCAGAGGCGGGAACTCGTCCTCATTGTCGGTGGTTGCGTCTACAATGTCCTCGTATGTTAGATTAGGGATTTTCTAACCAAATAAGCATTAAAAGTAGGGATAGCAACGAGGCAAGGAGTATAAGGTAATATTAGTGAGGGCGTAAACCCCGCGAGATGGGGACTGTGGTCCTTGCAGGGAAAACTTCTCGGTTGTGGGGCCCCGAATGAGCAAGTTGTGTTGGTTGTGGTTACACACTCGAGAGGGGGGTGGGGGGTGGGGGGTGAATTGAGTATTTAAAAATTTCCAGCACTTAGTACAAAAACAGAGTTTTCTTGCAGCAATGATTTTCACCCTATTTCAGATTTTATCTTTCAAAGATTCAAGTTAAAACTTGTTTAATGATCATCGCATTAATGCACAAATAGTTCTAACAATCTTTAACAAATAATTTCAGCATAAAGATTCAACTACAACACTCATTCAAATATATCTAACCAAGAAAACATACATATAACATATATATGAAATTTAAGGGTAAGAAGAATGTGCAAACCGATTTATCCTGGTTCATCTATCTCCACCTGGTAACCTACATCCAGTCCCTCTCCTCTGTGGTTTTCTCCACTATAATAAGAAATTACAATATCTGATTACAATCATCACATGGTTTCACTACCTTGCATAAAACTCATAAAAAAGCACACTAGCTTTTTCTACCAAAGGATCCCTTCTATCCCTATGAAAAACCTAAGAGATACCCTTTCTTAAATCATCAAGGCTTCACTATCTTGAAAGACTTCACCAAAAGCACACTTGCTTTTCAACCTAAGGATCCCTTCTATCCTTGTAAAACTCCTGAGAGATACCATCTCTCTAATCAACAAATCGAAACTTGAATAAAAGAATATGAATCTAGAAGTCAGATATTACAAATTGAAGCACTTAGTGAATATCACACTCTTCTCTCAAAGATGAAGCTCAATGAAAACTTATAATTCGTGTTTATGATTTTTGAATGAATAATTGTTGAAAAGTGTTCCTATAATGTCCTTTTATTGTAATTCGAAGAAATAGATCCGTTAGACAAGTTATAGAATCAGTTTGAAGTGTAACAGAATCAATTTCTGAAAACTGACGCGACATAATCTGTGTTGTACATCTGTGTATTAAATGGTTTTCGAACTTTTACACATGGATGTACACAGATTACGTTCTTGTGTACATTTGTGTCTCTCTTGCTTTGTTGTTGAGTACACAGATTACCATCTTGTGTACATCTGTGTATCTATTGCTTTGTTCTTGAGTACGCAAATTATCATCTTGTGTACATTGATGTATATTAGAACATTCAACCCAGAACCTCATACATAGATTGTGTACACAGGTTGAGTTCACCAACTCAAATCTTGAAGCTTCTGGTTTGAAATATACACAGGTGTATGGTTTTGTACATTGATGTATATTTCATTTTCCTCACGAATCAGCTTTAAGACACATGTGTACAACTCGCGTACACAAGTATACTGCAAGATTTTCACTTACACTTAGCAAAATAACTGAAGATACACATGTGTAACACACATGTGTACTACTCCATTTAATTTCCTTTTTTTTTAACATATTTTGAAAATCCTTTTTCATGAAAAACCTGATTGATTAGTCTTTTAAAAACTTAGGTTTTCCTTTGTTTCCCAAGAGCTTCGCTAAAAGATCAAGTGTGCTATTCTTACAATAGCATCTAAGAACTTAAGATCTTCAATCAACTTGGTCTTGATGCTTTGTTCCATGTTATCCTTTGAATCTTTGAAACTCATGATCTTCTTTGAACTTTGTCATTGCATCCTTTGATCCTTTGACTTTCTCCTTCATGAGTAAACTTACAAACACTTGAACATTTTATTAGTGTATAATCAAATTGAAAAACACATATAAAATTCATATCGTTTATCATACATCAAAACCTCAAAAGAGCTTGGTCTTACAACTCGGAGATTCGAAGACAAGTAGAAATTATCATCCCTTATCGAATTACCAAAAGTTAAAAAAAAGGTCCATTCAAAAAAAAAATCTTAACAAACACTCAGTATTTATTAAAATATATTTTGAGCTAGTATTAACAGATCAATTTCTTTGCACATAGCCCATCAATGACATAATATGAGATATAAAGTGAATGCTTTTAATATTACAAACCCACAAGTAACTTCTTAAACCTAACTATTAGCTTGCTACAATATTTTTTACATGGAAATAAACACTTAAAATCTTCTATCCACCCTTCGATTATTGACTTCATCTTCAATACCTCGAGAAACCTTTTTGAGATCTCTCAATTTTTCTATCTGCCTTGGATATCTGTAATACTAACATTGTTGTTTGAAAGTAATCCAGGACATCCCAAAGAAGACAATGAATTCAAAATATTTTGCCTCGGGATGAATGCAGGACGCTTTGGTGGAGGAATATTCACAATTTCACTGCTAAGCATTGAAATCGTAGTGGCCATATTGGGCCTATCTCTTGCACTTTCTTGCACACACAGAAGTCCTATGTGTACACACCTCAAAATATCCTTCTCATGGAAAGGGTCAAATATGGCTGGATATATTAAAGAAACAATATTATCTTCATTCCATAGCTTCCATGCCTGAAAAAGTTTTAACAAAATAAGCAAAAACATATATAGTCCTTGAAAATTTGAGTTAAGAGTAGTATCTGTAAAACTTAAAAGCAATGAAGTTGTTATAGTTGAGGAAGGCGACAAATCTAGTAACTTACAAATCCTATCAGAGATTGCTCATTGTTGTAAAAGCTAGAGTTTTTTCTTCCACTGATAATCTCTAGTAGCAAAACTCCAAAACTAAAGACATCTGATTTCTCTGAAAATAATCCTTCCATTGCATACTCAGGGGCCATGTAGCCACTGTAATGAAATATGGGGAAAATTTTTTTATAACAGCCAAGCGTAAAATGTGAGACAATCTATTATCTATGATAATTTCAAACTTCAAAAAATTGTGTCAAAGCCTCAAAGACGAATGAATACTTACTAGGTTCCAACAATTCTTCTAGTATTAGCCTCATCTCCATGCCCTCCAAATATTTTAGCCAATCCAAAGTCTGATATTTTTGGATTCATCTCCTTATCCAGCAAGATATTACTTGCTTTCAAATCTCTATGAATGATTCTTAGCCTAGAATCTCTATGAAGATAGAGCAAACCTCGGGCTATTCCTTCTATTATGTTGAAGAGTTTTCCCCAGTCAAGAAATTTCGCCTCGAGTGAACCTGCAGGTAAAGGACTATAATATTTATACTTGAACCTAACATAATAAGTGGAGGCAAACTCACATAAATCACAAAATTACTATATGTTTTCAATAAATAATGAAAGTTTGGAACCAATTTTTTCATTTCTTCCAATCATGCATGTTATAAAGACAACCTTAAACTTTTTGAAACACATACTACATGAGTAAGAAATAGAGAATTGAAAGAACTAACCAAAGACAATTGTATCCAAACTTTTATTTGGCATGTACTCATAGATCAACATCTGTTCATCTCCTTCTCTGCAACAGCCAAGAAGTCTTACTAGATTGCGATGTTGAAGCTTAGAGATCACCACTACCTCATTCATGAATTCCTCTTGTCCCTGTCCGGATGCTCTAGAAAGTCTTTTAACTGCTATTTCCTGGCCATCTTTCAACTTTCCCTAGCAGGTGATATTGAGAAACAACATTATAAACAATGGCTTTATATGAGTATATTCAAGGACTAACTGTACCTTGTATACTGGACCAAAACCACCCTGCCCAAGTTTGTTGGACGAGTCGAAGTTGTTCGTGGCAACTGCAAGTTCTTTGATATCAAACAACAATAGTTCGTGAAGTTCAACTTTTGACAGTTCTCCAATTTTCTTGTCAGTTTTATTTACAGTTGATGCTTCACCACTATCGAATCGAGAGAATGCTTCTCTGCTCCTTGTACTAGCCGCTTCATTAAAGTATAGATAATTTAGTAGGATATAAGAGAGATTTAAAAATATCTTGAAAAGGAACAAGTTTGAGAATGATAATTTATTATTAACATAAAAGAGAACACAAATAATTGTCAAACATGGGTTTTTTTTTTATAAGAAAACAAATTTTATTTCAAAAGAGTACAAGGGATACTCTAATCCATTAAAAAAAAAAAGATTATCCTTTTGAATACAAGAAATTGGGTTAATACACCGGTCCGAGAAAGAACAAGGAAATCTCCCCACACTCACACAAACCAATGCCTATCTAGACTTTATCAGATCCAATAAACCATAAAAAAAAAAAAACTTATCAAACAAAATCGTATTCCTAAACAACTAGATAGAGCAAATAGCAACATGCAAAGCATGGGTTAATTAATGAAAATTTCATTTGGAATGTTTTGATATAGTTAGAATTATAAGGTTGAGCTGCAAATATATTCAATGAAAGAAGTGTCAATCCAAGTAATATATGAAAAATAGTAAATACCAACTGGTACGTTTTTTTTATTTTTTGGAACAAGACTGGAAAATAGAATCATACAATAAATTAATTTGAACTTTAGAATATTCTTATAGACCTATGTGCATTCATCTTTCATAAAATTTCGTTAATAACTAATTAACACTTAATATCATAGTTTTTTTTACAAGACTTAATATCATAGTTTTTTTTTTACAAGACTTAATATCAAAGCTGATAACATATTATCCAAGTATTCCCACAAGAAATATGCACAGGTGACAATTATGATTGTTCCTACTATTATTAAAATCAATTTTGAGAAGGAATATGACATGTTAAGATAGTCATACTAAATTCAGAGTTAAAATAAGATTGGAATGGGTTTAATAATCAGTTTTGTTGTCTATACAATAGTAGTTCCGTTTGAAGTTTCAGGCAATATTCTTTACAAAATTAAACATAATATTAATAGTTATATCTAATCAATATTATAATTTTATGATTATATGAAACAAAAGGTAAATATAAAGACTGTAGTTAATATGATTAAAAGTATTATTTGGAATCATGAATAATAAATTTCAAGTTCAGTTATGAATTTAGACAAACTATAATTATAATATTTTTAATAATTTGTATAACTTTATTTTAGATCTCCTCTCTTTTTGATTCATTTGAACTGAAAAAAATTTGGATGGAACGAAGCAGAATGAAATAAAATAGGCTTACTTACAGTTTTGGCCCCCCTATTATTGGTCATGTGCGATTTTGGTCCCTGAAGTTTTTTTCGTGCACATTTGATCCCTCTGTTTTTTCAATGTTGCAAATTTAGTCCTTCTGTCCAATGTCTGTCAATTTTTTCAATGATCAACATAGAGAAACAACTTCTCTAATTAAGCACACACAACCTCTGGTTGATGTTCTCACTCCTTTGTGTCTTCGATTTATCATGATTCAATGATTCCTCTATGCTATTTATTGGTTTTGTCCCTCCTTTTCGGGACATTTTTTGGTTCCTTCACATGATCATTTACAACAAAAACTTAAAAAGAGGTTACATGCGCTTAGAGCAGTGATTCTGTATACTTAGAGGAATGATTCATCTATGTTGATCATTGAAAAATTGACAGACAATGACAAAAAGACCAAATTTGTAACATTAAAAAAAAGAGGGACCAAATGTGCACGAAAAAAACTTTAGGGACCAAATTCGCACATGACCAATAATAAGGGGACCAAAACTACAATTAAACCAATAAAATAATACTTAATTACATAATTTTAATTACATTTAACAGGATTAAATGGGATGCAACCAGCTCTATATTTCATCAAATTCCTTCTTCTTTTTTCATTCTCAACTTGGGGTATGAAAAGAAAATAGATAGAATTAGTTTATTATCCACTTTATTCTATTTCATTTCAACATAAATTATTCAATTTAATTTAGGTTTAATTATTGAGTTTGTCTCTGAACTATTTGAGAATTTTTCAATAAGGTCCCTAAACTAAAAAAATTCTAATTAGGTCCCTGAACTTATATAAAATTTTCAATTGGGTCCCTAAACTAAAAATTTTCTAATTGGGTCCGTGAACTTATATAAAATTTTCAATTAGGTCCCTAAAGTAAAAAGGTTGATATATAAAATAAAAAATTATAAAATGATAAATAATGAAATTTTAAAAAATAATATTGTTTGACATAATAATAAAATGACAAAAGATGAATATGAGAGAAAAGCCCACTATTTAAAATAATAATAATAAAAAATAAAACTTAGTGAGAAAACTATTGTTTAGCATAATCAATAAAGTTGAGAGACAAATTTTAGTTCTTGTAATGATAATAACAAAATAATAAAATATGAAATTGTACTAGAAAATTCATGTTTTATAACAAAATATTAAGTTATTAAACTGAGTCAAATATTTAATATTTGAAATAATATTAAAATAATAATAATAGACATAGCAATCAAAAATATTATTTAAGAAATATTAAAATAATTTAATAAAAAACTCAATTAAAATATAAAATAACATAATAAATAGAGTTTAATTTCTATGCACTGACAGTGTAAATATTTTTACACTTACAACCAATCATAAATCATGAAATTGACGACTTTTAAGGGTAGTAAGGATAAGAATCAAAGATTTGTAATGATGTGTCTATTTCTGATTGGTTGACAGTGTAAAAAAGTGTATATCAATTAAATCCTAATAAATAATAAAATAAATTAAATAACTCAAAATAAAATTGACAATCAAACTATGAAGTGATATTTACTTAACTAGATTCTTTATTTTGTTAATCATTTTAAACAATAACTTTGTTGTTAATTGAGGTTTATTTTATGTTATTTATGTTTTTTAATTGAGATTTATCAGTTTAATATCTTAATATTTTATTATAAAATATGGATTTTCAAGCACAATTTCATATTTCATTTTTTTGTTATTATTATTTCAAGAACTAAATTTTGTCTCTCAAATTTATCTATTTTTATTTAATTATTATGTTAAAGAATAATTTTCTCATCAAGTTTTATTTTTCGTTTTATTATTATTATTATTATTGTTTTAAATAATGAGTTTTTTCTCTCGTATTCATCTTTGTCATTTTATTATTATGTCAAACAATATTTGTTTCCCCTAAATTTCATCATCTATCATTTTATTACTTTTTTATATCATATAGTCACCTTTTTACTTTAGGTACCTAATTGAAAATTTTACCTAAGTTCATGAACTCAATTAGGAACATTTTAGTTTAAGGACTCGATTGAAAATTTTATATAAGTTCAAGGACCTAATTATAAATCTTTTTAGTTCAGGGACCTAATTGAAAATTCCCAAATAGTTCAATGGCCAACTCAATAATTAAGCCTTTAATTTAATTTAATTTCATTCTAATTCATACAAGGAAAATGTTAATGAGTGCTCCAAAGACACTCGTTAAGGACCTAAGAAAATGAAGTTTACATAGAAAATTGATGTATTTAATATTTGAAAAAATAAAATACTTAATTTTTTAATGAAAACCTGTTTTTCTTGATTATTAAAAAATATTTTAAAGACACTTGTTAGCATGATGTTTTTTACAATCATTTTCCATTCCATTCGGTATTAAATATCCAAAGACATCATTAGTTGCGGTAGCTAGCAACATATTTCTTCTAGTTTCTAGACAGATCTGAACATGTTGCTAGAAATTCCCATCTTTTCTAGTTGCTAACTGAAACAGGGCCACTTTTATGGTGCACCCCATGCACCTTATTTTTACGGTATATATGCATGCACGTGATTATTGTCACTCTCCAAAATGAATTTAGAAAGGCTGCGTCACCTCCTCTTCCTCCTCTGGGCGTCAAGGCATATCTCTCTCGTTGGTACAATCTAGCTACATATTATTCCCTCATCTTGTTTGGGAACGATAGATGTTTTTTATTTCAACTGTTTTTTACTTGAAAAAGTGTTTCATACAAAATGATCATGTTTGGATATTTAGCTTGAATTTTGAAAAAGTGTTTTTTTTTTTAAAAACAGCTGTTTTTACTTGTTTTTATACATTATTTTTTTAGAACTGTTTGATTATTTCATGATCCTAATTATTCACGTATGAATAGGTTCTATCTTAGATGCCCCTTCCCTTTCATTATGTTTTGGATTCATTCTCCACCGTTTCTATTTTTTTTTATCAACCGTTTCTACTTTCTGTTATATATTGTTTTATTCTAAGTAAATAGTGGGTTGCTTCATTCTACCATAAATGGCCCTTCCCGATTATATGTCCGATTAGCTGTTTCATTCTCCACTGTTTTATTCAATTTTTTATAATATAAAAATAATTGTTGATAAACATAAAAAAATTACATATAAAAATTGTTAAAAGAACAAAAAATATTTTTAATCTAAATAAATAATTACATACCATTTTTTGTAATTTAGTACACAAAAGTGATTTTTTGTCTCATCCAAACAAAACATATTATCTTAAAAACCCTTTTTTAGCAAACATATCCAAACAAAAACAAATTTCAATTATAATCGATTATACATATAATCGATTATCAGCATAATCTATTTTTTTATATATTAAAATCAAGTAAAAGGAGGTGAAAAAAATTAAAGTTGAAATAAAGAATTTAATGCCAATCAATCATAAATTATCATATCATTAAAAATGTTCACTCTTATCATAATTACCTTAAAAGTCACACATATGATAATTTGTGATTGATTGATAATGCAAAATTTAATACTAATATATACTTCCTCCATTCCTTATCTTTAATGTTTTAAGGTTTCTACACATAAATTAAGAAATCATTAATTTGTGTATATCTATATCAAAATACCATTAATTCTATCATTAATTGTTTACAAATTTCAACTGCATTTACTAATCTAAATAAATACTCCATGCTCCACTAAGTTATTTACAAACATCACTTTTGTCTTGGAACATGTAGCAATTAAGACTGAATTTAAGTACGGATAATTTTGTGTAATTTCAAGGAAAATCAACTTAGTTCTATATAAGGGTATACATGAATAAAACTTAGTCAATTATACCTTGGGTTTATAAAACACCCATTGTTTTGAAATAAAAACAAATAGCTAAAAGCACAAAAAATAAGGAACAGAAGGAGTATCAAAGTTAAATTTTAAAATACATGTCTAATATCTACGTTAAGGATTTGAATCCTCTAACTTTGTGGAGGAAAAAGGTAGGTGACTTTCTCTCCATCTCTCTCATATATTACGTTTTCTCATCTTATTTCCTATTTTTCCTCACCTCTTTCTCTCCTAAAATATACTAAAGTCATTTACGTTTTCCCACCAAAAAGGTAGAGGATCTGAATCCCTAAGCTAAACATATAATATTACAAAACTGAAAAAATAGACCTATGAGTTTAATTTTGATATATTGTTAATATAAAATTTTTATATTATTAATCAATCACAAATCATCTTAAGTGAAACATTTTAAATGATTTTGATAAGAGTCAAATATTTTTTTTTAATGATATATTAATTTATGATTGATTGACAATGTTAAGTTTTTTTATATTAATGTTGCATATCAATTTAATCTTATACCTATATAAAAAATATTTTTAAGAATTTATAAACATTTTTAATTTGGGTTGTGAAATTACTATAGTTGACATCTCATCAAGGCCTCCTTTTTTCTTTCCTTGTCAAACAACGTTTACGGTCCTTTCCCAAAGAATGCTATATACATATATTTTTTTTGGGTATACAAAAGTTTAGGTGAGTAGGCTTGTCAGTATCAGGGCGGGTCTCAGGATTCCATCAATGTTTATAATTACTCACCAACGAGTTATATCCTTATATCGATAGTGAGATTCGAACTCATTATAAATCGTATCCGTATCAACTGTACTGACGTTTGTGAAGGCTATATTTACATGCACCCAAATGCAGTGAGAAAATGATTACATGATATATGGATGGTGTAAATTGTTTGATCTCAAGGTGCATGGGTCCACCTCTTTTTACCAAGGTGCACCATAAAAGCCACCCTGAAACAGTGTTCTTGAATCAAAATAACAAATTGTAATTTAACATAAATACCTGTATATTTAGCCGTTCGTAAATTCCATGAGAGATAAGCACAGGCACAGCCAGCTAAGGCAATAGTTCCTATAGTCACTCCAACTGCAATGATTAATCTGCTGCCTCTTATTTTATCCGAATATCGTTTTTCTGCAACTTAAAATACAAGTCAAACAAGGCCGTTACTCGCTCATATATATATAGTGTGTGTGTATATATATATATATTAGCTGAAATATTATATTAACGTTGCAAGGGAAACAAAAAATTGAAAAAAGTAAGGTACCAAGTTGTGAAGGTGCCACGCGAATGTAAAGATCAAGTCCTCCAGATGATAATCTTTGTGTGTCTATCAAGTGTCCACTCCAAAACATGCATCCAATGACACTCTCATATGCGTATGCCACACAAGAGCAATTGTCCAAGCACTGTGCTCTGCATTCATCTTCCAAAGAAGCCGACCTCTGTGCATAGTCTGGCACTTTCGCATTCTCAAGTTTCAAAAACCCATCTCTGCTGACTTCACTTCCACACTGCAGAGGCTCCTTCCTCACACATCCACTAGTCCAATTTTTACTATTCCAATCCTCTATATTTTTGGGTTGATAGCCACTCAAACAGCTGCATATTGGTGAGGTTTGCATATTACAGCTTCCAAACGGCCCACACATACCATAAACATCGCAATAAGTTCCATGCAACTCCTTACCTCCTGTATCCTTTTTGTTGGTCCACCCTACGAGTTTTAGTAGACCTTGTGGAGTCAAGGCCACTATTCCAAAGTCAGATTTATTTGCAAAATCATAAGTTAGATAAACAGTTCCATCTTCTTCATTTCTCACACTCCATCCATCTAGATATTCAATTGGCAAGGGAGATCCAATAAAAGCCCGACCATTCCATGGACCAGACCGGTAATATGGGTGAGTTCCATTAACCCAGAAAATCAATTCTGGAGCATTGAGGCGTTCAAGAGTACAAGAATAGTACCCATCAGATGGATCAGAAGGGCTATTCCATGATGTAACAACCACTTTCTCACCTGTTATTCTGTTATGACTCAGTTTCATCTTGGGCGCGAAAACATTAGAAGGATGTTTGAAACTCTCCCACATAACTTCTCCTGTGGTGCCATCTAGTAAAACTAGATTTCCAGTCTCTAAAAGTTTGGCAGTTGAATTGCTTGCAGTATGTGTCACATTTGATGACCAAACAACCTTGTTTTCATTGTTTAATACCACAAGATTGCCATCCACAGAAATTGTAACTATCCCAGAAGAATTCAATGGTAGTGGCTGGTTTCTATTAGCTACCCATATCATGATATTGAATTCAGAGACGTACCATATTCCCACATAGCGGTTTGTCGAATTTTCAGGACTGAAGAATCCCAAAGTGAACGTACCACTACTGGAGCTTAAGGTTTCAGGGTCCTTGATGAGTTCAGATGAAGTGATGGTGTCTATGGCAGTACCAAAATCTAAACATAGGCAAAAAAATACAACCCAAACAGATAACAAATTTCTATGGTTGATGAATCCCATTATTGCTAACAACCTCATTTGCTTGCTTCTTGTTATCGTAAGGGTGGTTTTAGTAATCTTTTAGATCTCATCTCATGAGTGCGTGGATTACGAAAGTCTTGTCAAAGTCCATAGCTTTGGGCCTTATATGCATTAGTCAAGCACATGTGGAAATGATGAAAATATCCGCCCATTATTTTCCCAAAGTATATCACACCATCACAATCAGCCTCTAAATAATTGCGACCACTCCTTTTCGTTATTCGGCTCCATTCATATAAGCTTTATTTTAATATTTTGAAGAACATGAACATGATAATAAAATTTTTCTTATATTCGATATAAATTTTAAAAAATTATTTTCAAATAAAAAAAAATATCTAGATATACAATTAATGAGTAAAAGTAGAAAACTTTATTCTTAAATACTAAGATAATAAAAAAATATTATTGAGAATGACTATTTTCTGAGAATTTGCTTGTATATATCTTACAAAAATCTCGTAAAAAAGTCCATAGCTTTTGGCCATATGCATTAATCAAGCAGTTTGGATTATCATTTGGAAATGATGAAAATATTGACCCGTTCTTTTCCCAGAGTATGTCACAGCAACTCGTTTCTTTTAGAGAAAAAAAAGGTATATCACAGCATCCCAATCTGCCTCTAAATTGGGACCAGCTGCATTCGTTCCTCTTTACAGGCTCTCTTTCGTGCTTCACCTAAAATTGTTGAACTTGATAACTCGAAAAATATAATCCACGACCAAATATACCTCTAACGTGACCTGCCCTTCAAGCACCATTACTCCTTCAAACTATTTCTATTATACTACTGGAACTAGATCTTCACTCTGCAATGAATGATGCAGGCCAGGGTGGAGAGCTTGCAAAATGCATAGGATAATGACCTTGTAAAATTGTTGGCTTCAAATTACCTTACAAAACAACAGAAAAATTATGACCATCAAATTTTATACACTTTAGCTGACTGCCTTTACATTTCTATGTTGTATTATAAATAGTAAATACGAAAGGGGGAAATTGAGATATTTTGTAAGTACTTCCAATAAAGAATTGTTGTCGTACTGTTGCTCATCTCATCCCAAACGCAGGGTCGTTGTTGAGAATTTTCAAATAACATTAAGAGCTGAAGATCTGAGATTCAATTTCTAGCAAAGGAGAAAAACTAATAGAATTACTAACATATTAATATTGGTCTATCAAAAATAAATTGTCTTGGTGGAAAAAGATCACAATTTCACTGTTAAACATAGAAATTACAATGGTCATAATGGACTTGTCTGTTGCACTTTCTCATAGACAAAGAATTAGTCCAATGCGTACACCCCTCAAAATATCCTTCTCATGGACTCGGTCACATATGCCTTGATCTATTGAAGATACAATTTTGTCTTCATTGCTTAGTTTCCATGCGTAAAAATATTAAATAATTACGAAAGAAATATTAAAATTTGGAAATTATTAGTTAAATCAATTAAACTAAAAAATAATGGAGTTTTTTTAATCAAGGCAAGCAATAAATTGTAGAAAGCTACAACTCCAAAAGTTATGTTTGATTCAAAGGAGAGGAGATGATGGATTTAATTTAATGGAGGAGATGAGAGGAACATCCGTATTATTTGATTCAAGAATCAAGAGAGGAGGGGAATGATTTTTAAACTAACCTTGATTATAAGTAAGAGTCTTTTAGTTAATGTATTCAAAAATGTTTTAAATACGTCCCCTCTCCTAGATTTTTCCCCAACCAAACACTATATAAAATACTCGGAGGCCGCTCATAGTTGTAACAGGTAGAGTTTCTTCTTCCACCAAATAAAATATATATTAAGAGACAATTCTTCTCAAAGAATTCTTAAACTACAAATCAGAAAAAGTCATAGTTACGATGAGAGATGTAAATGGGGCGGGGTGGGTTTGGACAGTAACCCCCACTACCCGCTCCATTAGATGAATTTCATACCCTCCCCATCCCATATCTGTGTGATTATTCATATTGCAGATTTTAAATAAATTTATTAATATTTGTGGGTATCCATGGATATCTATGAATATTCAAACACCTCATAAAATTATTGAGTATTAGACTAAAATTTTATTCAAACACCCATGTTTCGACATCATTCACATATAAGCATTAATTCAGAAGTAATAATCCATTACGTCAAAAATAGAAGAAGCAATAATCCATGAGCATTAATCTATAACACAATAATTGAATAAAAGAAATAATATTTAACACAATGATCCATACGGCTTGAAAATGATAGGATTTGGGTGTTAAGGCTGCCAATTTTCAGAAACAAAATAAGGGTAGTGAAAAAAAAAGAAGGGCATTTGATTTATATATGTAAAGGCGTATTTTATTAATTTCACCTCAACGGGTACCGCAGATATGGATATTAATACATCCGTCCCCTCCCCATTAATAAGCGAATAGAGAAAATATTCATTTAATTTATCCGCGGATACTCATTAAGATATCAATTTTCTACCTATTGTGGATATTATCCACGTATATACACGGATAAAATTTACATTCTTACTTATGATGTCCGTACAATCTTTCTTGCATTAGACAGATATTACCAAATATTTTTGGATTTAGCTTAAGCTCATCATGCTTCAAGATATTACTTGGTTTCGTATTTCTATGAATGATTCTTAGTCAAGAATCTCAAGGAAGATAAGGCAATTGAGGGTGTTGGTAGATTGAATTGAATTGATTTTGAGGAAAAAAATCATTTGATCTATTCTCTTCGTTTTTGTTCTTTGATCATCCGACCGATTTTATTTTAAAATTCAATCTCATCCGATTCAATTTATTATAATTTGGATAGGAGTGGTTTTTGGTTTGTGTAAAAAAGCTATAAAGTATTAAGTATGTCATTCGTCCACTATTTTCATGTCTAGCTATCATCTTTTATAAAATTGATCCTTTTGATTTTGAATAAAATATATAATTTCGGTCCATACGATTAACTTATTCAACATTTACATACGTAAACAAATTAACCCTTGGCTAACTGGAAAAAGGGTAAACAATACCATACAAGTTTGTGAAATTTGGTCCTCGAATAATAAATGAAGTGTGTTTGCTTATAAAAAAAATGAAAAACATTTCGAATACCATATATAATCAACATAACACAATCAAAATATTAAAGAGAGTTAGGTTGTTTGTTCATAAAAGTATAAAAATAATGTTTAAATATGAGTAATATTATAATTTCGAAAATAATAGTATATGTATATAATATATCGGTTTAGATTGGATTAGAACAGTTTTTACTAGCGTAATCAAAATCGAATGAAAAAAAAGTGACTTTTTGCTTTTTTTTCGATTTTCTATTTGTTGATTTTTTTTTGTTTTAAATTTTGAATTGATTGATGAACACTTCTAAGGCAACGCTTGAGTTATTCCTTTTATGATGCTAAAACGTCTTCTCCATTCTAGGATTTTCTGCTCAAGTGGATCTCCATTGGGAAAACACAAACATTATTTAAAGTTGAAGATAACATAAGAAGAGGCAAACTCGCATTAATGATTAATCACAAAATACTCTATTTTTAAGTAAAAATATATGGAGAATGTTAATAAGTGTATTTAGAGCACTCTTTAAAAAATTAAAAAAAAGAAAGTTTTCATTGGGAATTGATGTATTTAATGTTTGAAAATGTGAAATAGTTAGTTTTCCAATAAAAAATTGCTTTTCTTGGTTTCTTAAAGAGTGTCCTAAGGGCACTCGTTAGCATGACCCAAAAAGTATATACTCCCCCGGTCAACAATATAGGCAAAATTTTCCAAATTTTTTGGTCCAAAATATAAGCAAATTTCAACTACTTTCATCCTATTTAATGGAGTTATTCTTAAAATATCTTTCATTTAATACAAATTATGTTTTCCAATGATTCCTTTTATTTTTAACAACATAAGCTTAATAAATAAGAGGAAGAGCAATTTAGGTAACAAACTTAATTTTTTATTTCTAATGATTCTTTTAAATGAAATTAACTGACCACCTTAATATGTATGTTGAACTAAATTTTTGCTTATAATAATTTTTTTTTTGATAATAATGACCGGAGGGAGTATATAGGTAGGAACAAACTTTTACATTTGCTTGACTGAAAACATCATCAGGGTGATCCTACCATTCACTCTTCAAAATTAAATTGAATACAAAATAATAAATGTTTTTTCTGATAAATTTGGAAGGCAATAAACTAATGGTTTTGTGTCGTAGATTATATTTATCCGTTTTCTTCAAATATTTTGAAGCCTAGCGCAAGGGGGAAGCCGGAAAGGTTAGAGCTTTAGGCCTTCAAAATTTTTTTACTATCTATTTTAATTTTTTATTTTTGAGAAAAATGTTATGAGTCAGTTGTATAAAAGGTAGAGTGAGCAACTGTACAAAAGATTCTTTATTTTAATAAAGTTGATTACTTATTGTACATAATAGATAAAGCAATCACTTCATTTCAAAGTAGATTTGAATAATTTAAAATGTATCAATATATTTTTGGTTTTCTATTTAGCATTAAGAAATTAAGGTCAATGGATAATAAAAATTTAAAAGAAAATTATCTTAACCTTGAACGTTCATTAAAACATAATGACAACTCTGATATTGATGGGTTAGATTTATTTACAGAACTAAATTTAGAGAAATTATACATGTGGAAAGTGATACACCAATTGACATACTTAATTATATCGACAATGTCTCAACAAAGATTAAGTGGACTAGCTTTATTATCAATTAAAAAAGAATTGTTAAATGAAATCGATTACAATAATTTAATAAAAGATTTTGCATCCCAAAAAGCACAAAAAATAAACTTTAAATAAAAATATAATAATTTTAATAAAATTTTATTATTTATTTTAAAAGGCCTCACTTTAAACCCCAAGGGGTTAGTCTAGTGGAGCATGACAATGCCTTGTATCTGACAGGTTGCAGGTTCAAGCCCTGACTAGTCTCCTTAGGGTGAGGTAAATGTAAATTCCTTTGTAAGTGCTCATAGATTCCAAAGATTTTATTTGCCTTGAACTGGGGTACCATCTCCTCATCCTAAATTTTTCATATAAAAAAAATCATCACTTTAGAGTTAGTTTTAGGCCTCCAAAAGTGTTGGGCCGGCCCTGTTTGAAGCTGGGTAAATCATCACTTGAAATCCACACCAGGCACTGACCTCTATTTCCCAGTAAATCCCACTCTCTCCCTCAAAGCTTATGCTGATTCAGATTAGGGAAATTGCCCTGATACTCGAAGGTCTACCACTGGACATTGTGTTTTTCGTGGCAATTCACTCATATCATGGAAATCAAAGAAAAAAAAATGTGGTTTCAGCATCCTCTGCAGAAGTCGAGTATAGGGCTCTTCCAAGTGTTACTAGTGAAGTTCAGTGGTTATGCTCCTTGTTAGAGGATTTTGAGGTTACAGTTGGTCCAACTTTGACATTTTGTGATAGTCAATCTACTATTCACTTAGCCTCTAATCTCATCTTCCATGAGAGATCTAAACATATCGAAATCGATTGCTATTTTATGAGGGAGAAGGGTGCCTTAGGAGTTATCAGACTTGTACATGTTAAGTCAGCTCACCAACTTGCTGACCTGCTAACAAAACCTGTCACTGCTGCCATTTCCATATTCTTATGTTCGAGTTGGGAATATATAACATATATCTTCCAACTTGAGGGGGCATATAAAGCTTCACTTGTATTTAAGTGTTTCAGTTAGTTAGTTATTTATAGATAGTGATAACTCATTTTTTGAGTTACCTTTTAGTGTGTATACTTGGCCTAATTAATTGTTATATGTGTTTAATATTGGTGATTTGGCTTAGTTTTACATTATTGGGCTTAATTGGGCTTAATTGCTAAACATTGTTAATTTTCGGATTTTTCACTTATCCTGACCTTGTTGCCTTGCGTAGAGCATAACTAGAGCTACAGATATCGGATTTTGGTGATCTTGTTGTCCCTAGAAAGATAAGGAAGAGACCTACAATTTCAAGTTTTATAAGAATTGTCAAATTAGGTCAAAATCAAGGCTAAATTGGGTCCCGAGTTCTCTGGCGCGGATCAGTACGCACTTCATGATGTTCCTTCACTTAAATGGGCCTAACTTACTCATCTTAAGCCCAATTAAGGCATATGATACCTTGTTGGAAAGCTTATTCAGAGGCCCTTAATTTGGTATAGGGTTAGGTCAGGATTAATAATCATAAATAGTATTTTATATCCGCACAAGTCAGAGAGACGAAAATTAGACACTTTTGCAATCCTTGTTTCTGCAAGTTTTGGAATTCTCTTCTCCCCTTTTTAATTTTCTGCACTTTGTTGGATGTTTTGTTGTTAAAGCTTCTCCAATGGTGATGACTATGGAAGGCTAAACCTTTTATCAATCCTAGATATTCAAGTAATTTGGTTTGAATTCCGAGTTCCTTACTTTTAATTGTTTTTCAATTGCTTCTTCTCCTTTTCTCTTCTTTCAATTATGATTTCTGTGTTGTGAGTGTGATTACGCTTGATCTATGTTTAATTAGATGTAGATTAAATTTTCATGATTGAATTGGAATTAGGAATTAGGATTGATTAATCCAAAAATCTAATAGAGATTAGGGAACCGATTGGTAACCTAGGTTAATTGAATTTGTACATAAATCAACATTATTAGGGATTGTGATTGTGACTCCAATTTTGTTGTTTAAACCCTACATGATCATGTAGTAGATTTAAAATTAACAGAGGAGGAGGGCAAACTAATTTATATCTTTTGGAACAATGACGAATTCTACCAAAGAACTTGACGTCTTGGATTGATGTTTATAATTAATTGAATTTCTTTTTTTAATTGTGATTTGTTTTCTCCCAACAAATGTGGAAAACCTCCTTTCTCTAACATTCTTGATTGGCTAATAATTTTAAAGATCCTCGTGAGACGACCAAGGTTGTTTTGCCTTGTACTGCAGTTTTTTTTAATTACTATTATTTTGACCCGTGTACGACCTTGGATCAGTTAGCTTTTTGTTAGAGTTCGTTAGAAGCTTGTGCTCTAAACTTGTACATCATTGCTTGTGAGTGTGTGTAGCAAACTCTGTAATAGAATTCTCAGATCTAATGATGTCCCTGCTAGCATTATTTGGTGGTGCGACCGCACAGGGCCCCATTTTTTAGGGGCACCAAATAAATGTTTTACTTAGTATATATATATATATTAACAATATATTAAAATAAAAATTTTATATAGTTAAATTTTTTACTCGAGGTCCCAATTGTTTTTTAAATTTTAGGCCCAAAAAACTTGACAAGCCTTGTAAGTAGGAGTGGGAATACGACGATCTGTTTACAATTAATATTATATTTTAATTAAATGTATAACATAAAATATAAAAATATTATTTTTATTATAAAATTAATATATTATTACTTAATTCTAAAAAAATGAAAATCTGTGCGTGACCACTCCCATTCTCCTTTCTTTCGTTCAAAATAAAAAGTAGAAACCATTTGTTTTCTCCCCCCTCCGCGTGAATGACTTACGCGTCTCTTGATAGACACTTCTCGTCATCACATTACATTTGTAACACCCGTTTTTGGTATAAGTCTTTTAAGCGCTTCTATATTCCTTATTTGTATGTTTTATTGTTGGGTAATTGTTAGGGTTGTGCCTAAGAAACGTTATAAGGGGCTAACTGGGATTTTTAAGTAGAAAATCCATTTCTGGTGCATGAGCACGATTGCTCATGTATCAGCACGCCCGTGCTTAAGGGCGTGCTCTGTGGCAGTTGGAGCCACAAGCACGGCCGTCCTCAAGGGGAGCACGGTCGTGTCGGAAAACTCGTGACTTGACGTGAAAGTTGCATGCCCATGCTTAAACGAGCACAACCCCGTGCTTAAGTCAATCACGCCCGTGCTCGGTGTCAGATTTTATAAAAGAAGGGGCTTTTGTGGGGGATTTCGAATGTAACCTCAATTTAGCACTTTTAGCAACCCTAGTGCGGCTGCAACCCCTCTTTCCCCTACTTCCATTGAACCCATCAAGTTCTTGGTATTCTTGAGACGTTTGGGAGAGAATCGTTTGTCCGTGCCAATTAAAGGTAATGGTTATCCCTCTTTAATATCCTTTTCCCCTTTTGTTAAGTGGAGTTTAATTGGTTATTCGTTGTGTTTGGCCAAGGCTTGAGGAATTCGTCGAGCCGTTCGAGGGAACCAAAGTAGCTTCGTGTTTAAAGGAATCTTCATACCAGGTATGCGGATAAGGGCTAGTATGAACATGTAGGCATTTGGGTAGTGTAAGATGAGGATTAACCCATGACCCTGTTGTATGCTATATGCTTGTTTGATGAATGTTGTCTAATTACTATTTGTATGTTATTATCTTGTTCATAATAAAATGTGTTCAATTGATGTTGGCATGCCTATTGTGAATTGAGTTTGATAATGCCATGTTTGGTTGATGATGATCATGCTTGGTTGTTGTTGTGGTTAATACCAATGTTAATAAAATATTAAAGAATGTTGATAATGATATTATAAGAATTAAGGGATAATCTTCCCAAATGTTCATAAGACTTGAATCGTAGTAATGAAAGGTGAGGTTAATGCTTGATGGTCTTGACTATACCCTAGGATTGATTTCTGAGTGTTTTAGGGACATTAATAATGAAACATGAATTAAAGGTTTAACTCCCAATGAATCATAAAACATGGGGATTAATTAAGAGGAACAAGATTAATGCTTGATGGTTTAGTAAAAGCCAATAGGATTGATCTATGAATTGCCCTGGGAAGTTTGGCAAGGGTTTCTAGCCCTTTCTGCCCAGACCAGTACAGCCATGCTCCAGTAAGCACGGCCGTGCTTAAAAGGGAGCACGCTCGTGCTCCACTTTCAAATTCAAAAAGGCCACGTTGAATAAGCACGACCGTGCTGAACTTAAAGTCCAGCATGCCCGTGCTGAACTTAAAGTCCAGCACGCCCGTGCTGGGGGTAAGCACGCCCGTGCTTCCCCCAAAAAAACATATATGGAATGAAATAACAAAGGGGTGTTTCACCACAGTTGTCCCCAATAATGAGATAAGACACCAAACGAAGTAAAGACAATTATAAAATCTTATGAAGACTTAATGAAGGTAATTAATTAACAAACTTTAAGATGTTAAGACGGTAACAATGGGTTACCGCATGTTGTACCTTGGTGCTTATTGGCCAAGGGGGCCTTGGTGCTTATTAGTCAAGGTGTTGTTGATGTTGTACCTTGGTGCTTATTGACCATAGTGTTAAATCAAGATTAAATATTAAAGATTAAAGATAATGTTAAACCTTAGTGCCCGTTGGGAAAAGACGTTAAACCATAATAATTGGTGTTGATGGAGGTGGTGATCAACGGTTGATTGGTTGTGAATATGCATGCATTCATGCACGAAGTTGTTAGGGGAGGTACGATGATTGGGGAGGTCGTCCGAGAGTAAGGTGATCTGACCGTCTGTGGTGATTCGTCCGAGAGTTAGGGAATCGTGTATACCCACGGTGGTGCATTCGAGAGTAAGATGTATAGGTTATCCTAGGGGTTCACCCATGGTTTGGTGGACTGTCGGCTTTGGTGCTTAATGGCCAATGTGGATATGTAACTGCAAAGTCGTATTCCCGGTATAGATGGATCCACATGCATTTGGAGTAGTGAGTCATGTTGCATTATACAGTTGATATGTGTGATTTTCTTTGTGAATGATGTATGTAATGTTTGCTTTTGTTGTATGAACATCTTGCTTACTATTTCTATTGACAATGTGTTCATATGTATGGTTTCTTACTCCCCATTTTTTCTGTTGAGGACGGTGAGCAACCAGTTGAGGGGTGACTCTGAGGAGCCGCTACTCTTAGTTTAAGATTTCCCAGTTTTAGTATGATTATCTGAGTTGTTTTCGGATTTTTGGTTATACCAACTCTGTATTGTGACATCGGGGTTGGGTTTGATTTTATGGTTATGTTTTTCTTTTCAAACTTTTTTATTTTACTTTTTCCGTGTTGAGAACGTTTTGTTATATATGGTACCTTTTACCTTGGTTTTTATTATTATGAATAGGCTTAAATAAGTTTTTGGTCCCTGAAATGTACCCATTTTTTGGTTTTAATCCTTGTACTATTTTTTCATAGGTTTGCATCCCCACATTGTTCAAAGTTAAGGAAATAGTCCCCACCGTCAACCTGCCTCAGTTTTCTGCTGGCGTGACTAACAGAATGCCACGTCAGTAGGGACTATTTCCAAAAAAATTGAAAATATAGGAACAAAATCCTAAGATAAAATTTATAGGGATTAAAACCAAAATTTGTGAACTTTGGAGGGACTAAAAACTTATTTTAACAAAAAAAACTATTTTCTAGCCATTTTTCACAGCAAGTCGTACAGGGACATGAAACTACCTTGATATCCCTGAATATTCTCTTAAAGCTATTTTAAGAAACTTATACCCAGTTTCCTCGTCTAGCTATACTTAGGACAATTCTGCAAGCTAGAATAGATGAGTTAGTCCTTTAACACAACTTTGCCATACAAATTTAACCTTTTTGTTAACATCAAAGCTTAAGAGATTATTTAACCAAAACCACTTTGGTTCCAACAAATTTGAAACCTATGGCTCTAATATATGATTTGTTTCTATTTTGTAGCCAAGTTTTGTCATGGTTTAAATTGTCAAATTCCTTCATCTGGTATGATTTTTAGTACATGGATATTGAGCTAATTTCCTTTTCCTACACGACTCGTTATGAAATTTGGCAAGAAAATAGAAACAAATTCATACATTATGGACCACATGGTTAAAATTTCTAAATTCTTTCATTTTGTATGATATATCTAGTACTGAAGGGTACCGAGGTAATTTTTTATTTTTTTGACTTGCTCCAAAATTTGGCTAGAAAATAGAAAGAAATCATATATTAGGGCCACAAGTTTCAAATTGACAAATCCATTCATGTAGTATGATTTCTATTACTCAAGGGTATCAAGGTAATTTCTTATTCCAGTTTGATTGCTGAGATTTGACTAGAAAATAGAAGAAACAAAAAATCATACATTAGAGACACGAGGACAAATTTGTTAAATTCATTTTTCTGGTATAATTTCTAGTATTTAGGGATATCGAGGTGGTTTTTTGTTCCTGTACGACTTAGTCTGAAAAAAGGTCACAAAATAGTTTTTAGTCTCTACAAAGTTCACAAATTTTGGTTTAGTCCCTATAAATTTTGTCTTAGGATTTCATCCCTGTATTTTCAATTTTTTTGGAAATAGTCCCCGCTGACGTGGTAAACTTAACGCCACGTGGAATTACTGACATGGCATTCTGTTAGCCACGTCAGCAGAAAACGAAGGCAGGTTGACGGTGGGGACTATTTCCTTGACTTTGAACAATGTGGGGATGCAAACATATGAAAAAATAGTACAAGGACTAAAACCAAAAAATGAGAACTTTTTAGGGACCAAAAACTTATTTAAGCCTTATGAATAATATGCATGTTTTATTCTTTTTGTATTTTCCTAACATTCTTTTTGTATTTTCCTCTATGTTATGCTTTAATCAAAGTGTTATGCTTTAAGCTTATTGTTCTTGTATTTAATATTTTTTAATGTTGAGACTGTTTGCATGCTTAAAGCCTTCATGTTCATCCTTAATGTTATTTAATGTTCTTTCAGCTTAATGATTGCATGCTTGAAGCCTTCATGTTCATGTTCATGTTGGGACTGATTGTAAAACATATTAATAGGTAGCATAAATCACATAGTAGGATAACTATTTTAATTTGACTGTGATATAAAATACAACACATTTAATTCTATTTTTCTAACATTAAATATTCAATATGTTTCAGCAATGGAACACTCTAATCAGAACTTGCCTCCTATACTTAATATAACCCAAGAAGAAACAACACGATATCAAATTATAGGGGCTGTGAATCCCACCAGTTCTGCACCAATAGCAGGAAGTGGTGGTGGTAGCCAGTCCACTAACCAGGCAGTAGCTATAAATGAAGCTGCGAGTGCTGATCCCACTCTTCTTCCTCCCAAAAATACAAGAAAGATGAAGCCAAATGCTAGTGGTCCTAGGAGAACATCGAGTGTATGGGACCACTTCATCAAACTACCTGAGAATGAAGCCAAAGACCCAACTGTAGCATGTAAGTATTGTGGTAAAAATATCTAGCTGGTACCAAGACTCATGGAACATGAAATTTACTTGTTCATCTCAAAACTTGTCCTAAATATACATATGCTATCAACACTGACCCCAACCAAACAGTCATTACTTTTGCACTTGGTAGGAGTGGAGAGGATACTGATTTGACTGCAGCATGCCATAGATTTAATAATGAGGCTTGTAGGAAGGCCTTGACTATGCTCATCACCTTAGATGAACAACCCTTCCGGGCAGTTGAGGGTGAGGGTTGCAAGCTTCTTCGTAGACAATTATAGCCACAACTTACAACCCCTTCAAGACATACATTGGCTAGAGATTGGTTTAAGCTTTATTTAGATGAATGTTGGTTCGTAAATGTGATGTCCAAGTGTACACAGTCAAACAAGTAATAAAGTGAGTAAGATCGTTCCCACGAGGATTTAAATGAATTGAATACAAATTCTAGTTTTAACTTTTTCTACTTAGCTCAATAAAATAAAGAATAATTTTAAGCATGTAAAGTAAATGGAGTAATTGGGTGTGAGAACAGTAAGTAATAAATGCAAGGAATTAATAAAAGCAATAAATGGGTGTTTTAGAACAGAGATGGAAACAGCTAGGATTCTCATCCTTTGTAATCTTAACTTCAGGGTAATCGATGCTTCTGAATGCTACAGCATTTAGTCCAGGAAATGAAGTTTGCTTTCCAGCAGTAAAACTGAGTTCATTAAAAGCTTCTTATTCCTAAGTTCATATTAATTTCCCTCAGCTGTCAGATAATTGCGTCCAGCTACTTAAAGGCTTGAAGGCTATTCCTAGCTCATTCAATACAATTAATTGTTCTATCTTTATCTTTAATTCAAGTCCACTAACTTGGTTTTTCCAAACTAGTTAGCTAATAATTCAGATCAATTGATCAGGCTAAACAAAATTTAAACGTTAAATCAGAAGAGAAGAAAATGAATAACATCCATAACATTGATTAACTCTTCAGTACAATTGTAAATTTATAGAATCCTAACAAAAAGAAATTAGCTCATAATGAGCTTAATGACAAAACAAGTAAATGAAATGGTAAAATAAAGCATAAAACGAATTACAAAGAGGACAAGGAGCTGACGACTGCTACAGTACATGGCTGCTACAGTACGAACTCTAAAAGCAAGGTCACACTCACTATTTGTAGTAGCTCCCAAAATAGGGTTACACTATCTCTCATGCCTCACTTTTTGGGCTTTTACAAAATTCAAATACTAAAATATTCCTTGGCCTAAATCCCAAGTACACACAGCTGCTGCCTTGTATTCTCTCTCTTCTTTTTTGCACAACGCAGCAGGTATTTTGTCTTCTAGTGGGCAATAACTGAGCTGGAAATGATTTTATCTTGTAGTGACTTGCTTCCTCGGAGCTGCAGTGATGAGCCTCTGGCTCATCTAGTTTTATAGCTAGTATGACCAGGGTTTTGTGCAAATTACATCCTATTTTCACCCAAATTAGATTAGATTGTCCTCAAGCAAGGTTTTGAGTCTCTAAAGTAGTTTTAGGTTAGTTTAGCCAGTTTTGAGTCAAATAATACAATTATAGCTGTGTCTTTGTTTTCAGGTTAAGTTGGAAGTCAAGAGAATAAAGAAACAGGGGATTCGCCTCGCGAGAGTTTATTCGCCTCGCGACCCCGAAGGCTGACTGTTCCAAGAAAATGCAAGGTCTCTGGTTCGCCCCGCGAAGAAGATCTCGCCCCGCGAGTCACCCAGCCCTGAAAGTCAGAGACTATCACGGCTTACCCGTGTTGAAGGTCACGGTTGTGGCAGTTTTGAAGTTGAAGAATCTCGCCTCGCGAGAATCCATTCGCCTCGCGAGCCTGGAAGTCAGAAAGCATCACGGTTGGCCTCTGATGTTCATAACGGGCGTAATAAGAAGACTCTTCAGTTCCTCTCCCCGCGATCCTTTCTTCGCCTCACGAGAATACCAAAGGTTGCAGACTGTTCACAAGATTCGCGTCGCGATAGAGGCTTCGCCTCGCGAGAGGGCAAAAATTCCTGAATGTTATAAATAGTTGTCTGGGCAGATTATGAACAACTTTTGCTTCTCCATTGTTCTGTTTACATTTTCTTCTCTGAGTGTTTTCGTATTTTTTATGGAGAACTAATTTCTTAGATTAATCTATTGTAATCGATTTCCACCACACTTGAGGTTCTTGTATTTCCTGTTTTGTATGCTTTTCCCTTTTCAATGCCATGTTATACATTTCTGTTTGTTTAATTCAGGAGTGTATAGTGTTGTGTTGATTCATTTCAGTGATGCTATGTTTCTATACTTAATCGCGTTTGTTTAATTCGCGTGTGTTCATTCATGTTCGTTTAGTTCATGAGGGCTTAACCCCGTTTGTTTAATTCGGGAATAGGAACGTGTATCCGTAGTAGTGATTTCGTTTGTTAAGTGTTGTTACAACTGAAAGGGGATTATAATCTGCTTAGGGCTTGGGATTACATGAACCAATGATAGTTGGGAATTCGAGAACAGTAGATTAATCGTTGTTTGCTATTTGATAATCTCTTTAAACTGCCCTGTTTTTAATTGCTTTGTTTTGCTTGTTACTTATTTGCATCCCAATCCACCCCCCCCCCCCCCCCCCCACCAAAAAAAAAACTTATTTTTGTGAAAAATAATACTTTAAGAGTCCTTGTGAGACGACATCCGAGTTGTCGCCCTAAACTACAGTTTTAAAACCCGCTCGTTCTTTTTGGCGCGTGCGCGACAGCGCGACCAAAAATTGGCGCCGTTGCCGGGGACTCTGATTTGTTATTTTTCGCATTTTGTTATTTTATTTTATTTTAATTCTTTATTTTCGTTTTTGTTTTGAATTGGTCCGGCTACTAGGTCTAATTGCCCTGAGTTGTGTGATTTTGATCCGGAAATTGAAAGAACACTGCACACACTCCGTAGAGAATTTCGGGCTAGCACTAGTAGTCATTCTAATTCCAAAACTGTTTTTGAAAACATGGGAGACCAGAGGACATTAAGACAGCTTGCTGCCCCTGATGTAAATTACAATGGATTGTGTATTTCATATCCTGGTGCTGATACTCCTTTTGAATTGAAATCTGGTTTCATTCACTTGTTGCCAAAGTTTAATGGTATTGCAGGTGAGGATCCACACAAGCACTTGAAGGAATTCCAAGTTGTATGCTCCACAACCTCGAGATCAGAGGGAGTAACTGAGGATAGCATCAAACTGAAGGCTTTTCCGTTCTCACTCCAGGGAGCTGCAAAGGATTGGCTGTTGTATCTTGAGCCCAACTCTATCACCACTTGGAATGATTTGAAGAGGGTTTTCCTAGAAAGATATTTTCCTGCTTCCAGAGCTGCTTCAATAAGAAAAGAAATATGTGGCATCAGGCAAGGGAATGAGTCGTTAGCTGAATATTGGGAAAGATTCAAGCATTTGGTATCCAGCTGCCCCCAGCATCAGATTTCTAAACAGCTTCTCATCCAGTACTTTTATGAAGGATTACTGCCGATGGATAGGAATCTTTTGGATGCTGCTAGTGGGGGAGCACTAGTTGATAAGACCCCAGCTGCTGCCAAACAACTCATTGAGAATATGTCGCTGAATTCCCAGCAATTTACTACCAGAAGAAATTCAGTTGAGACAAGAGGTGTGCATGAGGTCCATAGTTCATCTTCCAACCAGGCCGCCCTTGAGAATAGATTGGATGAGCGGACTTCTTTTGTAAGGCAATTGGCAATAGACAGGGTTCAGCCTGCAAAGTTATGTGGCATATGCAATTCACCTGAGCACCCACATGATCCATGCCCCATCCAGAGAGAAGAGTTTGTCAGTGAAGTATCTCAAGCTTATGCAGTAAATCCATATAATCAAGGAAACAGTCATAATTGGTACAACACTCCAGACCTCTCTACCAATAGGTACCATCTCAACTGGAGGAATCATCCTAATCTGCGGTATGGGAACTCATCCCAACAACAACCGATGGCAGCACCTCAGAATCCTCCTCCAGTGACTACTTCTGCACCTTCGGGACCTTCCCTAGAGGATATGCTCAAGCAATTGGCCGCAAACAACCTCCAGCTTCAGCAGCAGGTTGGACAGGTTGCAGCTTCGCAAGCACAGTTCCAAGCCTCACAGGCACAATTTCAGTAGCGAACAGATGCTAGCATTCAAGATTTGAGGACACAGATTGGACAGATGGCCACATCCATGAATAGCATACAGCAAGCTCAAAGGACAACCCAGCTGCCGGCACAGCCAGTGATAAATCCCAATGCATCCAATCCTAATGTGAGTGCCATATCTCTGAGATCTGGAAAAGTTGTTGAGGTCACTTCTGGAAAAGATGAAGAATCTGTTGAGGTAACTCCTGAGCCTACTGTTGAAGTTGAAGTTGAGAAAATGTACAGACCACCAATCCCATTCCCACACCGATTACAGAAAAATAAGAAGATTGGTGGTGAAGACAAGGAAAGGGAGATTTTAGATGTGTTCAGAAAAGTAGCTGTGAATATTCCCCTTCTAGATGTGATCAAGCAGGTGCCCAAGTATGCCAAGTTTCTGAAGGATCTATGCACCAACAAGAGGAAGATGAAGAATAATGAGAGGGTTGATTTGGGAAGAAATGTCTCAGCTCTTATCCAGTCTAAGCCTGCTCCAGAAAGAGTTGCTGTTATAGCCCCTACTCAGGCACTACCACAGAAGTGCAAGGATCCGGGCACATTTACTATTCCATGCACTATTGGGGATAGGAAGTTTGAAAACTGCATGCTGGACTTGGGAGCATCCATAAATGTCATGCCTACCTCCATCTTTAATAACCTTGATCTCGGTCCCTTGCAGTATACAGGTCTTACCATCCAGTTGGCTAACAGGACCAGTGCCCGACCCATGGGAATGGTAGAAGATGTGCTAGTGCAAGTTGATGATTTGATCTTCCCTGCTGACTTCTACATCTTAGACATGGCAGGAGAGACACATTCCAGTAGATCACCAATAATCTTGGGCAGACCATTCATGAAGACAGCCAAGACTAAGATTGATGTGAATGATGGGACTATGTCTATGGAGTTTGGTGATATTGTGGCCAAGTTCAAGATCTTTGATGCTATGAAACAACCATTGGAGGAGCACTCTGTTTTCCACTTAGAGTTGCTCTCTGAGCTTATTGAGGATACCCATGAGGACTTTATTTCTAATTTTCCATTCATTTCTGGTTTTGATGATTTGTATTCATGTACTAACTGTACCGACACTAACCCTTGTTCTGTTTGTGCTGAGTTTCTTGATTCAACTTTGCAGGGTGATAGTGATAGTGAGAGTGAAGCTGTCTGTTCTGCAGAAGTCCTTGACATCCTGGCTACTCCTAATGTACCATCTGTTGAGCAGCCGCCCTCCCTATAACTCAAGCCACTTCCTGGGAACCTGAAGTATGCCTACCTGGAGACAAATGAAAAACTTCCAGTCATCATTTCTTCCAGCCTTGATTCTGACCAGGAAGCCAAGCTTTTGGAGGTTCTGAAGAAACACAAGAAGGCTATTAGGTGGACCTTGGCTGATATTCCAGGAATTAGCCCCTCCAGATGCATGCACATAATTCTATTGGAGGATGGGGCTAAGCCAGTTAGACAGGCCCAAAGGCGACTAAACCCATTGATTTTGGATGTGGTGAAGAAAGAGGTGACTAAGCTTCTACAGGCAGGTATTATATACCCCATCTCTGATAGTACTTGGGTAAGTCCGGTGCAAGTTGTACCAAAGAAGTCCGGTCTAACAGTAGTGAGGAATGATAATAATGAGCTTGTACCTACTAGAGTCCAGAATAGCTGGCGAGTCAGTATAGATTATAGGAAGTTGAACCAGGCCACCAGAAAGGATCACTTTCCTTTGCCGTTCATAGATCAAATGCTGGATTGGCTGGCTGGTAAATCTCATTATTGCTTTCTTGATGGTTTTTCCGGGTATTTCCAGATCCATATTGCCCCAGAGGATCAGGAAAAGACCATTTTCACGTGCCCCTTCGGTACGTTTGCTTATAGGAGGATGTCATTTGGCCTTTGTAATGCTCCTGGCACCTTCCAAAGATGCATGCTTAGCATTTTTTCTGAATTTATTGAAAATTGCATGGAGGTGTTCATGGATGATTTTACTGTGTATGGCTCCTCATTTGATGCATGTCTGCATAGTCTGAGTTTAGTTCTACAAAGATGCATTGAGACTGATTTGATTTTGAACTATGAGAAATGTCACTTTATGGTAGAGCAGGGGATTGTTTTGGGTCATGTAATTTCTAAAGAGGGTATTTCAGTAGATCCTGCAAAAATTGATGTGATTTCTTCATTGCCTTACCCATCTTGCGTACGCGAGATCCGTTCTTTTCTTGGACATGCAGGTTTCTACAGGCGCTTTATAAAGGACTTCAGCAAGATAGCTCTGCCATTGTCAAACCTGCTGAAGAATGATGCCCTGTTCCATTTTGATGACCATTGCAAGAAGGCATTTGACCACCTGAAAAGAGCACTGACCTCTACCCCCATCATCCAGCCCCCAGACTGGACACTCCCTTTTGAACTAATGTGTGATGCTTCCAATTTTGCTGTGGGAGCGGTTCTGGCACAAAGAGTGGGCAAGGCTGCCCATGTAATTCATTATGCTTCTAGGACATTAGATGCTGCACAATCAAATTACACCACCACCGAGAAAGAACTGCTAGCTGTTGTATTTGCACTTGATAAGTTTAGGTCATATTTGCTAGGTTCTAGGGTTATTGTTTTCACTGACCATGCAGCTCTGAAGTACCTGTTAAAGAAACCAGAAGCTAAGCCAAGACTGATCCAGTGGATGCTTTTGCTCCAAGAATTCAATGTGGAGCTCAAAGACAAGAGTGGAGCTGAAAATTTGGTAGCCGATCACTTGAGCTGAATAGCAAAGGATGAGGATCCTTCTCCCATCCAAGATGATTTCCCTGATGAGAGGCTTCTACATCTGTATGGGGTAACCCCCTGGTTTGCTGACATAGTTAACTTTCTGGTTGCTGATGTTGTTCCTGCAGGTACAAGTAGACATAAGTTCCACAAGCTCAAGAGCGATGCAAAGTACTATGTGTGGGATGATCCCTACCTTTGGAAGTTTTGCAGTGATCAGGTGATTCGGAGGTGTGTCCCCGATCATGAGACAGAGTCCATTTTGCACTTCTCACATGCCTCTCAAGTTGGAGGACATTTTGGACCATAGAGGACAGCAAGAAAAGTCCTGGATTCTGGGTTCTACTGGCCCACAATTTTTAGAGATGCCTATGAGGTTTACAGAAATTGCAAGGAATGTCAAACAGCAGGCCCTGCCATCACTCGTAGGAGTGAGATGCCTCAGCAGCCCATGCTCTTTTGTGAGGTTTTTGATGTGTGGGGGATTGATTTCATGGGTCCTTTCCCCCCTTCTTTTGGTTTTGTATATATTCTTTTTGCTGTAGACTATGTTTCAAAGTGGATGGAAGCAATCCCCACTAGGACTAACGATGCTAAAGTTGTTTCCAAATTTGTTAGGTCCAACATTTTTTGCAGGTTTGGCATACCTAAGGCCATCATCAGTGACCAGGGCACACACTTCTGCAACAGAACCATGGAGGCCTTACTCAAAATATGGGGTTGTGCATAGAGTTTCCACTGCTTACCATCCCCAGACCAATGGCCAAGCTGAAATATCAAACAGGGAGATCAAGCAAATTCTAGAGAAGATGGTGCCGCCGAATAGAAAGGAATGGAGCCGCCGTCTGGAAGACGCACTATGGGCTTAGAGGACTGCTTTCAAGACACCTATAGGAATGTCCCCCTTTTGGCTTGTATTTGGTAAGGCATGTCACCTCCCTGTGGAAGTTGAGCACCGGGCGTATTGGGCAGTAAAGTGCTGTAACTTGGACATGAAGGAAGCTGGTGTTGAAAGGAAACTGCAGTTGCAGCAACTTGAGGAGCTTAGGCTAGAAGCCTATGAAAGCTCCAGGATTTATAAAGAGAAAACAAAAAAATTTCATGATAGGATGATTGTTAGAAAAGAATTTTTGTGGGCCAGCTAGTCTTATTGTTTAACTCCCGCCTAAAATTGATGGCTGGGAAACTTAGGTCCAAGTGGATTGGACCATTTGTTGTTACTAATGTGTTTCCATATGGTGCAGTAGAGATCAAAGATGCAGGTACCAACAAAACCTTCAAGGTTAACGGGCAAAGGCTGAAGCCATTCCATGGTGTGGATGCTGGTGATCCTGCGGATGCTAATGTTGAGGAGCTCTCATTGGAAGCTCCCACCTACACTGACACTTAATCAGGGAGTTCACTTTCCTTTCCCTCACTCCGATTTTATAGTTCTGTTGTTCATTGGGGACAACGTATATTTTAAGTGTGGGGGAGGGAACTAGTTGTAGTTTTGTTGTCTCTTGTGTTTTTTTTTCTTTTAATAAAGCTCCTGAATAATTTGAGAAGCTTAGGAGTTGTGTTGAGTCTTTTGTTGGCAAGTTTATTGGATTTTGATTGATTTTACACAGATTGATTGCATGATTTATGTGATGATTCCCCCTAGGCTGAAAAATTGGCTGAATTTTTTTTTTTGAAAAATGATCCCCATGTGATTGAAAACTGAACTTTGAGATTTTGTTATGATGGCATGATTTATGATAAGTTTGGGGTGATAGGAAGCACACACTAGGGATAGAATCTCTGTCAAACAATTTGCATGAATGTCCAGGTGAGGATTTGAGCCTCCAACATGTTTTTGACTGTGTGAAACTCACTTTCAAGGTGCACTTTCCTGAATTTGCTTGAATCTCTTTTTGGTTTGCATGATTATGTGTTTGCTTCAGATGATTTAGGCATTTTCTTTGTAAATAGCTACTTAGCCTAAAATAAACCATCCCTAATGCATGTTCCTTAGTTAGCCCCATTGAGCCTAATTAGCCTGTTAATTCTTGATAACCTAATGTTATAAGCTAAAATCTGGAAAAAACCATGTTAGCCCGATCTTAGGATTAGGAGAGCATGGAATCTTAGTAAGAAAATGGTTGCAAGAAACTAAGTTTGGGGTGGCTACAAGGTGATGTGTTGTTGGGATTGAGAAAAAGAAAAAAAACAATAAAAGGTTGGACCCAAAGGCTTGTAAAAAAAAAAGAAAAAGAAAAGAAAAGTGCAAAAGTGCCAAAAAGGCTGTTTAAATAAAAAGGCTGTAGTCACCCAAGGCAAAAAGGAAAAAAATGAGAAAAGGAACTTGAGTGAAATTTCAATGTTTTTGAAGTGTTTCATGCTCTCTTAGTTCCTAGGGTCTTCAGCCTAGTTCCTTGTGTATATCCTACCCTTAGCCAGGCCCCCATTACAACCCATAAAAGACCTTTTGATGTTGCATGCATGTTTTCTGTGGGAATCATTTGGAGATGAAAATCAAATTTATGGGAAGTGTTCTTGAAAGTGAAACTGAGTGCAAAGTTGTTAGCCTAACATAAACTGAGTAATTGAGTGAACAATAAATGCCCTTGTGAGGAAGGCAGTTGTTTGGAATTGGTGATCTCCCTCTCGTGTGTAAATTGGAACCCCTTCTTAGATTAATGATTGTTTGAATGATGAAATTCTCAATTGTTTGGAATGAATGAAAGGGGGGACATTGAAGAAAACTGTTTTGATGTATTGCTTGAATTTGTGCAAGGTTGATTGAATCTTTTAAGCTTGCCAGGTCTTGAGTCTTTTTGATTTTTGAGTCTTAGTTTGCTTGGGGACAAGCAAAGTTTAAGTTTGGGGTATTTTGATAAGCCTCTGGCTCATCTAGTTTTATAGCTAGTATGACCAGGGTTTTGTGCAAATTACATCCTATTTTCACCCAAATTAGATTAGATTGTCCTCAAGCAAGGTTTTGAGTCTTTAAAGTAGTTTTAGGTTAGTTTAGCCAGTTTTGAGTCAAATAATACACTTATAGTTGTGTCTTTGTTTTCAGGTTAAGTTGGAAGTCAAGAGAATAAAGAAACAGGGGATTCGCCTCGCGAGAGTTTATTCGCCTCGCGACCCCGAAGGCTGACTGTTCCAAGAAAATGCAAGGTCTCTGGTTCGCCCCGCGAAGAAGATCTCGCCCCGCGAGTCACCCAGCCCTGAAAGTTAGAGACTATCACGGCTTACCCGTGTTGAAGGTCACGGCTGTGGCAGTTTTGAAGTTGAAGAATCTCGCCTCGCGAGCCTGGAAGTCAGAAAGCATCACGGTTGGCCCCTGATGTTCATAACGGGCGTAATAAGAAGACTCTTCGGTTCCTCGCCCCGCGATCCTTTCTTCGCCTCGCGAGAATACCAAAGGTTGCAGACTGTTCACAAGATTCGCGTCGCGATAGAGGCTTCGCCTCGCGAGAGGGCAAAAATTCCTGAATGTTATAAATAGTTGTCTGGGCAGATTATGAACAACTTTTGCTTCTCCATTGTTCTGTTTACATTTTCTTCTCTGTGTGTTTTCGTTTTTTTTATGGAGAACTAATTTCTTAGATTAATCTATTGTAATCGATTTCCACCACACTTGAGGTTCTTGTATTTCGTGTTTTGTATGCTTTTCCCTTTTCAATGCCATGTTATACATTTCTGTTTGTTTAATTCAGGAGTGTATAGTGTTGTGTTGATTCATTTCAGTGATGCTATGTTCCTATACTTAATCGCGTTTGTTTAATTCGCGTGTGTTCATTCATGTTCGTTTAGTTCATGAGGGCTTAACCCCGTTTGTTTAATTCGGGAATAGGAATGTGTATCCGTAGTAGCGATTTCGTTTGTTAAGTGTTGCTACAACTGAAAGGGGATTAGAATCTGCTTAGGGCTTGGGATTACATGAACCAATGATAGTTGGGAATTCGAGAGCAGTAGATTAATCGTTGTTTGCTATTTGATAATCTCTTTAAACTGCCCTGTTTTTAATTGCTTTGTTTTGCTTGTTACTTATTTGCATCCCAAACCAACCCCCCCCCCCCCCCCCCCCCACCCCAAAAAAAACTTATTTTTGTGAAAAATAATACTTTAAGAGTCCTTGTGAGACGACATCCATGTTGTCGCCCTAAACTACAGTTTTAGAACCCGCTCATTCTTTTTGGCAAGTTGAATGAGAAAAGGAACTTGAGTGGAATTTCAATGTTTTGAACTGTTTCATGCTCTCTTAGTTCCTAGGGTTTTCAGCCTAGTACCCTTGTATATCCTACCCTTAGCCAGGCCCCATTACAACCCATAAAAGACCTTTTGATGTTGCTTGCATGTTTTCTGTGGGAATCATTTTGAGATGAAAATCAAATTTATGGGAAGTGCTCTTAAAAGTGAAATTGAGTGAAATGTTGTTAGCCTGACAAAAACTGAGCGAATGAGTGAACACTAAATGCCCTTGTGAGGAAGGCAGTTGTTTGAATTTGGTGATCTCCCTCTTGTGTGTAACTTGGATCCCCTGCTTAGATTAATGATTGTTTGAATGATGAAAATTCTCAAATGTTTAGAATAAATGAATGTGGGGATTGCTTTGTTTGGAAGGGGGAACATTGAAGAAAATTGTTTTGTTGCTTGAAATTTGTGCGAATTTGATTGAATTCTTAAGCTTGCCATGTCTTAAGTCGTTTTAAGTTTTAAGTTGTAGTTTGCTTGGGGACAAGCAAAGTTTAAGTTTGGGGTATTTTGATGAGCCTCTGGTTGACTGGTTTTATAACTAATAAAAACCTTGGCTTTGTGCTAATTTTATATCATTTTCACCCAAATTAGACTTGATTGTCTTTAAGCAGCATTTTGAGTCTGTAAAGTGTTTTTAGGTTAATTTAGCTAATTTAGAGTCGAATAAAGTACTTACTGTTATTTCTTGTTTGCAGGTATTAAAAAGGAATAATTCTGGAGTGTCTCGCCACGCGAAGGGCATTCGCCTCGCGAACCAGAAGGTGACTGTTCCAGAAATTGCCAACCATTCTGTCTCGCCCCGCGAACACTTGACTCGCTTCGCGAGTAATCCAGCCTTGGAAGACCAGAAGCCATCACGGCTTAACCATGTTGAAGGTCACGGGCTTTACAGTTTGGAATTTGAAGAGTTTCGCCTCGCGAATGATAAGCTCGCCTCGCGAGAAGACCAAAAGCTGAAGACTGTTCGCATTATTCACCTCGCGAATGTGTTCTCGCCTCGCGAGTCCGCGTAGTCCAGAAGTTGTATATAAGTCTGTTTTAGACAGAACTGAAGAGGGCTAGTTTTTGGCTAGTAGCTAGTTAGTCTAGTCAGTAGTAGTAGTTTATCTTCTTTTCTTAGATATGTTTTGTTTTCCTTTTGTAATGGAGAACTAGTCTCCTAGATTAATCTACTGTGATTGGTTTCAATTACACTTGAGGTTCTTATATTTCCTGTTTTGTATGCTTTTCCCTTTTCAATGCCATGCTATATATTTCCGTTTTCTTAATTCAGGAGTATATTGTGTTGTGTTGATTTATTTTCGGTGATATCATGTTCCTATAATTAATCGTGTTTGCTTAATTCGCGTGTGTTCATTCATGTTCGCTTAGTTCATGAGGGCTTAACCCCGTTTTCTTAATTCGGGAATAGGGACATGTATCTGTAGTAGTGGTTTCGCTTGTAAATTGTTGCTACAACCGGAAGGGGATTAGAATCTGCTTAGGGCTTGAATTTATAAGAACCAATGATAGTGGGAAACCGAGAACAGTAGGTTGATCGTTTCTTAGCATATTGGTTAATCTCTTAACTGCTCTGTTTTTATTACTTTGTTTTCTTTATTTTATTTCAATCACTCAAAACCCCCCAAAACTAATTTTCTGTTAATAATAGCAACCTAAGAGTCCTTGAGAGACGACATCCGAGTTGTCGCTTCCCTATCTACATTATTTTGTAAACGCTCGTTCTTTTTGATGTTGTCGCCACGCACCAAAAAGAACGAGCGTTTACAAAATAATGTAGATAGGGAAGCGACAACTCGGATGTCGTCTCTCAAGGACTCTTAGGTTGCTATTATTAACAGAAAATTAGTTTTGGGGGGGTTTTGAGTGATTGAAATAAAATAAAGAAAACAAAGTAATAAAAACAGAGCAGTTAAGAGATTAACAAATATGCTAATAAACGATCAACCTACTGTTCTCGGTTTCCCACTATCATTGGTTCATATAAATTCAAGCCCTAAGCAGATTCTAATCCCCTTCCGGTTGTAGCAACAATTTACAAACGAAATCGCTACTAAGAATATATGTTCCTATTCCCGAATTAAACAAACGGGGTTAAGCTCTCATGAACTAAACGAACATGAATGAACACACGCGAATTAAACAAACGCGATTAAGTATAGGAACATAACATCACCGAAACGAATCAATACAACACTATACACTCCTGAATTAAACAAACAGAAATATATAGCATAGTATTGAAAAGATAAAAGCAAATAAAACAGGAAATACAGAACCTCAAGTGTAAATGGAAACCAATCACAGTAGATTAATCTAGGAGACTAGTTCTCCATTACAGAAATAAACACAAGAAAAGAAATAAACTACTGAAAACTACTACTACTGTCTAAGACTAGCTAACAACTCTGACTAAAAACTAGCCAGCTACCCCAGTTCTGTCTAAAAACAGGCTTATATACAACTTTTGGACTACGCTGACTCGCGAGGCGAGCGCTGTCTCATGAGGCGAATCTTCAACTTTTGGTATTCTCGCGTGGCGAGATTATCATTCGCGAGGCGAAACTCTTCAATTTCCAAACTGCCACAGCTGTGACCTTTAACATGGTTAAGCCGTGATGGCTTCTGGTCTTCCAAGGCTGGATTACTCGCGAGGCGAGTCAAGTGTTCGCGGGGCGAGACAGAATGGTTGGCAATTTCTGGAACAGTCACCTTCTGGTTCGCGAGGCGAATGCCCTTTCGCGTGGCGAGACACTCCAGAATTATTCCTTTTTATTACCTACAAACAAGAAATAACAGTAAGTACTTTATTCGACTCTAAATTAGCTAAATTAACCTAAAAACACTTTACAGACTCAAAATGCTGCTTAAAGACAATCAAGTCTAATTTGGGTGAAAATGATATAAAATTAGCACAAAGCCAAGGTTTTTATTAGTTATAAAACCAGTCAACCAGAGGCTCATCAAAATACCCCAAACTTAAACTTTGCTTGTCCCCAAGCAAACTACAACTTAAAACTTAAAACGACTTAAGACATGGCAAGCTTAAGAATTCAATCAAATTCGCACAAATTTCAAGCAACAAAACAATTTTCTTCAATGTTCCCCCTTCCAAACAAAGCAATCCCCACATTCATTTATTCTAAACATTTGAGAATTTTCATCATTCAAACAATCATTAATCTAAGCAGGGAAGGAGATCACCAAATTCAAACAACTGCCTTCCTCACAAGGGCATTTAGTGTTCACTCATTCGCTCAGTTTTTGTCAGGCTATCAACATTTCACTCAATTTCACTTTTAAGAGCACTTCCCATAAATTTGATTTTCATCTCAAAATTATTCCCACAGAAAACATGCAAGCAACATCAAAAGGTCTTTTATGGGTTGTAATGGGGCCTGGCTAAGGGTAGGATATACAAAGGTACTAGGCTGAGGACCCTAGGAACTAAGAGAGCATGAAACACTTCAAAACAATGAAATTCCACTCAAGTTCCTTTTCTCATTCATCTTTCCAATTGCCTTGGGTGGCTACAGCCTCTCTTTTTTTCCTAATACTTTTATTTTATTTTTTTACACTTTTCTTTTTCTTTCTTTTTTTTTATATATTTTTCTTTTTCCCAATCCCAAACAACACATCACACCTTGTAGCCACCCCAAACTTAATTTCTTGCAACCATTCTCTTTCTAAGATTCCATGCTCTCCTAATCCTAAGATCGGGTTAACATGGTTTTTCCAGATTTTTGCTTATAACATAAGGTCAACAAGAAACAATAGGCTAATTAGGCTCAATGGGGCTAACTAAGGAATATGCATTAGGGATGGTTATTTTAGGCTAAGTAGCTATTTACAAAGAAAATGCCTAAATCATTTGAAGCAAACACATAAACATGCAAACCAAAAAGAGATTCAAGCAAATTCAGGAAAGTGCAGCTTGAAAGTGAGTTCTCACAGTCAAAAACATGTTGGAGGCTCAAATCCTCACCTGGACATTTTTGCAAATTGTTTGACAGAGATTCTATCCCTAGTGTGTGCTTCCTATCACCCCAAACTTATCATAAATCATGCCATCATAAAGCTCCTTTTTAATTTTCTTTTCCTTGCTTTATTTCTGTTTTGTTTTCAATAATGCTCCTGAATAATTTGATAAGCTCAGGAGTTGTGTTGAGTCTTATGTTGGCAAGTTTGATGGATTTGATTGAAATTTGCATAGATTGATTGCATGTTATTTATTGACTGTCCTCCTAGGATTTGAAATTTTTGAAAAATGATCCCCATGTGGTTGAAAACTGAACTTTGGGATTTTGTTATGATGGCATGATTTATGATAAGTTTGGGGTGATAGGAAGCACACACTAGGGATAGAATCTCGGTCAAACAATTTGCATGAATGTCCAGGTGAGGATTTGAGCCTCCAACATGTTTTTGACTGTGTGAAACTCACTTTCAAGTTGCACTTTCCTGAATTTACTTGAATCTCTTTTTGGTTTGCATGATTATGTGTTTGCTTCAAATGATTTAGGCATTTTCTTTGTAAATAACTACCTAGCCTAAAAATAACCAATTCCTAATGCATGTTCCCTAGTTAGCCCCATTGAGCCTAATTAGCCTGTTAATTCTTGTTGACCTTATGTTATGAGCCTAAAATCTGAAAAACCATGTTAACCCGATCTTAGGATTAGGAGAGCATGGAATCTTGACAAGAGAATGGTTGCAAGAAATTAAGTTTGGGGTGACTACAAGGTGTGATGTGTTGTTTGGGATTGGGAAAATGAAAAATATATTAAAAAAAACAGAAAAAAAAGTGTAAAAATGTTAAAAATAAAAGTATTAGAAAAAAAGAGACTGTAGTCACCCAAGGCATAAAAGATGAATGAGAAAAGGAACTTGAGTGGAATTTCAATGTTTTGAACTGTTTCATGCTCTCTTAGTTCCTAGGGTTTTCAGCCTAGTACCCTTGTATATCCTACCCTTAGCCAGGTCCCCTATTACAACCCATAAAAGACCTTTTGATGTTGCATGCATGTTTTCTGTGGGAATCATTTGGAGATGAAAATCAAATTTATGGGAAGTGTTCTTGAAAGTGAAATTGAGTGAAATGTTGTTAGCCTGACAAAAACTGAGCAAATGAGTGAACACTAAATGCCCTTGTGAGGAAGGCAGTTGTTTGAATTTGGTGATCTCCCTCTTGTGTGTAACTTGGATCCCCTGCTTAGATTGATGATTGTTTGAATGATGAAATTCTCAATTGTTTAGAATAAATGAATGTGGGGATTGCTTTGTTTGAAAGGGGGGACATTGAAGAAAACTGTTTTGATGTATTGCTTGAATTTGTGCAAGGTTGATTGAATCTTTTAAGCTTGCCAGGTCTTGAGTCTTTTTGATTTTTGAGTTTTAGTTTGCTTGGGGACAAGCAAAGTTTAAGTTTGGGGTATTTTGATAAGCCTCTGGCTCATCTAGTTTTATGGCTAGTATGACCAGGGTTTTGTGCAAATTATATCCTATTTTCACCCAAATTAGATTAGATTGTCCTCAAGCAAGGTTTTGAGTCTCTAAAGTAGTTTTAGGTTAATTTAGCCAGTTTTGAGTCAAATAATACACTTATAGTTGTGTCTTGGTTTTCAGGTTAAGTTGGAGGTCAAGAGAATAAAGAAACAGGGGATTCGCCTCGCGAGAGTTTCTTCGCCTCGCGACCCCGAAGGCTGACTGTTCCAAGAAAATGCAAGGTCTCTGGTTCGCCCCGTGAAGAAGATCTCACCTCGCGAGTAATCCAGCCTTGGAAGACCAGAAGCCATCACGGCTTAACCATGTTGAAGGTCACGGGCGTTACAGTTTGGAATTTGAAGAGTTTCGCCTCGCGAATGATAAGCTCACCTCGCGAGAAGACCAAAAGCTGAAGACTGTTCGCATTATTCGCCTCGCGAATGTGTTCTCGCCTCGCGAGTCCGCGTAGTCCAGAAGTTGTATATAAGTCTGTTTTATACAGAACTGAAGAGGGCTAGTTTTTGGCTAGTAGCTAGATAGTCTAGTCAGTAGTAGTAGTTTGCCTTCTTTTCTTAGATATGTTTTGTTTTCCTTTTGTAATGGAGAACTAGTCTCCTAGATTAATCTACTGTGATTGGTTTCAATTACACTTGATAAGCCTCTGGCTCATCTACTTTTATGGCTAGTATGACCAGGGTTTTGTGCAAATTATATCCTATTTTCACCCAAATTAGATTAGATTGTCCTCAAGCAAGGTTTTGAGTCTCTAAAGTAGTTTTAGGTTAATTTAGCCAGTTTTGAGTCAAATAATACACTTTAGCTGTGTCTTGGTTTTCAGGTTAAGTTGGAAGTCAAGAGAATAAAGAAACAAGGGATTCACCTCGCGAGAGTTTCTTCGCCTCGCGACCCCGAAGGCTGACTGTTCCAAGAAAATGCAAGGTCTCTGGTTCGCCCCACGAAGAAGATCTCACCCCGCGAGTAACCCAGCCCTGAAAGTCAGAGACTATCACGGCTTACCCGTGTTGAAGGTCACGGCTGTGGCAGTTTTGAAGTTGAAGAGTCTCGCCTCGCGAGCATTCATTCGCCTCGCGAGCCTGGAAGTCAGAAAGCATCACGGTTGGCCCCTGATGTTCATAACGGGCGTAATAAGAAGACTCTTCATTTCTTCGCCCCGCGAAGGTGTGTTCACCTCGCGAGAATACCAAAGGTTGAAGACTGTTCACAAGATTCGCGTCGCGATAGAGGCTTCGCCTCGCGGGAGGGCAAAAATTCCTGAATGTTATAAATAGTTGTCTGGGCAGATTATGAACAACTTTTGCTTCTCCATTGTTCTGTTTACATTTTTTTTCTGGGTGTTTTCATTTTTTTCATGGAGAACTAAGTTTCTAGGATTAATCTATTGTAATCGATTTCCACTACACTTGAGGTTCTTGTATTTCCTGTTTTGTGTGCTTTTCCCTTTTCAATGCCATGCTTTATATTTCTGTTTGCTTAATTCAGGAGTATATTGTGTTGTGTTGATTTATTTTCGGTGATATTATGTTCCTATAATTAATCGCGTTTGCTTAATTCGCATGTGTACGTTTCGTGTTCGCTTAGTTCACGAAGGGCTTAACCCCGTTTGCTTAATTCGGGAATAGGGACATGTATCTGTAGTAGTGGTTTCGCTTGTAAATTGTTGCTACAACCGGGAGGGAATTAGAATCTGCTTAGGGCTTGGAAATTGCATGAACCTATGATAGTTGGGAAATCGAGAACAATAGATTAATCGATTTTTAGCTATTTGACAATCCCTTTGAATTGCCTTGTTTCATTGCTCTGTTATTATTTTGTTTTCTTATTTTCATCCCAATCCAACCCCCCCCCCCCCACAAAAAAAAAAACTTATTTTTGTGAAAAATAACACTTTAAGAGTCCTTGTGAGACGACATCCGAGTTGTCGCCCTAACTACAGTTTTAAAACCCGCTCGTTCTTTTTGGCGCGTACGCGACAGCGCGACCAAAAATTGACGCCGTTGCCGGGGACTCTTGTTTGTGTTATTAGCAGAAAATAAATAAATAAAAAAAAGAATCTCTTGATTGAATCAGTTTTGTCTGCTTTGTCTGGTTGTGAATTTTATTTTGCCCCATGGATAATTATATGCAAAATTATGTGCCTAATGTTTATTATGAGCAACCATGCATGTATTATCCTGATTTTAGTGAACCACCACCGTGCACAAATTATCCTAACTTTTCTGGAAATTATGAGTTTAGCAGTGATTTAGACATGTTTGGAGTGAACAATTATCCTCCCCAAGTGACCACCTCTGCACCTTCCGGACCTTCACTCGAGGACCTGTTCAAGCAGATGACTGCACAGATAACTTCACAAATGGAAGGAATGATACAACAAATGGCAGAGCAAAATCAACGGATGGCAGAGCAAAATCTTGAAGCCCAACAGAGGGGAGAAGCTGAATCTCAGAAGTTGTCCATTCTAATTGATCAAATTGTCGCCAACTCGGCTGCACTGCTAACTCCACATCCCCTTGAAGAACATACAGACTCACAAGTAGTTATTCCTGACAATACCTCTGAGGATGATTTTGATAATATTTCTGTTGATGAACTGTGTGTTGAATCTCCAGACAGTCAGACCCTTGCTGAATCATTTTATTGTCCCCTGTCTACTGACTGTACTTACACTAACCTTTGTGCGGTGTGTGCTAAGATTTTTGCAGGTTTAACAGATGATGAAGAACCCTTGGAAGTAGATGATTCAATTAAATCAAATGCATGTGTTGAGAGTGATGGGATGGATGAACTAATTGCTGAATTTCCAGACTTTCAGAATTTTACTGATTCAGTCTATTGTGATATATGTATTGATTCTACTAACACTAACCTTTGTGTGGTGTGTGCTGAAATTTCTGCATGTATAGCAGGTGATAACTTTGTTAGTGCAGTGAATGAAGAAAATGCAGAAGTTGAAGCAGCACCAGTAACCCCAGCTAACTGTTTGCCACCTCCCCCTGAGGAGCCACCAGTGATGGAGTTTAAACCTTTGGATTTTGCACCATGGCCAGTCCAAGTGGTTGAACCCCAATTTTATTGGGAGGATTTTGTTGAGAAAGCGGTCATCGTTGACCCAAGAGGGAGTGAGAAGTCCGCCGTACTCGGCGAGGTCATTATAATTGTCAAGCACTCACTCCCATATCAAGGCTGCAAGTTAGGGAAGCATGGAATGAACTACCACCCTTTGGCTATCACTTGGGCCTTATGTTACAGACAATGGGATCCTGGTGGAACCGCCCCTCAATGAGTTTTTCTGAACCTTGCTCCTTTTTAATTAGAATCTGCTTAGGGCTTGTAGTGACTTGTTTCCTCGGAGCTGCAGCATTCCAAAACATCCCAGATCAATTCCTCAAGTAATTACACCTTTAAAACTTGCTCAAAACTAAATCAAACCTTCAGCAATAACACATCAAAATTTACAGCTTTTCACAATTAACCAGATTAACACAGATATTTACTCAACCAAACAAAACTTGAAGTTCTTTTCCAAAATTGATCAAAACAAGAACAATTATTAAGCTAAAAGGATAGTAATAACTCTTATTTCTAAGAGTTATCACACCCCCAAACTTGAACAATTCCTTGTCCTCAAGTAATGACATTCAACAAGCATTATCAAAACAAAATCAGAACAGCATAAGCAAAATCCATGGCAGTCCTCAGATGCATTTTTCAGAAACATGCTCAACACAAATACCATTTTCTTAATCACTTTCCATAGTGTGTGTGTGATTTCCCTAGCTTTCAACTCATTTTTAGCAAGGAACTCCAACCAAACTACCTTTCAACAGAGTCTTAGGTGCATTTTCCAAATATCCTTTTTATGCAAGGGTGAAGACTCACCGGATTATCTTCCTAAGAACAGGGGCTTAACACATTATTGGATTTGTCATATCACTCAATTCACTCTACTTTATGTTCTATGTTGGTGTTTCACTCAATCTTCACTCATATGCCACTCTATCATAGGCTTGACAAATTTCTAACAATCAAAAGCACAAAAACAAACTGCACACAACAAGAGGACTTTAATGGGTTGTAATGAGGCTAAAGTTCAGGTGTGGAATTTTTGGAAAGTAGCTAACTTAGGTGGAGTTCAAGATCTCTTGTCAAAATCACCCACCCCCAAACTTAGACATATATGTATTCTTGCCCACATTTCTGGTGACAAGGGGGGAAAACTTTATTATTTTTAATTCTGTTTTCTATTTTTTTTTTGAATAACTTAGGAGGAAAGGCAGCAACTTCAGTGCAAACATATTCTGCAGTTTTTTTGTAGCTTTTCAATTTTTACATTGTTCCTTTGATGATATGCTCTTTCCTCCTTTTTATTGCATAGGCACCCGCCCCAAACTTATACTGATGGTTGTCCTCAACCATCGTGGTCAGGACCCATATGTAGATGACAACTTTGAGACAATCTCAAACTCCACCTAAACAGGGTAGTACATTGTTTTTCATGGAATTTGAGATGGTATTGTGGCTTAATATAAACAAGAAAGTCTCAGGCTCAAAGGGGTTCACAAAAGGTAATACTTGGAGGTTGGCCTTTTAAGTCACAGTAGGTAAAAACAACAAAAATGCCTCAAGCTATTTTGTGTGCAATAGTGAAATATGCAATCAATCACAGAAATAAAGCAAGTTCTGCAGAAAACATATATGAATGGAATGGATGACGAAAGAATCTGTTGAAGCCCAAAAGCTCACAGGATTTATGTTGTAGAGTGCTACAACATCTTGTGTAGTCTCATATCTAATTCATACCTCACCCTCTCTTCCTTGGATAAGGGTCTTTGCAACCCAATTCCCCCAATTGATTGGTGACTTTGAATGAAGTCCTTCTTTTAAGTCCATTTTGAGCTAGGGATTTTGTGGTGAGAAAGGATTAATTCAGGGTATTAATGTATTTTACATGCATTAAGTCAAACAACTTGTCTTCATCAGATGCAATGGACAGAAAACACCATTCATTCATTAAAAAATTTTCTTTCAAAAAGGCCCCTACTTTCCATTAATCATAATTCTTTTTGAAAGAGTGGGGGCAGACATACCTCAAACTAACTGCATAAATAAAAACAAGCAACTACTTCTAACAACAGAAACTAAAAACATTAAAACCGAAGAGAGATTAAAAATGGGGTCCTGGTTAGCTGATGTTGCACCATGCTGCAGCACCGTGGGTGTTTTTCTTGCTTAAGGCCAAGCCAATCCTGCACTGCTCCTGGTGCTTCATCCTCTGGATAGCTGCTTCATGGTGGGCCTGCTGGTTGCTGGATTTTCTTTTGTGATCACCACCTCAACACTAGGCTCTTTTTCAGCATCTTCAGCCACTCCTCCACCAGTCTTTGCCTTAGCTTTTGCCCCTTTTGAAATTTTTTGACTTAGAGGTATTTTATCCTCCGATTCTTCACTAGAGTCGGAATATATTTCAACCTCCAACTCTGCCTTTGTTTTTCTTGGCCTGGGGGGAGCTGTGTGCTTGATTCTGCCTTTCTTGGATGGAGGAGGGCCTTCAGGCTGAGCTTCAGCCACTTTCTTCTTGCCTTTGTCTTTGCTGCTGAGTTGTACTAGAGGTGGAGTAGGATCCCGTGGTGGTGGTGGTGGTGTCCATTCAGAACTAACTTCATTGTTATTCACTGAGTGTTCACTAGCAGTGGGATTCACAGGAGGGATTTCAGGGTCTTGTTCTGGTGCAGGAGGATTTTCAGGAACAGCTTCTGGTTGTGGTGCTGGTACAGGGTCTAGCACATTGGGGTTTGCAGGAGCATCTTGCTTCTTAGGTTCAGGAGGTTGGTATTTGAAATGCTCAAACAAGGCTTTAGGGAACTGGGGAGGAGAGCTGCCTTGCCTTAGCTTATTGACTCCAAGGGTCCTTTGTACCCAGAGGTGCTGCTCTTTAGAAAACTTCCAGAAAAGCTGCTGTTGTTTCAAACTATGCTGCAACATTTGGCAGCACAAGTCCGGTTTTGAGTTCAACTCATCTGGGTGATCCTGCTACCCAGATGGAGGAATTGAAACTTGCGCCTTTGATATTGAAGTCCCAAAGCGCTTGATGGCTAGCCAATCTATGGCCCCTTTGTTGTCCCTAACTTCATCTTCAGGCCTTTGCTTCACTCCACACTTCAGACACATGCTTGTGATTAAGGAGGAGAAAAATAGCAGACCCTTGGACTTAAATGCACAAGAAATGATCTATTTTTCAATCAACTGGCCCACATCAACCTTTTTCTTTTTCGGAATGCACCACAAAAGGATCAGCCTTTCCTTGTTCACTGTTTCCAGATGCACAGTGGGCAAAATTTTGGTTCTGATTATGTGGTACCATACCTTCGCCAAGGGGGTGAGATCAGGTCTGGCTACTTTCCAGTTATCACCCTTTTGAATCCAATCCGCCCATTCCGCTGTAACTTCCCGCATCATATCATTCAACACGGTCTCTTCAACACCCTTCATCTCTTGGTATTCATCTTGAACATCCTTTAAGCCCCACCCTCTATTCAAAGTTGTAGTAGAGAAAGACACTTTGCAATCCCTCACCATCACATATTTTCGCTCAGGTGAAATGAGGTTTGCATAGAACTCTCTGACGAAGGGGATGATGGGGTCTCTAGGGTGGGCAGAGAATTTCTTCCAGTTGTGGTGGTCAATGAGTGCAGCCACTTCCTCTGTGAGCCCATAGTGAGGAGCGTCCAAGATGAAGAAGCCCTTCTTTAGATGGAAACTCCGCTTCTTGACTTCCTTATCAAATTTCTTTCACGCCTCTTCATCCACAAATCGCTTGTCAGTTTCCTAACCAGAAGAGGAGGAGAGAGTGGTAACGGGCTTTTTGGAAGACCGGCCCCTTGTTTTACCCATGGTCTTTGAAGTGATAGAAAGAGAATTTGGTTGATGGTGATAGACAGATATGGGTGAGACAAAGATTGAGAGTAGGGTTACGTGTGGGGTTAGGGCAAATGGAACAGTGGCTTTATAGAGAGTACGGAGGTTGAGGTAAGAGGTTAGGGATGGATGTGAGTGGTTGAGAGAAGGGTGGCATTAAGTGGGTGGTTGCAAACCAGTTACATTCCCCACGATTTTTGTCACTTCTCCCCTCCCAAAACTCTTCAGCTTTTGAATTCTGAGAGTTCAAAATTCTTCCATTTGAACTTGGGCTTTGGAGCTGTCCAAACTGACACAACCCCCAGCACCTGAACAATGGGCTTGAACTGACTTGACCCAACTCCCAGCACAACCCAACGACTATATTGCTACAGCCTGTAGTTACAGGGGTTAACAACACATATTTATTTAAAATTAAACTAAAACTAAATAAAACTAAAAACTAAAATAAACTAACTAAATAAAGGATATGAAGCTGGGTTGCCTCCCAGGAGCGCTTGGTTTACTGTCCTTCAGCCTGACTCCACATTTATGGTTAAGGGTCTATAAGTTGAATGGTGGCCTTCATCCTTGCACAAGGCTCACACCAATATTGCTTCACCCCATGGCCATTGACTTTGAATTCCCTTCCAGAACTTTCATCTAACAAATCCACAGCTCCATGAGGGTACACTTTGACCAATTTGAAAGGTCCAGACCACCTAGACTTCAACTTCCCAGGGAACAGTTTCAGTCTGGAATTGAACAAGAGCACTTGCATGCCTTCAACTAGTTCCCTGGGTTGAATTTTCTGATCATGCCAGGCCTTGACCTTACTCTTGTATGCTTCAGCATTTTCATAGGCAAAGAACATAAACTCTTCAAGTTCATTTAGCTGCAACATTCTTGCTTCTCCAGCTGCTTATGCATCAAAATTCAACTTCTTTATAGCCCAGAATGCCTTGTGTTTCAGCTCAATTGGTAAATGGCAAGCCTTGCCATAAACCAATCTATAAGGGGACATGCCAATGGGAGTTTTAAATGCAGTTCTATAGGCCCAGAGAGCATCATCTAAGTGTAAGGACCAGTCCTTCCTAGAAGGGTTCACCATCTTTTCAAGGATTCTTTTGATCTCTCTGTTGGATACTTCAGCTTGCCCACTGGTCTGAGGGTGATATTCAATAGCCACTTTGTGTTTCATTCCATATTTTGCAAGCAAGTTAGAAAACATCTTGTTACAAAAATGAGAGCCTTCATCACCGATTATAGCTCTTGGAGTGCCAAATCTGGCGAATATGTTCTTGTGCAGGAACTTTGTGACTACTCTGGCATCATTGGACGGCAATGCTACTGCTTCTACCCATTTGGAGACATAGTCCACTGCAACTAAGATGTAGGCATTCCCATAAGAGACAGGAAATGGCCCCATAAAATCTATTCCCCATACATCAAACAATTCAATCTCCAAAATGGTGTTGAGTGGCAACTCTTGTCTGTTGGAAATATTCCCCACCCTCTGACATCTGTCACAATTCTTGGCATACTCTTGAGCATCTTTGAACAAAGTGGGCCAGAAATACCCTGATTGTAAGACTTTAGCAGCTGTTCTTTTTCCTCCAAAGTGACCACCATAAGGAGCAGTATGGCAATCACCAAGGATATTTTGCATTTCTTCCTTAGCAGCACATCTCCTCATAATCTGGTCTTGGCATCTTTTGTACAGAAAGGGTTCATCCCAGTAAAAGTGTTTAACTTGATGCAGAAACCTCATTTTCTGTTGAGAATTCATCTCCACTGGAATTACCCCACTCACCAAAAAATTCACAATGCCCGTGTACCAGGGTGCTGCAGCATCTTCAAGCATTAGCAGGTGTTCATCAGGAAAATTGTCTTTGATTTCTCCTTGAGACTCGAGTTCCCCTCCTTCAACAATTCTGGAGAGATGATCAGCTACCTGATTTTCAATACCCTTCATATTTTTGATTTCCAAATCAAATTCTTGAAGCAAAAGTACCCACATGATAAGCATTGGCTTTGCACCCTTCTTGTCAATGAGATACTTAATGGCTGCATGATCTGTATATACCACTACTTTGGTTCCCACCAGATAGGGTCTGAACTTGTCAAAAGCAAACACCACAGCCAACAATTCTTTTTCTGCAGTGGTGTAATTGATCTAAGCATCAATGAGAGTCTTGCTAGCATAATAGATGGTATGGAAGATTTTGTTATGCCTTTGACCTAGCACAACTCTTACTGCAAAATCACTGGCATCACATATTAACTCAAATGGTCTTTCCCACTCGGGAGCTACTATTACAGGTGCAGTAATCAAGACCTTCTTCAGTAGTTCAAAAGCTGATAAACACTCATCTGTGAAGTCAAATGCACTATCATGCTCCAGCAATTTGCATAGTGGCTTGGAAATTTTTGAGAAATCTTTGATGAATCTTCTATAGAACTCAGCATGTCCTAGAAAACTTCTGATGCCCTTGATAGAATTGGGTGGGGGAAGTTTTTCAATCACCGCAATCTTAGCTTTGTCCACATTTAAGCCTTTCTTTGACACTTTGTGGCCTAACACAATGCCTTCTTTGACCATGAAATGACACTTCTCCCAATTCAAAACTAAATTGGTTTCTTCACATCTGTCCAGCACCTACTCTAGATTGTCCAAGCACCCCATGAATGAATTTCCAAAAACTGAGAAATCATCCATGAAAATTTCCACAGTCTTCTCAATAAAATCAGAAAAGATAGCCATCATACATCTTTGAAAAGTTGTTGGAGCATTGCAGAGCCCAAAAGGCATTCTTCTGAAAGCAAATTTACCATATGGGCAAGTGAAGGTGGTCTTTTGCTGATCTTATGGTGCCACTGCTATTTGATTGCAACCTGAATAGCCATCTAAGAAACAGTAGAAGTCTCTCCCATATAACCTATCAAGAATTTGATCAATGAATGGTTGTGGAAAACGATCTTTCCTTGTGGCTTTGTCCATCTTTCTGTAGTCCATACATATCCTCCAACCTGTGACTGTTCTTGTAGGATTAAGCTCATTCTTCTCATTCTTCACCATAGTAACTCCTCCTTTCTTTGGAACACATTGCATAGGACTTACCCACACACTATCTGAAATGGGATAAATAATTCATGCATCAAGCCATTTGATGATCTCCTTCTTTACCACTTCTTTAATTATTGGGTTCAGTCTTCTCTGGCCCTCAATACTGTTCTTGGCATCTTCCTCCAACAAGATTCTGTGCATATAGAGGCCAGGACTGATTCCTCTAATATCTGTCATTTGCCATCCAATAGCCTTCTCGTGCCTCTTCAAAATTGAGATAAGACTACCTTCTTGCTCCAAAGTTAAGAAACAAGAGACGATCATAGGAAGAGTTTCCTTTTCTCCAAGATAAGAATATTTCAGGTGGGAAGGAAGTTGCTTTAATTCAAGGGTGGGAGGTCTTTCAATAGAGGGTACATTCTCCTTGAAGGTGTCTGCAGATACATCTAAGGACTCATATTTTATGATCCAAGATTTGTGTGCCAAATTCCCTTCAACTAGCTGCTTTAACTCTTCATTTCCATAATCAGTTTGCTTATTTAGTTCAAACTCATGCTCCAAGTCTTGCCCTGATGCTATCAATTGCTCTTGAACAAGAGATTCAATACCAGTCATAACAGAACAACTTTACATCTCTTCATCAAGATAGTGTAATGCATTAAAAACATTGAAAGTCACTTGTTGATCATTCACCCTCATAGTGAGTTCTCCTTTCTGCACATCTATCAATGTTTTTCCAGTTACAAGAAAGGGTCTTCTAAGTATAATTGAGACTTCTTTGTCAGCCTCAAAATCAAGAATAATGAAATCCACTAGAAACACAAATTTGTCTACCTTAATCAGAACATCCTCAATCTTTCCTTCTGGGTAAGCAATGGATCTGTCAGCAAGTTGTAAAGTGACAGTGGTAGGTTTGGCTTCTCCAATCTTCAATTGCTTGAAAATGGAAGTTGGCATCAAATTAATGCTAGCTCCAAGATCACACAAGGCCTTTCCACAGTAAGTATTCCCTATAGAGCAAGGAATTGTAAAACTGCATGGGTCTTTCATTTTCTGGGGAACCTTGTTATGCAACAGCTGATTACACTCCTTTGTCATTGCCACCGTCTCAAATTCCCCGGATCTCTTTCTCTTGGTAAGAATATCTTTCATGAATTTGGTGTAATTAGGCATCTGTTGCAACGCTGTTGACGAATCTGGGCAAGTATACCCAGTCGTGCAAGTAATACGGTGGTGAGACCGGTTATCGTATCCACGGGGATTGAATGTCAATTACCAATTCACAAGCTCAGCAACTATCTAGACTAAACTATAAATCAAGATAAACAAAACAAAGGAATAAAATGTTTTTGCTCTTTTTGGGGAGTTTTAACAAACACTTGGAGTGCAGAAAGGATATGTTGGGACTAGACTTCACCAAACCTCCGTCTCGTGTACTACCAGGACTAGATACCTCCCATCCATGCTTCAAATATTAAAATCAATCCCTAAATTACTCAAACCCCGATTCCTCGGATGGCAAGAGCCTAAATACACTAATAGACCCTAATTCCTTAGGTGGCCTAGATTAATGAATTTGCATTAGGATCATGGATCATGCGATTACTAGTAAACCTAACTCCATTCCTAGATGAAAGGGTTACTAGGTGATTAAATTCAGTTTCGGTTTTAATACGAATTTCCCAATTGCCTACTAAAACACAAATCAAGTCATGGGGGTGCTAGCCACAACAAGCATTAAGCATGGAAAAATAATCACTAATATGAAGGCATGAACACAGAATAATCAGTCAAGATAAACACATGATAATCAGTTTGATTACATCTAATCCCAACAAACGGGATTTAGTTATTCATAATTACAGAGAAAGCAAAACCAGAAAAGTAGTAGAGAAAGGAGGAAAGGGAGAAGTCCATTGAAGCTTCCCACTGTCGTCACAGCAACCCCCTAACTCAGCTCCCTCCTAGGGTTGGAACCCTAATCCAGCCGCAGCCTCCAAGTGTTTCCCCCTCCAAGAACTCTAAAACTAAAACTAAAAAAAACTCTCTAACTCCCTTTCATTCTGCTCTAAAACAGCAACTTATACCAATCAGATTCTGCGCACGCTCGCGAGGCGAATGTCTTCTCGCGAGGCGAATATTAAAAATTGGCTTCAGAGAATTAATCACTCGCGGGGTGAAAGTTGCTCGCGGGACGAGACCGAAAGGTTTTTCTCAAATACGCTCGAGATGAGTATCAAGGCCTGGGCGTGATAGCTTCTGTTCTTCAGACTCGCGAGGCGAGAGACGTTTCGCGTGGCGAGACAGAAATGTTTGCATTTTCTGGAACAGTCAGTCTTCAGTCTCGCGAGGCGAAATCCAGTCTCGCGAGGCGAATCTTCAGAATTCTGCTTGGCTCAATTTCTTCTCTTTTCAAGCTCTAAATTCATCCAAGCTTCATCAAGGCTAATTCTGAGCATTTTTACATTAATTCCTGCAAAACAACACCAAGAAACCGCTTCACCCGTTCCAAGGGAAAAACTAATAAAAACCAAATAAAGAATGCCTAATCTATATGAAAAATGCATGCAAAAGTGTACAAGAAATATGATGTAAAATCACACTATCAAACGCTTTAACCAGAGGTACGTTGATGTGTAATTGCTTCAGAATTTCCAGGAATTTGTTAAACTGCTTCTCTTGAGATGCTTTCCTCAACCTTTGTGGAAATGGAGGGGGTGGCCTTTCTGGAATCGATTTAGCCTCTCTTTGCTTGGGGATCTCCTGCACTGGTTCTGCATTTGCTGGAATTACTGTAGAAATTTCCTGTTCTGGCTCAGCTGTATCAGTCTTCCCTATTGCTGGTTGCTTAAATGCTACAGCATCTAGTAGCTCTTTATCACTTCTCAGATTTATAGCTTTAACTTGCTCCTTCCCTTTATCAGTAGAATTTGATGGACTTTTTGTAGATGCAGGCAAGGTCCCAGTTGGCCTATTTGTAAGAGCAGTGGCCAACTGGCCTACCTGATTCTCCAAGTTCCTCATCGCTGCCCCTTGGTTCTGAATTTGGGCCTTGGTTTCAGTCATGAAGGCATTTAGAATGGCTTCCAGAGAAGGTTCCTTAGCCGGGGCCTGAGTCTGCTGCTGAGTGTTCTGTCCTTGTTGCTGATTTTGCTGTGAAAAATGACCAGGAGGTGGATTCTGAATGTTGTTGTAATTGATGTAGCTAAGATTTGGATGTGGATGCTTGTATCCAGAGTTGTAATTGTTGTTGTAAGCATAATTTCCCCTCTTTCCCACATAGTTCACTGAAACAGGGTTGCTTGGACATGCTTAAAAAATGTTCCCTTCTCCACAGAATACATAGGACACTGCATTTACAGGAGCCACTGGTTCAACCATAGCAGGTTCTTTACTTGCATTAGTAGTAGTCAAATTTTTCAACATGTTAGTGATGGAGGCAAGCTGAGTAGATAGGGCATTTACTTCCTTCACTTCAAGCATCCCGGCAGGGGTTTTATTAGAATTGACCCTCATAGTTGACCATTGATAGCTATTAGCAGCTATGATTTCAATCAATGCATAAGCTTCATTGTATGATTTTGTCAAGAATGTACCTCCAGATGAAGCATCTAACATCAATCTTGAAGGAGGTGGGAGTCCATTGTAGAAGGTCTCCATTTGAATACATACAGGGATGCTGTGATGAGGACATCTTCTCAAAAGCTCCTTGAACCTCTCCCACGAGTCATACAATGACTCATCATCATTTTTCCTGAATGAAGTTATATCACTCCTCATTCACTACAAAAAAAGGTTATTTAGCGACCGAAAATAGTGACCGAATTTGTTGGTTGCTATTTGCGACCGAAATGGCGACCGATTGTAGGATCTACATGAAACACTGGTTATAGTTGACACTGCGACCGGAATAGCGACCGAAATAAAGCGTAGCAGAGTTATTGGCCGCTAAATAAAGGAAATTAAAAGTAAAAACTTGCTGACTTTTTAGCAACCCAAATGGCGACCGAGTTAAATGCAACGGTTAAATTTTATTTATATTTACGACCGATATTAATTCGGTCGCTAAACGGCACGTAAAAAAAATTAAAATAGAGCGTGTTAGCGATCGATTTTAAATTGAGATTTGAGAAAGTACAGTCCCCGACAACGGCGCCAAAAACTTGATGTCGTGCGAGTGCACGTGCGATCCGGCAAGTGTACCGGAGTTGTCGCCAAGTAATAAAAAGATATCCATCCCACAGAGACCGGGATCTCAAATCACAACTAATTATCAAATCGACTAAACTGGACTATAGAAAAAGATTTTTAAAAGGTTTTTGATATTTTAAATAAGAGATAACATAGAAAATCAGATAAGGAATGTAATCAAGTAAAACAGAAAGTAAATCAATTTATGGTTTTTCAGATCTAATGGATTCCTAGGAATTGGGTTACCAACTAGACCGTTGATGTTACTAAACTGACTAACCCTTGTTAATTATTGAAATTGCCTTGAAGGCGAATTTATCCTCAAATAGTTAACGCTCCCTCTCGTGTTACAAAAATCATGCCCAATTAAACCAACCCCTACTCTCGTGGTAGTCGATTTTAGATTGGACCCTTTACACTTTGTGACAATTCGTTAATCCTCGAAGGACGGCTTCTAAATCTCGTGATTTCAGTCCTAAGTCTGATTCTATAGATCCGATACCTAAGTTCACCGCTAGGTTCCTCCTTAGAATATCTACGATACGTAAATAAGTGCGCACCGGATTTACGAGTAATTAAAACACTAGAAATCAGATCTAAAGCAAAATCGTAATTAACAAAGATAAAACATCAATTCATTACCATAAACAAACCTTGGGCATAGCCCCAATCCCTAGAAATTAAACTACTACTCAAGCCTTGCCATGGTGATGACAAGCTTGGTTAACAACATGAAAATAAAAATAAGAGAAGAGAGGAGGGGAAGGAGAGAGATCCTCAATTATAGCCTAAGAGTAGCAGCCCCCAAAACTCTTTTTTTGCCTCTGCCCAGATGCCTTATTTATATATTAGGTAAGTTAGAATCCCAATCAAATACAAATTCAGATCCAAATCAGTTGCTTCAGATCCAAGTAATGCGCGTCACAGCCGTGATGGCCATCACGGCCAAGCCGTGACGGATTCTGCCTTGGGCGTTTCTTCAATTTTTGGTCTGTCACGGTCGTGATGCTTATCACGGCTAGGCCGTGATCAGTTCTGCCTGTGAGGGTCTGGTTCAGCTGACAGGTCACGACCGTGATGGACATCACGGCTAGGCCGTGACCAGTTCTGACTTTTGCCTTCTTTCTTTTTAGTTTTGCTTGATCATGACCATGATGGTCATCACGGCTAGGCCGTGATGGGCTCTGTTTGGCTCATTTTCTTCACTTTTCAAGTCCCATCTTCATCCAAGCTCCATCATGGTTGATCCTGAGCATTTAACCTTAATTTCTGCAAAACAACACCACAAAACCGCCTTACCCGTTCCAAGTTAAATTAACCAAAAATCAAATTAAAAATGCCTAAACTATATGAAAATGCATGCAAAATGATAAACAAATATGAGGTGTAATCACACTCATTAGTCGCTAAATTTATGAATTCAAATTTCAAATTAACCCATTTAGCGACCGATTTAGCGACCGAATTAAAAATAAATTCCCTAAATCCAACAGAACCCCATTTCTTCCTCACTTTTGACCGAATCTCCTTCTCTCTCACCGTTTCTCTCTTCGTCTCGTGAGATCCGGCCACCACAGGACGCCTCCCGCCACCACCGTCATCCCCTCTCCTCCGGTAAGCTCTCATCTTCTCCGTCTCTCTCCATCCCCCTCTCTCTCTGTCTCACTCTGTCTCTCTCTCTCTCTCCATTTCTCAGCTTCTCTCTCATCCTCCTCCGACCACCACCACCACCACCACCATCATCTTCCATAGGCAAGCTCTCTTCTTCTCTCCTCTATCTCTCTCTGTCTCGTGCTCTCTCTTGCTCGGTTCTCTCTCTCTTTGTCTAAGTTTCTCTCTCTATGTCTCTCTCAGGTGCTGCCACCTCCTCCTCCGACCACCACCACCATCTCAAGGGGCTCTGTTCACGCGGCCACCACCCCCACAGTCTCCTCTGATCAGTTTTGTCTCAGGTTAGGGTTTAGAGAATGATTAATGATTCTGTCTCAAGTAATCAACAATCACACTCTTTGCCAATCTTAAACAAGCAGACCATTAATCAAAAGACTTGGTCCATTGATAGTATGAAACATGATTATTGATTGATTTATTGATTGTATGACACTTCATAGCTTTTCTAGACTATATTGATTGATTTACCTATTCAGGGCACTAGTGATTGGTAAATGCTCTTAAATTGGGGGTATTTTACTGCTATTGTAAACCCTCTTTGAATCTATTTTTTATTTCATTTTGACTGAAGCTTGGTATTGTGAATATAGTTGCTTGAAAATGTACTTGACTGAAACTAAAGAGATGATGATGCTACTGTGAATGTAGCTAGTGTGCATTTTTTTATTTTCATTCTTTTGATTTTATGCAACATAACTGTATTCACTATTGACTAAAAAATACTCAATTTTCAAGTATTATTATATTGGTCTTGATACTAAAAAATAAGAGAACTTGTGAAAACCTGTTATGCTTGTTTGTTTAAAAATGCTAAATTTTCAAGTATTATTATATTGGCCTTGATACTAACAAATTAGAGAAGTTGTTAAAACTTGTTATGCTTGTGTTTGTGTTGTTTCTTTGTTACACACTTCTCTTTAGCACAAAGCATGCTGAAACTAATATTTTTATATGAGAGCTGGAGGGGGTAGTAATCACATGGAATCTTGGATAGAACCAATAGAAAACCAAACTTGATCCCTTGAGTGCGGTGACTTGAAAAATAGATTTGCCAACTTTCTAGATTCTCATAGGCAATGTAAAGCTCATGCTTTTGAACCATCCTTTGTGTTTGATCTTTATTATGTTTTCCATTTTGTACATGTATTTTATTGGTTAAGGTTTTAATTCAGCATCTAACAATTAATAAAACAATGCCAAATATCTGAAAATGGACTTATACATTATGAATGCTACATGAAGTTACTCATGTGCCTTCACCTATATAGTTTAAGTTTTGAGAGAGTTGATTCATGATTTTGAAAAACATCGCAAACAAAACCGATAATTAAGAGAGTGAGTTGAGTGGTTCAAGATTCACGAGTACATCGAATTAGATGCAAAGTGACAATATATGAGAGCCTTAAATGTTAGTTTCTTAAATGTTAGTATTTGATAGGATTAATTTTATTTATGCATTTAGGTCATTGCTCTATTTCTCGTGAGTTGAAACCGAGTCCCTTCGTGGCCCTCTCCATCTCCACAGGTAATCAATTGGTCGTAATGGCAATTTGTTGAACTTTATATTACTAACTTGAATACAATTAAGTTAGCTCTAAGGATATTAATTTGATTTCATATTGTCTTATTATATTTATCAGTTCCTGATCTTCTTGTCTGTGGCTCCTCCCCTTATCCTTACTTGTTTTTGCATTTTGTCGCATAGGTAAGTTCTCTCAATACTCTGTTTTAAGGTTCTGCTTTGTCTAAAAGGTTCTGATTGTGTGGTGCTTGTAATGTGTTGTGTGAATTATATATCTTGTTGTTTGTTAGTGGAGAGCTGAGCTCAATAGGAAGGTATCCTGCCTGAAAGGCAAGATGCTGATTGTGTGCTGATAATTTAATATTTATGCATGTATTTGCAATTATGTGTTGTTTGTTAGTGGAGAGCAGAGCTCAATAGGATGTGATCCTGTCAAAAAGTCGGGATGCTTGTTGTGTACTGCTAATTTAGATGTTATGCATGTGTTTGACAATTATGTGTTACTTGTTAGTGGAGAGCGGAGCTCAATAGGAAGGTATCCTGCCTGAAAGGCAAGATGCTGATTGTGTGCTGCTAATTTAATATTTATGCATGTATTTGCAATTATGTGTTGTTTGTTAGTAGAGAGCAGAGCTCAATAGGATGTGATCCTGTCAAAAAGGCGGGATGCTTGTTGTGTGCTGCTAATTTAGATGTTATGCATGTGTTTGACAATTATATGTTACTTGTTAGTGGAGAGCGGAGCTCAATAGGAAGGTATCCTGCCTGAAAGGCAAGATGCTGATTGTGTGCTGATAATTTAATATTTATGCATGTATTTGCAATTATGTGTTGTTTGTTAGTGGAGAGAGGCAAAGGATGTGATCTGAAAAAGGGGATGCTTGTTGTGTGTTGCTAATTTAGAGTTATGATGTGTTTGAAATTATGTGTTGCTTGTTAGTGGAGAGGAGAGTCAATAGGAAGGTATCCCGCCCGAAAGGCAAGATGCTGGGGATAATTTAATATTTATGATGTTTTGCAATTATGTGTTGTTTGTTAGGGAGAGGAGTAGGATGTGATCTGCAAGGGCTGTTGTGTGTTGCTAATTTAGAAGTTATGCATGTGTTTGACAATTATGTGTTACTTGTTAGTGGAGAGCGGAGCTCAATAGGATGTTTGCTACTATACTTTATCTAAGTTTGTATTGAATTATGCTTCAATATATATTTGTTGAAGTATGGTGCAATCCTTTTAAATCAATTGTTTTATTTTCTGCTAGAGTTAATTATTAAGTTACGGAAGCCTTAGTTTCCTATTTGAGATTCAATATTAATGAGCATGCGTACCTTCTCAGGGTACGCATGCTCATTGTATTGAATCTTGAATTGTCCAAGTGGGACAGTTTGGGAAAAAACCTTTTTCACACTCGTACAATAGTCATTTCCATGTTCAAATGCCTTATATACTTGTTGAAATCTCGGTCTGATGCATTTCTTTTTGTTCTCATGGTGCATACTTGATCGCGGTGATTCTCACTGTGCTCGAGTCATGTACTTGGAGACCGATGGGAAATGCTGCCTAAATTTTGTTAAGTATAAGGTATTTGAATAAGGGAATAACTATTATTAGCCGAGTGTGGTAAAGGTTTCTTCTCGAATGGGATAGGTTCATACCTGTCATAAGAACGAGATTGATGGAGTTATTGGATTGCACTGTAATATATAAGTGTTATTGTAGGGTGGGTCAGGCTATTTAATTGCCAGCAATGGATATTCTGGAGAATCGGAAATGGATGTATCGTAGGTTGGATCGGAATAAACGTCTTAGGGAAGAGCATAGAGTTGGAGTGGGTGAGTTTATAGAGTTTGTTGTTAGCCAGGAGATATTTATACGGTTGGGCGATGATCATTTGAGGTGTCCTTGCAAAAGATGCAAGTGTCAATCTTTCAAAAGCGTGGATGGAGTTGTAGCCGATCTTTATGAGAAGGGCTTCATGCCTGATTACTATTGGTGGAGTAACAATGGCGAGATGTTGCCTGATTTAAACCCGGTTGTGTTTGAAGGTTCATACTATGGAAGTGGTGACCGAAGGGAAGAATTGAATCCATACGAGCAGATGATAATGGATCATGCTGGACCATCGGTTGGTGTTGTACTAGAAGAAGATGGAGGAGAAGATGGTGGAATGGGTTCCCAATACATAGAGGAGAATCTGAATCCCGAAGCTCAAAGATTCTATGATATGCTGAGTGCTGCACGATCTCCAATGTGGGAAGGATGTCGGGAGTACACGGAGTTGTCGATGTGCATGGAATGGTTGAGTATCAAATCTGACTAGAATATGCAAGAAGGCTATTTTAATTGCCTCACCAGGTCAGTGTCCAAGGCGTTGCCAGAAGACAATCGGATGCCTACTAGTTTTTATCATGCTAAGAAGTCTTTGGAAAATTTGGGTCAGGAGTGTTTGAAAATTGATTGTTGCCAGAATGGATGTATGTTGTACAATAAGGATGATTCATCGGAGAGCATAACATGTTGTCGATTTTGTGGTGCGGATCGGTATAAGACAACCACTAGGATGGGCATTGAGAAAAAGATGTCGCTAAAAAAGATGTGGTACTTTCCGCTCGTGCCAAGACTTACAAGATTGTACTCTTCGATGGCCACTGCAGCTCACATGAGGTGGCATAATGAGGATGAGAGGGAGCAAGATGTCTTGTGTCATCCATCTGATGGAGAAGCTTGGAAGCATTTTGATAGGGTTCATATGGCATTTTCGTAGGACCTTCGGAACGTCCGATTGGGGTTATCTACTGATGGATTTAATTCTTTCGGGCAGTCTGTAAAAGCATACTCTTGTTGGCCGATTATCCTGACTCCGTACAATCTTCCCCCGGGGATGTGAATGAAGCGGGGGTTTATGTTCGTAACAGTCATAATTCTGGGTCCGTCTAATCCAAAAGGTAAGATTGATGTGTACTTGCAACCGCTGATAGATGAGTTGACGATGCTGTGGAATGATGGTGTGTTGACATATGACGTATCTTTGAGGCAGAATTTCATGATGAAAGCAGCTTTGGGATGCTATGGAATGATGGTGTGTTGACATACGACCCATTCATTTTTTCACAATAGGCAGATCAGGTCTATTACTCGCCATATCCCGAAGGACATCAAGGCTGGTTGGGTGTTATTAAGATAAAGGCTCACAGTATAATTACTGATAATGTAATCAACCAGCCTGAAAAAGATGCTCCGTACCAAGATGATGAGTTTTCAAGACCCCACATACCGTTGCAAATTATGCCGGACATTATTGTTAATTCTCTGGCGGACATTTCCGAAAATGGGGAAGAAGTTGAATGAGAGTTAATGGATCAATCCGAGTTGGATGCATCTAGCGAAGGCACATTCCGATCAAGTGAGACTGATGAGAGTGAGGGTGAATTTAGTGACGGAGATTCTACTTAGGTTATTTATTTATGTCATAATTCATTGTGTAAATGTCATTCTACTTAGGTAATTTATTTTTGTATTATTTACACTATTGCGTAATCATCTTTTCATTTTTTACACAGATGGCAGATTCCTCTAGAGGTAGGGGTCGTCGTGGAGGTCGTGGCAGAGGTCGTGCTACGAGAGTCCCTCCGCCGGCCGACCCACAACCTTCAGATCGAGACCACCCTACCAGCACCTCTGTGGACGGGACACATCAGGGTGATGGAGTTGCACCCCCTACCTAGCCTCATTTGGTCGGGACACAGGCTACACCGTCATCATCCACACCTATGACAGGACCATCATCATCATCGGGACAGGAGAACCGTGGTCCATCCGACAGGAGGATTCTTCTTATCTCCAGGGGGGATAACGAGTAAGCTAATTTAATTTTTTAATATATATAAAGTATCGTTAATTTCTATTTACTTGTTTTTTATTTATTTATAACATTTATTAATGCTCCAATTTTGCTGCAGCTTTCTGCCCGCGAAGGGCCCTTCTGATTCGATATCGAAGATCCTGCGATGCAAGTTTGATTGTTCATGGCCTACATGGAAGGCCATCCTAGGGGGCCATAGGGATCAGTTGTTTAAAGAGTTTAAGGTAACAATTTATTAAGTTATTTAAATTAAATTTACATTATATATATATACACACGAATTTCCTAACAACTGTAAGTTGCAGAAAGAGTATAGGTGGGACGTAGCTTTAGAGGGTCTCGTCAGGGACATATTTGAGCATAAAGGCTCACTGGTCATGAAGAATCTGACGAACAAGCTGAGGAAGGGTAAGAATAAGGGGAAGTGGGTGGATCCTGAGATCAGGAGGCAGCTGGAGCAGTACTGGGCTACTGAGAAGTTCCAGGAGATCCAGGCCACAGCTCGGTGTAATCGAGCTTCTGATGGTGGCGCGTGTGCTTGGACCGGCGGGTGTAAATCAGCCGCCGCCCACTACGACGAGCTGGTAATACTTAAAACTTTTGACTTAGTATACTATTTAATGAGTTTTCATTTTTAAATATTCTTATGAATTTAAGATTATATTTTTCTGTGCAGAAAGCACAGAAACAACGGGTCCCCCACTGCTATGGAGTTGGTGGAGAGGACGAAGTAGTTGAAGTCGGGGACATTGGTCAACGACTTGCCCCGTAACTATGCTGTTAGCAAAAAAACAATTTAGTGTTTACTTTTAATTTATTATAATTGATTTGTTAATATTGATTATAATTTTAACTAAATCTCTTCATCTATACTTTGCAGGTGGACTTCAACGAGAAGAAGGACGATGCCATATCACGTGCCTCACAGTCACAAGATGAGGCCTTGACTGGTGATGGGCCCAGCTCTCCTATCTCCGTCGACGATAATGCCATTTATTTCGAGGTCGTCGGGGGCAGGAACAAGAAGGGGCACGTGTATGGCCTCGGACACCTGGGAGGTGAGTTTATCGGTTCATCATCCGGCACGCCTGCTCCTTCCTACGCCGATACCGTCCCTCAGGAGCAATGCAACCAAATGCAGGACACCATCACGCAGCTGAATGTGGAGCTTCGGGAGAAGAGCGAGAGAGAGCAGCAGATGGCGAACCAGATTGCACAGTTGACTCAGGCACACCAGCAGCTGATGCAGACGAGCATCGAGTAGGGCCAGACACTGCCACTGGTGTTGGAGCAGATGAGGATCCAGACTCCAGTTGCTCAGGGTGATGCTCTGACGATTGTGCCGCCTTCTGCCGCTCCTCCAGTTCCGCCGCCATCTACTGATGTTGCTACTGCAGAGGACGATCAGATAGCAGACGTCGACGACACGGAAGCTGAGGATGATTGGGTTCCTCCACCTCCCCCTCATCATGACTGATTTTTTTTTCATTTTTTTGATTTTAATTCTTGTACGACACTTTGGATTATTATATATATATATTCATTATTTCTTATGATTGTATATTTCATTAGTAATTTGGTGTGTTTTATTAGTAATTTTGCTAAACTTTAAATAAAAAACAAAAAAAAATTATTATTTTAAAAATTAAATTTTAAAAAAAAATAATAAAATCCAGTTTAATGACCGAATTAGCAACCAATAATTCGGTCGCTAAACTTTAGTTAACATTAAAAAATTGTGGTCTAGCGACCGAATATCGGTCGCTAATATAGGTTAACAGTAACCAACATTAGCGACCGAACTAGCAACCGATTATTAAGACACCCCGTTGTGCCCCATTGTATTATTACATTAAATCCTTAATTATTTATTTACTTAATCGCACACGTACTGTTGAAAATACATAAAAATTAAAAACTTAATTAATAATAAGATAACTTCTACAAATATACAACACACCAAACTATTTTACATAAATACACACATAAGTATCCTTTATTTTACACAACACTGTTTAGGGTATCCTCTCAGTAGGATCCCACACAGGTATTTATTTACACAACTTGCTTATAACTAACGGAAAACAAAACATCTTATGTGACTCACTGGCCCTAAACTTACTACGCTACATTATCAGGATCGGTAGGTGGTTCTTCAGCGTCAACTTCATACGGAACGTCGTTCAACTCTTCAACAATATCCGTCTCGTATGGGGTTCCATCCATCTCCTCCGTAACATAGTCGTCCATATGGTCTTCTAACGTAACAAAGTAGACATACACCAAAAATACAGAAATAGGGAGATAAGAAACAGTTCTATCATCATAAGTGGAAAAGATTCATAGCATATAATACAATAACAGTCACAAACATGCATCACTCACAATTTACAATCATCCATACTTTATAACATCATCCTCTACCCTTCAACTCATGCAACTAAACCTTTATGCTGACGTGGCCACTACTAATCCTGTCACACATCCCTCGTTAGGGATGCCAGTCAGTCGTCCAATTGACACGTTCCCAACGTCGGTGCACATTCTCATCAATGGTAAGAATGCTCATGCAAAGCAATGACACTATAACTGCACAGTACCGTCGGTGCACACCCTGATTCTCTCTCTCACTCTGTCAAGGGTGCTCATGCATAGCAATGACACTATAGTTGCACAACTTAACTTCTAATTTGGAATGGTACACGAGAATTTCGGACCTCGTGTATCTCAAATACACGATTATGAACAACAATGCAACTCATTATTCTCACTGACTTTTATCAATAACAACCTAGTACCTCAAGCTTTTCCTCATAACCTCCACTTACACTCTATATCATATCACTTCTATAAAATAATAGCGAGGCACTTCTAATTCATATTCAAAACTCTCACCCAAACAAAACACCTCCGAGCAATATATATCTTTCCTTAAAATCATCTAAACATAGTATTAAACCCAGGCAGATCATGCATAACACACTAATCAACAGAATATTCAAACATCTCAATATCATATAAGGCAATTTATCACAACCAACTCATAATAGTCCAATCAAATAAATAACAAAGTCAGGCTCTATCACGGCCTGGCCGTGATAGCCATCACGGCCGTGACAGACAACAAAGGCAAGAATCCTACAACACAGAACCTGTCACGACCTAGCCATGACAACCATCACGGTCGTGACAGACAGCAAACATCCTCACTATCATAATTATTCAAACATCGAAACAATACGTCACATGCAGATGGAATACCTCAACCAGCGTATCACAAACAGTCAAAAGTAAATAATTCAGACATCCTCAAATATGAATAATTAACCTAAGGCGATAAACCTACAATTCCCAAATCCTCAGTGGTTTTACGGAAAAGTTTCCAATACGATTTTGGTATTGTCGATTACTCGACCACTAGTAGGGTTTAGGTCGCCCTACACCATTATTATAAATTATATACTACTTATCGGTTCCGACGATGGAATGGTTCTTTCTCCCACCTGAGTAATCACCGGAAACACGTACACGACTATCCTCGTTATCCCGCCACGAGTTAACACAACCACCTTCAACCAAATCAACAATAAAACAAGTCAAAAACTAAAAACATCTAGAATCCTACTACAAGGTCACGGCTTCTAGGGTTTTTGGTGACTACAATTCTTAATCATGATTAAGTCATGGATTTATGATCCTTGATTAACCTAAATCATGGATTAGTGACTAAACAACTAAAGTTGAAACTCAAAACTTCCTAACTCTTTTATACAAGGATTCGACCTCAACATGTTTATAGGGCTAGGGTTCTTAGTTTAATAAACCAACTTGGATTTATTAAGCATACATACTAATAACTTGATTAACAAGATCATTAATGAAAACTTTGGACAAAAGCTCATCAAATCTCACCCACTTAGGGTTCGTCCAACATAGAGATTTTTGAGTAAGGATTTTTATTTTAAGAAACTAACATGGATTAGAGTGTGCAGACATACATGCCATATAGAATACATGATCATACATGACAACACATGAACAAAACTCTACCAAACCTACTTTGATAGATTCGGCCAAGGCTAGGTTTTTAGGAAATAAATTTTTGATTACATCATGCTCTTGGATTTAGATAATATGCATGATATCAAGAAGATAGAAAGTAGTTTCATCATCATTAGATTTTTCTAGAATTTATTATGACTTTTCAAAGTTCTAGGGTTAGAAACTTGAAAATGATGAACAAATATGAAACAAACTTTGAATCAAGAAAATTGTTAAAGAACATAGGCATGATTAAGAAAGAAGATTAGGATTTACCTCTTGAAGATCAATGACAAAGGAAATCCAAGAACTTGTTTTACAAACTTAACACTAAGAGACTTATGAACTTTAGGGTTTTTGAACAATTGGCAAAAGAAACTAAGTGGAAAGTGAGAGTATGGTATTTATAGAGCATGCTTGCACCATCTTGGGAAGGATCTAGAGATGATGATTTGTCTTGCTAAAAGGATTGAAATGCAAATACTTCCTAGGGACCATTTTGCAAAGATTCCAAAAGTTTAAGGACTAGTTTGCAATTTGCCAATAAATTGTCATGATGACTTTTTACCACATTTAATGTGAGCTTATCTTGACTAACTTTGACTGAATTTATGTCATAGATATTTTTAAGAAAAATCACGAAGGTTGAAGAAAAATCAAGAATGTTGAAGAACAAAGTGGAAGAATGTAGAACATTCTAGAAAATCTTGATTCATCCAACAACAAATGAGGGCAGACTTCAATCCCTCTTGGGCTTGAGCATGGTCTTGGTAAATTTGGGCTTGGATTCATCTTTGTGGGGCCCACTTAAAGATTTAAGCATTAAGCTTGACTTATGAAACTTGTATAGTTTCAAATAGGCTTTATGGAATCAATCCATGAACTAGGAAATTTTGGGTTTCATAGCCACGTCCATTAGAGATTGGTAACAAGGATTCTAGCCCCAATTCACTTGAAAAAAAACTTAGAAACTAATTTAGGGACAAAAGGGTAATTAACAGAAAGTTCAGGGGCTTAAGCGTAAAATTCATAAATTTTCACTTCAACCCTATGGAACCTTCTAGACTTAGAAATATGATTCATCCCCATGAATCATCTCAAAATCCTAAGATAAACTCTTTATCGGCTTTTAGAAACTCCAAAATCCCCTCCGTCGTCTACCCGATTACGTGTTTCGCTCGAAAAACATAAATTATTTTATTTTATTTTTCTAAAATAGTTCTAAAAATACAGAATTGTAGGAAATAAAATAATAATCTTAAGTCTTTCGTTCACGAATTAAAATTAGGTCTTTTGAGCAGTATAATTATACTGTCAATGGAATTCGCTGTAGGGTTTGTAGGACTTTCCAACCTAAATTTTAATCGTAGCTTCCTACATTCAAGTAGGATTGAGTAGTAAACTCCGTTTATTTAAAATAATTTTCTAAAACTCAAATAAATTTATAAACATAATTAGATGTATTACTGTTATTTAAAACAGTGAAATACAGGGTGTTACATTACTACCCCACTAAAAAAAATTTCGTACTCGAAATTTACATACTTTAGAAAAGATGTGGATATCGTTGTTGCATATCTGCTTCACGTTCCCAAGTAGCATCTCCAGTAGTTTCATCCCATATGACCTTAACCAAAGGAATTTGTCTACCACGAAGCTCCTTAATCTCTTTATCTGTTATCCTTACAGGTAGAGCCTCATACTCTAGATTCTCTCGCAGTTGTATAGACTCAGACTCAATAACATGTGAAGGATTGGGATAATATTTTCTCAACTGAGACACGTGAAAGACGTCATGAAGGTTAGCAAGGTTAGGTGGTAAAGCAATATGATAAGCTACTGGACCAATCCTTCGAATAATCTGGAAAGGTCCGATGAATCTAGGAGTAAATTTTCTAGTTTTGATAGCCCTGCCAATTCCGGTCTTCGGAGTGACTCTCAAAAACACGTGATCACCCTCCTGGAATTCTAAAGGTCTCCTTCTCTTGTTACTGTAGCTCCTTTGCCTATCCTGTGCTTCCTTCATATTTTCCCTTATCTTCCTAACTTGTTCCGTAGTCTGTTGCACCACATCTGGATCCAAGACTTGATTTTCACCAATCTCATACCAACATAACGGTGTCCTACACTTCCTACCATACAAAGCCTCATATGGTGCCATCCCTATACTAGTGTGAAAACTATTGTTGTAAGTAAATTCAATCAATGGCAAGAACTCATCCCAACTGCCAGTGTGTTCCAAAACACAAGCTCTTAAAAGGTCCTCCGATGATTGAATCGTCCTTTCTGACTGTCCATCCGTTTGGGGATGATAAGCAGAACTCATTCTCAACTTGGTCCCTAAAGCATGGTGCAACTGTTTCCAAAATCTAGATGTAAATCTAGGATCTCGGTCTGAAACAATGCTCGATGGCACACCTGCAACCTAACAACTTCTTTGATGTAGATTTGAGTCAACTTCTCCAAACTATAGCTTTCACCCATAGGTAAGAAGTGAGCACACTTCGTCAACCTATCAATGATAACCCAAATCACATCATGTCTCTTAGTAGTTCGTGGTAGTCCAACCACAAAATCCATAGCTATGCTATCTCATTTCCATTCTGGGATATCTAATGATTGCAATAAACCAGCTGGCTTTTGATGCTCTATCTTAGCCTTCTGACACACCAGGCAAGATAAAACATACTCTGCTACCTCTTTCTTCATCCTCGTCCACCAAAACATTTTCTTTAAATCCTGATACATTTTAGTAGATCCAGGATGAATACTCAACTTACTCTTATGTGCTTCTTCTAATATCAACTTCCTAAGTTCTAAATCCTCGGGCACACATATTCTATCCCTAAACCTCAGTACACCATTTGTTCCTCTACTAAACTCAGAATTTTTACCTTCATCTATTCTTCTACTTATCTCCTGTAAATATGGATCCTGAGCCTGTTTATCCTTAAGATCTCTCATAAAATCACTACTAATAGTGATCATACCTAAGAAAATTTTATCCTCAACCAACTCCATTCCTAAGTTCAAATCTCTGAACTGTTCCAGTAATTCCAACTCTTTAACCATCATTGCGGACACCTGCAATGATTTCCTACTCAAGGCATCCGCTACTACATTCGCCTTCCTAGGATGGTATAGTAAATCAAACTCATAATCTTTGATAAACTCCATCCATCTTCGTTGTCTCATATTCAGCTCCTTTTGGTCGAACAGATACTTCAGACTTTTATGGTCACTGTAAACATTAAATTTTGCTCCATATAGAAAGTGTCGCCATATTTTTAATGCGAACACTATGGCTGCTAATTCCAAATCATGAGTCGGATAGTTCCTCTCATGAATTCTCAATTGTCGGGAAGCATAAGCCACCACTCTTCCCTCTTGCATTAGAACACAACCTAAACCTTGGTATGACGCATCACAGTATACGTCAAACTGTCCTAATGGATCCGGTAAAGTCAACACAGGTGATGTAGTCAATCTTTCCTTTAGCTTTTGGAAACTCTGCTCATAGTTGTCCGTCCATACAAAAGCTGTATTTTTCCTCGTCAACTGCGTCATAGACAACGCAATCTTCGAGAAACCCTCTATAAACCTCCGATAATATCCAGCTAACCCTAGAAAGCTTCGTACTTCACTTACTGACTTAGGCCGTTCCCATTTAAGAACTGCCTCAACCTTTGTTGGATCTACTGCTATACCTTCCTTGTTGATCACATGTCCAAGAAATTGGACTTCTTCCATCCAAAACTCACACTTGGAAAGTTTAGCATAAAGCTGCCTATCCTTCAAAACTTGTAGCACTATCCTTAAATGTTTCTCATGATCTTCCCAGGTACGAGATAGATAAGGATGTCGTCGATGAATACAACAACAAACTTATCAAGGTACGGTCTAAATATCCTGTTCATATAATCCATGAACACTGCTGGCGCGTTAGTCACACCGAACGGCATAACTAAATACTCGTAATGTCCATACCTTGTTCTAAAAGCCGTTTTCAGTATATCTTCCTTCTTTACTCTAATCGGATGGTATCCAGATCTCAAATCAATCTTGGAAAATACTCCTGCTCCTTTCAATTGATCCATCAGATCATCTATCCTAGGCAACGGATACTTATTCTTAATTGTTACCTTGTTTAACTGTCTATAATCTGTGCACAACCTAGCACTTCCATCTTTCTTCTTAACAAACAACACCGGAGCTCCCCATGGTGAAACACTCAGCCTTATGAACTCTTTTCCCAACATATCATCCAACTGTTTCTTTAACTCCGCCAATTCTATAGGTGACATCCGATAAGGCGCTATAGATATAGGTCATGTCCCCGGTACAAGATCTATGGTGAATTCCACTTCTCGTTCTGGTGGTAAACCTGGAACGTTGGGAGGGAAAACTTCAGGAAACTCTCTCACAATAGGCATAGAATCTATACTAGGGGTCTCGATAGTTTCCACCGCGAACAGCATCACGTACTGTCGAGAATCGTCACGCCTCATGGATACTCCTTCATTGGCAGAGACCATACTAGAAGACTCAAGAAATGATAAGGTCTTACTAGAACAGTCTAGCATTACATGGTTAGCCGAAAGCCAATCCATGCCCAGAATAACATCTATCTGTTGCATAGGCAAACAGACAAGGTCTACAATAAATGTCCTATTCTCAACAACTATAGGACACTGTAAACAAATAGACATAATAGTCAAAGGATTACTAGTTGGAGTAGATATTGTAAGGGTATAAGGTAATTGAGAAACAGTTAATTTTAATTGATCCACACACTCATACGAAATAAATGAATGTGTAGCGCTCGAGTCAAATAACACGTCGACGAGTCTACCAGCTATCAAACACATACCTTGTATAAGATCAGCAGATTGAGAGGATTCAGCTCCCTTCACGGTAAACACTCTTCCAGTGGCCTGAGGTCTTGCTCCCTGTTGCCCTGCTGATATGACTCCCCTCCCAGCTCCACCCCTATTGCCTCCATTTCCTCTTCCTGCAGCTATCGGCGGTCGCCTAGCCCGCTGTCTGCAATCTCGGGCCATATGACCTATTTTCCCACAGTGAAAACAACTAGGTCGCTCCATGCAGTCTCTAAGATAATGCGGTCCTCCACATCTGAAACAAGATAAGCCTTGCTGCTATTGACCAGCTCTAACCACTGGTGCTTTGTGCCGGTGTCTCAGACCGGTCGGGCATATGGTCTCTGTCTCCATTGAGAGTTACTACCTCCTCGCCTCTGAAAACCCGGTCGAGTAGGATCCCCACTCCTTAATTGTTTCTGCTCATTAGCCAGCCTCTGATCTGAATTTTGATCGCACTGCATCGTTCCACTAGCTCTGGAAAACTCTGGATATCAAGAGATACTATAGCCCTCTGGAGTTCATGTCGGAGTCCTTCCTCAAACCTTCTACATTGCCAATCTTCATCTGGGAATCTCTGATAAAATTCGGAATACTTAATCAGAGCCTCGAATCGTGATGCATAATCACCAACAGTCATGTTACCCTGTTTGAGACTCATGAATTCCCTTTCTTTCTCGCGTCGAACTAGACGCGGAAAATACTTCTCAAAGAAGCAGTCACTAAACAGCTGCCAGTTGATAACTCTGCCTTCGGCATCCAGCAATCTTCGCTTGCCTCTCCACCAAGACTCTGCTCCTCCAGTTAGCATGAAGGCAGCATACGTCACTTTCCTATCCTCTCTGCAGCGCATGATATCGAATATCTTCTCGATCTCTTGTATCCACCATTCTGCCTTCTCTGGGTCATAATCTCCTCGGAATTGGGGTGGCTTCCCTTTCAGGAAAGTAGCCATTCCGGCATCTTCAGCTGCAGCAACTCTCCTTTGGTTACCTTTGTTCCCGCTGTTCTTTGTTCATCTCTAGCATCTCAAAGATTCTGCTGTGTTTGTAATAACAGAGCAAGAACTATGTTTTTCATGGTATCTTGAGTCTCAGACGACTCTCCTCCACTTCCGGTATGATTATTTTCTACATTGTTAGCTCCAGCAATTCTTTCAGGAGTTCGGTCATTACTGTCAATCGGACGTCCTCTTCCACGAGCCATGATTCTTGAAAAGAAATCATTCGCTCTTATCAGTATGACATATAATACCACATAGACAAGTATATAAATACCATATGCCACACTAATGTTATTTATCGCGTCGGATTCGGACACACTACCCATCTTCTAAGCATAGTTAAAATCCGATGTGGATTCAACTAGACACGGCCAGTAACAACTTCCTAGACCTCACAGTCCGATTAGAATCGAACTGCTCTGATACCACCAAATGAGACACCCCGTTGTGCCCCATTGTATTATTACATTAAATCCTTAATTATTTATTTACTTAATCGCGCGCGTACTGTTGAAAATACGTAAAAATTAAAAACTTAATTAATAATCAGATAACTTCTACAAATATACAACACACCAAACTATTTTACATAAATACACACATAAGTATCCTTTATTTTACACAATACTGTTTAGGGTATCCTCTCAGTAGGATCCCACACAGGTATTTATTTACACAACTTGCTTGTAACTAACGGAAAACAAAACATCTTATGTGACTCACTGGCCCTAAAGTTACTACGCTACATTATCAGGATCAGTAGGTGGTTCTTCAGCGTCAACTTCATACGGAACGTCGTTCAACTCTTCAACAATCTCCGTCTCGTATGGGGTTCCATCCATCTCCTCCGTAACATAGTCGTCCATATGGTCTTCTAACGTAACAAAGTAGACATACACCAAAAATACAGAAATAGGGAGATAAGAAACAGTTCTATCATCATAAGTGGAAAAGATTCATAGCATATGATACAATAACAGTCACAAACATGCATCACTCACAATTTACAATCATCCATACTTTATAACATCATCCTCTACCCTTCAACTCATGCAACTAAACCTTTATGCTGACGTGACCACTACTAATACTGTCACACATCCCTCGTTAGGGATGCCAGTCAGTCGTCCAAGTGACACGTTCCCAACGCCGGTGCACATTCTCATCCATGGTAAGAATGATCAGGTAAAGCAATGACACTATAGCTGCAAAGTACCGTCAGTGCACACCCTGATTCTCTCTCTCACTCTGTCAAGGGTACTCATGCATAGAAATGACACTATAGTTGCACAACTTAACTTCTAATTTGGAACAGTCCACGAGAACTTCAGACCTCGTGTATCTCAAATACACGGTTATGAACAACAATACAACTCATGATTCTCACTGACTTTTATCGATAACAACCTAGTACCACAAGCTTTTCCTCATAACCTCCACTTACACCCTATATCACATCACTTCTATAAAATAATAGCGAGGCACTTCTAATTCATATTCAAAACTCTCACCCAAACAAAACACCTCCGAGCAATATATATCTTTCCTTAAAATCATCTAAACATAGTATTAAACCCAGGCAGATCATGCATAACACATTAATCAACAAAATATTCAAACATCTCAATATCATATAAGGCAATTTATCACAACCAACTAATAATAGTCCAATCAAATAAATAACAAAGTCAGGCTCTGTCACGGCCTGACCGTGATAGCCATCACGGCCGTGACAGACAACAAAGGCAAGAATCCTACAACACAGAACCTGTCACGGCCTGGCCATGACAACCATCACGGCCGTGACAGACAGCAAACATCCTCACTATCATAATTATTCAAACATCGAAACAATACGTCACATGCAGATGTAATACCTCAACCAGCGTATCACAAACAGTCAAAAGTAAATAATTCAGACATCCTAAAAAATGAATAATTAACCTAAGGCGATAAACCTACAATTCCCAAATCGTCATTGGTTTTACGGAAAAGTTTCCAATACGATTTTGGTATTGTCGATTACTCGACCACTAGTAGGGTTTAGGTCACCCTACACCATTATTATAAATTATATACTACTTATCGGTTCCGACGATGGAATGGTTCTTTCTCCCACCTGAGTAATCACCGGAAACACGTACACGACGATCGTCGTTATCCCGCCACGAGTTAACACAACCACCTTCAACCAAATCAACAATAAAACAAGTCAAAAACTAAAAACATCCAGAATCCTACTACAAGGTCACGGCTTCTAGGGTTTTGGGTGACTACAATTATTAATCATGATTAAGTCATGGATTTATGATCCTTGATTAACCTAAATCATGGATTAGTGACTAAACAACTAAAGTTGAAACTCAAAACTTCCTAACTCTTTTATACAAGGATTCGGCCTCAACATGTTTATAGGGCTAGGGTTCTTAGTTTAATAAACCAACTTGGATTTATTAAGCATACATACTAATAGCTTGATTAACAAGATCATTAATGAAAACTTTGGACAAAAGCTCATCAAATCTCACCCACTTAGGGTTCGGCCAACATAGAGATTTTTGAGTAAGGATTTTTATTTTAAGAAACTAACATGGATTAGAGTGTGTAGACATACATGCCATATAGAATACATGATCATACATGACAACACATGGACAAAACTCTACCAAACCTACTTTGATAGATTCGGCCAACGCTAGGTTTTTAGGAAAGAAATTTTTGATTACATCATGCTCTTGGATTTAGACAATATGCATGATATCAAGAAGATAGAAAGTAGTTTCATCATCATTAGATTTTTCTAGAATTTATTATGACTTTTCAAAGTTCTAGAGTTAGAAACTTGAAAATGATGAACAACTATGAAACAAACTTTGAGTCAAGAAACTTGTTAAAGAACATAGGCATAATTAAGAAAGAAGATTAGGATTTACCTCTTGAAGATCAATGACAAAGGAAATCCAAGAACTTGTTTTACAAACTTAACACTAAGAGACTTATGAACTTTAGGGTTTTTGAACAAATGGCAAAAGAAACTAAGTGGAAAGTGAGAGTATGGTATTTATAGAGCTTGCTTGCGCCATCTTGGGAAGGATCTAGAGATGATGAGTTGTCTTGCTAAAAGGATTGAAATGCAAATACTTCCTATGGACCATTTTGCAAAGATTCCAAAAGTTTAAGGACTAGTTTGCAATTTGCCAATAAATTGTCATGATGACTTTTTACCACATTTAATGTGAGCTTATCTTGACTAACTTTGGCTGAATTTATGTCATAGATATTTTTAAGAAAAATCATGAAGGTTGAAGAAAACTCAAGAATGTTGAAGAACAAAGTGGAAGAATGTAGAACATTCTAGAAAATCTTGATTCATCCAACAAAAAATGAGGGCAGACTTCAATCCCTCATGGGCTTGCGCACGGGCTTGGTAAATTTGGGCTTGGATTCATCTTTGTGGGGCCCACTTAAAGATTTAAGCATTAAGCTTGACTTAGGAAACTTGTATAGTTTCAAATAGGCTTTATGGAATCAATCCATGAACTAGGAAATTTTGGGCTTCATAGCCACGTCCATTAGAGATTGGTAACAAGGACTCTAGCCCCAATTCACTTGAAAAAAAACTTAGAAACTAATTTAGGGACAAAAGGGTAATTAACAGAAAGTTCAGGGGCTTAAGCGTAAAATTCATAAATTTTCACTTCAACCGTGTGGAACCTTCTAGACTTAGAAATATGATTCATCCCCATGAATCATCTCAAAATCCTAAGATAAACTCTTTATTGGCTCTTAGAAACTCCAAAATCCCATCCGTCGTCTACCCGATTACGTGTTTCGCCCGAAAAACATAAATTATTTTATTTTTTTCCAAAATAATTCTAAAAATACAAAATTGTAGGAAATAAAATAATAATCTTAAGTCTTTCGTTCACGAATTAAAATTAGGTCTTTTGAGCAGTATAATTATACTGTCAATGGAATTCGCGGGCCGGGTTTCGCCTGACTTTCCAACCTAAATTTTAATCGTAGCTTCCTACATTCAAGTAGGATTGAGTTGTAAACTCCGTTTATTTAAAATAATTTTCTAAAACTAAAATAAATTTATAAACATAATTAGATGTATTACTGTTATTTAAAACAGTGAAATACAGGGTGTTACAATTATCGGTCACAAAAAATGGTTACCCAAACAATGCGACCAACCATGTAGCGACCATTTTTTATTATTTAGCGACCGAAATTACGGTCGCCAATTAGCGACCGAATTAATATTTCGGTCTCTAAAATCTTAGCGACCAGGTTATCAGTCACCACCATGAATCGGTCACTAATTCAGTCGCTAAATTAAATAGCGACCGAATATGTCGGTCGCTAAACAATTTATTTTTTGTAGTGATTCTTGCATTTTTAGTAGGAGGAAAGTACTTAGTCAAGAACTTTTCGACTAGGTCATTCCATGAAGTAATGGAATTGGATCCCAAGGAGTTCAACCAAGTCTTGGCTCTATCCCTCAAAGAATAAGGAAAGAGCCTTAACCTGAAAGCATCATCACTTACTCCAGGAATCATGAAATTGTTGGCCACTTCCAGAAATTGCCTCAGATGTAAGTGTGGATCTTCAGTAGGGGCACCACTGAACTGGCCAGCAATTTGAAGCATTTGAAACATCATTGGTTTGAACTCAAACTGCGGGGTAGTTATTTCTGGTCGCACAATCCCAGTGCTCATGGTTTGGGGATCAAAGACAGCATAGTCCCTGATGGACCTATGCCAATCATTTACCATTTCAATCATCCCAGGTTGATCTTCATCCTCATTTCCCAGAATGTGAGCCATGAAGCCTAAGTCAGAGTTCTGATCTCTAGCTCTTTGTTATTTAGTTCTCTTCCTTAGCCTAACTGCAGTTTTCTCTATCTCCAAACTTATTTGAAACTCGGGTGTACCCTTGCTGTGCATGCAGATGTGAACCCGTTGCTAAGAAAAGTGCACACGGTTTTCAGTACTAACTAAATAGACGAAGTTAACAAAATAATTTAGATATTCAACAACTTTGTCAATCCCCGACAACGACGCCAAAAACTTGTTGGTTCGTAAATGATATGTGCAAGTGTACACGGTCAAACAAGTAATAAAGTGTGAGTAAGATCATTCCCACGAGGATTTAAATAAATTGAATACAAATTATAGTTTTAACTTTTTCTACTTAGCTCAATAAAATAAAGAATAATTTTAAGCATGTAAAGTAAATGGAGTAATTGGGTGTCAGAACAGTAAGTAATAAATGCAGGGAATTAATAAAAGCAATAAATGGGTGTTTTAGAACAGAGATGAAAACAGCTAGGATTCCAATCCTTTGTAATATTAACTTCGGGGTAATCGATGCTTCAGGATGCTACATCATTTAGTCCAGGAAATGAAGTTTGCTTTCCAGCAGTAAAATTGAGTTCATTAAAAGCTTCTTATTCCTAAGTTCATATTAATTTCCCTCAGCTGTCAGATAATTGCGTCCAGCTACTTAAAGACTTGAAGGCTATTCCTAGCTCATTCAATACAATTAATTTTCCAATTAATTGTTCTATCTTTATCTTCAATTCAAGTCCACTAACTTGGTTTTTCCAAACTAGTTAGCTAGTAGTTCAGATCGGTTGATCGGGCTAAACAAAATTTAAATGTTAAATCAGAAGAGAAGAAAATGAATAACATCCATAACATTGATTAACCCTTCAGTACAATTACAAATTCATAGAATCCTAACTAAAGGAAATTAGCTCATAATGAGCTTAATGACAAAACAAGTAAAGGAAATGGTAAAATAAAGCTTAAAACGAATTACAGAGAGGACAAGGAGCTGACGGCTGCTATAGTACATGGTTGCTACAGTACGAGCTCTAAAAGCAAGGTCACACTCACTATTTGTACTAGCTCCCAAAATAGGGTTACACTTTCTCTCATGCCTCACTTTTTGGGCTTTTACAAAATTCAAATACTAAAATACTCCTTAGCCCAAATCCCAAGTACACACAGCTGCTGCATTGTATTCTCTCTCTTCCTTTTTTCATAGTACAACAGGTATTTTGCCTTCTAGTGGGCAATAGCTGAGCTGGAAATGATTTTATCTTGTAGTGACTTGCTTCCCCGAAGCTGCAGCATTCCAAAACATCCCAGAGCAATTCCTTCAGCAATTACACCTTTAAAACTTGCTCAAAACTAAATCAAACCTTCAACAATAACAGATCATAATTTACAGCTTTTCGCAATTCACCAGATTAACATAGATATTTACTCAATCAAACAAAACTTGAAGTTCTTTTCCAAAATTGATCAAAACAAGAACAACGATTAAGCTAAAAGGATAGTAATAACTATTATTTCTAAAAGTTATCAATGAAAAAGTCCGCTTAAAAGCTTTGTTCATATCTGAATGTAGTAGGGTTGCACTCACCACTGAATGATGGACATCCAGCCGGAACCTCAATTATTTAACCTGTGATACCCGGGGCCGACAAGGGCAGGGAGTGACCTCCGGTGCAAGAAGGCACGAACAAGGAGCGGCTCCTGGCAGGCTTCTAAGCGGAGGGACACGCGAATGAATCGATTCCACACCGGAATGAGAGGGATCCCGAGACTATGTAGGTATGGGACTATACAGTTGAGCAAGGCTTATATGAATTGATTGGTACTACCTATACCAACAAGATGCATTTTGTTTTCGGGAGCCCATCATTTAAGAACTCCACGGTTAAGCGTGCTTGACTTGGAGCAATTATGGGATGGGTGACCTCCTGAAGAGTTTTCCCAGGAAGCGTGTGAGTGAGGACAAAGCATGCTGAAAATACCCATGTTGGTTTGTGGGGATATTAGTCAATCCATAAAGCAGTCAGGAATGTTACATAACCCTTACAGCTCATTTTATTGACAATGAGTGGAAGTACCAAAAAAGAATAACTCAATAGTTCCCAACCAAAAAGGTGAGACCATTGGTAGGAAATTTGAAGAGGTTTTAAGAGAGTGGGTGCTTAGAAATGTATCCACAATCACGGTAGATAATGCATCATCAAATCACGGTAGATAATGCATCATCAAATGATGTGGTCATGGCATACTTGGAAAAACGATTCAAGAACATGAATGGTTTGGTGGTAGATGGAGAGTTCTTCCATATGAGGTGTTGTGCACAGATCTCGAACCTAGTAGTCAATGATGGTTTGAAGGGCCTACATCATTCCATTGCAAGTATTAGCATTGCTGTTAGGTTTATGAGGTTTTAACCTTAAAGACTTGCTAAGTTTAAGGAGTGCATAGAGTTTGCAAGACTTTCATCTCAAAAACTTGTGTGTCTTGATGTTCCTACTAAATAGAACTCAACATATATGATGATGGATTATGTGGAGAGGTTTCAAGCTGCATTTGAAAATCTTGAATTTGAGGATATAAGCTATATCGAACACTTTTGGGCTGATGGCCCCCCTTCTAGTATAGATTGGGAGAATGCACGAGACTTTGTGAAATTCCTTAAGATCTTTTATCGGGCCACTAAGATATTTTCATCTTCTTTGCATGTGAACATACATTCTGCATTCCACCAATTGGTTTAAATCCATCACGAACTTAGTCAATCCACCAAGAACACCAATTATGTTTTGAGTAGTATGGGCTTGGAAATGAAGAGGAAATATGACAAGTATTGGAGAAACATTACGAATATCAATAAGCTGATTTATTTTAGTGTCATTCTTGACCCTCGTTATAAGTTTAGGTATGTGGACTGGTCATTTCAATACATGTACAAAGATGACTTAAATTTTTAAAATAATTTGACAACTAGTATCAAGGACAACCTGTCTAGAATGTATGATTGGTATGCTACAGCTCATGAGCAACAAAATAGGCCTAGTCAAACTTCTCATGGTCCATTGGAGGGTAGTTCATTTGCAGAAACCTCTAGCCCCGTCGAAATTTCAACACATTTGGCAAGGGCTGATACTTTCAAGAAGCATCTTAAAGAAAAAAATTTGATTGATCAGAAAAATGAACTCAAGAGGTACTTGACCGAATCTTGTATGGATGGGGATGACAAATTTGACTTGCTTTTGTGGTGGAAGCAAAATTCATCTCGGTTTTCCATACTATCAACCTTGGTCAGGGATGTTTTTTCTACTCCTGTTTCCACCGTGGCTTCAGAAAGTGCTTTCAGTACTGGTAGAAGGGTTTTAGACACATTTATAAGCTCTCAAAACCCGGAAATGGAAGAGGCACTAATTTTTGCTCAGAATTGGTTGAGGCCTTCTCTCTACCAATTCAAAGATCTTAATCTGAATGAGGAATTTGAGACATCTGAGAAAATTGTTTCAGGTACACGTTTCTCTAATATTTTATTGTTTTATACCGTTGAATCTTTTTGTGTATGTATTTATTCATGTAAGCTAATTCAATTCGTTTTTGTTAACGCTCCCTAAAATTTCACCGCATATCAACAGATTTTGGGAGTGTTGGAGGAGCAGCATTAGGAGCTAGAGTTACATCTGGTGCTGGTTCATCATCTCAATCACAACCAATGAATATTGGTTGTGAATCAGAAGTTATTAAGGTTTTGTCCCTTGTTATTGCCTTGCTGAATTTTACGTAGTTCATCCACATTATGTTATGTACTAACTTTGTATTTTATTCTCTCTTGGCAGATCTGCTACTTTTTTCTTTTTGGGAGTCATCTGTGAAACATGACTCATTACAATATGATTGATATATCAACTATTAGGACTGTTTTGTTATTAGGTGCCCATGCTATTCTATGTTTTGGCCTTGCTACTCTAAAGGATCAAGGTACTTTCAGTTATCTTTTGAGCACTGTATTTATATGAATCCCATGTTTGGAGCTTTTCCTTGATTTTTTTGATCTTTTTTTTTTTGTTTTGAAGGAAAGTATAAAAGGTGAATTCTAAGTCCACCAAAGTATCAAATTGGCCAAATAGCAATTCTCCGGCTCTTCCTATTACAGGTAATTTAATAACTACTGCACCTAATGCCTCCTACTGCTTCATAATAGTAGTTTACTAATCTGTGTTTGACTTGTTTATTTGGCAGTTGTATGCTTATTCATTATATTGAACTCGGTAACACCCTGATTTTTGTATACGTTGTATTACAGGTAAAGATATATTTATTTATATTTTTATATGAAACCTAGGAAATGATTTTGGAGAAAACAAAATCATATCTAGAACCTAACCAATGGTAGGAAGCTTTGGTTAAAATTTGGGTTTACAATTCAGACAGAAACCGTTCTGCGTTTTTATTGACAGTATAAATTTATATTGACAGAAAACCCTAATTTGACTCGAAACTGAAAAATTGTAGATTTTTATATTATGTCTGTGAGGAAGTCTATTTTCCAAAGTTTTGCCCAAAAATAAAATATTAGATTTTATTCCGGCGAATTTTGGCGAAAAATGGACGAAAACCCTAATCGGGAAACAAACGGAGTCGGAAACGGAACAACAGAGACAAAACCCGGCACCAGATGATGGGAAATCTTTCCACCTAGGGTGGTGAGTCATAGGGGTGACTCACCAAGCATTTATGAAGCATTTAATACAAGTAATCATGACTTTTAAGGTAAAAAGACCAAAATGCCCCCAAGTTTCATGGTTATTAACAAGAAAAATCCTCTCACCTCAACCACTCATTTTACATGGTTTTAAACTTCCCACATCTCTCCAATTTCGTGCAGTCACATCCACCGAACCATACCCATTTCATTATGCTTTCGTTTCATCATTTTCCTCTCAAAAACCGTAATCGGGTAACCAACGAAACCAGATACGGATGCGCAGAGATACGCCGGGAGATAGAACGGCGAGTCATATATGATGTCTCATAGGGGATGAGGCACCATGGTGACTCATGGTGTGACTCATCTTCATCATAAATGCTAGTAATTATGAGTATTTATAAGTGTAATGACCAAAATACCCTTAACCTAACCTATCCTAGTTAAAATCCAACTATGGTTAAGGCAAGTCAAGAACAAATTGATCTCTTCTTTTTCATGGGTGGTGAAAACAGCAGCCACACCATCCCTTCACCCTTCACCCTTCACCATATAATTTTTCCTCTGTCATAATTATTATTAACCCCAGTTAAGTATTATATTATTTTGAAGCTTAACCTAACCTATGCTAAGTTAAGTCCAACTATGGTTCACTCTTGTAGACATTAAACAACACATTTTCTGCCCCTAACTCCCTCATGTGCGCAGCCCACACCCACTTCACACACTTAGACCATTTTCATTTCATCCTATTACACATTCACACTTGTGCTTCACAAAAAAACACTAAGAACTCCATTTGTGTTCTTGCTAAGTTCATCAAATCTCTTCATTTTCTTCATCAAACTTCTTCATTCCAAGGCGAGGGTCGTGTCCCTCATCATCTTAGCTTCATCAATCATCCATCAATCTTCATTTTCATCAAGTTTTTTCTCTATTTCAAGTCTTAGATCTATTTCTTCAAAAATCATGCAAAAATTCTTAGAAAAATGTTTGATGAGTTATGACTCTTGTTTTCATCTCCCTTATACCTATACTTTCGTTATACAAGAGCTTGAAATCAAAAGAAATTCCTAGCCTTATTTTACTCTCTTGGCCGAAACCCTAACCCTAGAGGTTAGATGATTTTGTTTCATATTTTTAACTTGTAACAATTTATCTATGCTAGTTAATACTCTAGTAACTAGGATCCAAAAGATGGAGTTGAGAAAATAACTGATAATCCACTGGCTTATGATATTTTATCTATTATTTTAGAGATGATTTCATCATTAGATTTTGTTAAATGCTTGATTTAGCCCAAATTAGACTTTGTTTTCCTATTTTGGTTATTTTAGAGTCAATGTGTGCATTTAATTAGATTTTTATTAATTTTCTGATATTTTCTTATTCTTATTGTTAGGAGAGGACAAAGAAGAAGGATTGAAATTAAATTGAAGATTGCCAAGTAAATTGCAAGGGCCCACATGACGGATTTGAATCCAAATCAATTTGGATTTGAATTATTATGATTAAAAGATAATTCAATTGGTATTGAGATAAAAGATTGGATCTAAATTAATCAATTTGGATTTGGATAATAATTGCCTATCACAACAATAAAGGATATGATAAGATTTGACAATTAATTTGGAGATATTGATTTGGATATGAAGATTAAAATGCTCAGGACCAATTATGATGGAGCTTGCATGAAGATGACGCTCGAAAAACAAGAAAACTGAGCCAAATAGAGGCCACCACGGCCTAGCCGTGATAGCCATCACGGCCATGACCGAGTGGAGCTGAAAAGAAAGAATGGAAAAGTCAGAACTGGTCACGGCCAGGCCGTGATGTCCATTACGGCCGTGACATGCCAACTGAACCAGACCATCACAGGCAGAACTGATCACGGCTAGGCCGTGATGGTGGTCACGGCCGTTACAGACCAACCAGCGAAGCAATCTCCAAGTCAGAATCCGTCACGGCCTAGCCATGACAGGCATCACGGTCGTGACGCGCAATATTTGGATTTTAAAAACTGATTTGATCTGATTATCGTAATTGCTTGGGATTCAAGTTACCCTACCTTATAAATAGGACCCAAAGGCTCGAAAATAGGGGAATTTTGGGCTGCTATCCATAGGCAAAATTAGGATTTCTCTTCTCCAATTTCTTCTTTTCTCTTAGGTTTTTTTTATCCTTTTGTTAATCAAGCTTGCCATGACCATGGCAATGCTTGAGTAGTCTTTTTGTTTCTAGGGATTAGGGCTATGCCCAAGATTTGTTTTATGCTATGAATTGACGTTTTACTTTTTTTCAATTTCAATTTGCTTTCGATTTAATTCCTATTGCATGAATTACTTGTGAATTTGGTGCGCACTTATTTGCATGTCATAGATACTCTAAGGAAGAACCTAGCGGTGAACTTAGGTATTGAATCTATAGGGATTGAACTTAGGACTTAAATCACGAGAGTTAGAAGCAGTCCTTCGAGGGTTCACGAATTGTCACAAAACTTAAAGGGTTCAATTTAAATTCAATTACCACGAGAGTAGGGGTTGGTTTAATTGGGCACGGTTCTTGTAACCCGAGAGGGAGCATTAACTTATTTAGGATAAATTCGCCTTCAAAGCAAATTTCGATAATTAACAAGAGGGGTAGTAAATTTAGTAGCATGAGCGGTCTTGTTGGTAACCCAATTCCTGGAAATCTCTTTTTCATGTTTAAAATCCGAAAAATATTTTATTTTATTTTATTGTTTCTTTTATTTTCTTTGAAATCTTTTCACATTTATTTCTCAGTCTAAATAGTTGTTTAATTTGTGAAGTGACATTTGGTTTCCCAATCCCTGAGTTCGATACTCAGTTTCTCACCGTTTTATTATTATTTGCTTCGATCCGGTTCGCTTGTCGGAGCCCATCAATAACCCAGCCCTATTAATGACTCATGGCCTAACATAAATTTGTCATAGTTGGATTTTGTTTGATTAATATATTTATATGTTGTTTTGGGTTGAAGGCTAACCATTAACCGTGGTAGAGTAACGAGGATCGGAAAGTTCGTGACTTCGGTGATAAGTTCAGGTGGGGGAAAGAATCATCCCGGTCATTCGGAATGGATAAGTAGTATATTTTATAATAATGGTGTAGGGCGACGTAAACCCTACTAGTGTTAAAGTATTAGGTTAATTTTATAATATTTGAGGATGTCTGAATTATTTATTATTAAATTGTTTGTGATACGCTGGTTGAGGTATTCTACTGCATGTGGCGTTTTATTTGATTGTTTGAATATTTTATGAGTATTGTATTATGCATGATTTTCCTGGATTGATAATATGCTTAGTTAGTTTTTAAGTAAAAATATGTGTTGCTCGGAGATATGTTGTCTGGGTAAGAGATTGAATGTGACTTAGAGATGTCTAGCCTAAATTTATTATTTTATAGATGAGATGTGACATAGAATGCAAGTTTAGGCTATGATGGAAGCTTGAGACACTAGGTTGTTATTGATGCGAGTCAGTGAGATTCATATGTAGGTATTGTTGTTTACAGTCGTGTGAATGGAACACACGAGGTCAGGATATCCTATTTTGGATACCGGAGATTGAGGGTGAGTGCCCTACGGATATTGAGTTCTGAGGAAGACTACCGTAATACTCATTAGTCTTGGACGCGTGCGCTCAGTATTCTATTGAGGATAGAGATATTTTGTATTTTGGCACTACAACATGTGTATTTTGGCACTACGACATACGAAGTTTGGTACTACTGCATATTGAGATAGCTTCCAATGGGGGAATAGTGTCGTACCGAGTTTCTGGCACTAAGTTCTTGGCACCGGACCGTTCTGGACTATTGACTAACGTGACAGGAATAGAGATGGTCAATTCATCATAAGTGTTTAGTTGCATGAGATTGAGGATAGTGGAAGATATCGTGATTTAAGGATGGTTGTTAGTTATGTGTGATGTGTCTCTTTGACTAATATTATATTATATGCTATGTATTTTTTTCTGCTTTTGATGATAGTACTGTTTCTTATCCTCTATTTTCTGTATTTGGTATATATTTTATCATGTGATCGTATGAGAAGATCTGGTGGAGGAACTAGCTACTGAGGAGCTGGATGGGATTCCGTATGAACCGGATGTGGGAGGACAAGCTGTGGATTCCAGCGATGTAGTTTAGTGTCTAGGGCCAGTGAGTCTTATAAGACGTTTTATTTTCAGCTGATTATAATAGTTTGTGTAAGTATGTACCTGTAATGGATCCTAGTGATAGGATACCCTAAACAATGTTTTGTTTTATGTTGGATAAACATATGTGTGTATGTGTAATTAATATAATCATGGCGTGGTGTGTTAATTTTCCGAAGTTGAATATGCTATAAATAAGTTTTTAATATCTTCGTAATTTCGGGTTACTTTTAACGTTAAGTACGCAATTAAGTTTAATAAATAATTAATGGCAGTACGCAATTAAGTTTAATAAATAACTAATGGCACAACGGGGTGTCTCTAAACTCTCCTCAGGTAACACAATTTCATTTGGTAAGTTATAATTTATAGCTGATGTGGACATGGCAGTAGTTTGATAGTACTACCAATTAAGAAGGTAACAATGGGTACACAAATGAATGTAGTTTCAGCAAGTCATTTGCTATCTTTGCAATGGCTATAAGCCTAAGGATGTATGCCGTATGTCAACATCTTCAAGCTCAGGCCAGTGCTCATGCTGCTGCAGCCACTAGGTACTATGCTTATAATCCACTTTTTAATGAAAGTGCTTCAAAAGAACGTGAAAAGTAGACGAATGCTAGTGCAGCTCTCTTCATTTTGTACAAATGAGCTTCCTTATTCATAATCTAGCAGCAGGGGATGAGGTTCCTTTTGCAGCCATGGTGACAACTGAACTTCCCCTTCCATATTATTGGATGAATATTTATGGTATGAACATGTTGGATGAATGTTTACGGCATGCACACATATTGTTTTGATGGATAAATGGATAATCTAGCAGAATCATTGTATTGCAGGTTGTGTATTTTGAGCTTCCACCTCTAGGAATGCATGCAGCAGTCATGTTTATCTTGCCTACATCCTACAGTCGTAGGGAAGAGAGCAAAAATGTATTTCAAAAGGTGAATTAAATTTTGAAGTTTTTATTTGAAAATTGATTTAATGCCTACTTGCAATTGCAGCTTGCTTTTAGTTTAATATGCATTTTAACAACTTAAGCTAATCTGCAGGGCTACCTTGTTTGAACTTTGAAGAACCAGCAGATGAAGAAGTTTTTATGATTAAATATAAACCTTGTTTTCTTATGTATTTGAATTTGTGTATGTATTTATAGACAAGTAACTTCTAGGTTTCTATCTTTACGTATGAAGCTATGAAAGGCAACTTCAAGTATGCCTAATTAAAAGCATAAGTTGAGAATGCCTGTTATTTATTTATTTTTACAGGAGGAATGCTTGAAAATATAAAAGTATACTAATCTAACATAATTTAAGAAAAGCAAGTAGTCCTTTGGGTTATTACAACTAAATTTTATAATGGGCCAATGCATGAATCAAGGCCCAACTATGCATTTAGTTTATAAAATTGACCCAAAAATTTTAAAAAAATTGTTCAAACTTTAGTTTGGCCCAAAAATCTAATCTGGCCCATATCCGTATCAACCCACGCGACACCCACCCAAACCGATCAAACCGCCACCCGACTAAATTGATCATCTAAATGGGCGGGAATGGGCCATAAAATAGCATGGTCGTTTTTCGGCGGATTGGCATTTTTGGGCCCGAAAGCGACCGCTGCTCACTCCAATGGTGTCTATGGTAGTACCAAAATCTAAATAGAGGCAACAAAATGCAACCCAAGCAGATAACAAATTTCTATGGTTGATGAATCCCATTATTGCTAACAACCTCATATGCTCGCTTCTTGTTATCGTAAGGGCGGCTTTAGTCTTTTAGATCTCATCTCATGAGTGACAATTTTAGAGAATTTGCTCCCGTGGGTTACAAAAAGTCTTGTCAAAGTCCATAGCTTTGGGCCTTATATGCATCAGTCAAGCAATTTGGATTATTCATGTGGAAATGATGAAAATATCGACCCATTATTTTCCTAAAGTATATCACCAGCCTCTAAATAATTGTGACCACTCTTGACAATTTTAGAGAATTTGCTCCCGTGGGTTACAAAAGTCTTATCAAAGTCCATAGCTTTGGGCCTTATATGCATTAGTCAAGCAATTTGGATTATCATGTGGAAATGATGAAAATATCGACCCATTATTTTCCCAAAGTATATCACCAGCCTCTAAATGATTGTGACCACTCTTGACATTTTAGAGAATTTGCTCCCGTGGGTTACAAAAGTCTTGTCAAAGTCCATAGCTTTGGGCCTTATATGCATTAGTCAAGCAATTTGGATTATCACGTGGAAATGATGAAAATATCCACCCATTATTTTCCCAAAGTATATATCACCAGACTCTAAATAATTTTGATCATTGTTGACAATTTTAGAGAATTTGCTCCCGTGGGTTACAAAAGTCTTGTCAAAGTCCATAGCTTTAGGCCTTATATGCACTAATCAAGCAATTTGGATTATCATGTGGAAATTGTAACATCCTTTGCTGCCAAAATTGCTCCAAGTCAAGCACGCTTAACTGTAGAGTTCTTAAGTGATGGGCTACCGAAGGGAAGATGTATCTTATTAGTATAGATAGTACCAATCAATTCTTATAAGTCATCCATAACTGTATAGTCTCATACCTACACAGTCTTAGGATCCCTCTCATTCGGGTGTGTAATCGGTTCATTCATGTGTCCCTCCGCCTAGAAGCCTGCCAGGAGCCACTTCTTGTTCGTACCTTCTTACACCGGCGACCACTCCCCTCCCTCATTGACCCCGGGTGTCAGAGAAATGATGCAAATATCCACCCATTATTTTCCCAAAGTATATCCAGCCTCTAAATAATTTGACCACTCTTTTTCTTTATTCGTTTGATATAAAGTTTTATTTTAAAATTTTAAAAAATGTGAACATTAGAATAAAAGTTTTCTTATGTTCGATATAAGTTTTAAAAAACTATTCACGAACATAAAAATTTTCTAGGAATACAATTAATGAGTAAAAGTTGAAAATTCTATTCTTAAGTATGAAGGTAGTAAAGAAAAAAACATTATTGGGATTGAGATTGTCAGAAATATAGTTTTTCTAAGAATTTGCTTACATAGCTTACAAAAATCTTGTCAAAAAGTCCATAGCTTTTGGCCATATGCATTAGTCAAGCAATTTGGATTATCACTTTGAAATGATGAAAATATCGACCCATTATTTTCCCAAAGTATATCACAGAACCACAATCTGCCTCTAAATTGTGACCACTCTTTTTCGTTCTTCGACCGCGTTTGGTATAAGTTTTAATTTAATATTTTTAAGAATGTAAACATGAAAATAAAAGTTTCCTCATATTTAATACAAATTTTAAAAAAAACTATTTACCGGCATAAAAAATGTATAGGAATACAATTAATGAGCAAAAGTGGAAAATTCTATTCTTTAAGTATGAAGGTAGTAAAGAAATATTATTGAACGTTGATCCACTTGTTAATGATACGGCTCATAACCCACAAGTTAGTTCGAATCTCACTGTCAATGTGAGGACCAAGGTTTTGAAAACCGGACCGGACCGGCCGGTCCGACCGGTCCGACCGGGAACCGGGACCTTGGCCGGTCCGGTTCACAGGGAAAACCGGCCTAGCATTGAACCGGTGGAAAAACCGAAAAACCGGAAAACCGGTTCAAAACCGGTAAAACCGGCCAGAACCGGCCAGAACCGGTTTCTTAAAGAAAAAATAGTATAAAAGGATTTGGGTCATCCTAGCCAAAACCCAATTCTTTTGTTTTCTAACATATGTGGGCTAGTTGTAGATTTTGGGTTGGTTTTCCCTATGAAGATGATTTTAACATATATTTTTATATTTATTTAGTTTAATTTCAAAATAAAAAAAATTGTGCTTAATAATTTTAGTTGTTATGTTGTTTTTTTGTTTAATATTGTTACAAATATTATATTAAAAATTAAAATAATATTATTTAATTATAACCGGTTCAACCACGGTTCAACCTCGGTTGGACCATTGAACCTTGAACCGCTGCCTTCACCGGTTCGATGGCCGGTCCGGTTTTGTAAACCTTGGTGAGGACCTTATTGATGTGGGTAATCTGTAAGTACTTTTGTAAGTGCTCTTTGAGCCGTGAGGCATGCCCTAACCCGGATGAATCCTGGAACTCAATTCATCTAAACTTTCATTCGCAAAAAAAAAAAAAAAATTATTGAAAAGGAGATTCCCCGGAATGTACGCACTAAAACACCTAAGCAACGAAGGAAGTATCCATTAGGATAAAAGTACGTGCATGCTCGCTCCCTCTCTATATATATATTATAGAATCATTCAATCGCAATGTGCCAAACTAAAGTTCATCTGTTCAACTACTGCAATCATTAACACGTATACTTCACCTGTGATGGAGTTGGGAAGTACTGTTCGCGACTTTCTCAGGGGAAAGACCATTTTAGTTACCGGTGCGACGGGATTCCTTGCGAAAAGTAACACTCTGTCTCCCTCTATACCCTGATTTCTTCGACTTTTGTGTAGGTGAAGATTAGTTCAATTAATTAACGTGTTTTGGCATTCTTTTGAGCAGTTTTTGTGGAGAAGATGTTAAGGGTTCAACCGGACATAAAAAAATTATACCTTCTTGTAAGAGCACCAAATACTTATCTGGCTAACCAACGCTTGCACAAAGAGGTAGGCTATTCCTTTACCGGTTTAACATCAAATACGACTAGATATACATATTGACACATGTATTGTTGGGAATTCTAAATATAAGTTAAAAAAAGGTAAATGAACTTGTCAAAAAAGTAAATGTATAGAGAAGTCGGGTTGGGTTAAGATGTACCACTCATATTTTACACCACCCACTACACCACCCATATGTGGCAAATTTTGGACCAATCAAATTGTCACATGGGTTTGGTCAAAATTTCAAACTTTCTAGTTGTATTTCTACTGTAGTCAAATATATGAATACAATATATTGTAGTATAGTATATGTACTCTTTGTATTCGTAAATTTAACCGATGTTAAAATAATGTTTTTTGATTAAAAAACTGATTATATTAAAAAATAATATTTTAATATGAATTAAAATAATGTTCGTTGTCAATAATATTTTGCAATATAATCAGTTTTTTTAATCAAAAAACATTATTTTAATATGGGTTAAATTTACGAATACAAAGAGTACATATACTATACTACAATATACTGTATTCATATAGTTTTACTACAGTATAATACAACTAAAAAGTTTGAAATTTTGACCAACCTATGTGGCAATTTGATTGGCCCAAAATTTGCCACATGGATGGTGTAGTAGGTGGTGTAAAATGTGAGTGGTGCACCATAGCCACCCCCAGAGAAGTCTCACATGAAAAAGAACTTGTCATGTTAAGAAGGTGATGGCTATGGTGGTGGTGCACCACCCACCAAAGTGGTGCACCACCCAAGTGACACATTGTGGTCCAATCCTTTTGCCACTTTGATCGGTTGACTATTCAACACATTTTGTATTTCTAGTTGGTATTTTCGTATTTGGTATTTCGAAAATACATGGATTAATGAACAAAAGTTAAAACAATACTCTTCCTTGGTCGATGGTGGTCAACGGCGGTGGTTGACCGACGATGGTGGTGGTGGTGGTGGTCGGTCGGCAGTGGCAGACGGTGGTGACCGACAGAGGTGGTGATCAGGGGTTGTGGACTGCTTGTGGTTGGCAGTGGTCGGTGGTGACTGGCCAACGATGATCGAGGTGATCCGTCAGAGATGGTCGGAGGTGGTCCCCTGGCGGTGGGCGGCGGTGGCAGGTGACACATGAGATGGAAGAGAGAATTTTAAAATCCCTACATTTTAGGTGATATTTCAAATTCCTCAGTTTTTTTTTTTTTTTTGTAACAAAAATTCCTCAAATTCACCTTATACAAAATACCTCCTAAAATCCGTTCATTTTTAAAATTCTTCGTACTTATTATTTAATACCCAAATAAGGTATTTTGCATTGATGCGTTTTAATTACACTTTTAAAATATTTTACCCTTAAATTTCTCCAAGTGGCAAAAGGATTGGAACACAACGTGCCAAGCGGTGCACCACTGCACCACTTTTGGTGGGTGGTGCACCATAGACGGAACCTATCAAGAATTCTATATAAGTGCAGGAGACTCAGATTCGTTGTATTAAGATTTTGGGTCAAGATGTAGTGTTAAACTCATTTACTTGATTCTTTATTTAGCCCATAAAAGAATTTCACGATCCTGAAGGAAGATCTCTCTGTGTTGGTGCTTTCCTGAATCTTAACACACACATAAATTTGCACAGTTTTCACCATCTATTTATAGTTGATTTCATTTTATTTTCTACATATTAGTCCTTTGATATTATCACCTAACCCTAATGTAGATGTGTACATAATTAATGTCCAAGGAGCTTTATGCTAACGTGATATTGCTACAGCACTACAAAGAAATGTATTTTAGCAACCAAATTTAACGACCACACTTAATCAGGTGCTAAATACAAAAATTCAATCGCTAAATAGCTAAATCAGTCGTTAAATGGTTTAGCAACCACCAAACGATTTAGCGATTAGGTAATTAGCGATCACCAAATTCGGTCTCTAAATATAAAAATTTGGTCTCTAAAAGGTTTAGTGACAGAATTTCCAGATTTAGCGACCGAATTTGGTGGTCGCTAAATACCTCTTTTTTGTAGCGACAGTAAAAAAAGGTGTCTTTTCCCGATAATTGAGATATTCATTCTTAAGCGTCTAGCCACAGCATCACAGTGATGAACTCTACCCATCTTCTAGGAATGATTGAAAAGGATCCACACTATCATTTGCTAGATAGCTAGACTAAAACAAAATACATAACATGTTCTTAGTACAAGTATGCCCTGTTGGAAAAAAAACACCCCATAAAGTCAAAACTAACATGATACAACCTTAACAAAAGCTCAAAAACAGGGAAACACCTCTAAAAATCCAACAACATCTAAAATTTTAAATAAATAAAAAAGTAACAACCATCTCTTCCAGCTGGCACACCAATACAATTCCTTCACCCCATACAAGTCTGAATCATTCCCAAGGGCAGGAAGATCCAAAGCCTCTGAAACCAACAACTCCCAGTAAGCATCAGGCTTACAATTCCTGCAACCAAAAATAGCCAACAACAGAATGCTAGCTCCCCCATATATCAAGAAAAATAAACACCTACAGAAGAAGATTATTAGTAATAACTGTCATAGGATATTCACTTTAAGTCCACATTAACCAAGTACCCTCCATTGGAGCCCCTTCTTTTGCAAGATTATCTGCAAACTGATTTGCTTCTCTATTTCTATGAACAAAGACAACATTCCTTAAAATACACAAGATTTTTGAAATTTGTTATGGTAGAACTGTAATTTCCATGGACAACCCACTATTTTATTCACCCATGCAATCGCATTTTTTGAGTCATACTCAACTATAATTTCCAGATTTTTCACCCACTCTTGTTGTAGAGACATTTCAAGTGCAAAGACTAATGCCAAGAATTCTGCCTCATTAGAATCTCATATGCCAATCGATGCAGCAAAAGAGCCGTACTTGTACCTTTTGGAGGAACCACCAACATTCCAATTTACAAAATTTAGAGGTGGCGGGTTCCAACATATAGTAGATTTGTTTTCCTTTTTCTTAATCCACAATTCGACACGATATAACTTGTGAGCTATTTCATTTGGGTTAAAGGGGCAACTTGGTTCCTACCCTTTAAGCCAAAACCCAAGTCTTAGCCTAATTTGATAATTTAGGTTCCCCCAATCAATATTTACCTTATCAAGGATAACATTATTCCTTTGGTTCCAAAGCGTCCAAATACAACAAAAAACAGTGACAACCAAAGTTTCCTTTGGAAGCCACCACCAAAGACCCCTAGCCAACAATCAAACCACTGCCTTATAGTTTTTGTGATTGGTATTTGAACATTCCACTAATCCAAGCATCCCATCCATACCTTCCATGAGTATTTGCAATGCATGAAGATATATCCAACAGGTTCTTCCTCACAATCACAGAAAGGCAATTAACTTCATTATCTGGGATCAAATTTAATCTTTTAAATTTGGTATAGATCAACCAATTGACATCCCAGTCTAGCTACCATTAGGCTTCCCCATGCTCTGTTTTTACCCAAAACCATAAGTACAGAATTAGATAAATTATTTCTAGGTCCTGATAATAACTAGGAACAGTCTAAAATTCTCCTTTGATTAGTGAGAAACAGTCTCTTTACAGGGCAGAAAATAAAAGTATCATCTACAAATTGTAGGTAGGCAACATTAACTACTTCATGTCCTACTTTTACATCTTGAAACATATTTTTTTCAACGACTTTAATCATTAATTGATTAAAACCTTCGGTAGCTATCACAAAAAGAAATGAAGACAATATGTCACCTTGCCTAAGTCTTCTTTGCATTTTGAAAGGAGCAATAGGTGATGGAGGCAATAGTTAAGCATTGATTTACCCAATTTCTCCGTTTTGGACCAAACCCCATAAGTTCTACCATATGATCCATATGAAATTCCAATTGATGGTATCACAGGCCTTTTGGAAGTCCAATTTCAGCAGGACAATATCTTTTTACTCTTTTTTGCCCAATGTACAATCTCATTTGCCATCAAGGCTCCATCTAAAATCTGAGGTCATTACATTTTTTATTCTAATGGCCAGGATTTTAGCTATGAGTTTATAGATACAACCAACCATACTTATAGGCCTGAAATCTTTAAGCCCCGTAGCACCATTAATTTTCGGGATTAAAGTAACCCAAGTAGTATTCATAGCTTTATGTAAAGTCCATTTTTCAAAAAAGTCCACAATCATTTTAATGAAATCTTCTCCCACTACTCCCCACATTTTCTTGACGAATCACAGATTAAAACCAGCATAGCTTGGTCCCTTTGTTGATTCACAAGCCCAAACAGCCCTCTTGATTTCCTTCTATGAAGGAATAACATGCAATTCATCTTTCTGTGTTTGTGCCAATCTTGGGAAACCCTTTCATCGATTTTCAAGCAGGTTAACTGATCATCAGTATAGAGATTCTTGAAATATCTAACAACTTCCTTTTTAATGCATCTAGGGTTCTTCAAAACCCGATCTCCAACCCTTAGTTTCCTTAGAGTCTTATTGTTTTTTCTAATAGTGGCAGTTAGGTGAAAATTTTTGGTGTTTCTATCCTTCTCTCTCGGTGCTTTTAATCTTGACAGCTACAACCAGTAACCTTCATTTCGTTTCAGTCATATCCATAATTGGGAAGTTAAGGCCATTATTCTAGCCACCTCCACTTCATTCAGGTCTTGCCTATCACCGAGATCATCCAAAATTACATTATTACCACTTTTTTTTGTGGAAAATAAAACTCTCAGAAATTGCCGGTTACTTTCAGAAATTTAAGATTTTCAAGTAATTATCCTTTTTCAAAAATGTGATAAAAAGTTTTTCCTTTTTCTTTCACGCACTAATAAGCATAAACAGCATAAGCATAAACGAAGCAAAGAGATACGAAATACTTTATATACATTCAACATAGGGCCTTCGTGAAGACAGGCCATTGACAGAAGTTTTATATGAGGAAAAACACAAGATGTACTAACAGAGGTAAGGTCTAGAAACCATAGCTTAAAAGAAAACATGGCTCATGACAGCTAGATACAACTATCAAGACAACACTACCCCAAAAGACATGATCCTATAGCTGGTCTGACTAGTGGTACCTATTGGGGAGACCATGGTGGCCATCCCCGTTCCCAGAAGGTGCGTCAGATGAAGAAGCATATGCCCCAATTCTCACATCGAGAGAGTCATCATCATCATCGTCAAGAGGGTGGTACTGTGGCTCCTCCTCCATGAGCTCCACAGGGTCCTCCTCAAAGAACTTGGGATCCTCCTCCATGGGTGAGGCCGGTGCTGCTGCCTACTTAGGTGGGTCCTGTGGGGGGGTCCAAAACCAACTGTCCCTGGTTCGCCAAGTGCTGCAGATAAAACCATGCTGGTGGCAATGAGATCTTGATCGTCTCTACGGTATGAGTCCTCCACTCCGGTCCTCCCACCTCTGAGCCATCAACTGTACAAACCGGGCCCGTATATGTGGCGGAGTGGTTCCCCGGATGAAACACCCACGCACCTGGGTCATGGTCATTCTCAAAGATAAGAGCCCGCACCCTCGAGTGAGCTTAGGGCATTGCCGGATCCATCTATACTCAAATACAAATATATGCCACATAGGGAAAGAAAACCAACAAGAAAAATACAAGGGTGAGATATCAATATATGGATTAATTACAATAACTATATGCACGATACGCAAAACAACATGTACAAATAGATATTCACATTCAACAGAAGATTTTTCAAAAATAAACATACATCCATTAATCATCGTCATTTCTTTTTTTGAAAAATGCATGACACTTATATATTCAACAATCTATCCTAATCTCCGGAGATCCCAACTTCATTTTAAAAAGAGTTGAACAAGCTCGATTACCAAATAACGCACGTGTTTTCCATAGCACACTGTCCATATCAAGGCTCAATGATCAACGTATATGGATTTCATTGTTCATCAAGGCACAATGATACAACATAACCCGAAATACCTTACCCTTCAATGCATTCATACAAAACAACGTGGGCACGTCTGCCAAATGCATGTAAAACTTTTCTTTGTGTTTCATTCTTTCCTTCGTCGAGGCTCAAGGCTCACGACCATTCATAAAATTTTCAACGTTTTAAAACTTTTCATCGTTAACACAGGACGTTTTTGTCCGAGTGTCCAATCACAAAAATCCTAGACCGATGCACCAGTCTTAGACTTTATGGTCATAAAAAACAACTTTCACCTTTTACTACGTTTCACCATGTTTATCACAACGTATGTAGGACACACAGTCCACAACAACGTATATAGGACACAAAGTTCACAACAACGTGACACAGATCATAGATCTACGTGTTTTTAAAACACTAGTATCCCGACTAGTATCCCGACGTCTTGGTTACTGGGTTCACTTTCAACGTTATTTTTCGTTCAAACACAAATACAAAACAAAACCTCCATAACTTCTCTAAGTTATTGGAATATTTTTGTTGAGTAAAACTCTTTTGTAAAAGAAAATTTTTCCATATGAAATTCATTTTTAAAAACTTTAAGTTATAGAAAAGTTCTTTTCTTTTTCAAAAATCCATTTTTATTTTGGAATTTCCCTTTTTCTGAAAAATATTGAAACTTTTTGAAAAATAATTTTTTTTTAAATCTTAAAAATAAACTTGTTTTTTTATGGTTTTTCACCGTAAAATATTTTCTAAAATTGATTTCTCTTAGGGTAAAATCATTTAAATTTTTAAATAATTTTTTTTCCTTAAAAAATGTTGATTTTAAATTCTCATCAAATTTTGAAAAGATAAATTTATTTTCTCTTTTACTAAAATTTTTCCTCAAATAAATATTTATTTTCAATATTCTTCATATGGTTTTCTTAAAGCTTTTATCTTTATTAATTGAGCTCTAACCATTGTTAGGCTTCCCAGACAACAACCAAATGGTGTCATAACCGATTACAACATGCATCAACTATATTCACACATTCATAAATAATTAACCAAACACAGAATTTTAAACATATTATTCAATCAAGTAAACAAATTAAACCACCATATCAAAAGTCAACAAACACATAAAGCCACTCACAAAACAACACATAGCTATCGTAAAGAGTATCCCTCAGACAGTCTCCCCTTACCTCGGTTGAAGGGTATAAAAAATCATCGCTTTCGTGTTTGATTAGAACGGACTTCGTCTCCTTACCACGATTGCAAGTCTAAAAAGAATCAAGCATGTAATATAAGTTAAAAATTCACAAAATCACCCTATTTCCTCCATGCATGTCTCGACCATGGTTAAGAAATGATGATAAAAATGTCAAATTTTTACAAGTTTTTGGATCAATGATCCTTAAGCATTAGAAAGGCAAGATCAAAGCTCATAACTCAAAAAATAAAACTCAACCCATCCGCTCCATGAATGAGTAGGTTTCGGCCTATACAAAAATATAGGCTAGTAATTTTTTATTTTTCAACTTTTGGACTCCATGCATGTAGTTAAAATGAGGATCAAAGCAAGCATCTTTCTTTAAAATATATATATTAGAGAGTTTTAAATCAAGTATGAGAAAAATTTAACAAAAACACTAATTTACTCCTATAGGGTTTTCGGCCACCCTAAGAAAATGAGTTTGAAAAATCTTTTTGTTACATGCAAACACATAAGATGAAAGTCGAGGTTGTTATGAGTTTATAGAAATTTGTTTCCTATTAAAAAGATTTTTCTAAGATTTTTTTTTTGAATGAAACCATGGACATGCAACTATAAAAATGTGACATGCATGTAGATGAAATGAAAGTTTTTGAAGAGATGAAGAGTAAGAGTGAAGAGTTTTACCCTTGGTGATGTGAAAAGGATGAGCAAAGTGATCAATCTCTCGATAGTAACAATGAAGTTTTTTATGGTTTTCTTTTATGAGTAAGGAGTGGAGTAAAGAGTGAAGAAGAAGAAGTGTGGTATTTATAGAGAGTGAGGGGGAGGGAGCCGTGAGTGAGGCAGAGAAATTGAGAGGAAATTTTGAATTTTTTTTTTTGAATCATAAATTTTGAGTCAAAGGAGATAAATGGTTGCTTGTAAAACTTTAGAAAATAATTTTTGTAAGTCATAATGATGACTTGCTCTTATGACCCACCATCATGTTCTTACACCAAGTCTCTTCAACCTTCACCTACTCCGTTTAGTCAATTCAGATTTCCATCCGGTTCCATTGATCTCTCGACTGTAAATTCCGATAATATTTCCTTTAAAGATTTCGTCCGAAAAATAATATTATATTATTTATAAATGAAAATTTTCAACATTATGGGAATCATTGTAAACGTGTTAGGAAATATAACTATTTCGTTCACGATTCAAAATTTGGTTTCCTGATCAGTAAAGTTTTACTGATAGTGAAGACGCAGTCCGGGTTTCGTATGTATTTTCAACCGAAATTATAACGATAGCTTCCTACGATAAGACAGATTATGAAAATAATTTTGATTTACTAAAAATAATTTCTCGAATTTAAAATAATAAACACACATACCAATACATATATCCTGGTCATAGAGAAGCGGAAAAAATAGGTGTGTTACACATGTCCTCTCAACTAATCCACTCAATATCAACAAAGACCCTATCAATACGGCTAGCAGAATTACTTTTATACCACGTGAATTTTTTACATAATAAGTGCATCTCAAAGCACCTCATTCTTGAGGGCCAATACTTGAAATCCCTCATGTTGGCCGAGGGTAGAGTGTTAACCCTTCCTTTCCTCTGGATTCAGGATTTCATTAAAATCACCCATGATTAACACGGGAGCTACAACTCCCTTCTTTAGGTCAATTACTTCCTCCCAAATAGCTTTTCTTCCTACTGTCATTAGGTCCATAGACAAGTAAAATTGCTACCAATCAATTCTTCTCAACTATCCTACCATATAGACAAATCCAGCACTCACCCTTAATACTATCTAATTTTAGGAAAAATGAGGGATCCCAACTATTAACAACCCCCCACTACCATCAATTGCAGGGACGTCATGCCAACAAAAGGGATCATTCCCCCACCATCTTCTACTACCTTGTTTGTTTAGATTTGAGGGCTTAGTCTCTACCAATCCCACAAGAGCTGGGCTCCTAGAAAAAATGACTTACCCGAACCCCCTAATCCTCTAATGTTCCATACTAAAAGATTCATAGCAACATGAGCAGTAAAATCCCATACCTTAGCCGACTATCAATGGGCAACAGATGCTCCCTGGGTTCGCTTCATGGTGCTTCTCCCGAGAAGGGTGATCTTCTGCACTGCTTCCTCAGCTTTCCTGGGTACAATTTCGAGCTTCATCCCAATTTCCGACGTTTGTTCATCTTTGAGTTCATCTTCAATTAACTCGACATTTGTGCTAGGTTTCACAAAGGAATCATACCCCTTGGTTGGTTTGTTGTTCGACCCTTTACTTTATTTTTTTACTCTTCTTTTTAGGTGTTTTACTTTTATTGACCGCTACTTTCTTCCTCCTTATGATTGCGGCCCATCCCAATAATCTTATTTGAATTTATGGCTTCAATATATGGCCTTTTATTTGTGAAGCCGGGTGACCCAATAGGGCCATGTTCCCCACTGATTTAGGACTTCTCTTTCTTGGTCCAAATCATAGCTTACTTGAGCTTGGGTTGTTTGGGTCTGTGATCCCTCAATTTCTATTATATCCCAAATTTTATTTGTATGTGACTAGCTTGATATCATGTAACAAAAAAAACTACCTTGATATCCAGGTTCCCAATGTGGTAGAGACAAAGTATCATCAATATCACAACGCTAAGACAAGCTTTAGAGATGTTTCTCTGATATGCTCATTTTTCACCCCCTACCTTTCCACTTCCCGAAGGTTCTTCATTTATTGTACCATGGGGAGACACCCATTTGCTTGCCACATCATCGTCATCTTTGTTGCTCCATTCCCTGGTACCATCCATATCTGACTCTGCAACCCGACTACATGACTGACTTAATTCTTCAGAGCCTGATATTGCTTACTTTGTATTCCAATCTAAATGATAATTGATCTCTTTTACATATATTTCATATTTCATACCCCTTACTTGTAAGAACAAAAGATCCTAAATTAATGACTTTAGCAATGTTTGGACCAGAACCTTTGCAAACTCCATTGAGGTACCCATTAACGATCTTTGGTCAATCCAAATAATCTCTCCAATGGTACTAACAATTTTTTCCAAGTTGCTTCTGCACCATGCATGTGGAGGGATACAAAAAATTTTCCACGCACTCACATCTTTTGCTACAACACTCTGTTTCAGACCACCACCTTAAATCCACAACTAGCTCCTTCATGACTTCACATTTATGAGAAAAAGCTAACTCTATCTCTTCATCAGATTCAAAAGTTACAATTTAAAATTTTCAAGATCTCTAAAAAACGTCACTTTGGGCCAATATTTACTCAATAGCTCTAGTAGGTCTTCAGCCTTCCATGATAGCCTTATTGAAGGTTGGCAATCATCTTTTTGTGCTCCTCTTCCTTCACTCTCCTTTCCTTCTCTAGCTTGCCATTGCATTTTAGGAGCATTCCCTTTTTTGCATCAGAAATACCTTGAAAGATCTATGATCTCTAAAAGAATCCAATCTCGGTTTGTCCATTCTTCTGTCCTCCATCTTATGCAGCTTGGTTGGTCTTCCAAGTTTTTTTATCTGAGCGTTCATCACTTCTCTCTCAAATCTTGCCCATTTGACATAAAGTTTCTCTCCATCCACTAGACGACCATTGAAACTACTAATTGCCTCCTCTACCAGACTTCTAGTTCCAAACCTGACAAAGCCAAACAATTTCTTGGTACCTGACTGATCTTTTCTTCACCGAAATATAGACATCTTTCACGTTTCCAATCCTTTGGAAGATTGCTTTCAAATCTTTGTTATAGATGTCAGGATGTATATTATCAATAAAAAGGTTAAAACAATATTTGTCCTCCATTCTCCATTTAGTCTTCTTAACGAGCTCCGCTTTCTTCCTGAGAAACCTACGCATAATCCATATCCTCTGACGCTTCGCCTTTGTGCTGAAACTCTCTTCCATTTGTACTTCATTGGTACTTCCAGATTTGTCAGTCTTTCACCACTCGCGTATCAGCTTAGCTTTTAGAGATTTATTGCATATAAGTTTGATTGTGAACATATGATCAAGGATATGTAGTGATAATAGTGTCTATGTGCAATATAGAAAGGAAAAAAACGGTATTGAGACGACAAAATATAGAAAAGAAAGAGGGAGCAGCAAACTCTCATGGGTTTAGCATAAAAAAATGGTGTAACAGACTATTTTGTTGAACATTTAATTTGTTTACATCAGTGATTAACTTGTATATAATTGGTGATCGACATGCTTTATGTTGATGAACTGATGCTGATGCTGCCAAGTTGTGTTTAGTACTCTAGTGGTTAAAATATGCTACATGTAATGGATCTTGGGTGGGGGGACAAGAACAGTGTTTGGAGCCTCAAAACAAAACCAAAACAAGGGTCGATATTGGTTCTGTGCCTAGAATTTGGGAGTCACTAATATTCCTACCACATGATTATGCTGGTGGCGTCTAATGTCCTCCATTGTTAAAGTTAAGGATTGCTCCTCCCTTCTTATTTACCTGATGTAACCGGTAAACTGGCAACAATAAGTAAAAAAACAAAAAACAAAAATCAAAGGAGTTCATTCCCTTTCGCCATTGTCATCGACTCCAGAGCTCCTTCCACAACCTTTCTCAATCTCCATCTATCTTCCTTTCTGAGCAGCAGCAATGAGGCTATTGTGGGATTCAGTTACGGACTATGAATTCAGTTTTCAAGCACAGAATATCCATACCTTAACAAAGATTGTCAATTCAACATTTCATTTCAGGGAAGGATGAGTCAATTCCTAGGGCATCGAAGTTCTCTAATGAAGATTGAACGGCAGAAGAGAATTGAGATACTACTTCATTATTGCTTTATTTCGTGCTCTGGAATCTGGATAGGTACTCAGGTCTTGTTGGCTTGCGGCGGAGACGACGGTGCTACTCTCATTCAATATATTCGTCGGTAATGTCATCAATCATTCAAGCCTGGCCAACAAGAGCAGCGTTGTTATCTCTGTCGCAAGCCGCGCTCACGACCCCCAACATGACCCAGACATCGTCGTCTGTGTTGCAAGCTACGTTGTCTTTGTAATAATCGAACGGGAGGTGATTTGAGGGGAGCTCCAGGGGTCGGAGTCAGATTTGTGGCCCTTGGGATGCACGGTGGTCTAGATGCTCACCGGAAAACCGACGACTTGGGAGGGAAATGACGTCGGAGTGCTAAGCCGAATCGGGAATTCTGGCGAGTTGCTGCGATTTCTGAGTCGGTTATCGGAACTCAGTTGTCATTTCATGGAGAAGAGCCTGTGTAGGGAACCGTGCGGCGGAGCTCCGATCGGCCTCTCAAAGATCCATTTTTGTTGTCGTGTTCTGCCAACGAGTTCCTCGATGCGTTGTCGACCGAGTTGACTCAATGTTCGTCGAGTTCAGCGACAAAAAAGAAGAGTAGGAGTAGGAGTTGACTCAGAATTGCTCCAAGTCAAGCACGCTTAACTGTGGAGTTCTTAAGTGGTGAGCTACCGAAAAGAAGATGCATCTTGTTGGTATAGACAGTACCAATCAATTCATATAAGTCATCCTTAACTGCAAAGTCCCATACCTACACAGTCGCAGGATCCCTCTCATTCTAGTGTGTGATTGGTTCATTCATGTGTCCCTCCACCTAGAAGCATGCCAGGAGTCGCTCCTTGTTCGTGCCTTCTTGCACCGGCGACCACTCCCCGTCCTCTTCAGCCCCTGGTGTCACACGATGGTCCACCGTCGTTGTCGAGCTGCCTCTGCCCTTCCCCAAGTATCCATCGCCGTCGTTGAGTCGCCTCTGCCTCGACCCAGATCTAGTCTCTTCCTTTAAACCACACACACACTCTCTCTGTGTAAAACCTCGTTTGTTTTTTGAACTTACCTTGATGGCCTGATTCTTCTGATTGAGTTGTTAATGTGTTGTAGATATCAACTTATGATGAGTGGCGACAGCAACTAGATGAGCGGTGAACCGTATGGCGACGGCGCGACTGAACACATATGAGGAAGGATGGGCCGCACATGGAGCTGGGTTGTGAGGCGGGTCTAGTTAAAGAGAAGTTATGCGGCGAACAATGACGACAGTGGTTGAGGAGGAGGGTGACAACAACGCATAAAGCTCGCGAGTCATGTAGGCTTCCGAGGTGTGATTACGAGTTTTGTTTGCGGGTCTAGATGGTGGGTATGATGCTATCGTGGTCAGCTTATGATGCTGCTGCTTTTCATTTCCGGGGTCATAGATCCATTCTCAGCTTTCCAAATGAATACCAGGCTCCTAATGCGAACTCTTCATTATCAGACGGTGCGTGAGGCATCGCCGGAGGAGATAAGGGTGGAGAAGTGTTTGTTGGTCGGAGGGGAGGAGAAAGTGGTGGTCCATTCCTTATTTTTATTTTATTTTATTAAAATACCAAATATATATGGCCTCATTATATTTTGAAAAGTTTCGGCCCTCCAACTCAACGTTGAAAGATGTTAGCCTTCACCGATTATGCTAGGTGTGACAAATGGCGAAGGCTAACATCCTCTAACTTTTAGTTGGAACACCGAAACTTTTGTAAATATAACCAGAATTTACAAGTTATCCAGTAATCAGATTATTAAATTGTAAAATTGCAACAACAAAAATTTAAAACCCGGAAATTATCCTATTCTCACCGACCATGTCCTCACCGCTCACGGCTCGACTTCCCATGAGACGAAGGATTCTATAAATGTTAGAATTGGTCGCACCATTGTCATCAACTAACAATTTAACAAATTGACATTAAGTGCAACAAAATCACCAACAAGCAAAGATGGACAATGAATTATAGAAGCAATTAATTATCTTTTTATCGTAGTGAAGGAATCTATTTACCAATGCGGTATTGCATAAACATAGATTATACGACTTCAAATTTGAATATAGGAATCTGGGCTTCCCTATCACAGTGCGAACAATGTTAGAGCTAGAAGCCCCTTTGGAGCTTAAAAATCGAAACTTTGGAAAAACCCTTTTGTGGGTATCACATTAAAGCAACCACAGTTTCCTTTTGATGATATGATGTATGTCCGAGTTTGAGAAGCCGTGGTTTCTCAATCATTCAGGAGAACTAAATGTTGCTTTCGGCATTGCTGATGTTGAGGGCTGCTTTAACCAAAAGTTGCTCTCCTACATTTGCCAAAAAAGATTGGATCTTTGAGGAGGGTGAAACCTGCGACCATCAAAAGAGAACACAAATCTTAAAACAGAGATTTGATTTCAAACTATTGAGGTTTCAAACTTCAAATCTTCCAATACTTGATTTTTGTCCAGTAGAGGAAATGGAGTGTCGTTGCAATGGTAGATGCTGCAAGTCTGGGTATGGTGGTGGTCAGTCGGAGACGTGGATATGGAGAGGAAATGGGAAAGTTAAGGTGATTGGAAAATCAGGTTGCCAAAAATTGATCTAAACCGTTGCTTTATTTTAACAATATATCAACAGTAAAAAAAAAGGGAAACCAAACTTCTCCCAGGTTTTTAATGGATGATGTTAGATTACGTCGTGACAAACGGCTTTTTCCTCAATCCTAACTCCTATATGGGAGGATGGATCCTCTCAATAGTTTTAATCGTTGATATATTGATATTAAACTGGAAGGGTGTGATGATTTTCTAAAAACCTGTTTGGCAAGTAATATTAATTTTATTAGTTTTATATTTTAACTTCACAAATTTTATTTTAGCAATTCTTTTTTTTTTTTTTGACAGATATTTTAGCAATTCTTAGTAGCAGAGAGAAGGTCTCATTAGAGTGGATGGCATGTCGTTGACGGCAAGGTGGTGGCCACCGTCGTTCTTCAAGGATTCTGCCATCGCCCCTTTCACCAACTGCAAAACCACCGTCAACCCCAGCCCTCGCCGCCCTCGGCAACTCTGCACCCAATAAATACGACGAGATCGACACCGCACCAGAGGAACGCGCCCACATCAGCACCATCAACATTGCCATCTTCGAGTACAAGACCGGGAAGGCGAGAACCACCACCACTGGCGTGGGTTTGTCATTCTTCTAGTATTGGAAAACTAAGTTTTACACTTTTCGTAATGCTAAATACACCATTTTTCATACAAATTTTCCTTTCTTGATTCCTTAAACAATGCCCTAAGGACACTTGTTAGCATTATCCTTGGAATAAATCAACGGTGTAGATTTATCACCTACAACCGGTAACACCTGTAATACAAAAACATCCCCACAACCACCGAAAACATCTATGCGCTTAGGAAACACCTCTGCCACCACCCGGAAGCACCTCTGCCGAGCAAGAGCAAGAAACACCTTCACCCATGTCTATTCAATGCTCCAACGTGCCGACATGGAGATTCAATTTCAACAGAGAAGCAAAACAAAATGGAATTTTCAACAAACGAAGGAGATTAAGAAATGAATACAGCGGCGTCGACTTGAACAGTCGTGCCCTCCGTTCAACAGCCACGCCTCCCCACTCTGTAGTTGTCGCATCGCGCAGCCCACCGCCGGCCAGCCGCAGTGTGAGCACCCTTCTCCTAGATCCGGAACACAATCAAAGAATACAGATCTGGAAACCACACCCCTCGCCGGAGAACACAGTGAAGAAAGAATACATATTACGCGAACAACGACTCCTCTTCATCCTCGTCGGCATTACCAGATGGATGTTTTAGATAGAGTATTGCTACTTTTTGTCATATGTTTTGTTTATGCTTTGTGACTGGGTGGTTGGTTTGCTGCTATTCACAGGTTTAATAGCAGTTTTATGTGTAACTCGTAGCCAGCTCCCCAATTGTGATTGTTGGTCTGCTGTCTTATTTCTTAATAATTTTTTATTATAAAAAAGAAGAAGAGGTTAATCGATCTCAATCTTGAATCATCACATAATACACATCAATTATTAATTATTTATTAATAATTACCAGTATAAAAGTGATGTAAAAAAATAATTTATGAATAGCATGACTGGGGAGTGCTGCATCTTAATTAGTAGCTAAAGACATTACGTGAAATATAAATTTAATCCATGCATATTTATATGTAGGTCTTTGGGAAGGACTTGTTCAGGGTGCTACGAGATAAGTGGGGTGCAGATTTTGGTTCCTTCATATCCGAGAAAGTTGTTGGTGTTGCAGGCGATGTGTCACTTGACAAGTTGGGACTTCAAGACGAAAAACGGAGGATCGAAGAGATGTTAGCAGAGATAAATATTATAGTACACAGTGCTGCCACTACCAAGCTCGATGAAAGGTAAATGAGATTGAAACGGTAATTTCCATGTTTTATATATAATAATACTAGTTCTTTTATGATTATCATGATTTATAATAAGATATTAGTGTTCACCTATATTTGAAATTCACTAGGGCATATATTAGTTCTATTATAATTTTAGAAATACTTGTAAGTACGAAGGTTGGTTTCGTACCTATGTACGAAGGAATGATTTAATTTTTAACACTATAATTTTTATCACTAATTCTCATTGTTTATTATTTTAATTTTTGAATTAATTCGTACTAATTTTGCACCTATTTTATTCATACTATATAACAATCATCTTATAATTATCATGTTTGTTTTTTTCAGATTCGATATTGCAATTGGTACGAATACGATGGGAGCTTTTAATGTCTTGAATTTCGCTAAAAGTTGTCGCAAATTAGAAATTCTTCTTTATGTCTCTACTGGTAGGTAAATCACAACCTTATGTTGAAAGCGGAATTTTGTTTGCTTATATTTTGTTGTCTAATTCAAAATTTCAAAAATCTCTTTCAATAAGCTTCTATTGAAGCTTATGCATCTTGAATTTCAAATTGAACAATTTTTTAAAACTTTTCTTTTAGAAAATGTGAATTAAGCTACATGCAAATATGAGGTTACTATCCCCATACATACATTTTATCAAAAAAAATCCCCATACATACATACATATATATATATATATATATATATATATATATATATATATATATATATATATATATATATATCACGAGTATATGTTATGAACAAAAATCGAAATCTAATTAATTGATTAAGGCAATTTGTTGTGAGCCATATACCAATACTATCTCACATATTAATTTGCTTCTAAAAGATCCAATCACAGCTATTTTATGCTACTTGTTAATTGAAAATATCCTTTTAATTCATTGCTTTAGATCTTTCGATACTCCTTTCATGTGATCCTGAGCCAGCTAGAGCAAGCTTCAGTCTAGAGCTTCCACATTATAATCAAGCAAAGCATCATTGACCAGTTTGCATTTCTGTTTCAGCTTATGTGTGTGGGCAGGCGGAAGGACTTATAACTGAGGAACAGTTCCATATGGGTCAGACTCCAAACAGGTCATCAAGATTAGACATCAACTTAGAAAAGCAATTGATTGAGGAAAAATTGAGCGAACTCCGAGCAAAGAATGCCAATGAAGAAACAATCACATCAATAATGAAAGAATTTGGAATTATAAGGTGCTGTGTTAATAAGTTTTAAATTTGAAGGACTATTTTAAATTTGAATTTAATTGACAAATTTAATCCACATGACATATCATAATTGATGAACACAAACAGGTCTTATAAAACGGCACCTAAGTTTTGTCCTATATATTAATACATGTGCTTTTTTTCCATGCCCCCCTAATTTTTATGTTCGATGATAATCTAGGGCAAATTTGCATGGATGGCCAAACACCTATGCTTTTACAAAAGCAATGGGAGAGATGCTTGTGACAAATATGAAAGATAATCTTCATTTGATCATCGTACGTCCCCCTTTCGTGATTGGTACTCACTCTGAACCCTTTCCGGGTTGGATTGAAGAAGTAAGGTACATAAAAATTAATGACGTATACTTCCTTTTTGTATGTAATAGTATTTTAATAGGATAGTTAATTACTTCATTATATATATATATGGATTTGCTAACGTACACATACCCACTTTTAGTTATAGCTTACTAACGTATTCTTTCTAAAAATGGGTGGGTGCACGTTAGCAAATCCTTATAGGGGTTGCTAACATACACCCACCCACTTTTTTAGAAGGAGTATATTAGCAAACTACACCTTCGAGTGTATTTTCCATTTTTTAGTTATAGCTTGCTAACGTACACCTTCTAAAAAATGGGTGGGTATACGTTAACAAATCTCATATATATATATATATATATATATGGATGGATGGATGTATCTATGTATATTTATAAGCAAGCTGCAAAAATATATTGATTGAGAGCACAATGAGTAGTCTAACCCGTATACAAAGTAACGAAGAAAAAGAACCTATGTAAAGTTAATACATAATCATTTTTGTAATGATAAGTTAATTTATAAATGAACATGTATGTAGTAATGTATTTTGTAAGTGTTCTTGTGCCTTTGATTGCCTGCATATTAATATTTATTATTTGTTTTTTAAATATAATTTATATATGTTTTGTAATGAGAATTAGTTTCATGAAATGGGTATGCAGGCACTAAATCATTTTATACAATGGTAAGAATTTTTTTACAAATCTATATTGTACTGGTCGAGGAGTAAAACTCGGCCACCACGCTTGGATGCACAATCCATAAAGGCGGGAAATATAGTATCTTAATATTATCTCAAATGATCTTGATATTATCTCAAATAACCTTATCTGGTTAAAAGAGATAAATCCCACCAATTAAGGAAATCATATATCCCAAAGAAGATTTAAGAGATAAAAAGAGATAAATCCAAATCTCTAAAAGATAATGGGATCCTATTATAAAAAGAGGAGAACCCTAAGAGAAGGACGAACCTTTTAACTAACCTCAGTGAATCTCCCTTAACCGTATTAGAGAAACTAGCTTGACCAAGAGATTATTGAAGAATCCTTGCTCGTTGGTATTCATTAGATACAAAATTAGGGGATTGAGATAACTGTATAACCAAGGGTTGAACTAAGAACTACGTCTGACTTTGATTCCCATTGGGATACGTAGGACCGGAATCCAATATTTTGTCAAGCCATAATCTAAAACAACCCCGGTGTTCACTCTTGGTTAGACGTTCTACGGCAAGATTCCGGCAAGTTGGATCTCGGCAGGAACATTTGGCGCCCACCATGGGGCCGAGGAAAAACTTTCCCCGGTTCCATAAGAAGATTTAATGGTAACTACACGGAATGGATTGAGGGGAGGGGCGAACAGCGCGAACCATGTTGATCACGAGACTTCGAATACGAGCCAAAACCATGACAATCCCCCGCCCCCACCCCACAATGAAGATAACCCTCAGTTGGGAGAGGTTATGGCACAGTTAAGGCAGCTTCGTCAGGAGAACGAGAGGATACATGCTCAGAATCAAAGGATGTTAAGACCTCGGAAAAGGGAAAGATCAGCAACACCTTCCGGGGAAGAGCAGTCCTCACCCGAGGGTAGCCAAAAGGATCCATCGTACGTGCCTTCTCATTATGATACGAGCAGACCGACCAAGACCAAACCTCGCCCAGAGGGTACATGAGTTAAATCTCGTGCAGAAGGGACTATCTAGAAAGAATGGGTAACAGACCGATGACCGAGGTTACCATTCACCGATGACATAGATGAGGTAATCATGCCTGTAAATTTTAAACCTCTTAACATTGATAAATTCAATGGCACCACTGACCCAACCGAACACGTGGAATCTTTTATTTCTTTTGTTTACTTGGTGACCGATTTGGAAGCTGTCATGTACAAAATTTTTCCAACTACTTTGCAAGGCCCTGCCTTGACTTGGCTTACGAATCTTCCACCTCGGTCAATTGATTCTTTTGATGTGCTTGTAGCTAAGTTCACTGCACAATTTGCAGCGAGCCGAAAGCATAAAAGGCACTCGGTCTCGCTGGTGAATTTTAAACAAGAAAAGAATGAATCACTTAGAGATTATATGGCTCGTTTTAGTGCTAAATAAATTTTAATTCCCAATATGAGCTCGGAACTCTGTCTACATACCGTCATGGACAGTTTGAAGCCCGGGCTATTCTTTGAGTATTTATCTCGGAAACCATCGAGAGATTTTGAAGAACTGCAAGAAATGGCCATATGTTTCATGAACTCGGAAGAGATGGTAGAATCCAAAAAGAGGGAAAGAGGTATTGAAGACAAGAGCTCGGCCCCGAGCAAAGAAAGAGACAGAGGGGCCAATCCACAAAGGGCCCAAAAGAGCAACGAAAGGGGGTTCTCAGAGAGGCAACCCAGGTACCAGTCCTATACACCGCTAAACCAATCCCGAGCAACCATTCTCCAAGAGGTGTGCAACACCAAGTTACTCACCTTACCTCGACCGTCTAAAACTCCAGTCAATGCTGACAGAAGTAAAGAGTGTAAGTGGCATCAAAACTGTGGTCACTCCACTGAAGACTGTAAAACTGCCTAGGAAAAAATTTGAGAACTTGGTACAAGCAGGCCGTCTTGACCGATTCATTCACCGAGATGATAATGGAGGCGGACCAGCTGGTCGACGACGAGGAAGACGCGGTTATGACAATCGTAACCGAGGTGCCAACTAGCAAGGTAACAATCAAAATGAAGATTGGGTGCATAATCAGAGGGCTCCTAATGATGAAGCAGAAAGAGGAGTCAGATGGGTCATTAATACAATCTCAAGAGGTTTTGCAGGTGGAGGAACAACGAGTTCAGCTCGGAGGCGTCATGTAAAAGCCATCCGATCTGTCAACTCGGTGTCCGGAAAACCTACAAGGCCGAGACCTCCCATAACTTTTTCAGATGATGACTTCCAAGGGTTGGATCCTAATCAAGATGACCCAATGGTGATAACGGTCGAATTAGCCAACTACTCGGTCAAACGAACACTTGTTGATCAAGGCAGCTCGACTGATATTTTGTACCTGGCAACCTTTAAAAAACTTGGAATTCCAGAAAATCTGATAAAGGAATAGGAGGACAAGCTAGTAGGGTTCACCGAAGAGCAGGTAAAGACCCGGGGTTACATAGACCTCTTGACAACATTTGGTTAAGGCAAGCTTGCTCGAACCATATCAGTCAGGTATTTTATCGTGGATGCCAACACATCGTACAACATCCTCATCGGAAGACCAACTTTGAATGAACTCGAAGCATTTGTCTCAACCCTCCACCTCACTATGAAATTTCCAACTGGCTCGGGAGAGATAGCTATCGTCCGAGCTTACTAGAGGATGGCTAGACTGTTATGCGGACAGTTTGAAGGTGACCAGAGACCCAAATATCACAGAAAATGCTAAAGATGATAAAGCAGAAGTGGTAAGTTCAGTCAGCTCGGAAAACTCGATCTGCATGTTCGAATTGGATCCAAGGATGGAGATGTATGAGTCCCGAGCTGAACCAAGAGAGTCTTTGGAGAAGTTCCAACTTGGAGCCCAAGCCGAACAGTGCACAAAGGTTGGCAGCTAGCTCGACCCCTTGCTCAAACAACAGATTCAAGCTATTCTAAGGAAGAATGCCGACTTATTTGCTTGGAAGACATCGGATATGCCTGGCATAGACCCCAATTTTCTGTGCCAAAGGCTATCCATATGTCCATAGGTCAAGTCTGTAGCTCAGAGAAAAAGGAAGCTCGGCGAAGAAAGGCGCAAGGCAGTAGCAGAGGAAACTGCGAAGCTGATTAAAACAAATTTCATCGGAGATGTGAAATACGTTACTTGGCTAGCTAACGTGGTGTTGGTAAGAAAGGTCAACGACAAATGGAGGATGTGTACCGACTACACCGATCTCAACAAAGCGTGTCCAAAGGATTCTTATCCTTTTCCCAACATTGATAGATTGGTGGACGGAGATTCAGGTTACAGAATCTTGACTTTCTTGGATGCATATTCAGGTTATAATCAGATAAGGATGTATCCACCTGATGAAGAAAAAACGGCATTTATGACTGATGGGGCAAATTACTGTTATCGAGTAATGCCTTTCGGTTTAAAAAATACTGGTGCAACATATCAAAGGCTTATGGACAAAGTGTTTGGGGAGACCATGGTGGTGGTGGTAAAGTCCAATAACCCAAAGCAAAACCTAGCCGACCTCGAAGAAACTTTTGGCCAACTCAAAGTACAACATGAGGTTGAATCCATAAAAATTCTCGTTTGGTGTAGAAGGAGGGAAGTTCTTAGGATATATGCTAACACATAGAGGAATTGAAGCTAATCCTGATAAATGCAAAGCTGTCATTGAAATGCGGAGCCCACAGAGTGTGAAAGAGATACAGAGGCTAGCTGGCCGATTAGCCTCTCTATCTCGCTCTCTCCCAAAGTCTACAGAAAAATCAAGACCCTTCTTTCAGCTTCTGAAAAAACCAAAAGAGTTCACTTGGACCGAGGAGTGTGAAAAGGTCTTTGAAGATTTGAAACTTTTTCTGGCCTATCCCCTGATCCTAAATCGACCACAACTCGGCAAGGATCTATATTTGCATCTGTCTGTCAATGATTATGCAATCAGTGCAGTAATCATCCAGGAAGAAAAACAACAAATGCCGGTGTATTACGTTAGTAGAATTTTGAAAGATACGGAAACACGGTATCAAGTAATTGAAAAGCTCGCCCTCGCTTTAGTCATGGAAGCTCGGGGGTTACGACTTTACTTCCAGTCACACCAAGTTATAGTCAAAACAGACCATCCAATAAAGCAAGTTCTCGTAAAACCTGATCTGGCAGGACGAATGATAGCCTGGTCAATCGAGTTATTAGAGTTCGGTTTGCAATATGAGCCGAGGGGATCCCTGAAATCACAATGTCTCTCCGACTTCATTGCCGAGCTCTCTTTAAAGCCAAATTCAGAATCTTTCATCTGGCTTCTATATGTTGATGGTTCATCCAACTTGAAAGGAAGCAGAGCTGGAATAATTCTTGAAGGTCCTGATGATCTAGTCCTGGAGCAATTCATGAAGTTTGGGTTTACTGCTTCAAATAACCAAGCGGAATATGAAACCCTTTTTGTAGGACTGGTGCTAGCTAAAGAAGTTGGAGTCAAAGAGTTGAAATACCGAAGTGACTCATAACTTGTAACAGGACAAGTCTCGGGTGATTATCAAACAAAGGATCCCCAATTAACCAGGTATCTTTGTAAAGTTAATAGTTTAATTTCAGAATTTGATAATTTTACTATTGAACATATACCTCGCAAGGAAAATACCAGGGCAGATCTGTTGTCTAAGTTGGCTAGCACCAAAAACGCTGGCCAGCTAAGAACTTTCATTCCGGAGAATCTCCCTGAGCCGAGCATAAAGAGTGTCGAGGTAATAATGACCGAGCACTATGATCGGGGCTGGATGACACCTATTTGGGAATATTTAGCCTCGGACAAATTGCCCAATGATCCTAAAGAGGCAAGGAAAATCCGTATAAAATCTTGCCATTACACCATCCGAGATGGAGAGCTATACAAAAGAGGATTCTCCATGCCTTTACTAAAGTGCATAACAAAGGAACAATCCGAGTACGTAATGGACGAGATGCATCGAGGAATATGTGGAATGCATTCAGGTGGACGATCTCTAGCAGCTCGGGTCCTACGAGCGGGGTTTTACTGGCCGACCATGAGATCGGACTTTGCTGCCTGGACCAAAAAGTGTGAACCGTGCCAGAAGTTCGCCAATGTTGCACGAGTGCCAGGAGAAGAGCTCTATTCCATGTTCTCCCGATGGCCTTTTACTATGTGGGGGATGGATATAGTCGGTCCCTTACCGGTTGCTAAAGGTCAAGTCAAATTCTTGCTAGTAGGGGTTGATTACTTCACTGAGTGGATTGAGGCTGAACCAGTAGCTACCATAATAGCTAAAAAGGTTCAGAATTTTGTGTGGAAAAACATCATATGCAGGCATGGCCTACCTTACGCAATTGTTACAGATAATGGAAAGCAGTTCACTGATAAAGGGCTTAGAGAGTTCTACTCCAACCTCAGAATCAAGCATAAGGTAACCTCGGTTGAGCATCCACAAACCAATGGCCAAGCCGAAGCAGCCAACAAAGTCATTTTGAACGAGCTCAAGAAAAGTTTAGGCAAATCGAAGGGAGCATGGGCCGAAGAATTACCAAGCATCCTCTGGGCTTACCATTGCTCACCACAGTCATCAACTGGTGAAACACCATTCAGGTAAACCTATGGAACTGATGCAATGATTCCAGTTGAGCTCAGTGAACTTTCTTTCCGAAGGCAGCATCATGACGAAAATAAGAATGAGGAAGAAGTCCGAGTTGAGGTTGACATGGTTGAAGAAGTCCGAGATGAGGCAAGAATCAGGGAAGAGCTATGTAAGCAGAAAGCAACTCTGAAATACAACTCAAGGCTGCAGCCAAGGGAATACGTGCAAGGTGACTTAGTGTTGAGACTACAAAATGATGCAAGAAAAGACTCCAAAGTGGGTAAACTCGCAGCAAACTGGGCGAGCCCATTCAGAATAGTTGAAAGTCTAGGAGATGGTGCTTATAGGCTAGAAGAGTTGTCGGGAAAGGCCATTCCAAGAACTTAGAACACCTCTCACCTTAAGTTTTACTTTAGTTAAAGTTATGTAAATAGGTGATGTAATCTTTTTCCTACCCCGGTCTTTTTCCCACGAGGTTTTGGACGGGAAGGGTTTAACGAGGCACACCAGGAAAAATAAATAAATAAAATCTATTTCAGTTGCATTATTCAGCAAGAATATTGTTATATGTTTAAAATTTTATTTATAAAAATGCAGAGCCTAAACAAGTTGACCAAGCTAAAATCGACCGAGTTGAGATCGAAATGTCGAACCTAAGGAGGCAAAAACTAAAGACCTAAGAAGGTTGACCGAGCTAAAATCGACAGAGTTGAGGTCGAAATGCCGAACCTAAAAGAGGCAAAAACTAAAGACCTAAGAAGGTTGACCTAGATAAAATCAACCGAGTTGAGATCGAAACGCCAAACCTAAAGAGGTAAACAATGCCTAAAAAGGTAATTAAAAACCTAAAGAGGTAATCCGAACTAAAATCGAAATGCTAAGCCAAAATAGCTGACCGAGCTAAAATCGAAAGGCCAAGCCTAAAAAGGTAAATAAAAAACCTAAGAAGGCTAATCAAGTTAATGACAAAAGACTGAGCCTAGAAGGAAACCAAAGACCCATGGTGTCAAAAAACCTTAGGAGGTTAAATTTAAAGTAACCGAGCTCCAAAAGCTCAAATAGGCCGAGTAAAATACCAAGCGTAAAAACCGAGTACTAACTCAGAAAAAAGTTAGAAACTTAAATGAGTTAAAGAACTGGGTCTAAGCCGATAACAACTTAAGGAAATTAGCTGTGTAATTTCAAATGCACGGTTGAAGACCATATGTAAAAATCCGAGTTCCAAAAGCCAGCCGAGTTACAACATAAATCATACAAGACGAAGTATAAACATTAAAAAACTTAGAAAATTTTCTAAGTTAAAACACAACTCGTGATCCAGAAACAAACACATAATGACATTAATTAAATGGGCAAAGCCCAAGAGTACAAAAGGTTCCAAAATAAAAAGGGCATTGCCCTGGAAACAAACTACAAAGAAATTATTTTCCTAAGTTACTCATGGGCATCCCCATGAGCAATGGTTCCAGCAGGAGTAGAGTTAAGGTCATCCTCAGCACTCGGAGGAACAGCAAAAGATGGATCAGGTAAAGCCATTTCACCCTCCCCAACAGCTTGCTCCTCAACTTCCTCCTCTTCCTGGCCTGCCTCTTCTTCATCCTCGAGCTCGGACATAGGAACTAGGATTCCATCTTTATTAAAGTCCTTGTCCACATTAGCAAGGGAGAAGTCCGCGTTGGGTTGAAGTGTTGAAGCTGCTTCAGAGCTCGGGAGAAACCATTGACGTGCTCCTTCATGATGGTGGTTTCGGCTTCACTCAGATCAGCTTGAAGCTTGCGGTTAGCTTCCCTCTCGACCTCCAAAGATTGTTGCAATTGAGAACAGGAAGCATGAGAGTCTTCAACGGCTTTTTACAAGCCGGCCTTCTCTTCCTTCTCTCTATCCAACTTCTGATCAAGAGAAGCCTTATTTTTCTCAAGCTCGGTCTTTTGAGCCTTTAGCTGGCCAACAGCCTGAGCTTGCTCCTCACATTTGGCCACAGCTTGAGCCAACTCGTCCCTCACCCTCAGGGCATGAGCCGCATCGGCCTTCATCATCTCCATCTTCTTGACGTTCTCGAAAAACTGGTGACTCCAGAAGCGAGGCAATCCGAAGGGCATAGGTAGAAGCAGCCTCCATGCACCAGGCCCTTGCTCCAGCAAAAGTCGGGCATCAGCAGGCTTGAGCACCTGGCCGTCGATAAGAGAACCAGGGCTAAACTCATTACCCCAAAGTGAGCCGGAGCCCGGGTTGCAGGTCTTCCCGAATCCTTTTAGGGAGGCGAATGTTAGGGTTGAAAGCATCAGTAGCCTTCTTCTTTTTCCTTTTGGCTTCAGGAACAGGAGCTGACCCACCAGCGGTTTGGTGAACCGACTTCTTCATCAAAGCTTTATAGTTGAATTTCCCAATTACCACTACAAAAAGGAAATTGGTCAGATACAAGTATGCTGCAAGGTAAATAAAATACCCACTAAAAAGCTACTTACAATCAAAATCGGCTTGCCGAGTTGACGATTTGGGAAGCAATAAAAGTTTCCCACAAGGCAGTGGCCGAGGATAAAGCCTAAGGAGCTCAATATCGATTCTTTCTTGAGTTGTCATGCAGCCGACATCGAAGCTAGAAAACTTGGTGGGATGGGGTTGCCAGTAGAAAGGAAATTTAGGGTTTCCAGCCGAGTCAAAAAAGAAAAACTCATTACCCTCAGTAGGTCGGACTTTGAAGAAATCCGACTTGAAAAACTTATACGAGCATTTATATAGCCCGATGATCCCCCTTTGCTCAACCCAACTCAGGGAGATCCAGCCAACTCGGTCCCTGGTCGCGCTGTCGCCACGCGCCAAAAAGAACGAGCAATTATGAAAATAATGCAGTATAGAGCGACAACTCGAATCGTCTCTCAAGGACTCTTTAGGTGTTGTTATTATTAACAGAAAAAGTTAGGAATGGGGGGTTTTGGATTGAAACTAAAATAAAGAAAACAGAAACAGAACAAAGAAAGAAAACAGAGCCGTAAACAGATTAACAATAAACTAAAGCGATTAACCTACTGCTTTTGGTTTCCCAACTATCATTGGTTCATGCAAATTCCTAGCCCTAAGCAGATTCTAATCCCCTCCCGGTTGTAGCAACAATTAACAAACGAAACTACTGCTACAGATATATGTTCCTAATCCCGAATTAAACAAACGAGGTTAAGCTCTCATGAACTAAACGAACATGAATGAACACACGCGAATTAAACAAACGCGATTAAGTATAGGAACATAACATCACCGGAACGAATCAATACAATACTATACATTCCTGAATTAAACAAACAGAAATATAAAGCATGGCATTGAAAAGAGAAAAGGAAATGAAAACAGGAAATACAAGAACCTCAAGTATGGATAGAAACCAATTACAGTAGATTAATCTAGGAGACTAGTTCTCCATTACAAAAGAAAACAATAAACTAAGAGAAAAAAAAACAAAAGACTAACAAGTTCAGAAACTAGCCAAAATCTAGCACTTCGACTAGCCTATTCAGTTCTGCCTAAGACTGCTTATATACACGTTTCTGGAACCCAAGTCCTCGCGAGGCGAAGCACTGCTCGCGAGGCGAATAACATGAAAGGTCTGCAACTCTTGGTCTTCTCGCGAGGCGAGCATAGCTTCGCGAGGCGAACTCTTCAAATTCTCAACTGTAACGCCCGTGACCATCAACATGCCCAAACCGTGATGGCTTCTGACTTTCAAGTATTCGCGAGGCGAAGGAATTCTCGCGAGGCGAACGCTTCAACTTCAAAACTGCCACGGCCGTGATCTTTAACACGGGTAAACCGTGATCGTCTCTGACTTTTCAGGCTTGCATGACTCGCGGGGCGAGTGGCTCCAGATTTATTTTATTTTATTTTATTAACCTGAAAAACAGAAAATAAAAGTAAATACTTTATTCACTCTAAATCAACTAAATTAACTTAAAAACAATTTACAGACTCAAAATATTACTTAAGGACAATCAAGTCTAATTTGGGTAAAAATGATATAAAATAAGCACAAAGCCATGGTCTTTATTAGTTATAAAACCAGTCAACCAGAGGCTCATCAAAATACCCCAAACTTAAACTTTGCTTGTCCCCAAGCAAACTACACTCAAAAACTTAAAAAGACTCAAGACCTGGCAAGCTTAAGAATTCAATCAACTTTCCATAGATTTCAAGCAATGCTCTACAAAACATTTTTCTTTCAATGTTCCCCCCTTACAAGCAAAACAATCCCCACATTCATTTATTCTAAACAGTTGAGAAATTAATTATTCAGACAATCAGAAATCTAAGCAGGGGATCTAAGTTACACACAAGAGGGAGATCACCAAATTCAAACAACTGCCTTCCTCACAAGGGAAATTTGTGTTCACTCATTCGCTCAGTTTGTGTCAGGCTATCAACAATTCACTCAATTTCACTTTTAAGAGCACTTCCCATAAATTTGATTTTCATCTCAAAATGATTCCCACAGAAAACATGCAAGCAACATCAAAAGGTCTTTTATGGGTTGTAATGGGGCCTGGCTAAGGGTAGGATATACAAAGGAACTAGGCTGAAGACCCTAGGAACTAAGAGAGCATGAAACATTTTTACACTTTGAATTTAAATCAAGTTCCTTTCTTAATTTTTTTCTTTATGTTTCTGGGTGGCTACAGCCTCTTTATTTCTTTTAGACTTTTTGAAATTTTTGCACTTTTATTTATTTTCATTTTTTTTCTATTTCTTTCTTTCTTTCTCTTTTTTTTTATTTTTTTTTTCACAATTTTTTTTTTATTTTTTTTTTATATTTTTTTCTATTATTATTTTTTTCTTTTTCCTAATCCCAAACAACACATTGCACCGGGTAGCCACCCCAAACTTTAGTTTCTTGCACCCATTCTAAGATTACATGCTCTCCTAATCCTAAGATCGGGTTAACATGGTTTTCCAGATTTTTGGGCTTATAACATTAGGTTATCAAGAATTAACAGGCTAATAGGCTCAATAGGGCTAACTAAGGAACATGCATTAGGAATTGGTTATTTTTAGGCCAAGTAGCTATTTACAAAGAAAATGCCTAAATCATTTGAAGCAAACATATAATCATGCAAACCAAAAAGAGATTCAATCAAATTCAGGAAAGTGCAACTTAAAAAATGATTTCACACAGTCAAAGAACATGTTGGAGGCTCAAAACCTCACCTGGACATTTATGCAAATTGTTTAACTGAGATTCTATCCCTAGTGTGTTCTTCCTATCACCCCAAACTTGTCATAAATCATGCCATCATAATAAAATCTCAAAGTTCAGTTTTCAATCATATGGGGATCATTTTTTCAAAAATTTCATATCCTAGGGGGAAAACAATCAATTAACATGCAATCCATCTATGCAAATATTAATCAAATCCAATAAACTTGCCAACACTAGACTCAACACACAAATACTCCTGAGCTTCTCAAATTATTCAGGAGCTTTATTAAAAACAAAACAGAAATAAAGCAAAGAAAAAAAAAATTAAAAGAGCAAGGTAAAGAAAAACTCATTGAGGGGCGGTTCCACCGGGATCCCATTGCTTGTAGCATAAGTCCCACATGGTAGCCAAAGGGTGGTAGTTCATTCCATGCTTCCCTAACTTGCAGCCTTTATATGGAAGTGGGTGCTTGACAATCATAGTAACCTCGCCCAGTGCGGCGGACTTTTCACTTCCTCTGGGGTCACAGATGACCTCTTTCTCAATAAAATCCTCCCAATAAAAGTGGGGCTCAACCTCTTGGACTGGCCATGGTGCAAATTCCATAGGCTTAAACTCCATCATTGGTTCCTCAGGGGGAGATGGCAAACAGTTAGAAACGGTTACCGGTGGTGCTTCAACTCCTGCAAGGTCTTCATCCACTGCACTACCGGATTCATCACTTGTTAAACCTGCAGAAATCTCATCACACACCACAGAAAGGTTAGAGTTAGTACAGTTAGTAAATATATTACAATAAACTAAATCAGAAAGCGGCTGAATGTCTGGAAGTTGCTTGAGCTCTATGGAGGGTGGCTGTTCAATGGATGGTATATTTGGAACTTCGGCTGAACAAACAGCATCACTCTCACTATCACCCTGCAAAATAGAGTCAAGAAACCCAGCACAAACATCACACGGGTTAGTGTCAGTACAGTTAGTACATGTAGTAAAAGAAACTGAGTTAGTAAAGGTTTGATTGTCTGGACTTTCTGCACACGGTTCATCCACCCCATCACTCTCAACACATGCATTTGCTTTAATTGCATCATCTACTCCCAAAGGTTCTTCATCATCCTCAAGCACGGTGGAGCAGATGTCCTCTTGATCCTCCTTTTCTAAGTTTCCTGAAAAAAATAAACCTGCAAAACGATCTGCATTTTCTATTTTTCCTGAAAAGTATAAACCTGTGAAACATTCTACACACAAAGCAGTTCCATCACAATAACAAGCATTAGGATCAGGGGATTCAACACATAATTCATCATCAACAGAATTATCATCATCAGAATTATCATCAAAAGTATTTTCAGGAATAACCATCTGTGAATCCTTATGTTCCTCAAGGGGTTGTGGAGTTAGCATTGCAGCCGAGTTGGCGGTAACTTGATCAATTAGAGCCCACAACTTTTGAGATTCAGCTTGGTCCCTCTGTTGGGCTTCACGATTACTTGCCTCCATTGCCTCCATCCTCTGTTGAAATTCAAGATTGTATGCCATCCGTTGATTGTTCTCTTCCATTTGTTGTAGCATTGAAGCAATCTCATCCAAGGTGCTCCGTGAAGGTTCGGAAGGTGCAGAGGTGGTCACTTGGCTAGGATAGTATGGTGGTGACTCACTAAAATTAGGATAATACATGCAAGGTGGTGGTTCATAATAAACATTAGGCAAATATCCATACATGTAATTATCCATGGCAATCAAACATCCAGACAAGCAGACAAAACTAACTAGAAAAGAGAAATTTTTTTTTTAATAAATTTTTATTTTCTGCTAATAACAACAAACCAGAGTCCCCGGCAACGGCGCCAATTTTTGGTCGCGCTGTCGCCACGCGCCAAAAAGAACGAGCAATTATGAAAATAATGCAGTATAGAGTGACAACTCGGATCGTCTCTCAAGGACTCTTTAGGTGTTGTTATTATTAACAGAAAAAGTTAGGAATGGGGGGTTTTGGATTGAAACTAAAATAAAGAAAACAGAAACAGAACAAAGAAAGAAAACAGAGCCGTAAACAGATTAACAATAAACTAAAGCGATTAACCTACTGCTTTTGGTTTCCCAACTATCATTGGTTCATGCAAATTCCTAGCCCTAAGCAGATTCTAATCCCCTCCCGGTTGTAGCAACAATTAACAAACGAAACTACTGCTACAGATATATGTTCCTAATCCCGAATTAAACAAACGGGGTTAAGCTCTCATGAACTAAACGAACATGAATGAACACACGCGAATTAAACAAACGCGATTAAGTATAGGAACATAACATCACCGGAACGAATCAATACAATACTATACATTCCTGAATTAAACAAACAGAAATATAAAGCATGGCATTGAAAAGAGAAAAGGAAATGAAAACAGGAAATACAAGAACCTCAAGTATGGATAGAAACCAATTACAGTAGATTAATCTAGGAGACTAGTTCTCCATTACAAAAGAAAACAATAAACTAAGAGAAAAAAAAACAAAAGACTAACAAGTTCAGAAACTAGCCAAAACTGGCTAATTCTGACTAGCCTATTCAGTTCTGCCTAAGACTGCTTATATACACGTTTCTGGAACCCAAGTCCTCGCGAGGCGAAGCACTGCTCGCGAGGCGAATAACATGAAAGGTCTGCAACTCTTGGTCTTCTCGCGAGGCGAGCATAGCTTCGCGAGGCGAACTCTTCAAATTCTCAACTGTAACGCCCATGACCTTCAACATGCCCAAACCGTGATGGCTTCTGACTTTCAAGTATTCGCGAGGCGAAGGAATTCTCGCGATGCGAACGCTTCAACTTCAAAACTGCCACGGCCGTGATCTTTAACACGGGTAAACCGTGATCGTCTCTGACTTTTCAGGCTTGCATGACTCGCGGGGCGAGAAATCCTTCGCGGGGCGAGTGGCTCCAGATTTATTTTATTTTATTTTATTAACCTGAAAAACAGAAAATAAAAGTAAATACTTTATTCACTCTAAATCAACTAAATTAACTTAAAAACAATTTACAGACTCAAAATATTACTTAAGGACAATCAAGTCTAATTTGGGTAAAAATGATATAAAATAAGCACAAAGCCATGGTCTTTATTAGTTATAAAACCAGTCAACCAGAGGCTCATCAGTCCCCGAACCAAACTTTGTAAAAGTAAAGAAACTTAGGAGCAGTGGCCTCTATCCCTATCTGGCCACACAGAATTTGGAAGGCTTTCAGGAAGACCCAACTATTCGGGTGAAGCTGGGTAGGAGCGACGTTCATAACTCTTAGGACTTTGCACTCGAATGGGGTGAAGGGGATTGTGATACCAATTAGTTCAAAAAAGGTCTTGTACACATATGTAAAATGTGGTTCATCAGAAGGGGGCGAAGAAAAACATGTTCATCTTCTGCACAAGGAAGACACTCTACAGTACCACATGAAGTAGCAACCTTGTTTTTTATGGTTTGGAGGGATTCAAAGTCCCTGAAGTTAGAATGAAAGGCTCCCGCATATGGCTTTACCCAGAAATACCCAGGAATAGTAATATCCGGGTATGGGACTCTAGGCACCCTCTGGGTACGCTTACGGCGCTAAGGGGCGGTTATGGCATCAGGAGTAGCGGAGCTACTCTCATCAGAAGAGGAAGAGGCACCGTTGGCACCTCCACCACCATGAGAGGAAGACAGAGAAGGATGAGGAGAGCCCCCAATCAGATTGATTTCGGGCTCTACGATCTGAACCCCAGAAGAGGCATTCTGGGATACCTCGAATGAAGTCTCCATAGAAAAAAAAGAATGAAACAAAAGAAATAATGAAGGCGTACCTGGAACAGAAAAGGGAATGTAGAAACTTGAAGGATAAGAGCTTGAAGAAAGGTTTAAGCAAGGAGGAGGAGGCAAAATGAGCTCCTTAGCAAAGTTCCACTCAATTTATAGAGACCTTGACGCTTCGAAAGAAAACAAATCCGAACATTACTTTTGAAAGTCATAATGACAGACGTTGTGTGAGGAAAGGGAACGTCTCTTCAAGTCGGCGCAAATTCGGCTCACTAATGACGAAGTTACACGTGGCAAAGACATCGGAATACACGCTGCAACAGCTAAGGGCTTCAAACACACAAACGGAGAAGCGGGCCTCGGAAATAATGCCATAAAGGCCACGCGTCACAACTCAGTCCTGCCTTAATAACAAAGGCAACGTCTCTTTTTATCTCGGGAACTAGGAAACTTTGGTCACAGTGTAAAACTAAAACGACTACCCCCGTCTCGGCTAGGCTCGGCCCCTTCAAAGAAGCTTCCACGCTTTAAAAGCTCAAAGCTTGGGGGGCTGGGGGGACTTGTATATGGGCCGAGGTGTAAAGCTCCGCACTGAGTGCACCGAGCCGAGGTGTAAAGCTCCACACCGAGTCCACCAAGCTGAAATCGAGGAGTAAAGCTTGGCCACTTACCTCACCAACTTGAAAGGCTAGATGGATCGGGGTTTTAAGCTCGGTCACCCGAGGTTGTGGGTAGGCCGAAGTATAAAATCGGTCACTAAGACTATGGTAAAAAGGGGGAAAAGAACCTACACCATAAAACTCAGATTCTCCAAAACAATTTTTTTTAAGGCCAAGCTCGGCTCCTGTCATGAAAACTTTTACGCACTTTTTAGCTCAAAGCTTGGGGGGGCTTGTGTACTGGCTGAGGAGTAAACCTCAGCCACCGAGCTTGGATGCATAATCCGATAAAGGCGGGAAAGATAAGATCTTGATATTATCTCAAATGATCTTGATATTATCTCAAATAACCTTATCTGGTTAAAAGAGATAAATCTCACCAATTAAGGAAATCATATATCCCAAAGAAGAATTAAGAGATAAGAAGAGATAAATCCAATTCTCTAAAAGATAATGGGATCCTATTATAAAAAGAGGAGAACCCTAAGAGAAAGACGAACCTTTTAACTAACCTAAGTGAATCTCCCTTAACCGTATTAGAGAAACCAGTTTGACCAAGAGATTATTGAAGAATCCTTACTCGTTGGTATTCATTAGATACAAAATTAGGGAATTGAGATCATTGTATGACCAATGATTGAACTAAGAACTACGTCTGGCTTTGATTCCCATTGGAATACGTAGGACCAGAATCCAATATTCTGTCAAGTCGAATCTCGACGGGAACATATATGTATACTTCATTTTTTCATTATTGTGTGACGCGCGCTAATTAAATGTTTTGAACTATAATTTTACTATATAGTAAAACAGCTAAAATAAGTTACCAAAGATGGTGAAGGTGATATATTCGTAGGCGTATCACGCAACGATATCAGCATACTAGTATTTGCAATTGTTTTAAATAACTTTTTTTATTTTTTTTAAAATAATATGTCTGTTTAAGAATTTAATACGCAAATAATATATTTCATTTGTTACTTTCAGTTTTCATTTTTAACTTTCATAGAAAGTGTTTTTTATTTATTTTCTTATGTTTCTTATTTTCATTATGTACTTGAGTAGTTAAAAAAATTATAAGGGTTAATTACTCTTTCAGACTTCAACACTTTATGATATAGCATCTGATGACATCTATACATATATATATAAGGTTTTTTTTTTTTTTATGCCACATCGTCATAAACACTTCATATGATATGACTTTAGAAGATTCCCAGAGTCTACTTTAATATAGATAGACGTTTCCCTTACTACGCGAACTCAAAAAAGAATAAGCAACTGTGAACATATGTTTGGATTAATTTATTTCAAACAGTTTAATTATGATTGAAAACTCCCTAAAAGCTAGGGTTTTTGAAAGGCATGATTATTTTCCAAAGAGTAAGTGTTACCAAAGATACACTAAGTTAAAAATGATTTAATTTGGTAATTACAGAACTATGGACGCTTTGGTTGCTGCATATTGCAAAGGAGCAATAACAAGCTTTGTTGGTCATCCAGGCACAATTTTAGATGTGGTAAGTCACACCCTAAGATTATCATGTATTTTAATATTTTTACTCAGTTATTTTCGATCACGGGTTTTACAATATTTAAATGAAATGATGATGATGCAGATACCTGCGGACATGGTGATAAATTCTATGATCATAGCGCTAGTGGCTCATTCTAAGAATCTTTTCAAGAATTGGATATACCATATTGGTTCTTCATCGAGAAATCCATTCAAATTATCCGATCTTCAAGATATTATGTATCTTTATTTTGCAAACAATCCATGGGTGGATCAATATGGAAAGCCAGTAGCTGTCACCAAAAAAGTAACAGTATACGACTCTACTAGTATCGATGAGTATCCCAAAAACAAGGTATTAGTTCATAAAACTCTCTTGTTGTTAGGTGGGGTTTGAACCCCCAACCTCCTTATGACTCTGTTCCTTAGTATTACAGTCATGTATATTTAACTCAACGACTAACCAAATGCAAGTTAGTTATTTTCTGTTAAGTTAGTTTCAGTTAGTTAACAGTAGTTTTCGGTTAGTTAGAAACTTGTGTGACAAGTTATTGCTTCAGCCACGTATATATACTCGGTTCTATAACTATGGAACTTAGATTAATGAATCATATTTCATTCTACACTTCTCAATTCTTAGTTCTAATATGGTATCAGGTGAAAATCATCTTTCCGCTTTATGAAATTCTTTGATTCCTTCTTCTGGTGAAATTCCTCTTCCTTCTTTCTCTGTTTCTTCGCATCTTCTGATTTCCTTCATTCATCAACAACGCAAATTCCTGTTGATGAAGCTGCAAATCCTATTTTCCTTCATCCCTCGGATCATCCAAGGATCATTCTTGTTTCCCAGTCTTTGACTGGTGACAACTATCATTCATGGAGTAGATCCATGGAAATGCCATTGGATGCTGATGTGGTCCGGCAAGCATACCGGATCGAAGCAAGTAATAATAAAACGGTGAGAAACCGAGTATCGAACTCAAGGATTGGGAAATCAAGTACCACTTCACAAATTAAACAACGGTTTTAAATTAAGAAATAAGTGTGAAAAGATTTCAAAGAAAATAAAAGAAACAATAAAATGAAATCAAATATTTTTGAGATTTTCAAATTAAAAGAGATTTCCAGGAGTTGGGTTACCGACAAGACTGCTCATGTTACTAAATTGACTACCCCTCTTGTTAATTATCGAAATTTGATTTGAAGGCAAATTTATCCTAAATAAGTTAATGCTCCCTCTCGGGTTACAAGAACCGTGCCCAATTAAACCAACCCCTACTCTCGTGGTAATTGAATTTAAATTGAACCCTTTAAGTTTTGTGACAATTCGTTAACCCTCGAAGGACCGCTTCTAACTCTCGTGATTTAAGTCCTAAGTTTGATTCCTATAGATCCGATACCTAAGTTCACCGCTAGGTTCCTCCTTAAAGTATCTATGACATGCAAATAAGTGCACACCAGATTCACAAGTAATTCATACAATAGGAACTAAATCGAAAGCAAATTGAAATTGACAAAAAGTAAAACGTCAATTCATAATATAAAACAAATCTTGGGCATAGCCCCAATCCCTAGAAACAAAAAGACTACTCAAGCATTGCCATGGTCATGGAAAGCTTGATTAACAAAAGCATAAAAGAAAACCTAAGAGAGAAGAAGAAATTGGAGAAGAAGAGAAATCCAAGTTTTTGCCTAAGGTAGCAGCCTCAGTCCTCCTATTTTCGAGCCTAATTGCTCTACTTATAGAGTAGGGTAACTTGAATCCCAAGCAAATACAAAATCAGATCAAATCAGGTTTTAAAATTCCAGATATTGCGCGTCACGACCGTGATGGCTGTCACGGCCAGGCCGTGACATATTCTGTCTTGGAAAACTTGGCACCGATGACCTGTCATGGCCGTGATGGCCATCACGGCCTAGCCCTGATGGCCATCACGGCCTGGCCATGACAAATTCTGACTTTGTGTTCTTCTTTCTTTTTCAGCCCTGCTCGATCATGGCCGTGATGCCTATCACGGCCAAGCTGTGATGGACTCTGTTTGGCTCATTTTTCTTGTATTTCAAGCTCCGCCTTCATGCAAACTCCAACATAATTGATCCTGAACATTTTAATCTTCATATCCAAATCAATATCTCCAAATTAATTGCCAAATCTTATCATATCCTTTATTGTTGTGATAGGCAATTATTATCCAAATCAAAATTGATTAATTTGGATCCAATATTTTATCTTAATGCCAATTGAATTATCTTTTAATCATAATAATTTAAATCCAAATTGATTTGGATTCAAATCCATCGTGTGGGCCCTTGCAATTTACTTGGCAATCTTCAATTTAATTTCAATCCTTCTTCTTTGTCCTTTCCTAAAAATAAGAATAAGAAAAATTTGAGAAAATCAATTAAATTCTAATTAAAATCAATTAAATGCACACATTGACTCAAAATAACTAAAATAGGAAAACAAAGTCTAATTTGGGCTGAATCAAGCATTTAACAAAATTTAATTGATGAAATCAATTCTAAATTAATAGATAAAACATGACAAGACAGTGGATTATCAAAACACCACAAACTTAAACTTTGCTTGTCCTTAAGCAAACTAAAACTCAAAAGGACTCAGAATTGGGTAAGCTCAATGGACTCAAATAATCTCGCACAAATTTCATGCAATTTTATCAATTCAATTTTTCTTCAATGTTTCCCCATTTACATCAATGTAATCCCCACATTCATTTACTTTAAACAATTGAGAATTTAATCATTCATGCAATTATTAATCTAAGCAAAGGGTTCGAGTTACACATAAAAGGGAGATCACCAATTTCAAACATTTGCCTTCCTCACAAGGGCATTTAATAATTCACTCATTCACTCAATTTGTCTAGGCTATCAACTTTCACTCAATTTCACGTTTCAAGAGCACTTTCCGTGAATTTGATTTTCATCTCAAACAAAGTTCCCACGAAAACATGCATGCATCATCAAAAGGTCTTTCATAGGTTGTAATGTGGCCTGGCTAAAGGTAGGATATACAAAGGTGCTAGGCTTTACATACCTAGGAATTAAGAGAGCATGAAACTTTGTACACTATTATTTTCACTCTAATTTCTTTTTCCATTTTTCTTGTTGATGCTTTGGGTGGCTACAACCTATTTCCTTTGACACCCTTTTATTTTGCCCTTTTTTGGCATTTTTTTTTATTTTTCTTCCTTTTCTTTTTCCCTTTGCCTTTGGCTTCAACCTATATTTTTTCTTTTTGTCAATCCAAAACAACATATCATATACTTGTAGCCACCCCAAACTTAGTTTCCTTCAACCCTTGTCTTGCTAAGCATCCATGCTCTCTTAAATCCTAAGATTGGGTTAACATGGTTTTTCTGGATTTTTGGCTTATAACATAAGGTCATCAAGAAACAATAGGCTATTAGGCTCAATGTGGCTAACTAGGGAACATGCATTAGGGATGGTCCTTTTTAGGCCAAGTAGCTATTTCAAAGAAAATTGCATAAATCATTTGATGCAAACATATAAACATGCAAACCATAAAGAGATTCAAGCAAATCCGGGAAAGTGTAACTTAAAAGTGAGTCACACAATTCAAAAGCATTGTTGGAGGCTCAAATTTCTCACCTGGACATTTTTCGCAAATTGTTTGACCGAGATACAATCCCCAATGTGTGCATCCCTTCACCCCAAACTTATCATAAATTATGCAATCACAACAAAAATTCTCAAAGTTCAATTTTCAATTTTTCATGGGGATCAATTTTCAGATTTTCAAAACCTAAGGGCAAATCATCAAAAATCAACATATATCATGCAATCCATCTATGCTAAATTCAATTAAATTCCTTCAAGCTTACCAACACAAGACTCACACACATATGACTCAAGTAAAGAAAAGCAAAATAATTAAAAAGAGAAGGGTTTAGAAAAACTCATTGAAGACGCTTCCACCCGGATCACATAGTCTATGGTAAAAAGACCAAGAGATGCCCAAGATGTAAGACCTTCCTCCCGGATCCCATGGCTTGTGGAGTGGAGATGGAAGAAGCAAGTGTGATGAGATTCCATTGACTTCTTTAAGTGATATGATGAGCTCACTTCCTCCTGGGTCAAATGGTAAGTCACCTACTCCAAGAATGGCCTTTATGTAATTAGTTTCTCCATGAAGTACTAGAACCATAACTTCTTGAGGCGATCTTAGAGCCTTTGCCGCTATTGATGAAAACTCCCAATTCTCAGGCAATGACTTGAACTCCAAAGTTGGTATTTTTACTAAGTAATGTGATAGACAAATTGTAGGAACCAACTTTGTAACATCCACACATGCATGCAAACCAACATATTTATCCAACTTAGGATTTTTAAGCTCCTCAATAGGAATGGCGAGAGAAGTATTTTCTACATGATTGATTTCTTTTGTCCCTTACAAAGGAACAATAGGAGATATTTCCTCCTTGCACTCCTCTTCATGATCCTCTCCTCTTGAATCATCTTCCACCACCACTTCATCTTCATTCACATCCATGCTAGCAAATAGATTCTCTTCAATTTGAATTCCATGTTGCTTTTCTGCTAGCAATTTAGAAAATTCACTAGCTTGTTCTTCTAACTTTTGAAAGTTGTTACTTAGCATCTCTGCTACCAATTGATAACGTTTCTTATGCATTTTATGCCTTTGAATCATGCCACTAAATTCCTCCTTGCTACGCTCTATGCTCTGGATCAAATGTTGAGCATCTATATCCCAAAGTGATTCCAGCACCTCGGGATCCAGCTTAATGTATGGTAGTGGTTGTAAGGATTACAAATAGGATCTCCATTCCTCTTTGGAGTATATCTTCACGTGCTTATCAGTGATACCATCAAACACGATCCAATCAAGTTGATATTCCCAAGTTGGATAGTAACGATAGTCCGTGTGTTTCATCAACCTTGCACAAACAAAACTCAAAAGAAAAGGTCAAATATATACAAATAAAAATTAAAAAGACTAAAGTTGTTGCCTCCTTTGTTACTAATGATATTGGTATTGCCAATCCCCGGCAACGGCGCCAAAAACTTGATGTATTCCGGCAAGCGTACCGGATCGAAGCAAGTAATAATAAAACGGTGAGAAACCGAGTATCGAACTCAGGGATTGGGAAACCAAGTACCACTTCACAAATTAAACAACTGTTTTAAATTAAGAAATAAGTGTGAAAAGATTTCAAAGAAAATAAAAGAAACAATAAAATGAAATCAAATATTTTTGGGATTTTCAAATTAAAAGAGATTTCTAGGATTTGAGATACCGACAAGACTGCTCATGTTACTAAATTGACTACCCTTCTTGTTAATTATCAAAATTTGCTTTGAAGGCGAATTTATCCTAAATAAGTTAATGCTCCCTCTCGGGTTACAAGAACTGTGCCCAATTAAACCAACCCCTACTCTCGTGGTAATTGAATTTAAATTGAACCCTTTAAGTTTTGTGACAATTCGTTAACCTTCGAAGGACCGCTTCTAACTCTCGTGATTTAAGTCATAAGTTTGATTCCTATAGATCTGATACCTAAGTTCACCGCTAGCTTCCTCCTTAGAGTATCTATGACATACAAATAAGTGCACACCAGATTCACAAGTAATTCATGCAATAGGAATTAAATCGAAAGCAAATTGAAATTGACAAAAAGTAAAACGTCAATTCATAACATAAAACAAATCTTGGGCATAGCCCCAATCCCTAGAAACAAAAAGACTACTCAAGCATTGCCATGGTCATGGCAAGCTTGGTTGACAAAAGCATAAAAGAAAACCTAAGAGAGAAGAAGAAATTGGAGAAGAAGAGAAATCCTAGTTTTTGCCTAAGGTAGCAGCCCCAGTCCTCCTATTTTCGAGCCTAATTGCTCTATTTATAGAGTAAGGTAACTTGAATCCCAAGCAATTATAAAATCAGATCAAATCGGGTTTTAAAATTCCAGATATTGCGCGTCACGGCCGTGATGGCTGTCACGGCCAGGCCGTGACAGATTCTGTCTTGGAAAACTTGGCATTGATGGCCTGTCATGGCCGTGATGGCCATCACGGCCTGGCCATGACAGGTTCTGACTTTGTGTTCTTCTTTCTTTTTCAGCCCTGCTCGATCATGGCCGTGATGCTTATCACGGCCAGGCTTTGATGGGCTCTGTTTGGCTCATTTTCTTGTATTTCAAGCTCCGCCTTCATGCAAACTCCAACATAATTGGTCCTAAGCATTTTAATCTTCATATCCAAATCAATATCTCCAAATTAATTTCCAAATCTTATCATATCCTTTATTGTTGTGATAGGCAATTATTATCCAAATCCAAATTGATTAATTTGGATCCAATCTTTTATCTCAATGCCAATTGAATTATCTTTTAATCATAATAATTTAAATCCGAATTGATTTGGATTCAAATCCATCATGCGGGCCCTTGCAATTTACTTGGCAATATTCAATTTAATTTCAATCCTTCTTCTTTGTTCTTTTCTAAAAATAAGAATAAGAAAAACTTGCGAAAATCAATTAAATTCTAATTAAAATCAATTAAATGCACACATTGACTCAAAATAACTAAAATAGGAAAACAAAGTCTAATTTGGGTTGAATCAAACATTTAACAAAATTTAATTGATGAAATCCATTCTAAATTAATAGATAAAACATGACAAGATAGTGGATTATCAGATGCCAAGAACAAATTCTGTTATGTTGATGGTTCGTTCCGGCTCCCTGATGGTGATGTTCCTGCCTTGTTACCTTTTTGGAAACAAAATGACAGTGTGATTCGTTCATGGCTGCTCAATTCTGTTGCAAAGGACATTGTAGCCAGCATCATCCATGGTTGTTCAGCTGCTGCAATATGCTCCGATCTGAAGCTTCGATTTCAGCAATCCAATGGTCCTAGGCAATTCCAACTCAAGAAAGAATTGAGTGATTTGACTCAAGGATCACTCACAGTTACTCGGTACTTCACCAAGTTGAAGTCTCTTTGGGAAGAAATTCACGAATTCAGGCCTCAAATTGATTGCCAATGTGGTGCTATGGCTCCTTTAATTCAATACTTCCAAAAGGAGTATGTTCTTGCGTTTCTTATAGGACTCAATGAAGTCTTTTCCTCAATTCGTGGACAGATCTTGGCTATGGATCCCATGCCACCTATTACTAGTGTGTTCTCCTTAGTTCTTCAAGATGAAACACAAAGACAGTTAGGTGCATCTTCTTCTTCAAATGCAGATTCTCAGGTAGCTTTTGTAGTAAGAAATGCTCCAAAACAGCCTCCAAAGCCTGGCAATGGGAAGAAAGAAAGACCTATGTGCACTCATTGTGGCATGCTAGGTCATACCATCAGGTGGATATCCATGTATCTTGTAACATTTGTCTGCCCCTTGCAAGGTACTTTCTTGGCCTAGAAAAATTGCAAGGTCCAATAAAGGCATCTATCCGTCTCAAAGAAAATACATTCTGTCTCTGCTTGATGACACTGGATTCCTGGATGCCAAGCCTGCATCATTACCTATGGACCCGAATCTCAAACTTAGTAGTTGTGAGGGTGAACCACTTGAAGATGCAGCTTAGTACATAAGTATCATAGGAAGATTGCTCTACTTGATCATTTCCAGACCCGACATAAGCTATGCAGTGAACAAGCTGCGTCAGTACATGTCTGCCCCTGGCACTAGCCATTTAGATGCCACTCACCACTTACTCGAATACTTGAAGCCACTCCAGGCACCAGACTCTTATTTCCAGAATCTTCATCCTTGTCTCTCAAGGCTTATGCTGATTCAGATTGGGGCAACTGTCCAGGTACCTGAAGATCTACTACAGACCACTGTGTTTTTCTTGCTGATTCACTAGTCTCATGGAAGTCTAAGAAGCAAAATGTTGTCTTGAGATTATCTGCAGAGGCAGAGTACAGGGCCCTTGCAAGTGTGGCCAGTGAGGTCCAATGGTTAAGCACCTTACTGAAAGACTTTGAAGTCACTATAGGCCCTACATTGGTGTTTTGTGATAGCCAATCCTCAATCCATTTGGCTTCCAATCCTATATTCTATGAGAGATCCAAACATATTGAAATCGATTGTAGTGATTCGGTTGGTACATGTAAAATCAGCACATCAACTAGCTAATTTGCTCACTAAGCCATTTACTGCTACCATTTTTCACTCCTTAATGTCCAAGTTGGGAATATATAACCTATATCTTCCCACTTGAGGGGGCATATTATAGTCATGTATATTTAACTCAATGACTAACCAAATGCAAGTTAGTTATTTTTTAAGTTAGTTTACAGTTAGTTAACAGCTAAAGTTAGTTTTCGGTTAGTTAGAAACTTGTGTGACAAGTTACTGCTTCAGCCATATTTATATACTCGGTTCTAACTATGGAACTTAGATCAATGAATCATATTTCATTCTTCACTTTTCTCAATTCTTAGTTCTAATACTTAGCCCTCTCATCACAACCACCAAGTCAACCTTATAACCCCTTCGTAAAACTCAGGCTAATTAAGTTTATGTGCTATTTATCAATTAAAGTGATTTAAGTAATGGCACTTTTTGTTACAATGATAATCTCTAGTTAATATGTAATCATTGTGCTCCCATTCTACTGATCCTTTATTTTGCCTTTCTTAAGGGATCAAAGTTGGAGAGAATAATAAGAGATCTTTACAGACCATATCTTCTCTTTGAGGGCATGTACGTACATTACCATATGCTACACATTTAATCAATTTTTTTTTTAAATTTATAAACGACACATTCAATCAAGTGTTATGTCAGATTCCATATTTAATTACATTGATAAATTTTGGTACCATTTTGTGAACCAGATTTGACGACCAAAACGCAGAAAAGTTACGAATCGCTACGAAGGGAGTTGCCGGTATGAATGAGGAGTTTAACTTTGATCCCAAGACAATTAACTGGAAGGACTACATGATGAATATCCATTTTCCTGGTCTAATAAAGTACTCTATACGCAGTAAGATGTAACCTTATAATAACGAATGTGTTTCCTTATGATCCCAAAAATTGATGGATTGGGAAGATTACTTCATGAACATCCACAACCTGGATCTAGACAACTGTATCTTCAAGTGATATGAAACTTGTATTTTCATTAAGAATTAAAATTTGCTTTTGTTGGTCAATAAAGTACAAACTTGCACATCTGCATTCACCACATCTACTCTATCTCAAATTAAACACAGTATATTGATATTCACCTTTACGTTTCTGGTTCTCTTGTCTTGACCCTTTTTTATGTTCTTATATTTTATAGTTTTGGTTGTAGTTAGGTTTGTTTTGTTTGGGCTTGGATTAGTATTTGAGCCTAGAAGTTAACTATGGAGTCAGTTTAGAGGGTTTTACGGTTAGAAATTTTTCTTTTCTTTTTTTGAGGGTGGTTCATAGCCTTTTAGATAGAGGTGTGTTTCCATATTGAAAAAAAAATAATAGAAAGAAGAAGAAAAACTGTAAAAGGATACAAAGAGTGATAAAAATTGTTAGTTGGAATGTAGACTTGACCTTTCTTGAACTTTTAGTAATTTCTAAGTCATGAAAATGTATAGCATCAATCTTACAATATCTGTACTTAGTGTCAAACGCAAATATTTAAAAACACATTTTCATATATATATATATATATATATATATATATATATATATATATATATATATATATATATATTGGTAATAAAATACACACACATTTTCCTATAAGATAAGCATGTAACAGTACTTGATCATTTTTTAGTAAGAAAATCTCCCTGCATATGTGACATCGTAACGGATGTTAACACAATGAATAATGAATTGAGATTTGAGAATTTTCCATAAAAGGCAAGTCCTTCTCCACACATCAACACATAGTAAAATATTTAGAACACAGTCAAGGTTTTTAAAATTGGATCGTTATTGAATCGGTGAAGATATTGATTTAAGGTTTAGTGATTCAATTGTAATTAAATCGATAATAATTAAATAATATTATTTAAATTGTAATATAATATATTAAGTAATATTAACATATTTTAAATTCTCACATTTGTTTAACAATATAAAATAATTTTTGTATTTTATGTTAATAGACTTACAAGAATAATTATTGTATTTACTCCAAAAATATAAAAGAAAAAACAATTTTAAGGGTCCAAAACAACTTCATAAAGCTCCCTTATATAATAAAAATATAAAAACAAAATTGTGGTTGAAGTTGGGCTTAATAAGTTAGTTGGGCTCAATTAGTCATTTGGGTTGATGGAAGATGACTTCCTACTTGACATTTCAATTTTGGTGGTTTATAAGGTGGGTGAGGAAATAAAACCCTAACCAATGAATCATCTTTCCTAACCTTTAAATATGTTAATAAAATAATTAAATAATTAAGATTGAAACTTGATAATAATTAAACAGGTAAACCAAAAAATATAAAATGATACTTTTATCCCTGCCCCTTCTTCCCCATCTCACTGCCATCCGCCACACCTGTTCCTTCAAGGACGTCACTTTTTTCTTCCTTATCCTCTTCTCCTTCTACGGTTTTTGTTTCCAACTTTATCACCACCTACACTTTTTTCCTTTCACAAGTTTCTTGAAAAAGAAAAAAAAAACTAGCTCTTTCAGCTTATAGAGTCGTTGATTTGCTATGAATCGAGTCAACAAAACTCAAATCCCTTTATGGGTTTTCTAAATCAAATCCAGTTCTTATGCAAAGTTCGTGACTTTTTGTTTGTTCTCTTTTATTACTGTTTTCCAATCTCTACCATGAGCTTCAGTATTTTATCAGTTGTTGAAGTCCTAGCACTTCGAGCTTATAGAATTGTTGATTTTGATTATACCTGATTAAAAAAAAAAACTCAAAACCGATTCTGGGTTTTCTTAATCATATTGAGTTCTCATTATACCTGATTAAAAAAGCTCAAAACCCTTTATGGGTTTTCTTAATCATATTGAGTACTTATGAAAAGGTTGTGACTTTTTTTGGAAGGAAGGGTTCAAACTTCAAAATGTCTGTGGAGAGGTCTTTTGAGGCGTGGAAAGAGGTTTAGCGCCATGGCCAAGACCTTGCAGACCGTTTTGCTCAGAGCTTCACTGGGTTGATTCAATCGTTTTTTTCAGCACGACTCAACATACTTTAAACTGTCCCTATTGCTTGTGAAAATCAGTTGTTTGAGCAATCCTGTAAATAATGAGTTTGATTCGAGAATTTTTTGAGGGAGAAGTTGGTGTAGGCCAGGTTGTGGCAGATATGGTGGTAGGGTGGTAGAGGGGAGGGTAAGGATGGGTTTGGAAATTTAAAAAAAGAAAAAAAATCATTTGTTTTACCAGTTAATTGGTGGCACATAGGTGATGATTTGTTTGCTCCCTCGTCTTAGAAGGTACCTTCAATTTTAGAGTAAACTCTAGTTTCAGATCTTCTCTTCCTCCTCACCCGTAAGATGTAACATCCTAGTTTTTACATATATAATTAATTATTTTATTTGGATGTTTATGTTTATTTTGTTATGTGGTTTAGATGAGTAATTAAATTGCTTTCTTCAAATTATTTTATCGGGTGCTGTACCTGTCGAGATTCGACTTGCCGGAATCTCGCCGTAGAATGTCAAATCAAGAGTGAACAATGGGGGTTGTTTTAGATTATGGCTTGACAGAATGTTGTATTCCGGTCTTACGTATCCCAATGGGAATCAAAGCCAGACGTAGTTCTAGGTTCAACCCTTGGCCATACGGTGATCTCGATCCCCTAATCTTGTATCCGATGAATACCAGCGAGCAAAGACTCTTCAATAGTCTCTTGGTCGAGCTAGTTTCTCTAATACGCTTAAGGGAGAGTCATCGGGGTTCAGTGAAAATTGACTCTCTCTCTTGGGTTCTCCTCTTTTTATAATAGGATCCCCACCTCCTTTTGAGATCTGGATTTATCTCCTTTTATCTCTTAAATCTTCTTTGAGATGTGATTTCCTTAATTTAAGAGATATTATCTCTTTTAGCCGGATAAGGTTATATGAGATAATATCAGGATTGATTAGGATAATATCTTAAAGGCTTAATTGCAGTTTTGGTCCCCCAAGTATTGATAATATGCGATTTTGGTCCCCCACTTTTTTTTTGAGCGCATTTGGTCCCCCAAGTTTTTTATTTGTGCCAATATGGTCCTTCCGTCCATCCCTGTTAAATTTGTAACGGAAATTACTTAAAAATGTGCAGATTTGGTCCCTCAACTATTTGTTATGTGCGATTTTAGTCCCTCAATTTTTTTCAAAGGCATTTGATCCCCTTAATTTTTCAAGTAACCTGTTATTAAAATCACAGTAATAAATCTGCTATGAAAATCACATTAATAACTATCACTGTGAAAATCTATTATTAAAGACACTTATATCAAGATTTTATAGTTTGGATTCTAACGGATTTATATCATAAGAATTTATAAGATTTGAAAGAAACACGGTGGAGAAGTGGTGAATAAACACATAAACTCTAATTACAACATTAGAGAGCAAATTCAAATTTATGGTGGAGAAGACAACATATTCATTAAATTGTTTTGTTCACATGTTATTGTATTTATGTAGTGGAAAATAAAATTGTGAACTTAAAACAATAAAAATCACTTTATTTTCATAATGTCACAAATAATATATTCTATATTTTTATTACCTAATATATTCACAATGTCACAAATAATTTCTTTTATTATTATTATTATTATTATTATTATATATATATATATATATATATATATACTAATTAGCATTTATTACTTTCAATAATTGTTACTTGTATATATTTTATTATTAACTTATTTTCATAAAGTTTTTCTCCTTTTTTTGGGATAAAAATTTCTGAAATAAAAATGCCTTTGAAAAAAATTGAGGGACTAAAATCGCACATAACAAATAGTTGAGGGACCAAATCTGCACATTTTTAAGTAATTTCCGTTACAAATTTAATAGGGATGGACGGAAGGACCATATTGGCACAAATGAAAAACTTGGGGGACCAAATGCGCTCAAAAAAAAAGCGGGGGACCAAAATCGCACATTATCAATACTTGGGGGACCAAAACTGCAATTAAGCCTATCTTAAATTGATCTCTTAACCGGATAAGGTTATTTGAGATAATGTTAGGATCATTTAAGATAATATCAATATCTTATCCCTTAATTTGAGGGATATTATCTCTTCTAACCGGATAAGGTTGTTTGAGATAATATCATGATTAATAAAGATAATATCGATATTTTATCCTTCTCGTCCTGGTTGGATCGGGTATCCAAGCTCGGTGACCGGGTTTTACTCCTCGGCCAGTACACAAGCCCCCCAAGCTTTGAGCTAATAAAGCATAAAAGTTTTCATGACTTTAGCCGAGCTTGGCCTTTCAGAAAACTTATTTGGAGAGTCATGGTTTTATGGTGTAGGTTCTCTGTTGCTTTTTACCATCATCTGAATGACCGATCTTCTTCCTCGACCAATCATTCGTCCTCGGTGACCGAGCCTAGGAACTCGGTCTTTTTCTTTAGCCTTTCGAGTTAGCGAGGTAATTGGCCGAGCTTCACGCGTCGGTGTATATATATATATATATCTTTTTCCTCGGTGAACACCTCGGGTGACCGAGCTTCATTTACACCTCGGCCCCTATACTAGCCCCCCAAGCTTTGAGCTAAATATGCGGAAGCTTTCTTAAAGGGGCCGAGCCTAGCTGAGACAGGGATAGTCAGCTTAGTTTCGTATCGTGGCCCTATTTTCTCAGTTCCCGAGATGAAAAGAGACGTTGCCCTTTAAAGCTGACTTGTGACGCGTGGCTTCTATGGCCTTATTTCCGAGGTGAAAAGAGACGTTGCCCTTTAAAGCTGACTTTTGACGCATGGCTTCTATGGCCTTATTTCCGAGGCATGCGCTGTAGCTGCGTGCTCATCTTTTTACTTGATGGCAGCATACATCCCGACGTTTCTGCCACGTGTTTCCTTTCCATTAGTGTGCCGAATTCAGTCAGAGTTGAAGGGACGTTTCCCTTCTTTCGCACGCCAACAACCATCATTAATTCGCCGAAAGGACGTTGCCCTTTTTTCTATAAATTGGAACGAGCCCCTGGGACGGGGTTTCACCTTCCTTCATCCCTAGATTTTCTTCTCTCGAGTCCTTTCTAGTCCAAGCTTTCATACTCCCTTCCTATTCGAGGTACGTCCTTCTCATCTCTTTCACGCTCCCTTAGATTTTATTCCAGTTTGATTTCTGGTTTTTTTATCTATGGAGACTTCATTTGAGGTATACGAGAATGCCTCTTCCTGGGTTCAGATTATAGAGCCCGAAATCAACCGGATTGGGAACTCTCCTTATCACTCCCCCTCTCCTTCTCATAGTGATAGAGGTGACAAGGGTTCTTCTTCTTCTTCTGATGGGAGGAGCTCGGCCACTCCAGACGATATCGTTGCCCTCAAGCGTGGCAAACATGATTCTAGGATGCCCAGGGTTCCCTACCCAGAGATTACCATTCCTGGGTATTTCTGGGTAAAACCCGATGTTGCTGCATTTTATTCTAATTTCAGGGACATTAACTCCCTTGAAGCTGTAAAAAACAAGGTTACTGCTATATGAGGCATCGTAGAGTGCCTTCCTTGTACCGAGGATGATCATGTTTTCCTTTGCCCCCTTCATCTGAGCCACACTTTACATATGTATACAAGACCTTTTTTGAGCAAATTGAAGTTTCCATTCCCTTCACCCCGTTCGAATGCGAAGTCTTGCGAGTTATGAACGTTGCTCCTACCCAGCTTCACCCGAATAGTTGGGCATTTCTGAGAGCCTTCCAAATTCTGTGTGGCCAGATAGGGATAGAGGCTACCGCTCCTAAGTTTCTTTACTTTTCTTTACTTTTACCGAGTTCGGTTCGGGGACCGAGTTGGCTGGATCTCCCTGAGTGGGATAGAGTAGAGGGGGATCATCAGGCTCTATAAGAGCTCGTATAAGTTTTTCAAGTCCGACTTCTTCAAAGTCCGGCCTCTAGAGGGTAATGAGTCTGTCTTTTTTGACTCGACCGGGAACCCTAAATTTCCTTTCTACTGGCAACCACACCCTTCCAAAATTTCTGGCTATGACCTCGACTCTATGACCTCTTAGGAGCGAGCCGATGTCGAGGTCCTGAAACTGTATCCTCGGCCATTGCCATGTGGAAGGCTTTTAAAGCTTAATGCCTCTTCCACTCGGCAAGCTGATTTTGAATGTAAGTAGCTTTTTGTTGACAAGTGGTAATTTATCCTGTAGCATACTTATTTTATTTGACCGATTTCCTTTTTGTAGTGATAATGGGGAAGTTCAACTATAAGGCCCTGATGAAGAAGTCGGCTAATCAAGCAGCTGGCGAATCAGCTATAGCTTCAAATGTCAAGGGGAAGAAAAAGAAGGTTGCTGAAGCTTCTGACCTGAACACTCGCCCTCTGAAGAGGACTTGAGAAGATATGATGTCCGACGTCCCGATTAGAAGTCCTTCTCCCCTGCTGATGATTGAAGAAACTCCTGCTGCTGCTAAGAGGTTGGGCAATGCTCCCATGGTGACCGATCTTACTTCGGACACCAAATGATACAATGGGAACTGCAACCCGGGGATCAGCTTGCTCTAGGGGAATGAATTCGACCCTGCAGACCTGATTGATGGCCAAGTGCTGAAACCTTTTGATGCTCGACTTTTGCTGGAGCAAGGGCCTGAGGAGAGTATGGAGGCGGCCGCTGCCTGTGCTCTCCGGATCGCCTCGATCACTCGCTTCTGGAGCCAACAGGTTATTGACAATGTCAAGAAGATGGAGGTAATGAGGGTCGATGCAGCTCGAGCCTTGAGGGTGAGGGACGAGCTTGCTCAGGCCGTGGCCAAGTATGAGGAGCAAGCTCGGGTCATCGGTCAGCTGAAGGCCCAAAAGACTGAGCTGGAAAAAGACAAGACCGTCCTTCTGGCCGAGCTGGATCTAGAAAAAGCCCAGCGGCTGAATCTTCAGAAGATTGCTGAAGGACTTCAAGGCGAGAGGGAGGCCAGTCTTGAGTTACGGAAGTTGCTTGAGGCCGAGAAGGAGGAGAATCTGAGGCTCCGTTCTGATTTGGTTGAGGCCGGGGCTTCCATTATGAAGGAGCACGTTAATGGCTTCTCCCGAGCCGTGAAGCAGCTTCAGCATTTTAATCCAAATGCCGTTTTTTCCAGTGCTGATGTGGACAAGGATTTCAACAGAGATGGCTTCCTGGTTCCGCTTTACGAGCCGGAGGATGAGGCGAGAGGCAACTCAAGAAGAGGAGGTCGACGGAGAAGCGGTCGAAGAGGAAGCTGGTGGTGAAGGGGGAATAAGCGTACCTGACCAACCGTCTCCTATTCCCCCGAGTGCCGAGGATGAGCCCAACTCTGTTCCTGTTGTTCATGGGGATGCCCACGAGTAACCTAGGGAAAAGTTCCCAGGGCAATGCTTTTTTATTTTGAATTCTTATGTACTTTGAGCTTTTGCCCCTTTTTATTAATGGAATCACGTGCTAGCTTACGAGTTACTCTTTACTTAGGAAGTGCCTGTAACTATTTCTCTAAGTTAGTGCTCGTTTTTTATAGTTTAGCGTGTTACGCGATTTGCTCAAATAGTCGGAGCCCGACATTGGTTGCCTTTTTAGGTTTTATCCATTTGACCCATGTTTGGTCGATCTTGGCTCTGACTACCGCTTCAGGTTTTAAGCTGTAGTTTACCTTTATAGGCTCGGCATTTCGACCTTAACTCGATCGATTTTAGCTCGGATAGCCTCTTTAGGTTTTTAGTTGTTCCTTACCTTTATAGGCTCGGCACGTCGACCTCAACTCGGTCGATTTTAGCTCGGATAGCCTTTTTAGGTTTTTAGTTGTTCCTTACCTTTATAGGCTCGGCATTTCAACCCCAACTCGGTCGGTTTTAGCTCGGATAGCCTTTTTAGGTTTTTAGTTGCTTTTCACCTTTATAGGCTCGACATTTCGACCTCAACTTGGTCGATTTTAGCTCGAACAACCTCTTTAGGTTTTTATTTGCTTTTCACCTTTATAGGCTCGGCATTTTGACCTCAACTCGGTCGATTTTAGCTTGGACAGCCTCTTTAGGGTTTTAGCTGTTTTTATAAATAAATTTTTAATTAAAACAATATTCTTGCCTAATAGCGCAACTGAAAATGATTCTATTTATTTATTTTTCCGGGTATTCCTCATTAAAACCCTCTCAACCAAAACCTCGTGGGAAAAAGACCGAGATAGGAAAAAGAGTGCATCACCTATAACCTTAACTAAAATAAAACTTAAGGTGGGAAGTGTTCCATGTTCTTGGAACGGCCTTTCCTGACAATTCTTCTAGCCTGTAGGCACCATTTCCCAGATTTTCAACTATCCTGAATGGGCCAGACCAGTTCGCTGTGAGTTTACCCTCGCTGGGGTCTTTTCTCGTGTCGCTTTGCAATCTCAGCACTAAGTCACCTGGCATAAATTCCCTCAGCCGCAACCTCGAGTTGTACTTTCGAGTTGCTTTTTGCTTGCATAGCTCGTCTCTGATTTTCACCTCATCTCGGACTTCTTCAACCATGTCAAGCTCAACTCGGAGTTCTTCTTCGTTCTTACTTTGGTCATGGTGCTGCCACCGGAAAGAGAGTTCGCCGAGCTCAACTGGAATCATTGCATCGGTTCCGTAAGTTAGCCTGAACAGCGTTTCACTGGTTGAAGATTGCGGTGAGCAATGGTAAGCCCATAGGATGCTTGGTAATTGTTCAACCCAAGCCCCTTTTGATTGGCCTAACCTTCTTTTGAGCTCGTTTAAAATGACTTTATTGGCTGCTTCTGCTTGAATTTCGAAATCATATATTTATCAACCTTTATTTTTAGATTGCAAAAAGTAAAAACATGTTTATTTTAGGCTTAATATTTATCACTCATTTTGTACCCACTAATACAAAAAAACAAAAATTCCATCTCCTTTCCCTCATCAGACCCGTAACCCCCCCTCTCTTCTTTCTTTCCTTTTCTTTTTCTTTCTTCTTCTTTCTCTTTTCTTTCTCTATTTTTTTTCTTCTTCTTTCTTTTTCTTTCTCCTTCTTTCTCTCTTCTTCTTCTTCCTCCCTTCAACCTCATCTTCATCCTCCTTCTCTTCATCTCAACGCCGCCGCTGCCGTGGAAAGCTTCCGGCCGCCAACTATGACTTCTCCTCCACCTTATTTTGGACGCTGTAGACCCGTGACGCCCTTGGACGCCACCAACCACCGCTCGCTTGCGTGAGGAAGAAGATCGCGTGCCATTTTGCGTCCCTGCAGGTTCTGGTTCGCCCTTCGTCACCGTGAACCGCGCCGCTGTCGCTTGCCGTCGCCGCCACGCGTCCACCACAGCACCACCACGTGCTTCTTCTTCCTTGTATGGGTAAGTGAAAACCCCATCTATTTTGCTTAGATTCAAAAATTCCCAAATTGATTTTGAAACCCTAACTTTTCATCTTACTTTAATCATGAAATTGGTTCAGTTTTAGTGCAATTGGGACTTGTAATTAATGGTTTCTAAGGTTAATTTTATGATTCTCGATTTAAATCAAATTTTCACCAAATTGCTCTTTGAACCCTAAGCCCCAATTTGATTTTATTTGAAATCGATTATGTTTCTATGAAATTAACTATGTTTTATTCAAATTAGGACCTTTAATTTGAGATTTCTAAGTTCAATTTCATGTTTCTCAAACCAAATCAAATGTTCCCCAATTTTAATTATGGATCCTTTTTACCCAAATTGATATTATTGAGAAATCGAATCTATTTACTGAATTTAATGCATGGTTTCTTTTGATTATATGTTTTGAGGATGAAAAATTGAATTGGTGAATTTGTTTGTTGTTATCATGCTTGGTTTGTGACTCCGTGATGTCGAACACGGCTGTGCTTGCTTGATGGAGTAGATAGTTACACTCTTGGAGCTAACATGAGCATTAAGACGATGATCCTTTACTTGTCTTCAAAGGTAAGGGGAGTTTGCCTAGGGATATTCAATAACTATATGTATGTGTGTATGTGTGTAATTGAGTGTTGTGAATATTATTGTGATATTTTAGCCAATACTTGAATAACTTGTTTACTTGAACTATTGTTGTTATTACTTAAAGTTGAACATTTCTTGCTTTAAAGGTTATGAATTATATATATGTGATGAACTGTCATTAACTGTGATATTATTATTGTTGTGAATATATTACTGTTGATTGAAGTTTGAGAAGCAGGACTTGAGTCTGTGCCCAATGACTATAAGGATTAAAAGCCTTAATAAGCCTTGAATAGAACTTTGAAAGTATTGGGTTCACTTATAAAAGTTCCTTGCTTAAAGTGCTTACTTCAGAAGAATAAGATCTTGGTTTTTAGAAAAATGTTGAAGTGATTTTGAGTTGAAGGAAACTACATTTTTATGATCAAAAGTTTTGTACGAGAGAAAACCTTTTCGAACGGCGTGTTTTATGAAGGAAAGACCCTTTGAAAATATTTGACTTTATTCCATCAAGGATTCCAAAAGTAAACGAATTTCCAAATGTTTTATAAAAGACTTTGTAAAGGAAAAGATTTTCTACTAAGTGATTTAGAAACGTTCCGGCCACTTGGATATGTGACCGAGGTTTTGTTTTGGTTTTTGATTTTCACTGAGCGAAAAGTAAGCACATGTGAAAGAGAATACTAGTTCGCGAGACGTCGCCTCTAGTATTCAGTTGTATGCACGTGATCCGGGATCCATGTCAAGAATTATGGACCAAGGGTCCCAATCGTGATATTATGGGCTGAGAGTCCTAATTTTGGAATTGAGGACTGTGTGTCCTAATTTCGTTGTTATGGGCTAGGAGTCCTTATCATGTTGAAATAAAATATGGATAAAATTATAATTGTTTCTATGACGACAACCTCGGATTGCGGCATCGGTCTAAGGTGTTGTGATTGAGCACTCGGATTGCGTGTCATGTGTTATTGATTTTCAAGTAATGGAAATTATGAATAGTCGTTAGCCTTGGGCTTCGACAACGAAAAAGAATGAACACAAAGAAAAGTCTCGATAATGAAAAGTCTTTTATTCATATGCATTTCCCCTTTGCAGACGTGCTTGAGTTATCTGAATACCCGCTTAAGATGTGGTATTTGATGAGGTATACATCCGAATGGCCGTTATAAGGGATTCGTGAAATGTTGATCCGGGCGCATGAGGTGACGGAGACAACTTGCCAAACGGGCGTATGAGCTTGATCAGCTCTTTATTTCTTAATGATAAAACGGTGTTGGTATCTCATGAGATTAAATTTAGAGCCTAATGATTGAAGTGTCATGCATTCTCTTTATAAAGCTGATTGATTCGGGCATGAGACCCACTGATATGACACTTGTCATTTTATCTCCGTATAATAATTAAATGTTAATGTGCTGAGGTGATGTATGTATCGTGTATATGGTTGTTGTGTGATATATGCATTTGTCGGTATCTCACCCTTACAGATATATCGGGTTTCTTCCCGGTTCGCTATAGTACCCTGGGTACTTTAGTACATATGGTATAGAGGAGTCTTCCTAAGTCACTCAGAGACTTGGATCCGGTTGTTTGATGAAGTATTTGATTGTGGAATGATCACGTGAGTTTTTCCTTAGGAATAACTTTTAGAATGACCTGCTTAGGGTTTGAGACTTAGATTTTTTATAGTATGTATGAGTATGGCTCAGAGAGCCTTTAATTTAAAATGGAATGTTTATGGCTCGGAGAGCATCTCTTTTGAATGAAAACTTAAGTTTTTCATTTTGTTCATGTACAGCTAATTGATATAACTATTTTAGCATATTACTGCCTAGTTGTATTTGGTGTAACTGGAATTCTGGAATGAAAATTTAACTATTTTAGATGGTGTTCTTTTACCTGGGATGTCCGAATTATAGAGGAGACTCTGTCGAAATTTTTGTAAAAATACTATCTTTTATTCAAGTATATCTCTAAATCAAATAGGCTTGCCAGGCTAGGATTGTAAGTCGGTCTGCCGATCAAGGCTTAGGTTTGAAGTCGTGCCAAATTTTTTTTATACCCAATTTCAGACGCTTATGTATTTATATAAATTATTTTTCGAAAGCAACCAGCAAATTATCTTTTAATTTTATTTCCGCACGTGTTTACAAAGTAATGCCCAAGGGGGTGTTACAAAGTGGTATCAGAGCTGGTCGAATCTTTCGGGATCTTTGGGGAATAGGTTTGTTAAGTTTTTTTTGTGTGGTCTTTGGTTGGTTCTTGTTTGAATTGTTTCTTGTTGAAGCAATGTGTGTTGACACACAAGTATATGTTTCTTGATGGTTTTCCAAGGGTTTTATGTCCTGGGAGACCGTAGATCTTGAATGTTACTTGGGTACGGATATGACATTCGATTATCCTTGCGAATCGTGTCAGACATTCGAAACAAGGTGCTTGTGTAAAGGGTTTTTCCGGGAGTGTTCCCTGGAAATATTCTAGGTTTATGGTTAGCAAAGGACATTGATTTTAGATTGATCTAGTTTCTGGGTTTGGTCAGATCTCTGTCGCTTTGTGTAGGATGTTGCCTACAAAGTTAAAACGAGTTGGACGACTCGATTCAACTGGAAGATCGGTGGTCTGAACCGTTTGCTAGACCGAGTGTTTTCCTTGTGAAGCACCAATGTTGTGTGAAGGCTCGTGTCGCCGTGTGGACTTCTGGCAACTAAGTAAAAGGACAAATTATGAACAAGTATTCTCTGACTTGCGTAGAGTTGATTCGGTAAATCAATTGCGAGGAGTTGTCGTCTACTCAAAAAAATCGACTTGAAGACGAGTTATTACCAGATGGGAGTGATGACGTATCCAAGATTTTGCGTCGTCAACTCAGTTTATGAAGAAAGATCAACCCTTTGTATGTTTGATTGATTGATTAAGTTGTCTGGGATCGTACCCAATTCAAGGTGGTCATACTAGGCATGGCTAGAAAGACTTGTATGTTGGTTGGAACCAAGACGAATCGAGTGGCTTTTCGATCTTGGGTGAGTGTCTCGTGATTAAGGAACTCTCCACTGTACCCTTTGATTCTCTTGTATTTGTCAGTTGACATTTATTTCTCAAATCCTATGATTGTATTAGATAGTCACAACGGTGAAGTTTGTATGTGTCAGACTAATTTTCTGAATTTAATTTGAAATCTGTCAGGACTCATGAATTAGTTATGCTAATTCATAAATTTCCAGTTATTCATTTCTTTGTTTGTGAGAAGTCGTACTCACAGTTCTAAATAATCCTCGATGTATTAGACATTTGAGTGAATTGATTTAACGGAATCCATTGGTCTGGATACTTTCACATTTTGTTGAGAGAAGTGGTTATGACTATTTCTTGAGTTATAACAAAGATAATTTCGTGATAGCAGAAGTTTCTTGGTGAAACTTAGTTTCGTCACTTCTATTTTTGGTAGAGGTGAAAGTCATCATTTTGTAAATTCTTTGTACTAAGAATAAGAATTAATCCTCTTTGGATTAGAAATTATTCACCCTTTGATTCCTTAAATCCGCTGGAAGATTCTTGTGGAAGAATGAACTTTATTAGATTCATGTTTGTAAATGTGTATTGATCATGCATTTTTACACCCACGAACCTGATGGAAGGATCTTTTTCCATACTGGATGTTCCTGTATCCTCCAAATTGATGAAATTCTTTTCTATGCTTATGTGAAAGTGAAATCAAGAAAAATTTCTTTTCTTGAGAAATTCTTTTATGATCACCAAGGTCATGTCTTATTGCAGTTCAACGTTCCTGTCGTCGTTGATCATCTTAGTTCTACGTATTCTCCAAATGTCGTCGATGTGTGACCTGTCTCATCAGTTATGAGTTGGGTATCTCCACATCAAGATGTCAGAGTTAGTCGAGTACAGTGAAAAAGGGATAGTTTAACAATTGAGACCTTCCTCGTTAAGATATTGACATTCCTTGAATATTTGATATGAGTTTGCTGAAGGCCTACATGAGTCCTTTTTGCATTCAAGTGATCGTGGATGGACCGGTGAAGTCTACACCCTTCTTACAAGTTAAGATCCACTATGCAGTGTTAGTGAACCGAATAATGTATCAGAGGATTGTTCAGACTTCATGGAGTATCTTCAAGTGTTGTTTCAGATGAAAAACGGAAGTTTATCAACGTGTGTCGGTTAAGTTTGCTTTAAGTGTTGAGGACTAAGTTGAGGCTAAGTCCAACTGATCATCCTCAGCGGGATGGATGAGTAATGAGATGACCTATCCTTAGCAGGTTAGTTGGGAGATAGCGTGGTACCTAATTTTTGTCATCTCTATGGTAGGACAAACCAGAGTTGATAGGAGCTTCGTTAATGTATAGGTGTGAATGGTACTATGAGAACCCTTAAGTTCAACATCATCGAGTGAGATAATTACAATGGACCTTATCATGATAGAGGCAGAGATATCATTAAAGGAATTTAGAGTAGTGATCAACGTTTATGGTTAATGTTGACTTCGTGTGTCCGAGGATTAACGGAAAAATATATATAGTAGTTTCCCTTAAGCTGAACGGAAATAGTAAAGAGAAGTTCTTGAGGAACTAAGTCGTGAGAAGAGTTTGAGAGATCTGTTATAGAGTTTGAAAGGTCTAACCGTGATGAAATTTGGAGTGGTGGAATAAGTCCAAAGGAAACTAAGACTACAATTGTGTGCGTTGGGTTGAAAGTGGATATATGTGGTAGAGTCAATGTTGAACTTGATGTTCGTCGTGAGGATAAGGTGTTGAAGAAGTTTTGCTAGCGGACTAATTTTGAGGCAAGAAGTGATTAAGTTTTGATTATGTCTTTCGAGTGTGATAGAGCTATGTCTTTAGATGGAGGAATTGTTAGGGGTTGTGTATTTTCCTTGGACAATAGGGTAGATGTGCATGTGAAATCTCTTAACCCAGGGATACTAACAGGGCTTGAAACCAAATTGAAAATGAGAGGCAAATGAAGGGTATGAAAACGAAGAAGGAAATAGATTCGGAGGAATTAAGAAGGGAACGAACTATGTTGGATGTAGTAAGGTTCAATCTCAATAAGAAAATTGAATTTCTTAGGTTCTTGGCGCAAAGTTTATCATGTGCAACTCAAGCTCAGATGTAGTTAAAGGATAAATAGAATGACATAAGAATCGATCCTGTTATAGAGTTATAGATGAAAGGAATGAAGCAACGAGAATACAAAGTGAGGTTTTAAGGTCAAGGTGTGATTACAAAATCCTGTTTAGTTTCGAGCTACGAAATTTTGAGGACGAATTTTTTTTTTAGAGGGGTAGTATTGTAACACCCTAGTTTTTACACATATGATTAATTATTTTATTTGGATGTTTATGTTTATTTTGTTATGTGGTTTAGATGAGTAATTAAATTGCTCTCTTCAAATTATTTTATCGGGTGCGTTAGCAACTGGCTTATTTCGTGAATGCACACTTACTAGACAATAAATTACATTATTGTCACTATTATTACCAGTGCAGAAAAGTGTTTCAAATAATATGATTGAAAGAAAAGTATTTTCATATTTTATCCTATATAATTTTAGACTTGAAAATAAACTGGTTTGATATTAATCGGAGATTAAATTTTGGACCGAGTATTTTCTTAGTTGATCGGTTCAATTATTAATCTTTGTTCTAATTTGAATTTCGAAATCATATATTTATCAATCTTTATTTTTAGATTCCAAAAAGTAAAAACATGTTTATTTTAGGCTTAATATTTATCACTCATTTTGTACCCACTAATACAAAAAAACAAAAACTCCCTCTCCTTTCCCTTCCTCTAACCCCTCATCAGACTCGTAACCCCCCCTATTCTTTCTTTCTCTTTTCTTTCTCCTTCTTTCTCTCTTCTTCTTCTTCCTCCCTTTAACCTCATCTTCATCCTCCTTCTCTTCATCTCAACGCCGCCGCTACCGTGGAAAGCTTCCAACCACCAACTATGGCTTCTCCTCCACCTTCTTTTGGATGCTGCAGGTTCTGGTTCGCCCTCCGTCACCACGAACCGCACTGTCGTCGCTTGCTGTCACCGCCACGTGTCCACCACAGCATCACCACGTGCTTCTTCTTCCTTGTATGGGTAAGTGAAAACCCCATCTATTTTGCTTAGATTCAAAAATTCCCAAATTGATTTTGAAACCCTAACTTTTCATCTTACTTTAATCATGAAATTGGTTTAGTTTTAGTGCAATTGGGACTTGTAATTAATGGTTTCTAAGGTTAATTTTATGATTCTCTATTTAAATCAAATTTTCCCCAAATTGCTCTTTGAACCCTAAACCCCAATTTGATTTTATTTGAAATCGATTATGTTTCTATGAAATTAACTATGTTTTATTCAAATTAGGACCTTTAATTTGAGATTTCTAAGTTCAATTTCATGTTTCTCAAACCAAATCAAATGTTCCCCAATTTTAATTATGGATCCTTTTTACCCAAATCGATATTATTGAGAAATCGATTCTATTTACTGAATTAAATTCATGGTTTCTTTTGATTATATGTTTTGAGGATGAAAAATTGAATTGGTGAATTTGTTTGTTGTTATCATGCTTGGTTTGTGACTCCGTGATGTTGAACACGGCTATGCTTGCTTGATGGAGTAGATAGTTACACTCTTGGAGCTAACGTGAGCATTAAGACGAGGATCCTTTACTTGTCTTCAAAGGTAAGGGGAGTCTGCCTAGGGATATTCAATAACTATATGCATGTGTGTATGTGTGTAATTGAGTGTTGTGAATATTATTGTGATATTTTAGCCAATACTTGAATAACTTGTTTACTTGAACTATTGCGGTTATTACTTGAAGTTGAACATTTCTTGCTTTAAGGGTTATGAATTATATATATGTGATGAACTGTCATTAATCGTGATATTATTATTGTTGTGAATATATTACAGTTGATTGAAGTTTGAGAAGCTTGGACTTGAGTCTGTCTTGAATGACTATAAGGATTAAAAGCCTTGAATAGAACTTCAAAGTTTTGGGTTCACTTATAAAAGTTCCTTGCTTAAAGTGCTTACTTCAGAAGAATAAGATCTTGTTTTTAAAAAAATGTTGAAGTGATTTTGAGTTGAAGGAAACTACATTTTTATGATCAAAAGTTTTGTACAAGAGAAAACCTTTTCGAACGACGTGTTTTATGAAGGAAAGATCCTTTGAAAATATTTGACTTTATTCCATCAAGGATTTCAAAAGTAAACGAATTTCCAAATGTTTTATAAAAGACTTTGTAAAGGAAAAGATTTGCTCCTAAGTGATTCAGAAACGTTCCAGCCACTTGGATAAGTGACCGAGGTTTTGTTATGGTTTTTGATTTTCACTGAGCGAAAAGTAAGCACATGTGAAAGAGAATACTAGTTCGCGAGACGTCGCCTCTAGTATTCAGTTGTATGCATGTGATCTGAGATCCATGTCAAGAATTATGGACCAAGGGTCCCAATCGTGATATTATGGGCTAGGAGTCCTGATTTTGGAATTGAGGACTGTGTGTCCTAATTTCGTTGTTATGGGCTAGGAGCCCTTATCATGTTGAAATAAAACATGGATAAAATTATAATTGTTTCTACGACCACAGCCTCGGACTGCGGCATCGGTCTAAGGTGTTATGATTGAGCACTCGGACTGTGTGTCCTGTGTTATTGATTTTCAAGTAATGGAAATTATGAATAGTCGTTAGCCTTGGGCTTCGACAACGAAAAAGATTGAACACAATGAAAAGTATCGATAATGAAAAGTCTTTTATTCATATGCATTTCCCCTTAGCAGACGTGCTTGAGTTATCCGAATACCCGCTTAAGATGTGGTATTCGATGAGGTATACATCCGAATGGCCGTTATAAGGGATTCGTGATGATGTTGATCCGGGGGCATGAGGTGACGGAGACAACTTGCCAAACGGGGCGTATGACCTTATCAACTCTTTCTTTATTAATGATAAAAGGGTGTCGGTATCTCATGAGATTAAGTTTAGAGCCTAATGATTGAAGTGTCATGCATTCTCTTTATAAAACTGATTGATTCGGGCATAAGACCCACTGATATGACACTTGTCATTTTATCTCTGTATAATAATTAAATGTTAATGTGCTGAGGTGATGTATGTATCGTGTATGTGGTTGTTGTGTGATATATCCATTTATCGGTATCTCACCCTTACAGATATATCAAGTTTCTTCTGGTTCGCTATAGTACCCTAGGTACTTTAGTACAGATGGTGCAGAGGAGTCTTCCTAAGTCACTCAGAGACTTAGATCCGGTTATTTGATGAAGTATTTGATTGTGGAATGATCACGTGAGTTTTTCCTCAGGAATAACTTTTAGAATGACCAACTTAGGGTTTGAGACTTTGATTTTTGATAGTATGTATGAGTATGGCTCAGAGAGCCTTTAATTTAAAATGGAATGTTTATGGCTCGGAGAGCATCTCTTTTGAATGAAAACTTAAGTTTTTCCTTTTGGTTATGTACAACTAATTGATATAACTATTTTTAGCATATTACTGCCTAGTTGTATTTGGTGTAACTGGAATTCTGGAATGAAAATTTAACTATTTTAGTAGGTGTTCTTTTACCTGGAATGTCCGAATTACAGAGGAGACTCTGTCGAAATTTTTGTAAAAATACTAGCTTTTATTCAAGTATATCTCTAAATCAAATAGGCTTGCCGGGCTAGGATTGTAAGTCGGTCTGCCGATCAAGGCTTAGGTTTGGAGTCGTGCCAAATTTTTTTTATACCCAATTTCAGACGTTTATGTATTTATATAAATTATTTTCCGAAAGCAACCAGTAAATTATCTTTTAATTTTATTTCCGCACGTGTTTACAAAGTAATGCCCAAGGGGGTGTTACACAAGAGATCCTCCCACCCTTCTCCTTGCCCATTCAGTTCCTGGTCCTCCATTGCTGCGCCTGCAATGCATACATTTTCAGATTTCCTCCATGTTCAAAGATACAATACAACACCAAAGATTTACCAACACAGGAGAAGGAAGCTTGTTGCCACCGCTCGCTGGAGAAACATCGCTGGAGCACTCGGAGGAGCGGAGTACCTCGTTCGATCTCTCAATGTCAAGCGAACCTGGTTTCTAGCGAACCATTTCAGATCGGGCTGCAGCCGGCTATGACTGGTTTTCCAGGTTTTTCCACCGATTTAGCAGTTCTTGTACCAGTTCCTTGTAAGTCCGGTTTTAGGGATCAAACAAACCGACTTGGTGCTAGGTTCACGGTCCAACCAGTCGGTTCGATCCGGATTTGACTACCTTGACTTTAATCCTTAAAGCAATTGTATCTAAAACAATTTTGGATAGATTAGGAAGGCAACAAATTGTGGGCTGAGACAGATAATTTTGTTCCACTAATTATTATATCTATCAACAAATATTCATTGGTAAAGAATTTTGATTTCTCCACAAATAGGTTATCACTTGCACAATATGCAGAAATAAAACATTTGTATTTAAGATTTTAGACCATCAAGTAACTTCAGAAACTATTTTTACATTTGACTGCAAATCTAAAAAACGATTTTCATTTGGAAAAAGTAATTTTAAACTGTTTATATGTAATATTAGAAGAATAATTTTTCTTATAAAATTACATTTAGGTAAAATAGGTAGATTGGTCTATACGTTTTTTAACTTTTACATCGGTCTTATAAGTTTTATTTTTTTCAAATTGGTCCTACATGTTACGTTCGCTTTTACGTTGGTCATTTTCGTCAATTTCAACATGATGCCGTCAGTTTTGACCTGACGTGGCTATCACGTCAGTCTGACATGTGACTTTTGATTTGACTTCGTTAGGTCGAAATTGACAAAAATGACTAATGTGGAAACGAAGTATAACGTGTAGGGCCAATTTGAAAAAAATAAAACTTATAGGACCAATGTGAAAAGTAAAAAAAAAAATCATATAGGATCAATCTACTTATTTTGTCTTACATTTTAATAAAGGACATAAAAAACCACTGCCCAAAATTATCCAAATGTGTGGATAATTTAATTAAATAATTTATTTGATAAAAAACTACATCAATAATATCATCAAGAGATTGTCGAAGCTAATTAGTTAACGCAAATTGTTTTATCCTCGATATGGTATGACATTAAGACTTCAAACCCATTTGCCATTATACATTTCTCTGGCAAGTATAAGAATATGAGTTTAATTGTTGTATATTGTCGATGTAAAAAGTTTTTTATATCGTCAACCAATCACAAATCATGATATTAATTACTTTTTAGGTGGTTAGGATAAGAGTCAAAGATTGTCAATGATGTGACAACTTATGATTGATTGACAGAAAAAAAACTTTTATACTTGATAAGTGTATATCAATTAAACTCTAAAAATATATGTTTGCCTTCCATTTCAAAATATTATGATCTTCATATAATTTATTGAAAAAGAAAAAAGAAATAAATCATCACAGGAAAATAGGAGACAAAGAAACATTTATATATATCTTTAATCATGTCACAAACATACCTTGTTTTTGTCAATTCACCATTCTTAGGAATCTGAATGATCTTTTTCTCATGATCCCACCCAATGTTTGTGTCTTTTCCTACCATTTTCAAAGGATGCAAAATCTTATTAAGGTGTTAACTCTTTTTTTTTAATTGGGTGTGATCATATGTAGAACCTATTCACTCTTGAGATTTTCCCACCAAATTCTTCTACCCTTCTTTAATACAATTGTGTGTTTGGCCAATTCCTAGCAAGTAGAACGAAAGAGAACAAAGGAGAATAATTATGGAAAGAGAACAACTACAAAGGTGGAAAAATAAATGAAACCTAAAACAAGTGAGGATATTGGTGGTTATTTGAAGGGATAGTTATGTAAAAAAATTATAAAGTAATAATTTATCTTTCTCATTTCCAGTAAAAACATTTTCGCCTGAAACTGGATTATGATTGTAACACCCCTATTGGGCATTACCTCGTGAACACGTGCATAAATAACATTAAAAGGAATTTGCTGGTTTCTTTCGGAAAATAAGGCTTATATTATAAGTCCGAAAATAGGGGTAAAATTTTTTCTTCGATGGAACACTTTGAAATTTTGCCACACATATTACAACGGTAACATTATATAATACTCATCAACATATAATAATCTATTATATTCAAAATTAAATCTTTCACAGCGTACAGGTTTTTCCTGAAAGTATTTCATGATTCCCAACTGAACACTAAACCACATAAAAGGTCTCAAGACTACATTTACTGACTTTCTGACAACACACACACCCCAAGAAAATCCTAAGCTGGTCACTCTAGACAACATCCACTGGAAAGACCTTCATGGTCCTTACCACTATCACGGACCTCTTCAAGGATCGGAACTAAGCTCCTCGAGTGAACGAGAAATCTTCTGCATCATCTGCTCTCATGTACCAAGGTACAACAGCAACACCAGAAAAACAGATATATCGCAAGGGTGAGATACCAATATATGAGTTTTGATAAGATAACCACATTCGCGACACACAAAACAACATATACATGGTATTCACAATATATGGGAATTATCCAAACAATATAATTTTTTTTCAAAGGGATTCATACCCGGCTGTCATCGCAATTTATAAAATTACATGACACTTCCACATCCATCACCCAACTTTAATGTTCATTTTCTTACTTTTCTCTTTCATTCATTCTTTCTTTGTTGAGGCTTACAACTCACAACTATTCTTACTTAAACATTGAGTTCATTCATTCTCAACACCAGACACGAAATCAAAACGTGCCAACTGGGACTTTAACTCACGACACACAAAAACAAAGATTCAACTGTGTGATCTGGGACTCTAACCCAAACCAAGACAGCACAACTAAGATATTCAATTGTATGACTTGGGACTCTAACCCACGACACAACAGATATTCAACGGTGTGACTAGGGACTCTAACCCACGACACACCGAACGAAGATTCAAATATGTTAACTAGGACTCTAACCCACAACACATTGAATATGGATTCAACTGTGCCAACTGGGACTCTATCCCATGACACATAAACAACAGATCTTCAATGTGCCAATTAGGGCTCTAACCCATGACACATAGGAAACGGATTTCAAACGTGTCAACTGGGACTTTAACCCACGACACATACGGGACACGTAGCCTACTTACTTACTTCTAGGAACACTAGCCCGATGTTTTCGGTTATCTCGGTCCTCACAACTTCCACTTTCAAACGCAGTTTTCTTTCTGTGAAAAACAACACATCAAAACCAAGTACCAAAACTTATCCATGATTTTCTAAAATGTTTTCCCCTGACTTAAAACTCCTTTGCAAATAAACCTTTTCCGTTGAGAATCATTTTTAAAATGTTAACTTACAGAGAAATTCATTTTTCTCCAATCCCTTCATTCTTGAAAATCATTCTCATAAAAACATCAACTTCTTGAAAGCCCTTTCTCAATAAATTTGTAACAATAAAAACCGTTTTTCCAAAACTTATGCCGTAAAAATCCTTTTATAACTCAAAATGACCTTTCTATTGTAAATAATTATCTTGACATCAATTTTACATTATTTTAATAACTTAATCACTTTAAATAATGTTTTATAATATTATTGAATTTGTTTTGGAAAAAATAACGCCTGTGAAATTTTTTCACAGTTTTGCCTTTACTGACACTTAGTGACAAATCTTTCACCAAAAATATTATTAAATTAATATTTTTCCACTTTTCATCAAATTTCCACAAATTAATCTTTTTGATTAATTATTTAAGCTTATCAAACTTTTATCCTCAAATTAATTTAAACACTGACAGTGTCAGGTTTCTCAATCCATCACTCAACAGTAGATAATTTCACCACAATATAGCATGACATAAATCACAATTATGGCATGCATCATAATTATAATTTAACAATTCACTTATAACCACATAAATCAACATAGCACCAACAAAGCATATAACAATTAAACAATAAACAAATTTAAAATCACAGGAAATCACCACAGATAAATTACAGACAACTCTAAAATAACATGTGACTATCTTAAACTCCTCAGGCAAACTCACCTTACCTCTTGCAGTTTCTAGATTCTTTCTCGGTGTACTTTTCGATCCGATTCCGGCTTTCCTCCACGAAACTCAGAACAAACCAACAATGTTTATCCTTCACAACAAACATTGCACAATTAATAAAAATCAAACAATCAAAACACTCTAGATCCTAAGACTATGATTCGGCCTCCATAGGTTTTCTAGGCTAGAGATGTTAAAATTTTACAATCTTTTGGATCAATGATCCTTAGGCATTAGAACGACAAGATCAATGATTATAAAACAAGAACTTGAACAAAAAATCATCTAACTCAATGAGTTAGGGTTTTGGCCCTCATGAAAAGAAAAGGTTAGGATTTGATTTTTGTTTTCTCAATTACTTGGATTCAATACCTATCATGGTTTAAGAGATGAAATCATGAATCATAACTCAAAAGTTGAAGCAAAAACCCATTTACACCAAAACCATGAGTTTCGACCTTCAATGAGAAAATGGGAAGGAAATTTATTTTGGATTCATGCTTCTAGATGATGAATATAGACATCAAGATGAGTTCATAGCAATTGGTTTCAAATCAAATAGATTTTTCTACAATTTTCTATAACTTTTTTTGAAGATTGCATCATGAAATTGGATGATGATGATTCATGGCATAAACTTATAAAACAAATGAAGGAGAAGAAAAACTTATCATGATAGATGTGGGTTTACCTCTTGTTGATTGAAGAAATGAAGAGAGTGATAAAAACAAGCTTAGTTAAAAATGGAAGCTTTTGGGACAGTTTTGAGGATGTGGTGGTTTTATGAGTGTATCTCGCGATCTACTCATGTAAAAATCACAAACTTTGGCTTGTTGGAAAGGTAATAAGGAGAGGAACAACTTTGATGTTGAAGGTTTGGTTTGATTTAGATCCGAACCTGGTCATAAGGAGCCTTCTTTCCACTGTTTTAGTGTGATGCTGTGGATTTTGAGCTGTTTTGGTAATTTGGGCATTTCTCCCAAAATACTTATCCATTTTTGATGATATTTAGCTCGTTGGAAAGAAGAGAGGAAGAGGAACAACTTTAATGCAGAAAGTGTTTCGAGTTTCAAAACAGAAAAGGGTCAGAAGTATGGTACAGTTTCGGCGAGTATGAACATCAATGTGTGTTCTTAGAGTTCTTAAGAGAAATTATGAACTTTGAAGGTGAAGATGATACAAAGTGAGGTAAATTTTGTCTAAGTCATGCCAAATGAAGGAAATGGCAGCGCACATAAGGCTGAAATGATGGGTGGTTTGGTCCAAAATTTGTTACTTAGGGACAAAAGAGCAAAATCACTTAAGGACAAGCTTGTAATTCCTTTAAAGACTAAGAGCATTTTGAACATTTCATACCCAAAGTAATCATGAAAAATGAGTGGTCATGGTTGAAGGAGATGTGGTTGAATTATGACCACAAGAAGCTTATGGCACATGTCCATAGCCAGCTTCATGTCAAAGTTCAAGGCCTTCATTGCCCAAAAAGAACGATGTTGGAGCTCTACCGGAAGGTGACTGATAAGCCTTTGGCTTATCTAGTTTTATAACTAGATGGACTGTGGTTTTTGTGCAAATTATTCGAGTTCAATCTCGTTTTCGCCCAAATTTGCCTTGTTTTGTTCCTAAGTAGACTTTGACTCGTTCTAGGCATTTTTTAGTAGTTTTTAGTCTATTTTGAATAGAATTACGCTTTTTGTGTCTTTTTATTGTTTCAGGTTAGAAGTGAAGCTCCGGGAGTCAAGGAAAGTCAAGAAACAGTGGAAATTTCCATTCTGGAGAGACTCGCCTCGCGAAATAATTCTCGCCTCGCGAACCTGAAGACCAGCTGAAGCAGCAACAGTCATACATTCTGCCTCGCCTCGCGAGTAACCTTCTCGCCTCGCGAACCTGAAGGCCTGACTGTGACAGAGAAGTCATCCTTTCTGGTTCGCCTTGCCAATAACATTTCGCCTCGCGATCATTCAAACTCAGGATGGAGCCAAAACTGAAATTCGCCTCGCGAGAGACTGAAGATCCTGGAAGACAGAGACCATCACGGGCTTGCCGTGATGAAGGTCACGGTTGTGACAGATTAAGGTTTGAAGACTCGCCCCGCGAACACACTCTCGTTTCGCGAGAATCCAAATTGAAAGCGCGCCAAAACTAATGTTCGCCTCGCGAAAGCTTGTTCGCCCACGAGCGACCGAGAACCGTAATCCCTATTTATAGGTCGTTTGAGATCAGATTTGAGGATCGAAGTTTTTCCACTTGTTTAGATCAGTTTAGTTACGAATCCTTGTTTTCTTCCTGAGCTCGTCTCTCCTTTTTCTGATTTTATTTTATTATGGAGATTATGTCGGATTGTTTGTGCATCGTCACGGGCATGAGGAACTAATCCCCTCGTCCGAGGATCAATGAAGCCGCCCATGGCGTATAGTGTTCATGTGATGTATGTTTTTCTCCCCTTCTCTCAATGAATGTTTTCCAATTCTGATTTGATTGCGTTGATCATATGTGTTGCGTGATTGACTAAGTTAAACGTGTTGAGGCTGATCAACGATTCGCGTTTTAGAACTTGGATTGGGATCACTAATCGAATAATGAGCACGACAATGGATTTAGGAGATTAGTGCAACCTTATAGGGAACAAGAATTAATAGAATTCGAGATTAGGGTTATGAGACCTAGTAAGTAATTAATCCAATCGTCGAATACGTCCTATTGAGCACGGTGAAGGATATAGGAGAAATTGGGGGTCCCGGTTGACATTGTAATTGAACTTAGGGAGGAATTCATCATCACTTGGGTACTATACATGATTGGGTAGGTGGATTTGAGACCTTGGATATTTTAATTTCTGATTTTAAAACCTTAGCGTTATTTGATTTGTTATTTTGATTGCAATCTCATATTCTCTCCCTCTCAACCACTTTCTGTTACTTAACCAAACGTATCTGATTTCCCGCGGATTAGTTGAATTGGTAGCCCAATCCCTGAGTTCGACCTCGGTAATTACTTACCGTGTTTATTTTATTACTTGCGACGACCCGGTACACTTGCCGGTGACTCAATCAAGTTTTTGGCGCCGTTGCCGGGGATTGGCACAACCAATTTTCCTAATTTTAGGGAAGTTTGATTATTTGGTTAAGTTAATTTTATTTTAATTTTTATTCTTATTTTTATTTTTATTTTTATTGTTATCTCTCTCTACTTCTTTGATTCCACTTGGTCTTGCCTTGTTTTGTATGCGAGGTACACGAGGGAATGCTTCCGGGTTGCGAATATTGTAATGGAGACCATGACACTTGGAGTTGTCCGTTCTACTTCTCTCAAGAATATGTGGACTCATGCCATAATTTCTATGACAGCGTGCCCCAGGACAACTATCAGAGTCAGAATCAGTATTGGGGTTATACGAGTAGAGACCATCCGGATTTCGTTTGGAGTAATGATGGCGGTGGTCTAGCCTGGCAACCACAACCTCAACAGAATTAGCAACCACAACCTTGGGAGTTGGCTCTGGAGAAGATGAATGCGGCAATGGAAAAGTTTGCAATCGATACAAGCACAACCATTGACAAGTTGGCAACTCATACAGGGATGGCACTTCAGAATCTAGAGATGCAGATTGCCCAGCTTGCAAAGAAACTAAATGAGCCTCTCCCAGACACTTTCCCAGGTGATACAGAGAACAACCCTAAGGACCAATACGAAGCCATAACAACTAGAAGTAGTAGGGTGTTGAGATCTGACTGGGATGCAACTAGTTCTCAGGAAGTTGAGGAAGAGCTACCACATGTTGAGGAAGAGCAACCTAAGGAAGAGGAGTTGACAAGTGATATGGCCCCGGAACAACCACATGTTGAGGAAGAGCAACCGGAGGAAGAGGAGTTGACAAGTGACAAGGCACCGGAGCAAGGGGGTAGAGAGCAAAATGCAGATAAAGTGGTAGAGGATTTCACCATGCTTGCCAAGCAACCTGAAATTACTGCATTGGATAACTATGTTGGCTTACATGCATGTGTGAACATTGGTAAGTTAGACCCTCCCACTTGTCTGGCACACTTCCTCGTGAAAACACAATTTGACCCGAGAGGAAGTGAGTTCATCATTGAGGAGGTCAAAGAAGTTTTCACACTCAGGCCAGGTGAAATCATGGATAGAGTCATATTGCTCCTGCAAGGGCCACTTCACAAACCATGGGATTCGGGTGGAAGGTCTCATATGATGAGCATCTCTTGGCCCTTGTACCACAGGCTATGGGATCCAGGTGGATGCTTCTTAATAAGTCAAGCTCGGGACGTTAAACAAGCGCTACTTGGGAGGCAACCCAAGATAGGTATCCTTTATTTTTAGTTTCTGTCATTTTCATATATATATATATAAAAAAATGATTCGCCACGCGAATCCACAGTGGTCGCGCGAGATAGAAGCCCTGAATCTCAGAGGCTTGCTCACGTTTCTGTCTCGCGTCGCGAGGTATTCTTTCGCCTCGCGAATCTGGGCATCATCATCTGTTGGAATTCCAGATTCGCCTCGCGAGATATTAATCGCCTCGCTATTCTGGAAAGTGTGATAACAATTTTCCAGATTCGCCTCGCGAGTGGTCTCTCGCCACGCGAATCTGCACTTAAGGTTTTGATTTGCAGGAGTTCTTCCAGGATGCTATGCAACAGAAGGGAGCCCGTGAGACCAATTGGATGAGGAGGCAACCATGGAAACTTGATCAGGGAGCACCCTCTCCTCTCCTCATTTTTGTTTCTGCTTTTGTTTTTGTTTTTGTTAGTCACTCTTGAATAATTTGAGAAGATCAATAGTTTGTGTATGAATGTTGTGTCGGCAAGCTTGTTGGATTTTAATTAAAATTAAGCATAGATTGATTGCATGAATTATTTTGACCATTGATGATTTCCCCCTAGGTTCTGAAAGTAGAAAAGTTGATCCCCTTGTGAAAAATTGAAAACTGAACTTTGAGAATTTTATTGTGATTACTTGAATTATGATAAGTTTGGGGTGAGGGGGTGCACACACTAGGAATTGTATCTCGGTCAAACAATTTGCAAAAATGTCCAGGTGAGGATTAGAGCCTCCAACTTTGTTTTTGATTGTGTGAATCACTGTTAAGTTGCACTTTCCCGAATTTGCTTGAATCTCTTTATGGTTTGCATGTTTATGTGTTGCATCAAATGATTTAGGCAATTTTCTTTGAATAACTACTTGGCCTGAAAAGAACCATCCCTAATGCATGTTCCCTAGTTAGCCCCGTTGAGCCTGATTAGCCTATTGTTTCTTGATGACCCTATATTATAAGCCAAAAATCTGAAAAACCATGTTAGCCCAATCTTAGGATTAGGAGAGCATGGACGCTAGCAAGAGAAGGGTTGTGAGGAACTAAGTTTGGGGTGGCTACAAGGTGGTGTGTCATTTTAGGTTGAGAAAAAGAAAAATAAAGGTTGAAACCCAAGGCAATAAAAATAAAAAAAATAAAAAAAAATTGCCAAAGGAAAAGGGGGCAAAACAAAAAAGAAAAAAATAGCAAGAAAAAGGTTGTAGTCACCCGAGGCAAAAAGAAAAATGGAAAAAGGAATTTGAGTGGAAGATGTGTGAAATGCTCATGCTCTCTTAGTTCCTAGGGACTTAAGCCTAGTATCCTTGAATATCCTACCCTCAGTCAGGCCCCATTACAACCTTTATAAGGCCTTCTGATGTTGCATGCATGTTTTCGTGGGAACCATTTTTGAGATAAAAATCAAATTCATGGGAAGTGCTCTTGATATGTGAAATTGAGTGAAAAGTTGATAGCCTAGGCGAATTTGAGCGAATGAGTGAAATTTTACATACCCTTGTGAGGAAGGCGATTGTTTGAAATTGGTGATCTTCCTTTTGTGTGTGACTCTGATCCTCAACTTAGATTAATGATTGCATGAATGATGAAGTTCTCAATTGTTTAAAGTAAATGAATGTGGGGATTACATTGATGTAGGGGGGAGATCATTGGAGAAAAACTGTTTTGAGTACATGAAAATTTGTGCGAAATCGATTGATTCCTTTAGGCTTGCCAAGTCTTGAGTCCTTTTTGAGTTTTAGCTTGCTTGGGGACAAGCAAGGTTTAAGTTTGGGGTGTTTTGATAAGCCTTTGGCTTATCTAGTTTTATAACTAGATGGACTGTGGTTTTTGTGCAAATTATTCGAGTTCAATCTTGTTTTCGCCCAAATTTGCCTTGTTTTGTTCCTAAGTAGACTTTGACTCGTTCTAGGCATTTTTTAGTAGTTTTTAGTCTATTTTGAATAGAATTACGCTTTTTGTGTCTTTTTATTGTTTCAGGTTAGAAGTGAAGCTCCGGGAGTCAAGGAAAGTCAAGAAACAGTGGAAATTTCCATTCTGGAGAGACTCGCCTCGCGAAATAATTCTCGCCTCGCGAACCTGAAGACCAGCTGAAGCAGCAACAGTCATACATTCTGCCTCGCCTCGCGAGTAACCTTCTCGCCTCGCGAACCTGAAGGCCTGACTGTGACAGAGAAGTCATCCTTTCTGGTTCGCCTTGCCAATAACATTTCGCCTCGCGATCATTCAAACTCAGGATGGAGCCAAAACTGAAATTCGCCTCGCGATACGATTCTCGCCTCGCGAGAGACTGAAGACCCTGGAAGACAGAGACCATCACGGGCTTGCCGTGATGAAGGTCACGACTGTGATGATTAAGGTTTGAAGACTCTCCTCACGAACACACTCTCGCCTCGCGAGAATCCAAATTGAAAGCGTGCCAAAACTAATGTTCGCCTCGCGAAAGCTTGTTCGCCCCGCGAGCGGCCGAGAACCAGAATCCCTATTTATAGGCTGTTTCAGATCAGATTTGAGGATCGAAGTTTTTCCACTTGTTTAGATCAGTTTAGTTACGAATCCTTGTTTTCTTCTGGAGCTGCGTCTCCCTTTTTCTGATTTTATTTTATTATGGAGATTATGTCGGATTGTTTGTGCATCGTCACGGGCATGAGGAACTAATCCCCTCGTCCGAGGGATCAATGAAGCCGCCCATGGTGGTATAGTGTTCATGTGATGTATGTTTTTCTCCCCTTCTCTCAATGAATGTTTTCCAATTCTGATTTGATTGCGTTGATCATATGTGTTGCGTGATTGACTAAGTTAAACGTGTTGAGGCTGATCAACGATTCGCGTTTTAGAACTTGGATTGGGATCACTAATCGAATAATGAGCACGACAGTGGATTTAGGAGATTAGTGCAACCTTATAGGGAACAAGAATTAATAGAATTCGAGATTAGGGTTATGAGACCTAGTAAGTAATTAATCCAATCGTCGAATACGTCCTATTGAGCACGACAGTGGATATAGGAGAAATTGGGGGTCCCGGTTGACATTGTAATTGAACTTAGGGAGGAATTCATCATCACTTGGGTACTATACATGATTGGGTAGGTGGATTTGAGACCTTGGATATTTTAATTTCTGATTTTAAAACCTTAGCGTTATTTGATTTGTTATTTTGATTGCAATCTCATATTCTCTCCCTCTCAACCACTTTCTGTTACTTAACCAAACGTATCTGATTTCCCGCAGATTAGTTGAATTGGTAGCCCAATCCCTGAGTTCGACCTCGGTAATTACTTACCGTGTTTATTTTATTACTTGCGACGACCCGGTGCACTTGCCGGTGACTCAATCAGTGACATGATTTTCCAAACACTAATTGGTAGGGTGACATACCAATAGGTGTTTTATATGCAGTCCGATAGGCCCAAAGTGCATCATCCAGCTTCTTTGACCAATCTTTCCTAGCATTGTTCACTGTTTTCTCCAAGGTCCTCTTCAATTCCCGATTAGACAACTCCACTTGCCCACTGGTTTGTGGGTGGTATGGTGCGGCAACTTTATGATTGACCCCAAACTTGGCAAGCAACGTATTGAACTCTTTGTTGCAGAAATGAGTACCCCCATCACTAATAATAGCTCTAGGGGTTCCAAATTGGGTAAAGATGTCACAAAATTAACCACCGCTTTTGCATCATCTTTCATAGTTGGGACAGCTTCTACCCATTTGCTCACATAGTCAACCGCAACCAGAACATACTTGTTATTGTAGGATGAAGGGAAAGGACTCATGAAGTCGATCCCCCACACATCAAAGAGCTCCACCTCTAAAATACCCTTCAAGGGCATCTCATTTCGCTTGGATATACTTCCGGTTCTTTGACACTTGTCACACTTCATTACCCAAGCTCTAGAGTCTTTAAAAATGGTGGGCCAAAATAACCCGCTTTGCAAGATCTTCATGGCGGTTCTCTCACCACCAAAGTGTCCTCCATAGGGTGAGTTGTGGCAATGAGTCAATACCCCATTAATCTCTTCTTCCGGGATACATCTTCTAAGAATTCCATCTGAACCTCTTTTGAAAAGGTAAGGCTCATCCCATACATAGTATTTAGCATCATGGATGAGCTTCTTCCTTTGTTGTGCATTGAAGTCCTTTGGAATCTTGTTGGCGGCCTTGTAATTTGCAATGTCCGCAAACCAAGGTGCCACTTGCACCATAAACAACCTTTCATCTGGAAATTCTTCTTGAATTGGCAACTCAGCTTTTGCTTGAACATCTGCTTGTGGAAGCCTAGAGAAATGGTCGGCTACCACATTCTCCACTCCTTTCTTGTCCTTTATATCTAAATCAAATTCTTGGAGCAGTAGTACCCACCTAATGAGCCTTGGCTTGGCATCCTGTTTAGTCATGAGATACTTCAAAGCAGAATGATCACTGTAGACAGTAGTTTTAGAGCCAATCAAGTAAGATCTAAACTTATCAAATGCAAAAACCACAGCAAGAAATTCTTTTTCAGTCGTGGTATAGTTCAATTGAGCATCATTTAGCACACGACTGGCATAGTAAATAACATGCAACAATTTATTTTTCCTCTGACCCAAAATGGCTCCCACCACATAGTCGCTTGCATCACACATTAACTCAAATGGCAAACTCCAATCTGGAGGTGCAATGACTGGTGCGGTGGTGAGTTTTTCCTTTAAAAGTTGGAAAGCATGCATGCAATCATCATCAAATACAAAAGGAGTATCAACTACCAAAAGCTTGCACAAGGGTTTCACAATCTTTGAAAAGTCTTTTATAAATCTCCTATAGAAACCCGCGTGCCCTAGGAAGCTTCTAACACCTTTCACATTTATGGGAGGGGGAAGTTTTTCGATTACTTAAATTTTTGCCTTATCAACTTCTATCCCCCATGATGAAATCTTATGACCAAGAACTATACCTTCCCTAACCATGAAATGACATTTTTCCCAATTTAGAACAAGGTTAGTTTCTTGGCATCTTTTCAAAACACATGCAAGATTTTTCAGACAATCATCAAAAGAATTACCAAACACAAAAATCATCCATAAATACCTCAATGAATTTTTCAGTCATATCAGAGAATATGGAAACCATGAACCTTTGAAAAGTGGCGGGTGCATTACACAACCCGAATGGCATCCTCCGGTATGCATAGATGCCATAGGGACAAGTAAAAGCAGTCTTCTCTTGGTCCTTTGGGTCTACCACAATTTGGTTATACCCTGAGTATCCATCAAGGAAGCAATAAAAGGCATGGCCCGCCAATCTCTCTAACATTTGATCAATGAAAGGCAAGGGAAAGTGATCTTTTCTGGTGGCCACATTCAATCTTCTGTAATCAATACACACCCTCCATCCAGAAACGGTCCTTGAGGGGATGAGTTCATTTTTATCATTTGCAACCACCGTCATCCCCCCTTTCTTAGGAACAACTTGGACCGGACTCACCCATGGACTATCGGAGATTGGATAGATTATACCCGCATCCAAAAGCTTCACAACCTCCTTCTTTACAACTTCTTTCATGTTTGGGTTGAGTCTTCTTTGGGGTTGTCTGACCGGCTTGAAGTTTTCCTCCAAAAGGATTTTGTGCATACAGAATGAGGGACTTATCCCTTTCAAGTGACATAGACCACCCAATTGTAGATTTGTGCTCCCTAAGCACCCTTAACAGCTTCTCTTCCTCTAAAGAGTTCAACCCGCTACTAATGATCACCGGGAATGAAGAATTCACTCCAAGGAAAGCATAACGGAGATGGGACGGAAGTTCCTTCAACTCTAGCCTGGGTGTCTCACCCTTGTCTTCAATCTGCACATCCTCCACAACTTTGTCTTCATCATTATTCACAACTAGACAAGCCTCAAGGGATTTAACCATGAACTCAACTTCTTCCTCACATACCTCTTCTCCTATATTTTCAACCATAAGAGCCACTTCCAATGAATCTTCAAAAGTTTGCTGCACACTCTTGTCGGTCAATGATTCAACAAGGTCTACACTCATACATGTATCTTTGTCACTTGGATGTCTCATTGCTTCAAAAACATTGAAGGTGACCTTTTCATCTTGGACTCTAAGTACCAACTCCCCTTGATTTACATCGATCAAAGCCCTACACGTGGCAAGGAATGGTCTTCCAAGAATCAACGGAGTTTCACTATCTTCCGGAATATCTAACACCACAAAGTCTATCGGAAAGATGAACTTGTCTACTTTCACCAATAAATCCTCCACTACACCGGAAGGATACGTAATGGAGCGATCCGCCAATTGGAGAGAAATCCCGGTTGGCTTGACTTCACCAATTCCCAACTTCTTGAAAATGGAGAGAGGCATAAGGTTGATACTTGCACCAAGATCACACAAGGCTCTTCCAATGTTCAAATGACCAATAGTACATGGAATGGTAAAGCTACCCGGATCCTTCATCTTCACCGGTAACTTCCTTTGGAGTATGGCACTACATTCTTCCGTGAGCATGACCGTCTCCTCCTTCCACTTCCTCTTGTTAGAAAGAATCTCCTTCATAAATTTGGCATAGGAAGGCATTTGTTGAAGTGCTTCGGCAAAGGGGATGTTAATTTGCAACTTTTTGAACACATCCAAGAACTTAGAGAATTGTTGATCTTTTACCTCTTTCTTCAACCTTTAAGGATAGGGTATCTTGAAATACGGTGGCAACTCCTTAGGATTGTCAACTTCTTCAAGAATTTGCCTTTTAGTCTTCTTTCTTGCAAACTCTTCATCCACCAATTTTTCCCTCTGTGGTTTTTCAACTTCAACAATAGTAGGACTAGGAGTAGTGGCTTGGGAAGTCTCTGGTTCTTCATTGGTTGCATCTTCAATGGTCACCTCATCAACTCCCTCACCAATTCTCTTTTCTTCTCTCTCTTTTTCATGTGGAACTAAAACTTTCCCACTTCTTGTAGTAATTGCCTTGCAATCCTCCCTTGGATTCTTCTCGGTATCTCCCGGCAATTGTCCTTGAGGTCTCTCCGTCATTTGCTTTACCAATTGCCCTATTTGGTGTTCTAGATTCTTGAAGGAGGCATTTTGATTCTTTATATTATCTTGAGTTGCTTGCATGAATTGGGCTAGAATATTTTCCAAATTGCTTGAATTCTCTTGAGGAGGCTTTGCTTGAGAACTTGAGCCTTGCCCTTGTATCCAACCAAAGTTATGATAGCTGCGCCACCCCGGATTGTAGGTGCTAGAGAAAGGATCATGCTTAGGCCCTTGGTTTCCCATGTAGTTCACTTCTTCTTGCCCAGAACCTCCAACCACATTAATCTCATAATTGTCGTTGGCATGGTTACCTCCACGAAGTCACACACCTAAGACAACTTGAACTTGGACCGCTTGTAATTGAGAATTCTGTAGTTGAATGGCCCTCATTTGCTTGGTAAGAACGGCCACTTGCGCCTTAAGGGCACCATATTCATCAAGCTCCAAAACACCTCTCTTGGCCAATGATCGAGAACTAGGCATTTGATAATCATTATTTGCCATAGTTTCAATCAAGGCCTTTGCTTCATCGGGTGTCTTTTGACTCAATGTTCCACCTGTAGCCGCTTCAATCATACTTCTAGAATTTCGGTTGAGACCATTGACAAAGGTTGCAACTTGCTGCCATGTTTCCAGCTTATGATTTGGACAAGCAGTAAGCAAAGATTTGAACCTCTCCCATGCTTCATAAAGTGATTCGCCATCCTTCTGTGCAAAAGCATTAATCTCCGATCTCAACTTGATCATTCTTGACGGAGGGAAGAAACGAGATAAGAATTTGCTCACCAAATCATTCCAAGTGATAATGCTCCCATGAGGGTGAGACTGAAGCCATGACTTAGCTCTATCCCTCAAAGAGAAAGGGAAAAGCCTTAAACGAATAACCTCATCGGAAGCTCCATTTAGCTTGATAGTATCACATAGCTCAATAAATGTGCCAATGTGAGAATGAGGGTCTTCACTCTCTAAACCTCCAAACTGATTTTGCTGCACAAGATTGAGAAGTGATGCCTTTATCTCAAAGTTGTTACAGTGCCACCGTAGGTCTAACAATTGGAGTTCCACATCTATCGACTCTAGGGGAAGTATAGTCCCCCATTGTCCTCCTTGGTGCATTGTCTTCAGCCATGGTGACAATTGATACTTCAACTTGCGATTCTTGCACACTTGGTAACTCAACTTGTGGTTCTTGCACTGTAGAGGATGCTTCTTATCTGTTCTTTCTTGCTTTGGCTTCCTTTCTATTCTGTCTACAAAGCTTCTCGATCTCCGGGTTGAATTGAAGTTCACCTGGTTCAATTGTACCTCGCATACACAGAAACAAACAGAGCAGAACAGCAGCGAATACAGCAAGTACACGTTAAGCAACAAGTGGACAATTATGCAATTTCAAGGAAAACAGAAAATAGAAAACAAAAAAAACAGCAGTAGGAAAACAAAGAAAAATGCCTAAATTAGGAGTCCCCTTTGGTACTCGTGATATTGGCACACCGATCCCCGGCAACGGTGCCAAAAACTTGATACGATTTCGGCAAGTATACCTAGTCGCAAACAAGTAATACGGTGGTGAGACCGGATATCGTTCTCAGGGATCGCGGACAAGTACCACTTCACAAACTGGACTACTATCTAGGCGATCGTTTGGATGGAAGGGAGTTCTAACATGTAGCAAACAAGCAAGAATAAAATGTTTTTGTTCTTTTAGGAATTTTGACAAACACTTAACAAGCAACAGAGATGAGATAAACAAATGAATGAAATTGTCAGGGTTAGACTATGCTAATCGTCCCATGATTGCAATGACATGATTAATAACACAATTCCTAATTCAATTATGACAATCAAATCTTTTGAGATACTCAAACCGTAATGTCTTAGGTGGAATGAGTCTAAAACCCCAAATTAAACCCTAATGTCTTAGGTGGATTAACCTGAGATTTTTCATAAAGAATCAAGATTTATAAGATTGCAAGTATCCCAAGACCTATGTCTAGGTTCATGAACTACTTGGCATTTGATTCATGAGCATGCCTTAACATCAATCTTTCAATTGTCTATCAAGGAAACAATTCATTCCTAGGATGATCGAGGCAAAGGAAAGCATTAAGCATGGAATCAAATACTCATAAAGAAAGAGGAAATTGTATTACAATCAAATCATGTTACAACCAAGTTTAGAAAAACCATCATCTAACCCCAACAAAAAGGGGTTTAGCTACACATAATCAAAGGGAAAAACAAAAGAAAAGAAATAGAGATGAAGGAAGGAAGGAACTCCATGGGAGGATCCACAGTAGCCACAAAGAGCGGCAGAGTATGTTTTAGGGTTCAAGATCCTTTGTCTGTTCTGCCCAGAGGCCTTTTTATAATTTTGGGGTGCGTCACGGCCGTGATGGGTTCTGTCTTGGGCGCGCTTTCAAAAACTTGTTTGTCACGGTCGTGACACTCAGTACGGCTAGGCCGTGATCGCTTCTGCCTTCATCAATTGGTCTGTCATGGCCGTGATGGACATCAGGCTAGGCCGTGACAGATTCTGCCTAGAAGGGGTCTGGCTCAATTGACAGGTCACGACCGTGATGCTCATCACGGCTAGGCCGTGACAGCCTTCGACTTTTGCCATCTTTCTCTTCAGTTATTGCTCGATCACGGTCGTGGTGGTCATCACGGCTAGGCCGTGATGGGCTCTGCTTGGTTCATTTTTTTCTCTTTTCAAGCTTTATCTTCATCCAAGCTCCATCATGGCTAATTCTGAGCATTTCATCCTTGATTTCTGCAAAACAACACCATAGAACCGCCTTAACTGTTCCAAGATAAAAACTAACTAAAAATCAAATTAAATATGCCTAAACTATATGAAAATGCATGCAAAATGTACATGAAATATGAGGTGAAATCACACTCATCAGCACACTTGAGAATTGATAGAAAACTAGGGGCATTTTGGTCTTTTCGCATACAAAATATCTAGATATTTAGGAATCGTCATAAATGCGTCATAAATGTTCGATGACTCACATCTGTGACTTCGTCGCCTTAGGTGGCGAGATGACTCGTCATCCCCATCCACCTGGTTTATCTCTCGCATCTCCATTCCCGACTTCGTCGGTTACCCGACTAGGGTTTTACGCCCGATTAGGGTTTTTGAGAGAAATGAGTTTTGGTTCATGAAGATGATATAAGTGCGTTGAAAAATTGCCTAAGTGTAGGGTTTAAGGGGTAGAGCCATGTAGGGGAGGGCAAAATGGTCCCAAAATTTCAATGGCAAGCCTTGTAATTTCCATAGGAAACCAAGGGTAAAATGGTCATTTCACCATAAAAATATCTAAGGCATTTATGTGCCATTATGACTCGGATAGGATCGTCATAAATGACTAAATGCTCGTCACATCAGTCATAATAGATTGTGGCCACTTCTAGTATTTGCCTCATCTCCATGCCCTCCAAATATTCTAGCCAAACCAAAGTCTGATATTTTTGGATTAAGCTCCTTATCCAGCAAGATATTACTTGCTTTCAAATCTCTATGAATGATTCTTATCCTAGAATCTCTATGAAGATAAAGCAAACCTCAAGCTATTCCTTCTATTATGTTGAAGCATTTTCTCCAGTCAAGAAATTTTTGCTCGAGTGGACCTGCAGGTGAAGGACTACAATATTTATATTTGAGCCTAACATAACAAGTGGAGGTAAAATCACTTAAATCACAAAAATTACTTTATAGTTCTAAGGAACAATCAAAGTTAGGAACCATTTTTTTTTCATTTCTTCCTATCATGCATCTTATATAAAAATAACTTTAAAGTTTTTGATACACACACTACACGAGTAAGAAATAGAGAATTGAAAGAACTAGCCAAAGACAAATGTATCCAAACTTTTATTTGGCATGTACTCATAGATCAACATCCTTTCATCTCCTTCTCTACAACAACCAAGAAGTCTCAGTAGATTGCGATGTTGAAGCTTGGAGATCACCACTACCTCATTCATGAATTCCTCTTGTCCTTGTCCAGATGCTCTAGAAAGTTTTTTAACTGTTATTTCCTGACCATCTTTAAGCTTTCCCTAGAAGGTGATTGGTGCGTGTATTTTTAAGATATAAATAAAGGCAAGTGCACCTCGTCGCAATCAAGTAATACGGTGGTGAGACCGGTTATCGTATCCACAGGGATTGGTTGTCAATTACCAATTCACAAGCTTAACAACTATCTAGACTAAACTATGGTATGAGAGATTAAAACAGAAAATAAAGAAAGCAAAACAATATTTTTGGTCTTTTGGGAATTTTATCGAACACTTGGAAGGCAAACAGAGATGTGGCTAAGATTGTTAGGGTTAGACTACACTAATCCTCCCTTAATTGCAATGAAATGGTTATCAACACAAGTCCTAATTCAATTATGACAATCAAGCCTTTTCTAAAATATTCAAGCCTAATTCCTTAGGTGCATTGAGCCTAAAACCCCAAATTAAACCCTAATTCCTTAGGTGGAATAACCTGAGATTTTGCATTAAGTCAAGACTTATAAGATTGCAAGCATTCAACACCTATTCCTAGATTCTTGAACTACTTGGCATATGATTCATGAGCATGCCTTAACACCAACCTTCCAGTCATCTATCAAAGCAACATATCATTCCTATGGGTAGCTAATCCAAGGAAAGCATTAAGCACAGAATCACATACTCATAAAGAAATAGAGACTTGCATTAAAACACCAAATCAAATACAACAAGTTCAGAAAAGTTACATCTAACCCCAACAATGGGGATTTAACTACTCATGATAAAAGGAAATACAAAACAGAATGAGAAAAGGGATGGAGAACACTCATAGACAAGCTTCCTCCATCTTCTCCCCATCCAAGAGCAGAGAAAACACCCCCATATTTGGGTAGAAACCCTCTCCACCGCCACCTCGGCCTGCCTCCAAGTGCGGAATCCCTAATTCTCATTTAGTGCGGGTTTATTTATAGGTCCGTCGTCCGTCACGGCCGTGATGGCCATCACGGCCAGGCCGTGACGCTTTACGTCCCAAGGCGTGTCTTCAAGTTTTTAACTCTCGCGAGGCGAGAGAGAAGTGTTCGCGACGCGAGCCCTCATTTTCTGGTTGATCACGGCCGTGATGTCCGTCACGGCTAGGCCGTGATGCCTCTCGACTTTTGCCTTCTTCTCTGCTTGATCACGGCCGTGATGGTCATCACGGCCAGGCCGTGATGGGCTCTGTTTAGCTCATTTCCTTGACTTTTAAGGCTCTAATCCATCCAAGCTCCACCAAGGCTGATTTCGGGCATTTTTCCATTAAATCCTGCAAAACAGACACGTAAAACCACTTCATCCGTTCCAAAGGAAAAACTATACAAAATCAACACTAAATTGGCCTAACTATATGCAAATGCATGCAGAAATGTACATGAAAAATGATGTAAAATCACACTCATCAAATCACCCCAAGCTTAAGACTTTGCTTGTCCTCAAGCAAAAACTAAGGCCAGAAGAGATAAACAGTCAAAGCATGGATAGTGAACCAAGAACCCGAGTAAATGATCCAAGCAATAGGCAATTCAAACAATTCAGCAAGAGACAATCAATTCAAGTCCAATTAGAGGCTTAAGTTTCCTAGACTCACATCCTCACTGATTCGGGCACTCTTGCTCACTTGAAGCTCACCCCAAGCTTGTTTATTTGCTTGGCTCTCTTTCTTGCCTCACTCTCTCAAGTGTTCAAGTATACATACAATTCGCTCCATTTTCCTCAAGGAATGATTCCTACCATATGCTTGACTATCAACCAAATCTCCACTTTATTTATGAAAACACCTAAGAATCAAGAGGTCTTTATTTGGTTGTAACGTGGCCATGGGATTAATCTTTAGGTGGGGATAACAAGAAAGGGATATTTCAAAAGGCTAAACCAAGTATCAAACATTTCAACACAAGACACCTTCTAAAATACCTTCTTGGGTTTTCAATATATTTTTCCACCTTTCTTTTCTTTCTTTTTCTTTTATTTCTCACTTTCTTTTTTGTCATCCCCTTCTCTATTTATTTTTATTTTTATTTTTATTATTTTTTTTATTTTTTTATTTGGAGAAGGGGAGATATTTTTTTTTTTTGATTCTTATCCCAAACTCTCAACTACCTTTTTCACCCTTTTTGTGATACTTTAGAAGGTCCCTTATCAAGTATATGTATCAAAATTTTTCAGGGTACCAAGAAAAGCATTTTATTCATTCAGACTCAAAATTGGGCAACTAAGGGTAGCATTTACACATTCAAAGCTCAGAAGGCCAGAAAAATACCTATTGCCTCAATCATTTTCAAAAATGTTTCCAAAAATTTTTAAGCTTTAAAATGGTTTTAAGTCAAGTTCTAGAGGAAACAACCAAGAGGAATAACACTCTACACAAAGAATGGGGGCATATTTAGTGAGTACCCCCTAATGGCTCAAAAGCTCACATTTATCGGTTCAAAAACCAAGGGAGGAACACAAGTCTAAAGAAACATATGCTAATCATCAACTATCCAAGATCATCTCAAGCATATTTAATGAAGCCATATCACAAGAATAGAAAATCAGGGTTCAAAAATTCACTCTCACAGAAAAATTGGCACTTAGCTCTCACAATCATAAGCTCAATCTAAGCAGGGTAACCGAATCATGCGATCATGCAACTTAAGCCTATATGAATGCAATATTTACAATGCAAGCAAAAAGATTACCCCTACCCCAAGCCTAAAGATTTACATTGTCCCCAATGTAAACAATCAAGTTGGAGAGGGGAGAAGAAAAATAAAATAAAGCAAAAATTGGAACGGCTTACCGAGGCGGTAGCGGGTGCTGACTTTGCTTTTCTGGCTTTATTTCTCCCTGCTCTTTTTGCTTCTCCTTCCTTCCTTATTACCCTGCAAACACTTGACAATTGACAATTTATTATTTTCCTCTTGAGCTTCTCAAATTATTCAAGAGGTTGAAAATCAAAAACAAAAACTAACTAAAGAGAAGGGTTAAGAAAAGTTGGGTTGCCTCCCAATAAGCGCTTCTTTAACGTCACTAGCTTGACTCATTAAGAAGCATCCACCTGGATCCCAGAACCTGTGGTATAAGGACCAAGGGATGCTAACCATGTGAGATCCTTCACCTGGATCCCACAGTTTGCAGCAAAAATGTGGAAGTGAGCGCTCGAAATTCATGCTGACTTCTTCAAATGGGAAGCGCTTTTCAATTCCTCTCGGGTCAAAGATGACCCCTTTATCAATAAAATCTTCCCAATAAAAATGGGGTTCAACCTCAGGCAGAGGCATGAACTCCATTGTTGACTGCTTTAAAATGTGAGGTGGCAAACAATTCGAGAGGATCATTGGTTCTGTTCTGGCTTCTGTACAATCTTCACTCTCAGCATTGCCAAATCCATCACCTTCCAAATATGCAGAAATCTCCGCACAAACCACACAAGTGTTTCTCCCATCACATTCCACACATGCATAGGAACCAATAGCACCATCTAATTCCAAAAGTTTTTCATCATCTCCAAGCATGGTGAAATAGATATCCTCCAATTGCCTCTTCCTTTCAGGCTCCTTAGTCAAGGGTTCAATGGGGAATGGTGCAACTATGTTCTCCAAAACAGGGTCTTCACTTCTTGACTCGGTTGCTCCCACTTCTTCTTCCTCCTCATCCATCATTGCATTATCTTCATCATCATCCATCAAGTTCCCATATGGCATTTCGGATAGAAGGTTAGAGAGTTCCTCAATACGTACCCCGAGACTTCGAATGCTATCTTCTTGATTCTTTAATTCTTCCATTGTTGTTGCCATGAAGTTCTCCAAAACAGCCTCTAAGTGAGATTGACTATCCGGGATAGGTTGCTCAACCTCGACTGGGAATGCGGATTTGAAGTTCTCCCAAGCAACTTCCAATGGGGATGGCTCCTCATACCAAGGTGTGGAAGATTCCCAATGTTCCTCTTGCTCAATCCAAGTATTGTTTGGAGGGTTCCCCCACCATGGAGTGGAAGTGTTGGGAAATTGATTTCCCCATTCAGCATAACCTACCACTGGTGGAGGAGAGACAGTTGCCCTTGATAACTCATTACTCACTTGTTGGATGTTTACGGCTAATTGCAGCATATCTACCCGCAGCTGCAACTCAGATATCTCCAATTACGCATCGGATGGTTGATACCAATTGTAGTCCATGATTCTACCAAACCAATTTTCACCTCACAGACAAATAAGCCCATGATCAAAGAAACAAAAATTCAAATATATATACAAAACTAACAAAAGAAAAATATCAATTATATACAGAAAAATAAAATAAAAAAAATGTCTAAACTAGTTGTCTCATTTGTTACTAATGATATTGACAAAACCAATCCCCGGCAACGGCGCCAAAAACTTGGTGCGTGTATTTTTAAGATATAAATAAAGGCAAGTGCACCTCATACGCAATCAAGTAATACGGTGGTGAGACCGGGTTATCGTATCCACAGGGATTTGTTGTCAATAACCAATTCACAAGCTTAACAACTATCTAGACTAAACTATGGTATGAGAGATTAAAACAGAAAATAAAGAAAGCAAAACAATATTTTTGGTCTTTTGGGAATTTTATCGAACACTTGGAAGGCAAACAGAGATGTGGCTAAGATTGTTAGGGTTAGACTACACTAATCCTCCCTTAATTGCAATGAAATGGTTATCAACACAAGTCCTAATTCAATTATGACAATCAAGCCTTTTCTAAAATACTCAAGCCTAATTCCTTAGGTGCATTGAGCCTAAAACCCCAAATTAAACCCTAATTCCTTAGGTGGAATAACTCGAGATTTTGCATTAAGTCAAGACTTATAAGATTGCAAGCATTCAACACCTATTCCTAGATTCTTGAACTACTTGGCATATGATTCATGAGCATGCCTTAACACCAACCTTCCAGTCATCTATCAAAGCAACATATCATTCCTATGGGTAGCTAATCCAAGGAAAGCATTAAGCACGAAATCACATACTCATAAAGAAATAGAGACTTGCATTAAAACACCAAATCAAATACAACAAGTTCGGAAAAGTTACATCTAACCCCAACAATGGGGATTTAACTACTCATGATAAAAGGAAATACAAAACAGAGAATGAGAAAAGGGATGGAGAACACTCATAGACAAGCTTCCTCCATCTTCTCCCCATCCAAGAGCAAGAGAAAACACCCCCTATTTGGGTAGAAACCCTCTCCAGCCTGACCTCGGCCGCCTGCCTCCAAGTGCAGATCCCTAATTCTGTTTTAGTGCGGGTTTATTTATAGGTCCGTCGTCCGTCACGGCCGTGATGGCCATCACGGCCAGGCCGTGACGCTTTCTCGTCCCAAGGCGTGTCTTCAAGTTTTTAACTCTCGCGAGGCGAGAGAAGTGTTCGCGACGCGAGCCCTCATTTTCTGGTTGGTCACGGCAGTGATGTACATCACGGCTAGGCCGTGACAGTCTCTCGACTTTTGCCTTCTTCTCTGCTTGATCACGGTAGTGATGGTCATCACGGCGGCCGTGATGGGCTCTGTTTAGCTCATTTCCTTGACTTTTAAGGCTCTAATCCATCCAAGCTCCACCAAGGCTGATTTCTGGGCATTTTTCCATTAAATCCTGCAAAAAAGACACGTAAAACCACTTCATCCGTTCCAAAGGAAAAACTATACAAAATCAACACTAAATTGGCCTAACTATATGCAAATGCATGCGAAATGTACATGAAAAATGATGTAAAATAACACTCATCGGTGATAATGAGAAACAACATTATAAACAATGAATTTATATATGAATAATATTCAAGGACTAATCTTTGGACCAAAACCACCCCGCCCAAGTTTGTTGGGCGAGTCGAAGTTGTTCGTTGCAAACTGCGATTTCTTCAACATCAAACAACATTAGTTCTTGGAGTTCAACTTCGATAGGTCTCCAATTTTCTTGTCAGTTTTATTTACAATTAGTGTTTCACCTCTATTGAATTGAGGGAACGCTTCTCTCCTCCTTGTACTAGCTTTGCTTCATTAAAGTATAGATAATTTAGCAGGATAAGATTGTAGGAGACTTTCAAGTGTGAAATATCTTGAGAGTAGGAACAAGTTTGAGAATGATAATTTATTCACATAAAAGAGAACACAAACAACTGCCAAACATGGGTTAGTTAATGAAAATTTCATTTGGGAATGTTTTGATATAGTTAGAATTGAGATTTATAAGTTTGAGGTGCAAATATATTTAATAAAAGAAGTGCTAATCCAAATAAAATATTTTTGGTTTTCCAGTGTTTCCTCCGTGCTCAATCATGGAGACTAATCCCTCGAGTCTTGGACGACATTAAAGGGTTGACCTCTCCCAACGAGATTTTCTCCATATGCAAAAGTCAGGGATCGAACCCCTGACCACTTACATTCTAGAAAGTACATGAAAAATAGTAAATAATAACTAGTACGACATTTTTTTTTAAACTAGGCAGGAAAACGAAATCATACAATAAATTAATTTGAACTTTAAAATATCCTAGTAGACTTACGTGCATTCCATCTTCCATAGAATTTGGTCAATAACTAATTAACACTTAATAGCATAGTTTTTTTTGACATACACTACAAAAAAAAGTTGAAATAGGGAACGAAATTTGGCGACCAAAAAAGTCAATCGCTAACAGCGACCGAAATGGCGATCGATTTCATGATTTTCATTTTTTTTATAAAACATGTGTTTAGCGACCGATTTGTATGGTTGCAAGTTCAGTGGTCGCTAAATCAGTCGCTAAACCACTTAATTAAAAAGTCAAAAAAAATACTTTATTTGCGACCGAAATAGTGACTGATTTAATTTTATCGATAATATTGGAGCTATTTAGCGACCAATTTTGAATTCGGTCGCTAAAACGCGCTGATTGAAATTAGAAAGGAGCCACATAGAGACCGATTATAACGACCGATTTTTTTTAAAGTGAATTGCGACCGGTTTAGCGACCGAAATAATCGGTCGTTAAAAATAAAAGCCCTAAATTGTGAGGACTCCCCATTTTCTTCCTCATTTCTCTCTGTTCCTCTCCCACCTCCCTGCTCCGGCAACCACACCATGCCACGCTACGCTGCCGCCACCACCACCAGTGCAGTGCCGCCATCCTCTCCTCCTCCTTCAGTAAGTATTCCTATCCTTCTCTGTCTTTCATTCTCTCTTCCTCCACACCATGCCGCGCCGCTACCACCGACGTAATGCCCCGAGACCACCCCCGCCACTGCAGTCGAGACCACCACCACCACCTCGTGGGTCTGAATCCATGATTTAGGGCAACGGTTCACCAAGAGTTCAACATTATTTTGGGTTCTGTTGGGAATTTTGGGAATTGTACGTCTATAAGGGTTCACCAAGAGTTCAACAATATTGGTGTATGTTTAATAGATTGTTTCTTAATTCTTAATTAACGTATAGTTGAAGGGGTTCTTTGAATTTAGGCATCTTCTCCTTGATTAGTATGTGTTCTAATCCTTTTACTGACTTATTTTTGGGTGTTGGTGATTTATAGGAGGTTTTGCTCAACCTTGGAGATTCAATTTTAGGAACACTGGTTTCATTCCTCTGGGATATCTCTTTGGTAATTCTAATTGTCTTTGTTATTTATTGAGGAACTTGACTAATTGATTTATCATGTTACTGGACCCTTTTCTAAACATGTTGATTATTTTGGATTGTTGTAATGTCATTGGTTTATAGTGTTTTAATTGTTTGCTTGAAATCTAGTGCTTATTTTGATAGAGTACCAACTATTTGATGAAAAGCATGAACCAAATCCTACATTTATGATTTTAAATAAGGTAGTGCATAGCTCTTGTAATTTATGAAATTCCATGATCGCATACTTTCTATTTGATATAAACTGAATTAACAGCTGCTGCTCGACTTTTTATATATTCTAAATTGCAGAATATATTGTCTTTCATGAAAGGTTGAATGGTAGCTCATGTGGTTTTGATAGATCATATGCATATTGTATTGCATAGCAATCCCTGCAGTTTTGTTCATAAATTTGCACAAGGAAAATTGGATTTTAGTTCTGTTTATCTTGTTAAAAGCCTGAGATGCATTGTATTCAATGCTAAACTTTCTCAGCTATTTGGATCAATTTTTTGGGTATGAAATTCGTGTATATGCTGCTGGATTCCAGCTTATGACAGCATGTGTTCTTTGAATTATAACTTTGGCTGTACAACTCGAAATGAAGTACCCTTTTTTTTCTTTGAAAGCTAACATGTAAATCTTCAACCCATAAAAATTTCAGGTCAAAAATCGTTCTGTGTCAAAGCCAGTATTTTTTACAAAAACAGGGTATGTTTCTTTGTGTTTCAGTTTTTTGACAGCATGCATATATTCATGTTTAGACAGTTTTTTCCTTCATTCTTGAGTATCATGGAAGTGTTTAAATTGTTTAACATTACTTGCTTGTTGTAAATCAATGGATACTTGAGATATAAAGCAATTTGAGTCAAGATATGATTATGCTATGTTCCATTGTGTTGGCATATTGGTGTTTGGCATATAAACCATAAATTTGTCAAGAATGTCATGAATACCTCACGTGTTGTCTTAGATGACCTTAAAATGTCAGATGCAAATTTGAATCTGCTACTGATGGCAAATAAGTGATTTAGAAGTGTCGACTCTAACAAAAAATTGCAGATATTACTACCAATGGCTTAAAAACAATTAGATTAGCTTGGTATGTCCTTTCTTTCTCTCAAATAATGTATGACTGATTCTTAGATCTAAAATTATACATGTAACATCAATCTATTACGTATTATTTTCTAGCTGCAAGTGAGCTTCTTCATACATTGTTTCAGGCTACTCTTCACATTTTTCTAATTTATTTATACTAATTAGCCTCATACAGTGTTTGATCTCTTCTTACACAACTCAATTGGACTCAAATTGGACCCAACTTAACTTAATTAAAACAGTTAGCTAAGTTAGTTACATTTTGTTATTTTTCAGTTAGCTAAGTTAGTTACATTCTGGTTCAATAGGAACATCTTGTTCCTTTCTTCTTCACCTTTTTAGATTTCTACATGGTATCATTCATGATCTTTGCTTCTGCGCGATCAGATTCTTGACTGACACTGTTGGTGCTTTCATGGCTGGTTTGGTTCTTGTTACTCCGCTTCTTGATGAGAAGAATTACCATGAATGGGAAATAGAAATGAAGATGAGCCTCATCTCTAAGAATAAATTAAGGTTTGTAGATGGCACGATTGTCAAACCATCGATGACAGATCCTATGTTCAATAAATGGCGAAGAGTCAACAATATGGTGTTTTCTTAGATCCTTCGATCCGTTTCCCCCTCAATTTCGTGTTCTATCCTTCGATCCAATGACCCAATGATGCTTGGAAGGAGCTGAAGGATAGGTTTGGCCGAGGAAACCTGTTTCGAATCTCGGACTTGGAGGATTCGATTGTGGCACTTAGACAAGCACTAGTGCAATAAGTGCTTTTTACGTCAGTTAAAATTGATTTTATACGTCAGAATATTGTCAGACGTAAATACAGCTGACGTTAATAGTTATTATTTTAACGTCAATTGTTTAAACAACTGACGTTAAATATAAAACTATTAACGTCGGTTCTTTAACACAACTGACGTTAATGTTATTCAAACTAACATCAGTTCTTTAACAGAACTGACGTTACAGGTTTTATTTTTAACATCAGTATCCTAATACAACTGACGTTAATAGTGTACTGTATATTTTATAAAATACTATTAACGTCAGTTGTTTGATACAACTGACGTTAATAGATTTTTTTTAAAAAACTCAGTTTTAAAATATCACCCCCTCGCCTATCCCCGCATTCAAGAAATATCCCAAGAATACGTGAATATCACACACATTCTGAATTGCAAACACTACCCTTAAATTTCAATATTAACTAAAAGAAAAGAAATATACAAAGGAACAATGGGGGACTTAAAACCAAAACCCATGTATAGGAAAAACATAACTATCTACAAGTATATATATATATATATATATATATATATATATATATATATATATATATATATATATAAAATTTTAGTCTCTAATGTCTAAAAACAAAACTACCAATCTACGTATATATATATATATATATATATATATATATATATATATAAATGTTATTATTTGGTGTCTAAAGTCTAACAAAAAAACTATTAATCTATGTGTTGCGGAGGTATCTTGTCAATTTCTTTTTCAGCCGCATACTTGAAGAAGAATTCTGCCAAGCGCATCCTCAAGTCTCTAAACTCATCTTTTTGAAGAGGCAATTGGTTGTTAAATGCCTACACACGTTCAAATAATAACAATAACATTAACACAAGTCATCACTAAAACTATAATATATAATTTAACAAGTAGTTTAAATATTACCTTCTTCCATCCATCCGTAATAGATGCGGAGACTATGTTCAGCATATGAAGCATCACATAATAGCCGCACGACCACCCGTCAGGTTGAAATCGAGACTACAAACAAAATTAATTTCAATGTCAGTTAAATATACATATAAATTAGTAATTATAATATTAATTATTTGATAAATAAACTACCAAACCTTGAGGATGATCCAATCAGGAATTCCATTAGCCTTAGAAGTCCTACTTCTCCCGTTGGCGCAACTTATGCTACTCGCCTTGAGGGCTATTATAACCAAATAATTATGTCAATTAACAAATTCATATATCATGTGTGTAAAAAACTAAAAACAACTGATATTAAAACTTAAATTAAATTGAAGATTAGTTACTTACGTATTTACTGACTTCCACCACCTCCGTGGCGGGTTTTGGTGGAGAGAGCGAAAGAATATGACAAGATGCCTAGACGGGTGAAGTACGAGCAAGCGCCAATGGTTATTCATACAGTAGGGAGCCAGATATAATTCTTTCCGATTGTCTCCCATCAAGTTCCCTATGTATTTACTTAATTCATCGCCAGCAAAGAATTGAGGCATAAGGATTGACGGATCTAAGAAGCCATAAACTGATTTGGAGCCCTTATCAAGCTAGCTGAAGACGATGGAGATACCTAAGATATGAAAATGTGTGGATGTTAATTACATAATACATATATATTGAAATTAAAATAAAATTTTTAAATGGAAAAATACCAAAAATAAATAAGTTATAAAATTAAAATTAACTTACGTGCACCAGAGGCTCAAAACCGTGCTGGCCATCCACACGTTATCTCTGCAGGCATCCCTGAGGTCTTCACCACAGAAGGAAAATATCCTCTCTTGATTTGGGCGTGCCACCCATCCATCGTGCTCCAATGGACATTCAAAAATCTCAAAGGCATAATCCTCACCAAGTGAGAACAAACGAGTGACAGGTGACTGCGACACCGACGTCGACTTGGCCTTCAATTTAAAAAAAATAAAATAGATAAGTTGTTGATAATTAAAAAAACACAAGTAATTATTTGACTAATTTGGACATTAATAATGAATAAATACCTTTGTTACCATTTCGAGCTCACGGCGTTTGAAGTCCAACTCAAGCTCACGCCTTTGCATTTCCAACTCAAGCTCACGGTGTTGGACTTCCAACTCCCGCTCCCTAGCTGCCAACTCATCGTCCTCCACATGTGCCCTACTATAACTCTCTTTTGTGCTCACATGTGAAGGGTTGGCATGTCCTAGGGGTGAGCAAAATTGTATGACCCACCCGAAACCGCCCGACCCGTTACTAATTTTTGTGCAACGGTCGGGTTGAATCGGTTTGGGGGGTTAGGCGGTGAAAAAATCGGTTTTAGATGGATAAGAGCGGGGCGGGTTCGGGTTTGGGTTTGGTTTATGTCATCCACCGTGATTCACCCGACCAGCTCATAACAAAAAAAATAATAAATTTTTTTTTATGGAGAATGGGCTGCATGATTGGATCTTAGATTTTTTCCCCTCTTCACATTAATTTTTTTGGTACTTAATTGGGTTGAAAGCCTTAAATTTTAATTAGGCTCGTTGGGTTTTTTTTAAATTTTTTGGAATAAAATTAAATAATTAAAAATCCTAAATCCGTTTCGACCCGCCCAAACCAGCCCGAAACCCAACCAACCCGCACCCGAACAACCCGATGTATAGATGGGCGGGTTCGGTTTTCATTTTTCTTACATCGAACCTGTCCGAACCCGACGAACCCCACCCGAACCCGCCCGATGCTCACCCCTAGCATGTCCTGCGGTGTCCTGAGATGAACCGACGGAGGAAAGCTCTCTAGAAAGCGCCTGCTTGAATTCTGGGTTGGATAGGAAGCTTTTCATCAGATGCGTTGTAATAGCAGGGTTGGAGATGAGCTGCTGAGTCATGGATTCTAAAATTGATGCCTCATCGATGACCCGCTTTCGTGAAGCAAACTTGCCATAATATTCTCTGATGGTCACATTCCCAGGAACATCGATAACCCGACCAGGATGGTCTTTCTTTCCTAGAGCAGTCATCAAGACGTCCCGCCGTCTAGAAGGGACGAATGAGCCCTGGGAGCATTGTGCTTTAAGATCCATCTACAATGAAGAAATGAAAAAACGTGCAAGTGAAAAGTGTTAAAAATATCTATACAAATATCAATTGAAATGAAGTTAATTATTTACTTACAATCTTATCTGCCACTTCGCGAGTGGCATCAACTTTAAAAGATCATGTCTTTGTCATGCGGTCGGCTAACCAGACATCCTCGCGGTCGATGTCTGGTGGAGGACTTAATGGTGTGCCCTCAGGCACCTCTCCTCTTTCTATCCTAGCAGCGTGCTCTTTCTGCTTCACCCTCAGCCTATCCTGTATACTAAGTTTAAACTACCTATATCAATATCCCTTCGTGATGATCATCACGAGTGGCATGTACATCGTCCACCTGTGTCTCCTCGATTATAGTAGGCATGTTTGTTGAAAAAGAAGGAGTCTCAGGAATATCAAGATTTGAATCTTGATTTTCATCACTACCATTATACATGTTTTTTCCCTGGAGAACCACAGACAACCTTTTGTTAGAAGGATCAGTGATGTAGAACACTTGTTTTGCTTGGGAAGCCATTATGAAAGGCTCATTTATATGACCTAACTTGTTGAGGTCTACCAATGTGAACCCCAATTCGTTGGTTTGTACACCACCGTTACTATCAACCCACTTACATTTAAAAACCGGCACCGTAAGATTAGTGTAATCGAGCACCCAAATATCTTCAATATATCCAAAGTAAGGTGTCGGTGCTTTAACGGGTTTTGTGTCCTTTGCACTAGAGAAGTGCATTGTTTCGGTCACGATCATAACCCCACTATTTTGCATGGTACTCTTGTTATCTTGTTCCTTTATATAAAAGGAAAAGTTATTGATGTCGTATCCGCTCCAACATATGATGTTGAAGCTAGGCCCACGTGCTAGCCATCTTACGTCATCAGAAGCAGTACTACCATTCTTAAGCATTTCTTCCTTGAACCATGGTAAGAAAGTCTTGTTATGCTTGTTCAATAACCACCTTTCGCTCATTCGAGGGTTTTCTTGATTGACTTTTCTTTTATGTTCAAATAAGAAAGGTTGAACAGAATCGATGTTGTTCAATACATACAAATGTGCTTGAAGCACTTCCTCCCGACCCTTGCTATTAATTCTTAAGCCAAGTGTACCCTTACCTTGACATCTTATCTCATCATGCCGAGGCTTAGGAACCCCTATAGGATCCGTGTTATGAAGGTAGTCCGAATAAAACTCAATAGCTTATTCTGCAACATACCTTTGAACAATAGATGCTTCCGGACGATGAGGATTCTTCACATACCCTTTCAAGATCTTCATGTAGCGCTCAACTGGGTACATCCATCTCAGAAAAACCGGCCCACATAATCTAATCTCCCTCACCAAATGAACAATTAAGTGAACCATTATGTCGAAAAAGGAAGGAGGAAAATACATCTCCAATTGGCACAAGATTGTAGCAGCCTCAACTTCCAAGTCATCCAACATACGGGGGTCAACGACTTTGCTACATATAGAATTGAAGAATGAGCACGACCGAGTAATGGCATGTCTCACATTTTTTGGAGCAATACCACGAATAGCAACGGGCAGAAGTTATTGCATCAAGATGTGACAATCATGAGACTTTAAGACAACCAATTTAAGATCACTAGAGACAAGCCTCTTCATATTTGAAGAATCTTGATGCCCTGAAGACACCCGCAGAAACTTTGTCTCTCTTTTTTTGACAAAGTATGACATGCTGGCGGCAAATAAGTCCGCTTACCATCCTCAACAACTGGAGCTAACTGCTCTCGTATACCCATAGCAACGAGGTCGAGACGAGCATTCACATCATCCTTTGTCTTGCCGTGAATGTTGAGAAGCGTCCCGATCACACTCACACACATTTTTCTCCACATGCATCACATCAATGCGATTAATCGACATCAAGCTTGTGCCGATATGGAAGATCAAAGAATATCGACCTCTTCTTCCATATGTTTTTCTCAAGAGCTTTTACCTTTCTTTTTGGACTTTCCGAATATAACATCGATGCCCTTTACCCTCTGATAAATCTGCTCTCCAATTAAGGCCGCCGGAGCTTCTTCTGTCTCTTGGCATCCATTAAAAGCTTTTTTCATCTTACGATATGGGTGATCACGTCTAAGAAATCTCCAATGCCCAAGGTAAACCGTCTTCTTTCCATGATGCAACTAAGTGTAGCATGTGCCTTCTTCACATATAGGGCATGCTTTATGCCCCTTGACATTGTACCCGGACAAGTTATCGTATGCTAGAAAGTCGTTGATGGTGCAAAATAACATGGCACGAAGCTTGAAAGTCTCATGAGAATACCCATCAACTACATCAACACCTTCCACCCACAGCGTTTTCAAGTCTTCAATCAATGAACTTAGATAAACATCTAAGTCATTTCCCGGTTGCTTTGGCCCCGAAATCATCATAGACAACATCATGTATTTGCGCTTCATGCACAACCAAGGGGGCAGGTTGTAAATTATCATCAGATCAGGCCATGAACTATAAATACTACTCATGTTACCATAAGGATTCATTCCATCCGTAGCAAGTCCAAGCCTTAGGTTTCTTGGCTCATCGGCGAAATCCGGAAACATAGTATCAATATTCTTCCATTGCATAGAATCAGCAGGATGACGAACCTTTCCATCACGTTTCCTCTCATCATTATGCCATCTAAGATTCTTCGCATCTTTCGCATTGGCAAACAATCGCTTGAACCTTGGAATTATTGGAAGATACCACAACATCTTCGCAGGAGGACCCTTTTTTCTCACATCATCAAGATCATCATCATCATCATCACCACCCTTCACTTTGTATCGTGATAACCCACATTTGGGGCAATCGTGATTGTCTTCATGAACACCGGTGTACAATATGCAATCATTGGGGCATGCGTGTATCTTCTTATACTCCATACCCATCGGACACAATACCTTCTTGGCCTCATAGTTACGGTCAGGCAATGTGTTGTCCTCCGGAAGCAAGTCTTTCAACACTTCAAGCAATTCCGTGAAGCTTTTATCGATCCAACCATTTCTTGCCTTCACACAAACCAATTTTAGCACCGCCGAAAACCGTGTATGAGTAGTACACCCTGGATATAAAGGCTTATCCACATCACCGCACAACCTATCATACACATGAGCTCGATGAAAAGATTCTTGTCCAATATCACGGATCATGTCCTCTACTTGATCATCCTCCATATCTACGTCAACGTCCTCACTTTGGGAGACACTTACCGTACTACTCAACAACACATCACCATGCCATATCCATCTTGTATAACTCAAGCAAATCCCTTCACAAATCAAATGAGTACGTATATCCTTCATCGTACATTTCCTCGTATTCAAACACTTGACACAAGGACAACAAAACATTCCATTACTATTAGGAACATTCTTTTGAGTAAATTCTATAAATTCTCCCACCCCCTTCAAATACTCAAAGACTAGTGTGCTTACAAACCATCCAACTACGATCCATAACTAGATAGGTTCTATAGATATACAAAACATATATCCAAGCAAGGCGTTTAAAAATTATATACAAGAGAGCATGATATACACAAGCAAGACGTTTAAAAATTATTTCAAATTTACACCATTTTCAGGTTTCTTAAGACAAAAGAAATAAGAAGATGAAGATAAATTAACAAAATAGAATTCCAATGAGCAATATATTGTTGATGTCACATGCTACAAGCAACTCTAAATTTCTTCCCATTTTGAAATAGGTCATGATAGCAGAAGAAAATCAAGAGAAAACACAAAACCCACGATCAGAAATAGAGACATTCCAAACAACTCAAACTCACAGTTTCAAGTTTCAACTACAGAGACTACAGTTTCAACATACACTCAAAACCAAAATTAAAAAATGTGCCCTAAAGACTCACCAGAAATAGGTGCTCGCGTGGTGGTGGGGAGGGGAGCTCGAGTGGTGGCCAACGTTCGATGTGGTTACTGAGAGCAGAGGGACAAGGAGAGTTAGTGCGCGGGAAGGGGAAAGAGAGATGAAAAGTTATTACAAAGAATGAGCGGGAAAGACAGAGTTAGGGTTAAGAGTGTACCTCACGGTGGTGGCGAAGAAGCCCTCGCGGTGGTTGCGGTGGAGAGGAGCTCGCGATTAGGGTAGAGTGAGAGTGAGCGTGATGAAAAGAGAAGAATAGAGACGTACAGAGCGAAGTGAAGAAGGCGCGCGGGTGTAATCGTTATAAACAAAAATAAAACAACAGTTTACATCAGTTGTTTAATACAACTGACGTTAGAAGTCATTTTTAACGTCAGTTGTCTTAAACAACTGACGTTAAAAGTCATTATTTAACGTCAGTTGTGTTAAACAACTGACGTTAAAAATAAATATTTTTATTTTAAAAACACTTTTAACGTCAGTTGTTGAAGACAACTGACGTTAAAAGTGTATAAATTTGTACAAAAACATTCATTCCTTTGACTACTGTGCTACTTACCCATGCACCTTGTAACTTAATCCTCTTAATGAACATTAAGTTTATAGATCAGTTTTGAAGAAAATCAGGTAGTCTCTCTTCTCTATATAAAGTACCATTCTTCTGTATCAGTCTGTAATACACCCTCTTATTTTCCTCTATATTTCGTGCGTTTTCTATTCCTTCATAATATGGCTCTATCATATTTGAGACTTTTGTTATTTCTTCCTATACCTAGACTTAAAGGTTTCTGTCTTAATGGTCAAAAAACTTCTGAGGTTGAGTAAATCACATAACATTGATGGTAATGTTGAGTGAATCACATAATGCGATTCCCTCACTTTATTTCATCCCCTTCATCCCTTTCACTCCGCTTTGGCTGCAAGTGATTGTGGATTCAGATGGAGCATCAAGGACTTCAAATGAGGGAGGGGATGCATCCATTGGAGTTTCTGAGGACAGGACTGAGAAGAAAATGACGTTGAAGCAGAAACTTTTTTATATTTTAGGGCTATGTTGCAGAAATTTTTTATCTTTTAATCATGTAATTGTAACTTATGAATCGCTTCAATGAGATACGATTTGATTATACATATAACTTGTTTTATGTTAAGTGTTTATTTATTTTAATTTGCACAAGAATTTGTTTACTAATTCAAGCTAATTAATTAAGATTAAAAATAAACTTGTTTAAAAAAAAGATTAGAAATAAACTGCACTATATATGGAGTGATCTGCGTTAAGAGTGACAACACGGAGATGACAACGAAAGAAAGATAGGAATGAGTTTCAGATAGGAATATAGGATTATTTATGCCAGTTATTTATTTAACTGAAGTAAAAAATCACACTTTTAACGTCATTTGTATAAACAACTGATGTTAAAAGTGTTAATAATTCTTACAAATCACTTTTAACGTCAGTTCTTTACACAACTGACACAAATAGTGATTTAATATTTACAAAACCGCCACCACCTCATTTTTAACGTCAAACATATGGTCAATTGACGTAAAACATTCCCGTATATTACATTATTTCCACTAGTGAAGGTGGTCTTTTTGTTACTAACTATTTTACAGAGTTGAAAATTCTTTGGGATGAGTTAGAGAATTATAGGCCTCTGCCTGTGTGTAGTTGTGAGGTTAAATGTGCATGTGATGCAATTGTTAACGTTGAGAAGTATAGAGATGAAGACAAGATTATTCGTTTTCTGAAAGGATTGAATGATTGTCACTCTACTGTAAAATCCCAAATTATGGTCATGGATCCACTTCCTCTTTTGACTAAGGGGTGCTCAATGGTAATCCAACAAGAAATGCAACTAATTGGAGAAAATGAGCCCAAGATGATTGCTTTCTTGTAGGGTCGTGGTTATGGTTTTGGTCGTGGAAATGGTGGAGGAAACAAGTGATTACAACAGGAATAATGCTTGGTCGAGGAGGAAACAATGGAAAAGTTTGTTCTCATTGTGGAATAACTGGGCAGACAGTTGAAACATGCTATAGAAAGCATGGATTTCCACCAAACTTTAAGTTCAGAAATCCAAGATCCATCAATTCTGTGAATGCTGATTTAAGCACCGATGAAGCACTTGATTCGGATCTGGTTCCAACAAGGAAGTGTAGGATGGTTCGGTGTTTGGCCTAATCTGCTGATCAAGATACAAAGGCTTGTTGAGTCTGCTCCAACAGTCACAGCCTCAACCCTCACACTCCTCTAATCAAGTCAGCACTATCATGTCATTAACTGGTGGTGCTTCCTCTATGTCACAACCATTAGGTAACTCCTATTCATTCTTATCTTCTTGGATATTGGATAGTGGTGCCATTGATCACATATGTTCAAATTCTGCATACTATTCCTCTTATCACAAAATCAAACTAGTACATGTCAAACTTCCTAATGGTAATGAAATCCTTGCATGCTACTCAGGAACTGTTTCATTTAGTCCAACTTTTATGCTTTTTGATGTATTGTACATACCTGAATTTTCATATAATCTTCTGTCGATTACAAAACTAACTTCTACTTTGCCTTTTCTCGTCTTTTGATTCTACTCATTGTGCAATACAGGATAAAACTTCATTGAAGAGGATTGGTACAGCTAAGGTACTCAATGGATTGTACATCTTGAGGATGCCTATCTACACTGCTGGTCCTCTAGCTAATCATGCTGCTTCTGTCAATTCTGTAATTGTGCCACCCTCTAGTTTGTGGGACTTTAGCTTAGCACACCCATCCAATGATTGTATAACCATACTTCATTCTTCTTTTCCTTCTATTACTACAAATAAGGAGTACACTTGTGACACTTGTTATCTAGTAAAACAAAAAAAATTACCCTTTTCTGTAAGTACTTCAAAGTCAATAAAGTGTTTTGATCTTTTACATGTTGATATATGGGGCCCCTTCCCAATTCCCTCAATTCATGGCCACAAATATTTTTTGACTATAGTGGATGATTTTTCCCGTTTTATATACTTGGACAATTTTGATGAAAACCAAAGGTGGAACTTCTTAACTTTTACAAAACTTTGTTACCCTGGTTGAAAGGCAATTTGATGCAATTGTAAAAACTATAAGAAGTGATAATGGTCCAGAATTCTTTATGACTGATTTTTTTGCCAAGAAATTCATAATTCATCAAACTTCTTGCACCTATACCCCCAACAAAATGAGGTGGTTGACAGAAAGCACCAACACATTTTGAATATGGCAAGAGCTCTAATGATTCAAAGTAATTTGCCAAAGGTTTATTGGTCTTATGCTGTTTTACATGTTGTTCACATCATAAATTTGCTTCCAACACCTTTATTGAATAAACATTCTCCCTATGAAAAACTACACAACACATTACCTGATTTAACTCACTTAAAAGTGTTTGGATGCTTGTGTTTTGCTAGCACTCTCCCTGCACCAAAAACTAAGCTTTATCCAAGAGCATCCACGTGTGTGTTTTTAGGATACAAAGCTGGAACCAAAGGTTCTATCCTTCTGAATTTTAAAACCAGAGAATTGTTTGTATCAAGGAATGTTATTTTTCATGAATTAATTTTCCCTTTAATGCCCCCTTTGCCATGCTCTGATTTCCCACTTCCAACATCAACTTCAACCACTGATGGTGCTTATGATGAGGTATTTTCTCCTCTGAAGCCACCACATGCTGCACCCACTTCACCACAACACTTCTTTGACACTCCTGCAGCACAACATTCTCCCCCCCACATCACTGACATTAATGCATCCACTGAATCCACTTCTAGTATGCCCTATTCTCCACCTACACAAAATTCCAGTCCACCACATTCTCCTCCAACTATGCAGCTCAGAAGATCCAACAGGGCAAGAAAGGTACCCTCATTCCTACAAGCCTATCACTACAATATTGCAGAAACCACAGCTGCTACCAATCCAACTTCTTCTGTAACTTATCCTATCTCTTCCTATTTATCATATCATACTCTTTCTGACTCTCAAAAACACTTCATTTTGTCTTTGTTTGCTGAGGTTGAGCCAACTACATGTAAAGAGGATATCAAGCATGACTGTTGGAAACAGGCCATACAAGCAGAACTACATGCATTGGCAGCCAATCAAACCTGGGCTCTAACTGAACTTCCTCAAGGGACTATACCTATTGGGTGGAAATGGGTGTTCAAAATCAAGCACAAAGCTGATGGATCTATTGAAATATACAAGGCAAGGCTTGTAGCCAAAAGGTACACTCAAACAGAAGGCATTGACTACATGGATAACTTCTCTCCAGTTGCTAAGATGACCACAGTCAGACTCATCCTATCCTTAGCCTCTATCTATGGATGGCATTTGAAGTAATTGGATGTGAATAATGCCTTCTTGCTTGGTGACTTGCTTGAAGATGTATACATGCCTCTCCCACCAGGACTCTCCCCAAATTACCCAGGTCAAGTGTGTAAACTACAGAAATCTCTCTATGGACTCAAACAAGCAAGTAGACAATGGTTTGCTAAGTTGTCATCCTTCTTGCTCAGTTCTGGCTACTCTCGGTCCAAGAGTGATTATTCCCTTTTTGTCAAATCAAATTCACAACACTTTACAGCACTACTAGTGTATGTGGATGATGTTATACTCATTGTGAATGATGAAAAGGAAATTAGTCACATTAAGGATGCACTTGACAGAACCTTTAAAATTAAGGATTTGGGGAATCTCAAGTTTTTCTTAGGCCTCGAAGTGACTCGAAACTCCAAAGGGATAGCTATTAATCAAAGGAAATATGCTTTAGACCTTGTTGCTGATGCTGGTTTGCTTGCTTGCAAGCCCTCCTCTTCTCTAATGGATAGCAAATCACATCTACATTAGGACAATGCTTCTCCCTTTGAGGATGTCCATGCATACAGGAGGCTCATTGGAAGGCTTTTGTACCTTACAACCACTCACCCGGACATTGATTTTGCAGTCCAACATCTCTCCCAATTCATGAACAAGCCAACTGTTGTTCATCATGCTGCCGCAACTATGTGATGGCTGCCACCAAAAGTAGGGTTTTCAAGTAAACCCTCGTTTCTGTTTCACTATATAAAGGCTGCACCTAAGCACGGTCGTGCTTACCTTAGAGCACGGTCATGCTGGACTTAGAGTCAGAGAGACGCGGTCCGCACATTAAGCACGGGCGTGCTCAACCACTAGAAAGGGACTTTTGAGCCAAAATCACCACTAAGCCCTTAACCAACCAAACGACTTACCCAAAAGCACTTAAACGCAAAAAAGGGTGTTACATCTTCCTCAATCACAACAACTCCATTGCTTTTAAGTTTTACATATACTACTCTAAAGTCTAAACTTCAGATTTTTAATGACTATATATGTTTGTGCTTCTTTAACTTTTTTAGGCATGGAAACTATGGAATGAAGAAAATATTGCTTCTTTAATAGATCCAAGCATATATGACCCTTTCCTCGAGAAGGGTATTCTGAGGTGTGTACACATAGGACTTCTGTGTGTGCAAGAAAGTGCAAGAGATAGGCCCAATATGGCCACCACGACTTCAATGCTTAGCAGTGAAATTGTGAGTCTTCCTCCACCAAAGCAGCCTGCATTCATCCCGAGGCAAAATATTTAGAATTCATTGTCTTCATCGGAATGTCATGGATTGTTTTCAAACAACATTGTTAGTATTACAGATATCCAAGGCAGATAATTTTTTTATAGAGATCTCCAAAAGGTTTCGTGAGACATTCAGTATGGTGTCAATAATAGAAGGGTGGATTGAATATTTTAAGTGTTTATTTCCAAGTAAAAAACTATTGTAGCAATCTAAGAGCTAGGTTTAACAAGTTACTTGTGGGTGTGTAATATTAAAGACATTCACTTGGTATCTTTAGATTATGTCATTGATAGACTATGTGCAAAGTTGTTTTTTATTTTTTGGCAGAAATGTGCAAAGAAGTTGATTGGTTATTTTTAGCTCAAGATATATATATATATATATATATATATATATATATATATATATATATATATATATATATATATATAATGTGTTTGTTATGATTTTTTTTATTGATTTTTTTTCTAAAAAAATAAACTTTTGGTAATTTAATTAGGGATGGCAATTTCTGCTTGTCTACGGATCTTCGACTGTTTAATTCGGGGCCCCACGATCGAGGATTTTTTCCTGCAATGACCATAATCTCCGTCTCGCGGGGTCTTTGTCCTCATTAATATTACCTATATACCCTTATATACATTATAAATCTATTTTAGTAATTTCAAACAATATATATACACAACAATTTTTTTTGTATGTATATATTTTCAAGGTTCCAGCGGAGGCGGGGAATAAGGGTGAGGGAGAAAAACTCCCCATGGTAAGGATAAAGAGGATTGGAGGAAAATGGGGGACGAGGATGAGAAGATGGGATACTCCTCACCCAATTGCCATCCCTAATTTTAATGCTTATTTGGTTAGGCTAATTAAAAATCACTTCTTAAATAAAACAATTTTAGGATAATCATAATCTTCTAGTTTTAGGCGAGAATGTTTTTACTGAAAATGAAATAGAATGTTATTACTTTATAATTTTTTGATAAAATTATCCATTTTTTTAAGAGTTGAATTGGTATAATTGTTAGTGTAAAGTTTTTTACACAAGTCAATCAATTAGAAATCAAGGTATAGATGACTTTTAAGGTAGTTAGGATAAGAGTTAAATATTTTTAATGAGATTTCGATTTCTGATTTGTTGACAGTGTAAAAAAATCTTTACACTGTCAGTACATATCAATTAAATCCTTTTTTAAATAAAAAACATGGCATGCAAAAATAACACAATAAAGAATAACATCTCAACTAGGTTGACACCTTAGCCCTTATCTATCATTTGCAGCATACCATAAATTTATCAACAAAATGTAAAAAAAAAAAAAAATAGAAAAACAAGGGGGACATGAATATAAAAAAGAGATATAGTCAATTAAATCTATAATTAGGAAGAACTAGTCTGTTTTGACTAAAATTCTTGCTAACAAAATTCGTAACTAAATCCCACCATGTGAATCCTGGATGAGCAGCACCATAAGAAGCAAGCTTATCAACACTGCGTGTTATAAAATAATAAATAAAATAAAATAAAATAAAAATAAAATAGAAAAATAGTGAAGAATACAAGAAATCGTTTATAGTCTGTGTGGTATTATAGTGTCCTTAAAGATTATTTCGTCATAATAATTATAATACTGCAAATATCCCCAATATTTAACAGACTCTTCCAGAATATATAACAATAATATTCTGGGTATCAAGAATAGTAAGAATTACATCAACTCCTACATAAAAAAAGATATAGGAATAAGAGTGACAAAATTCTTTTAAAATAAAGCTTCTATATCTTGGAGACCAAAAAGAAAGAATGTCATTTTGCTTCTCAGCACTTACTCTGTATCAAATGTTAATCAACCAAAGAAAAGAATTTATGTATCTCTATAGAAAACCCCCACAACCATGAAGTTGCAAACACAAGTTCAGAGAACACATATATATCTAAAACCCAATGCTCTACAGAAAGCAACCCATATATAAGCTAGTTGAAAGTCATTATACGTAGCTTTTTTTTTTTTTACTAAAAAGGTATTCATTCATTCAAATGGGTAAAATACATAGAAAACAACACAAATTCAACATCGCTAAAAACTGAAAAGGATGAATCTGCGAAAAAAATCACAGAACCCAGTTTAATAGCATAACACGGCAAAATCAAAATGCCTACAAAAGTGACAAAATCAAAGTCACCGGAATACCCATGTCTCAGGATCTGTAATATTGACGCCCAATTCTTGATCAAATCTGTGATGGATCGAAGCAGGTATGCCAATCTGAACCAAACGAACACCGCACCAAGACGGGAAACCAAACAATGCCTCACCAAGATGACGAACAACAATACTGCTGCATGCATACGGATGACAAAAACACGAAAAAAAACCAGATCTATGTGGAAAAACCACTTATTTATATAAAATGAGAGAAAAAATGAAGTAAAGGGGTGATTTCTATAACATCCGTGATTTCAGGTTTTGTTTAAGTAAGAGGATTAGATTTAAGGCTTGGATTATATGGTTAAGATGTTAGTTAAGATCTAGGAACTTGTGGCATGGGAAGTACGCAGTCATCGGGAGTGAATTTGAATGTGATCAAACTCTAAGATTTTCCCGTTTATCGTCTAAAAAACTTAGATGTGTGGAATAATAAATTTGGATTTAAGAAAGAGATTAGGCATTTTTTTTATGATTTGAGGTTGTTCATTAGGTAGTGAAGAGCCTATATCTCAAATTTGAGGTCAATCGGACTTCAAACGAGCTCAGAACGTGAAGAAATGCGCGAAGTCTACGGTGCTGACTAGAGGCCAGAGCTGAGCGCTAGAAATCTGCGCTGAGCGCTATAAGCGTTGCCATGCAGTCCACGTGGAGGATGATGTGGCGGGCATGCAGCGACCCGGGTGAACGCACCAGTGCTGAGCGTTGGGATTTGGCGCTAAGTGCCCGCACCTCAATGAACCTTAATACGAAAACAGAGAGCAGAAGAGGCAGAAAAACAAAGAGGAGAGTTTAGAGAGAGAGGGAAAGAAAACCTAGAGAGAGAAAATCTTCAAGAAGAGAGTTAGAGCGATTTGGGCATCCCGTTGCGTTTCCGAGTACACCGTTGCGTTCGTGGCAATGTTCTCTACCTTGTTCTCTTCTCATTTTCTTCAAGAAATGAAGGTAAAGCATCCTTTCCTTGTATCGAACCTCGTTTCGTTATGTTTCTCGTAGGGTCTTTCATTTCGTTTATCAGAATTCAATTCCGTCTTCGATTTTGAACTTGTGGTAACGTACTCGTCATAATGTGATGCTTAGGTGAATTTTTGGAAGCTCGGAGGGCCTAGTATTGCGCAGGGCAGAATCGAGGTCAAGGGAGAAACGCTTCGTTCGTCTCGTGTCGTTTAGCACACGACTTCCTAGGTGGGGGGAAGAAACTATTTAATGTCGGAAACGGCGCGGTCACATTTAATTCTATAATGTTGTAGGACAACCCAAACCCTACACGAGAGCAGGTAACGGACAATGTCCATATCACATTGGGGACTACCTAGTGGTACCAATGATGATAAAGAAATTTTACGTTTATCGTTGTTACGCTAAATATATATATATTATTATTTTATTAGTTGATGGTTGTCTGCTTGACTGCATTGATTGGTTAAATTGATCATGTATGATTGTTATATTTCTGGATATTATTATTATTACTATTATTTTTGGAAATGATGATAATATTATGGCATGATGATATATGATGATGATTTTGGATAAATTGTGACGATATGATGAGTGTTATGATTGTGCTTAAAGGAGCGAGTAAACAATAAGTTATGTTGAGACATGAGGAAGTATTGGGGATTGCATACGACATGTGATAGCAGTGTCTAACCAAGATGATTATCGTGATATGAGGATGAGATTGATGAGATGAGATTATTTTGAGGTTATCTATGAGATTATGATGAGCGGTTAGGGCACTAGGGGGTGACCTGAAACATGGTCTGTGACATGAGGGACTTGAAACATGGTCGTGTGGGGTCTATGCCTCGGAGGGAGAATTCTCGGGGATAGGCTAACGGCGGACCGTCCAGAGATGATTTCATTTTAGTCGCAGCTATAGTTCATGCGTTGCATGAGCACCCTGGATTGTGGTCCAGAGGTGTGCATCGGATTGTGTAGCTATAGTGCCATTGCTTTGCGTGGGCACCCTCCATTCCCGGATGAGGGTGTGCGCCGGGGACTCTGGGACGTGTCGAATATATTGTTGTGATATCCGGATATGACCGATACCTGATGAGTTTATCCATACAGCATTTGCATTGCATCATGATGAAGGGTAGAGGAAAGATCCTAGATGTGGGTTGAGGATGATTGTGTTATATATATATATATATATATATATATATATATATATATATATATATATATATATATATATATATATATATATATATATATATATATATATATATATATTGATACTCATACTTTGGAGACAGATGTTTAGTGTGCCATTATTTAATTAAATGTGGCAAAACCCTTTCCATGTTTGATGTTATATGGCTTCTTATCCCCTTTTCTTTTGCTATGTGTCGTGTATATATATGTTTTGTACTACAGATTCCGACAGAGCAGATGGCGCACTGGGACCACCTATGGATGACCCTAGATCCAGGGTTCCCCCTCTCGGGGACCTGTGAGGTGGAGTGCTTAGACCCGCATGGGTGGCTTGTGGACCTGGTCATTCGTTTCACGGTATATACGGGTCATGTCCATCACTATGGGGCTTGGGCAGGGAGTGCCCATCAGATTTGTTGGCACGTTTCGTTTCGGCACGACCTTCTTGTTTCCGATAGGATAACCTGATGGACATGTACGACCGATGCCGCCTATGTTCGGGATGGCCCCTGTACCCTTCATAGTGCCTTTTGATGCCTTGGTACCCGGGCTTGCACCCGCACCTGCGCCCGCACCAGTGCCGGAGCCCGAGTTGGCACCTATTCCGGAGAAGGACCCAGTTGCCCCCGCTCAGGACCTACCAGTTGCCCCCACTCAGGACCTACCAGTTGCTCCCGCTAAGGACCTAGCACCCCTTCCTGAGGAACCCGCACCTCCAGAGGTCCGTGCTACGGTTTGAGTCTTAGCGAGTATCTTCTAGACGACTACATCCTCAGGATAGCAGACTCTACAGGCAGAGGTTTCAGGGGCAGCCGGCCAGGAGTTCTTCCAGCGATAGTGGAGGAGTGTCCGGGCCTGCCGGACCTCAGGATGCAGACGAGGGTGGTAGTGTATAATGGCTCGGGCTAGTGCCATCAGTATAGGTGTGAGTGAGGTTTTACTGTATTTTTGAGAGGGGACGAGGTGTGGAGTGCATCGGTGAGGCTTTTCCTTTGGCTTTTGATGTATTTTGTTGATGTCATCAGCTTATGTATATATCGGAATCCTACAGAGGGGAATCCCTTGGCAGCAGTACTGGCATGTATGTATATATTTATAGTTATGTGCGGTATGTATGTTTACATGTGTTTATATTTTAAGTTTTAAATTTTCCGCTGTTTTAATATACTCACTTAACGATAATAACGAAATTAGGTCTTAATATTTTGGGTTTTCTTTAATGGGACGTCGGGGCGTCTCATTTGGTGGTATCAGAGCAGGTCGGTTCTGAAACGGACTGTGATGACTGTGATTAAGGTAAAATGGCCATTTAGTTGAATCCACATCGGATAACAGCTATGCTTAGAAGTTGGGTAGTGAGACCGACGTGACGTCTCTATGACATATAGTATTTATATTCCAGTTTTATGTAGTATTATATGTCATATTGATGTGGGCTAATGATTTCTTTTAACTGGATCATAGCTCGAGGTTGAGGACGAGGACACGGCAGATGTGGTGGGGGTAGAGCTATAGAGGGGGTAGAGGATGAGCCTCATCAGTCGGAGGCAGGGATTGGAGGTGGATGAGCCCCATATAGCCACTGCCATGAAATATGGAACAATTTTAAAAAAAACCAAACCTAAAATGTGCGACAGTCTATTATATAGGATATTTTAAACTTAACAAAAAATTCATGGTCAAAGTCTCAAAGTAGAATGAATACTTACTAGGTTCCATCAATTCTTCTAGTATTAGCCTCATCTCCATGCCCTCCAAATATTTTAGCCAAACCAAAATCTGATATTTTTGGATTCAGCTCCTTGTCAAGCAAGACATTACTTGCTTTCAAATCTCTATGAATGATTCTTAGCCTAGAATCTCTATGAAGATAAAGCAAACCTCGGGCTATTCCTTCTATTATGTTGAAGCGTTTTCCCCAATCAATAAATTTCTGCTCTACTGAGCCTGGAAGTGAAGGACTACAATATTTATATTTGAACCTAACATTACAAGTGGAGGCAAAGTCACATAAATCACAAAATTACTATATGTTTTCAAGAAATAATGGAAGTTGGGAACCAATTTTTTCTTTTCTTCCGGTCATGCAAGTTATAAAAACAGCCTATAACTTTTTTGAAACACATACTACACTAGTAAGAAAAAGAGAATTGGAACAACTAACCAAAGACAAATGTATCCAAACTTGTATTTGGCATGTACTCGTAGATCAACATCTTCTCATCCCCGTCTCTACAACAACCAAGAAGTCTTACTAGATTGTGATGTTTAAGCTTAGAAATCACCACTACCTCATTCATGAATTCCTCTTGTCCTTGTCCAGATGTTCTAGAAAGTCTTTTAACTGCTATTTCCTGGCCATCTTTAAGCTTTCCCTAGAAGGTGATATTAAGAAACAACATTATAAACAATGACTTTATATAGGAATAATATTCAAGGACTAAATGTACCTTGTATACTAGTCCAAAACCACCCTGCCCAAGTTTGTTTGACCAGTCGAAGTTGTTCATGGCAACTGTGATTTCTTCGACATCAAACAACAATAGTTCATGGAGTTGAACTTCTGAAAGTTCCCCAATTTTCTTATCAGTTTTAATTACAGTTGGTGCTTCACCTCTATTGAATCGAAAGAATGCTTCTCTTCTCCTTGTACTACCTACTTCATTAAAGTATAGATAACTTAGCAGGATAAGGCTATTAGATGTAAGAGACTTGGAAATAAAATCCACAGCTAGGGAAGGCACTCCCAAGGCTACCGAGCAGGGTGCCAATAGCATGCAAAGACTGCAAGCAGAACCCCAACCTAGAGGGTTATTACACAGGCCTCGACTGCAAGCAGTCTCACCCACACTACAAAAAAATTGTATTTTAGCCACCGAATTTAGCGACTACACTTAATCGGTCTCTAAGTATGGAAACACGGTCGCTAAATGTGGAAATTTAGCCGTTAAATGGTTTTATAACCAATTTAGCGACCACCAAATTCGATAGCTAAATATGAAAATTCGGTCGCTAAAAGGTTTAGCGACCCAATTTTTATATTTAGCGACCAAATTTGATGGTCGCTAAACACCTCTTTTTTATAGTACCAGTTACAGTTATTCAACTAACCCCTAGACACCGGGGGATCTCCCTGATAAGGGTTTCCCGCCAAGGGGGGATTTTGTGACATAGGGGGATTCGAGGAATGGTAGGTTGCAGTGTCAAATTGTAGAAATCAATGCCCTTCTTTTATAGTTGCAATATGAAACAGTGGATATTAACTTCTGAATCAAAATAACAAATTGTAATTTAACACAAATACCTGTATACATCCATTTCCATGAGAGATAAGCACAACCAGCTAAAGTAATAATTCCTATAGTCACTCCAACTACAATGATTAATCTCTTCTCTCTTTTGTTATCTGAATATTGTTTATCTGCATCTCAGAAATATAAGTCAAACAAGTAGTATTAGCATTTGAAATATTATATTACAACGTTGCAAGGGAAACTAAAAAGTAATGTACCAAGTTCTGAAGGTGCTACGCGAATGTAAAGATCAACTCCCCCCGATAAGAATATTTGTATGTCTATCAAGTGTCCACTCCAAAACGGAACTGGTTCCTCTCCAGTTACTGGATGGGTCCAGTAGGAGAGAGAGGGACACAGTTAATAAAATAATATTATTTGAAAAATAATATTATTTTATTAACTATGTCTTTATCTCTCATAATGGACCTCTCCAGTAACTGGAGAGGATCCGGTTCCCTCCAAAACATGCATCCAATGCCACTGTCATATGCGTATGCCATACAAGAGCAATTCCCCAAGCACTGTGTTCTGCATTCATCTTCCAAAGAAACTGACCTCTCTACATAATCTGGCACTTTCAAATTCTGAAGTTTCAAAAACTCATCTCTGCTGGCTTCACTTCCACACTGCAGAGGCACCTTCCTCACACATCCACTAGTCCAATTTTTACTATTCCACTCCTCTGGATTTTTGGGTTGATAGCCACTCAAACAACTACATATAGGTGAGGTTTGCGAATTACATCTTCCAAATGCCCCACACATACCATAAACATCGCAATATGTTTCTTGCAACCGCAACTCGTCACTCCCTGTTTCCTTTTTGTTGTTCCACCCTAATGGTTTAAGTGTGCCTTGTGGAGTCAAGGCCGCGATTGCAAAGTCAGATTTATTTGCGTATTCAAAAGATAGATAAACAGTTCCATCATCTTCATTTCTCACACTCCATCCTGTTAGAAATCCACTCAACATCTGGGGAAATCCAATAAAAACCCGACCATTCCATGGACCAGACCGATAATATGGGTGAGTTCCATTAACCCAGTAAAATAACTCTGGAGCATCAAGGCGTTCAAGAGTAAAAGAATAGTACCCAACAGATGGATCCACTACAACATTTTCTAGTTTAGGCAATGACAAAAAACTGTTGCCTAAACCTTAGGCAACAGTTTTTTGCTTAAGGCCACGGATTATGAATAACCGTTCCCTAAATTGGGGGAATAGGCAACGATTTCTTAGACGGCCCATTGGCAACGATTTTCATTTTTTTGGTTTAGGCAACGGTTTCTTAATTGTTGCTGCATGTTTCAGCCACAGTTATTTAAGTGTTGACAAATACTATAGAGAACATTTATTTAACTATCGATATAAATGGTATAGGCAACGGTTTTATTAATGTTGTTAGACATTTCAGCCAATTGTCATACAATATAAGCAATACTTATTTAATTGTGGGCAAATAAAATAGAAAATGGTTAAAACAACTTTAGATGACATTTTTGTGTCTCTGTTGTAGAATAAATAGGCAATAATTCAACATGTGCGTATAAAAACACTAGTATATATAATCTTATCAATTTGTCACAACTCACAAGTCTAACATTTATAACTCCAAAATATAAATGACTAAATTAAATTCCTCAAGTGGTAAATTTAACATAATATTTATTCTAAAATCCAAAAGAAAAACATCCACGAAGATCATAAGCATGGATGCATGTTAATAATATCATTCCTCTTCCATTCATGCTTGTATTTCTTGATCTACTTCCATTTTGTTTTGATGTGGACGAGTCTCCATGAACATTTCAGCTTGAGTGACATCCTCTCCATTCTCTTCTAGAGCATCATCAATGCCATAAACATTTAGGAATTGGTACCTTGCAAAACAACAGTGGAAAAGAAACGGTTTTAATTACTTGACCCAAAAGCATCAAGTATATAATTTTAATTGTTGTTTAGTTCCATAGAGTAACATTAATTATTCCTCAAAGGAGTATACCGAAATATCATAATAACTATTTTCCCAACCTATGCAGTGGGAAAATGGATCTTTTGCAGCTGCAATCCCCCTTCATTATATCTTCATCCCATCAGCTATTATATTAATCCAACGACAAACATTTGATTGTAGTAAGGGTGGAGGGGAATTATAAATTATGGGTGCAGAGGATCCGAATCCATGCACCAATGTATAGGAAAAGCCCCGTTAAAAAAATCAGTTAATACTTACCATCATAATCAAAACAATTTTAAAACCATCCTCATTCTTCTTCAAGCTAAATATTCTAAAAGCACGGATGAAAATCAACCTAATACCTTGGAGAGAAATCCATCATAGGCAATCTTGTAATTACTTTCTAAGTGATCCTTCGGCACTACTCTCTCGTCCACCCAAAAAACATGCCACTTTGAGCAAAATTAATTAAGTGAAAGATTATATGAAAACTCTCAATTTTGGTCAAAATTAGTATGTACTTGTATTTGGTCAAAATACAATTTCATCATTTTGTGATGATGATAGGTTCCTGATGAGCCTCTGGTTGACTGATTTTATAACTAATAAAGACCATGACTTTGTGCTAATTTTATATCATTTTCACCCAAATTAGACTTGATTGTCTTTAAGTAGTATTTTGAGTCTGTAAAGTATTTTAAAGTTAATTTAGTTGATTTAGAGTTAAATAAAACACTTATTCTATTTTCTGTTTTCAGGTTAATAAAAGGAAATAATTCTGGAGCTTTCGCCACGCGAAAGTTCATTCGCCTCGCGAACCAGAAGGTGACTGTTCCAGAAATTGCCATCCTTTCTGTCTCGCCCCGCGAAACATGACTCTCCTCGCGAGTAATCCAAGCCTGGAAGTCAGAAAGCATCACGGTTTACCCGTGTGAAAGGTCACGGGCATTACAGTTTGGAATTTGAAGAGCTCGCCTCGCGAATCCAATCCTCCCTCGCGAGAGTGAAGCCCAGAAGTCATGACCTTTCCATTCCTCGCCACGCGAGCCGTGCTTCGCCTCGCGAGAATACCAAACGCTGCAAGATTCGCCTCGCAAATGTGTTATCGCCTCGCAGTATGCGTAGTCCGAAGGTTGTATATAAGTCGGTTTTAGACAGAATCAATGGTCAAGGGCTGGTGGATAGCTAGGCTGGTGGCTAGCTAGTTTTAGTTAGTCAGTAGTTGTAGTTCAGTAGTTTACTTCTTTTCTTTTGTGTTTATTTCTGTAATGGAGAACTAGTCTCCTTGATTAATCTACTGGGATTGGTTTCCATTACCACATTTGAGGTTCTGTAATTCCTGTTTTCACTTGCTTTTCTCTTTTCAATGCCATGCTATACATTTCTGTTTGTTATTTCAGGAGTGTATAGTGTTGTGTTGATTCATTTCGGTGATGTTATGTTTCTATAATTAATCGCATTTGTTATTTCGCGTGTGTTCGTTCATGTTCGTTTGTTCATGAGAGCTTAACCCCGTTTGTTATTTCGGGAATAGGAACATACATCCGTAATTGCGTTGTTAATTGTTGCTACCACCGGGAGGGGATTAGAATCTGTTTAGGGCTTGGATTTATATGAACCGATGATAGTGGGAAACCGAGAACAGTAGGTTAATCGTTCTTTAGCATATTTGTTAATCTCTTAACTGCTCTGTTTTTATTGCTATTGTTTTGTTTTCTTTATTTTATTAGCATTCACTCCAAAACCCTCAAAACTGATTTTCTGTTAATAACGACAACACCTAAGAGTCCTTGAGAGACGATACTCGAGTTGTCGCTTCCCTATCTACATTATTTTGTAAACGCTCGTTCTTTTTGGCGCGTGGCGACAGCGCGGCCAAAAATTGGCGCCGTTGCCGGGGACTCTTGTTTGTTGTTATTAGCAGAAAATTATTAAAAAAAATAAAAATAAAAAATAAAAAAATCTCTTTGCTGAATTAGTTTTGTCTGCATTGTCTGGTTGTGAATTTTAGCACCCCCCATGGATAATCACATATATGGTTACATGCCTAATGTTTACTATGAACCACCACCATGCATATATTTTCCTGATTTTTATGGTTTATCGCACTGGTTGCCAAGGTTTAGTGGTCTTGCAGGTGAGAATCCGTAGGAGCATCTGAGGGAATTCCAGGCTGCTTGCTCTATAATGCTGAGACCTGCAGGAATAACAGAAGACCACATCAAGATGGAAGCTTTCCAGTTCTCACTTGAAGGTGCTGCAAGGGATTGGCTGTATTGTCTTGATGAGAATTCCATCTCAAGCTGGTTTGATTTGAAGGAAGCCTTCCTGTTTAGATACTATCCTGCCTTCAGAGCTGCACCTTCCGAACCTTCACTAGAGGACATGCTAAAACAGATGGCTGCACAAATGGAAGCATACAATCTCGAATTTCAACAGAGGATGGAAGCAAGTAATATCGAATTCCAACAGAGGATGGAGGCTGAATACCAGAGGGGAGAAGCTGAATCTCGGAAGTTGTCCATTCTAGTTGATCAAATTGTTGCCAACTCGGCTGCAATGCTAACTCCACAGCCCCTTGAAGAACATACAGATTCACAGATAGTTATTCCTGAAAATACTTCTGATGATGATTTTGATAATGTTTCTGTTGATGAACTGTGTGTTGAATCCCCTGACTCTAATTCATGTGCTGATTGTTATTGTTCTGGTACTGCTTTGTGTATAGACTGTTATGCAGGTTTAATCTTTTCAGGAAACATAGGAAATGAGAATCAGGAGGATCAGGAGGACATCTGCTTCACCGTGCTTGAGGATGATGAAAAACCTTTGGAAGTAGATGATTCAAGTAAATCAGATGCATGTGTTAGGAGTGATGGGGTGGATGAATTAATTGCTGAATTTCCAGACATTCAGAATTTTACTAATTCATTTTATTGTGATATATGTACTGACTCTACTAACACTAACCTTTGTGTGGTGTGTGCTGAAATTTCTGCATGTATAGCAGGTGATAACTTTGTTAGTGTAGTGAATGAAGAAAATGCAGAAGTTGAAGCAGCACCAGTAACCCCAGCTACCTGTTTGCCACTTCCCCCTGAGGAGCCACCAGTGATGGAGTTCCAGCCTTTGGATTTGTCAATGTGGCCATTTCAAGAGGTTGAACCCCAATTTTATTGGGAGGATTTTATTGAGAAAGCGGTCATCCTTGACCCAAGAGGGAGTGAGAAGTCCGCCGCACTGGAAGGAGTCATCATAATTGTCAAGTGCTCACCCCCATATCAAGGCTGCGAGTTAGGGAAGCATGGAACAAGCTTCCGTCCTTTGGCTATCACTTGGGCCTTATGTTACAAGCAATGGGATCCTGGTGGAACCGCACTCCAATGAGTTTTTCTGAACCTTGCTTCTTTTTAATTTTCTTTTCTTTGCTTTATTTCTGTTTTGTTTTCAATAAAGCTCCTGAATAATTTGAGAAGCTCGGGAGTTGTGTTAAGTCTAGTGTTGGCAAGTTTATTGGATTTTATTGATTTTGCATAGATGGATTGCATGTTATGTGTTGACTGTTTTTCCCCTAGGATATGAAATTTTTTTGAAAAGTTGATCCCCGTGTGATTGAAAACTGAACTTTGGGATTTTGTTATGATGGCATGACTTATGATAAGTTTGGGGTGATAGGGAGCACACACTAGGGATAGAATCTCTGTCAAACAATTTGAAAAAAAAAATGTCCAGGTGAGGTTTTAAGCCTCCAACATGTTTTTGACTGTGTGAAAATCACTTTTCAAGTTGCACTTTCCTGAATTTGCTTGAATCTCTTTTTGAATGTGTTTGCTTCAAATGATTTAGGCATTTTCTTTGTAAATAGCTACTTAGCTAAAAAGAACCAATTCCTAATGCATGTTCCTTAGTTAGCCCCTTTGAGCCTGATTAGCCTGTTAATTCTTGTTGACCTTATGTTATAAGCTGAAATCCGAAAAACCATGTTAACCCGATCTTAGGATTAGGAGAGCATGGCATCTTAGTAAGAAATTTGGTTGCAAGAAATTAAGTTTGGGGTGGCTGCAAGGTGATGTGTTGGTTGGGATTGAAAAAAAAAAGAAAAAAAATGAAAAAAAAAGTGTTAGAAAAAAAAAGAGGCTGTAGTCACTCAAGGCATAAAGAAAAATGAGAAAAGGAACTTGAGTGGAATTTCAAAGTGTAAATAATGTTCATGCTCTCTTAGTTCCTAGGGTCTTCAGCCTAGTTCCTTTGTATATCCTACCCTTAGCCAGGCCCCATTACAACCCATAAAAGACCTTTTGATGTTGCTTGCATGTTTTCTGTGGGAACCATTTTGAGATGAAAATCAAATTTATGGGAAGTGCTCTTAAAAGTGAAATTGAGTGATAACCTGACACAAACTGAGCGATTGAGTGAAACACAAATTTCCCTTGTGAGGAAGGCAGTTGTTTGAATTTGGTGATCTCCCTCTTGTGTGTAACTTGGATCCCCTGCTTAGATTAATGATTGTTTAAATGATGAAATTCTCAATTGTTTAGAATAAATGAATGTGGGGATTGCTTTATTTGAAAGGGGGGAACATTGAAGAAAATTATATTGAAGAAATTGCTTGAAATCTGTGCGAAAGTGATTGAATCTTTTGAGCTTGCCAGGTCTTGAGTCCTTTAAAGTTTTTAAATTTTAGTTTACTTGGGGACAAGCAAAGTTTAAGTTAAGGGTGGAGGGGAATTATAAATTATGGGTGCAGAGGATCCGAATCCATGCACCAATGTATAGGAAAAGCCCCGTTAAAAAAATCAGTTAATACTTACCATCATAATCAAAACAATTTTAAAACCATCCTCATTCTTCTTCAAGCTAAATAATCTAAAAGCACGGATGAAAATCAACCTAATACCTTGGAGAGAAATCCATCATAGGCAATCTTGTAATTACTTTCTAAGTGATCCTTCGGCACTACTCTCTCGTCCACCCAAAAAACATGCCACTTTGAGCAAAATTAATTAAGTGAAAGATTATATGAAAACTCTCAATTTTGGTCAAAATTAGTATGTACTTGTATTTGGTCAAAATACAATTTCATCATTTTGTGATGATGATAGGTTCCTATTGTTGAATTTTTTACTGCCTGTAAAGCAATGAACTGCAGTGTTAGTGGTGGTGGGTATATTTCAAATGCAATGACTGATACCAAAATTAGTAACATATTGGTAGTCTAAATTTGAAATGTTAGGTTGGTAACTTAATGCAACTTCTAGACTTCTTTTTTGGTCACCGAATGTGCAGCAAAATAATCCTGCTAAAAATGCCAAAGAATAGAGAATGGACTAGATTGATGACCAAAAGCATTAACAATTGCCCTAATTATGAAAGAATGAAAATGATACTAGGGCATACCATAAAGGATTTGGGATGTTGGAGAAGAAAATTTTGGAAATTGATCTTCCTTATCAACCAAATAACGGATTCTCTGTCATTAATTAAATATCATCAGTTTTCAAAATTTTGACAGTAGAAACTTGGAAATAATAATTGAGCAAATGCAGAGAATACGAAACTCAGATATAGTGAACCTTTTGATCTTGATAATATGATGGTAAGTTGTTCTTCTTGTGCCAAATACCCCAGCCTGAAACAACATCTTCAAGGTAACCAGTAGATGTATGATGTATCAGATGAAAACTAGGTCACTCCTGCAACAACAACATACAGGCATAATAAGCAAATTAAGATCTAAAACAAGAAGAACTAGTGTGTTTGGTTTCTAGTTGGAAAGGTATCAAACTAGCATTTGGGCAAAAGCTACTAGTGATTCCAGTTAGTAGCACTCTTGGTAAAAGTTGAAGCTTAGAAAATGAATTTGAAAGTAAAAATGCAACTGAAAAGGGTAGCATATATACCAAGATACTGATATGAGTGAGTGACACCAATGTCCAATTCCATGGAGGCAAGGCAAACAGAACACAAGCTATTGCGGGTGGTATGACTCATCATTAGAGCAATCTTTGTATGCAGGATAATAGAACATTCATATATGTGAACAAAAGACTATTGTGTTTCACTTTAAGCTTGAGGGCAATTTTTGTAACGGGCCCTTCAAAACTCTGAAAATTAGTATGTACTTGTATTTGGTCAAACTTTTATGTGAAAGATTATATGAAAACTCTCAATTTTAAGATACTGAGTGTAACACCCTGTTTTTCGTAAGTGCTTTTCTTTGAAGCTTGTTTGGCTGTTTAAGTTGGTTTTGTTAAGTTAAGTTGTTGGCTAAGGGATAGGTGGGATTTTAACTTAAAAGTTGATTTCTGGTACATGAGCACGCCCGTGCTTAAAGACTGAAGCATGTTTCAAGTTTTAAGTTGAGCACGCCCGTGCTCACTGTTCGGACCACGTCTCGTTGATGCTAAGTCAACACGACTGTGATCAAGGGTGAGCACGACCATGCTAAGCTCCAGCCTATATAAGTTTGGCACAGAACCCGAGGGTTACGAGTAAACCCTATTTTGTTGGTTGCAGCAGCCACTATGTGCGACTAAGAGTGCCTTTTTCCTTATTTCCTTTTCATCCATTGTTGTGGTGGAGTTTTGGAAGTCTTGTGGGGAGTTTGTTTGATCTGTGGCAGTATAGAGGTTTGGGTTTAAGTTGAGCCGCTTTGGGAACATCGACCAGTTTGTGTTAGGAGCTTACGTTGGAGCGACCTTCAATCCAGGTATGGGGAGAATGATAGTGTATTCATTAGGCAGTGGGGGTAGCATAAGGTAAGGGGTTTCCATAACCCCGAGGTTGTCAGTTTGTATGCCAATATATCTGTTTGTTTAATTGTGATAACCTGATTATTGGTTGTTTTGATATATGATGTATGTGCCTATGTTCATAATAATTGATTTATGTTTATGTCGTTATTATTTTTATGAACATCATGATGAGTATGATTGTTGGATGATGTTGTTGATCCTGTTGATTGATTGGTTGATGTCGTGACTGTGATAATAATGTTGAGTTGATGATGATGAGTTATAATCTGGAAGTTATGTTGTAAATATGACTTAGGATTAATGAACTTAATCCCTAGAATAATTGGCTAAAAACCTAAGTTAGAACTCTGCCCATAACAGTACTGTCGTGCATTGAGCACGGCCGTGCTGAACGGGGAGCACAACCGTGCTCCCAGTTTGAATTCTGGAAAATGACCGCGCATTAAGCATGGCCGTGCAGTAGAGGAAGCACGATCGTGGTTCACTTATGTGACCAGCACGGCCGTGCAGGGGATAAGCACGCCCGTGCTCCCCTAACAGTCAGAGATGGAATTAAAGGACTTAAAGGGGTCCCTAACCCCAGCCTTCCCCAATGATGATAAGTTGATATGGCTAATCAAAGATAAATATTAGACAACTTGGTTAATGATTATCAAAGATAATTAAAGATGATGAGATGGTTAAGTCGACCGCACGTTGATATCTTTGGTGCTTATTGGCCAAAGTGACCTCGATACTTATTGGTCAAGGTGTTGATGAGTTGAACCTCGGTGCTTATTGGTCAAGGGAGCCTTGACCCCACGGTTTGGGTCTAAGGTTACGTTGATGTTGATGTTGAAGTCTTGGGAGCTTCATGACCCGAGCAAGGAGGTGGTTGAGATTGTTTGTTGTTGTGCCATTTGCATAGAGCATTGGAGTTGTTGGTTGATGGGGGAGGTTCGACATATTGGAGATCGCCCGAGAGTACGGTGATCTGGCCACCCATGATAGGTCACCCGATGGTTTGGTGACCGCGACCCCCCGTGATGAGGCATCCACGGTTTGATGCGTTGGCTATCCATGGGGTTCACCCAAGGTTTGGTGAACTGCCGGTGTTGGTGCTTTTATGGCCAATACAGATATGTAACTTTGAAGTCGTTCATCCTGAGTTAGTTTGGATCCACATGCATAATGGAGTAGTGGAGTAGTGTTGCATTGCACCGCATAGCATACTTGATATTGTTGATGTTGATGTATGTTGATATATATGTTGATGTATGTTATGATGATGCCATGCTGTTTGTTTTACCTTGCTTCCTATCTCCATGATGTATATGTTTACATGATTCTTACTCTCCGTTATTTGTTTGTTTGGCTTGATTGACACATTGCAGAGGATGACGAGAAGCTCGGAGAGGAGTGACTCTGAGGAGCCACCACTCATAGTTAGGACCTGTTCTTGTTTTAGTTAGTCTATTCCGGTTGTATTCCGAGGATATATTTTCCGGAACGGTTATACCAGCTCTGAGTTGTGGCATCGGGGTTGGGTTGTTTATTTGTTGTTTTTAAATTATTTTGTTTAAATATGTTTTATTTCCGCGTTGTGAACTAGTTCATGTGGGACCTTTCAACCCATGAACGGACGCTTTATTTTATCCAGTACTTCCATGATTAATTTTTATTAATTGCTTATCTTAAAGTGCTTATAACATGCGGGGTAGAAGGGTGTCACACTAAGTCTAATGGTTATTGATGGTTATTAAACTTGAAGTGAAAGTAGCAGCCAAGTAATATATATATATATATATATATATATATATATATATATATATATATATATATATATATATATATATATATATAAGCATTGAATATTACAGCAGAATTTATCTAAGCATTGACAACATGGTAATGTATTACACATAATATCCAATTCAAAATGATCATTTATTTTCCTAGACTGAACGATGATGAATAAACACCAATCAAAGGATAGGCATGAGAAGCACAAGCAAAGGAATCCTATCCAATTCCATTGCTATAAAAGTCATTGAATCTTATCTCACATGAACATGAAGGAAAAGGATTAGAATTACCTGAAAGATAGCAAAGGACTGAAAAGCGTTGGAGGAATCAGAGCAGAAGTTTTTTATCCTCATTTAGATGAAGCATATTAGAAAGCCAATAATGCTTGATAAACCTTTTACAGCAACACTTAAGCTCACAATCACATCTAGCAGAGGTGTCATAATCAAAGTATAAAAACAATTAAGTAGAGCCAATTATAATCAATTGGTAAAAACTATGTAGGTGTGAAGCAATCTGTACAAGTAACATTACTGGAAGATTCACCTTATGCAGCTTAAGGTTGAGATGAATACATATATGAAAATTTTCTATACTGAACAAAACCTAAAATTTCAGCAACTAATTGTGTTATATCTTAGACACAGTCAAGCCTTTTTCAGTCTTCAAAAATTAAGTTTCCAACCTGCAACCTTTTGGAAAAAATAGGAGATGGGCCAGAAGATATAAGACATCACCTCCTCTAGGAACTTCAAAAGAGTTTCATAATTAGCTGTCATTTTTTACCTTCTTATGTCCATGTTTAACCGATTAAAACATAGCCACAAGAACCCGTATAGAGTGCAGCCCCCAACCCATATAGAATTTGGAATAGACCTGTTTAGGCTGATCCATAAGATTCTGAAGTGCCACATTCCCCTCCCCGTCCCTCCAAATCTTAAACCCTACCCTACTGCAAAGAACAGATCACATGATATGCAATTCAGATAGAGAGAGCATAAGTAGTTACAAGCAATAAAATAAAATGAATTAGAGCAGAAGTTTTTTATCCTCATTTAGATGAAGCATATTTGAAAGCCAATTTTTTTATAAACCTTTTACGGCAACACGTAAGCTCACAATCACATATAGCAAAGGTGTCATAACTCATAATCAAAGTAAAAAAAAAAAAATTAAGTAGAGCCAACTATAATCAAAATTTAAAAGCTATGTAGATGTGACTTAATATGTACGCTAAGCATATACTGGAAGATTCAGCTTATGCACCTTAAAGTTGAGATGAATACATATATGAAAATTTCCTATACTCAACAAAACCTAAATTCTCAGCAACTAATTGTGTTATATCTTGGACATGGTCAAACCATTTCAGTCTGCAAAAATTAAGTTTCCAACCTGCAATCTTTTGAAACAAATAGGAGATGGGCCAGAAGATATAAGACATCACTTCCTCTAGGAACTTTAAAAGATCTTCATAATGAGCTTTCCTTTTTTTACCTTCTAATGTCCAAGTTGCTAAGCAGCATATTGCTTGTTCTTGTTGTTTATTCCCAATTATCACACAAAACAAGCACAATTTTATAATGTTGGACACTTCATAGTGTAATATAATATATCGCTTCCATACAATAAGATAAAAAACCATCCTAGTCCCGTCAATGCATAAGCAGCCACATATTTTTCTAAATGAAAATGAGATAGTGGCAGTATTCAATTAACCAATTTAATAATTCCTTATGAAAATAAATACATGCACACATGCCAAGAAAAACAATAATATATGTGTGTCATTGCATATGAGATATCACAAAATAAACAAGTGTGCAAATATGCACATTCAAGCATATACCTTTGACATTCTAGGCAGAGGGTGGTGAAGCAAGCAGGGCAACTAAGCACATCATCATATTGGCATCCTCTTCTTTTCTTATGAACACACAATTCATCCTTGTCATCAAGTTCTGGGTCATAAAACTCATCAACTAAGCTTGGTTGTGAAGTCTACCTCATCATCATCTGAAACTGATTTAAGACAAATAAAAAAAAATTAGATGGTTGGCTTAATGCACAAATTAACAATTACAAAGGAGACAGGTATATGGAAAAAATATTGAAATTGAATAAAAAAATCACCAATATATTAAGTTGAAGATATAGGGCGTATGAAAAGAAGCATCAATCACACATTAAAATCCATTTTCAACTATAACTCAATTGTAGAAAACCCCTTTTTGAGTTAAAACACAAAGGTTTGCTTGGTCTATAATACACTGTAATTACCTTCAAGGTGAGAGAAGTCCAAGGATGGTCGGTGTTAGCAAGTGAAGAATTCAAGTGCTCGTAGCTTTCTTGGAACGACACAAAAAAGAAGAAGGTTGGTGGTGAATTTATATGAAACGACGATGGTGTAGGTTGAAACGGCAAGAGTGGAACTTGGAATAGTTTGGTGAGGTCAGGAACTAGAGGGGCATTGTTGAGATCTGAAAGAGTGGACAAAGGAGTTTCGCGGTGGCCAGAGTCAGCCGCAGACGCATCTCCTTCTTCTCCGACGTCGCTAAGGAGAGGCACTCTGATTCCTCCTCCACCTCTTTGTTACAGGTTCATCTTCTTCACTACCATCATCGCTGCTGTGTTGCCCTCTCTTCCTTACCTTCAACCTCGTTTCCGCCGTCACTGCCGATTCCAAAATTCAATTTATAATCCATAAAAAAAAAACTAGTCATAAATCAAGCACACAAACACGCAAACATACACGAAATTTGAAGAATCGCAAAGAGAATTCTCAAAATAGATTTCAGTGAGAGTGACGATTCATGATTGCTAGCAATATAAAGTAAAATAAAGAAAAAGAAATAGTAAGAGAACCGGGACCGTGGAATCAACAATCTAAACCACTTAGATCAACACAGCGGAACAAAATGCGGCGGCGGAACGGCAGTGCCGGAGAACAAGGTTGTCGATGGTGTCGGGCGAAATGGCGCACGTTCAGAATGAAAAGGAAAAATGGGGTATCGTGGGTTTCGCGGGATTTTTGGCTCTCGAGTTTTGGGGTTGTAAAATACAAATGCATTAAAATTAAAAATTACACAAAAAGTAAAAAAAAAAAACGTTGCCTAATGTGTCAACAGTGTAAAAATTGTTGCTTAATATAGATAAACAACAGTTTTATGTTGTACTCTTAAAAAACATATGAAATACATATAGTATTGTCAACGGGCAAAAAATTGTTGCTTATTCCATGTTTTAGTAACGGTTTTTCAACCGTTGACAAGATTAGTGTTGCCTAAAATCAAAAATGTTGTAGTGATCAGAAGGGCTCTTCGATGATGTAAAGTACACTTTCTCACCAGTTACTTTGTTATGACTCACTCTCATTTTTGGCACGAAAACGTCAGAAGGGTGTTTTGAAACTCTCCCACATAACTTCTCCTGTGGTGCCATCTAGTAACACTAGATTTCCAGTCTCTAAAAGTTTGGCAGTTGAATTGCTTGCAATATGTGTCACATTACAGCCTTGTTCTTTAATACCACAAGATTGCCATCCACAGAAACTGTAACAATCCCAGAAGAATTCAATGTTAGTGGCTGGTTTCTGTTAGCTACCCATATGATATTGGATTCAGAGAGGTACCAGATTCCCACATAACGATTTCTAGAATTTTCAGGACTGAAGAATCCTAGAGTGAACGTACCACTATTGGAGCTTAAGGTTTCAGGGTCTTTGATGAGTTCAGATGAGTTGATGGTATCTATGGCAGTACCAAAATCTAAACATAGGCAACAGAATACCACCCAAACAGATACCACATTTCTATGGTTGATGAATCCCATTATTGCTAACAACCTGGTATGCTTGCTTCTTGTTATCGTAACGGGTAGTCTTTAAGATCTCATTTCATGAGTGACAATTTAAGAGAATTTGCTTAAATGGGTTACAAAATCTTGTGAAAGTCCATAGCTTTTGGCTTTATGCATTAATGAAGCAATTTGGATTATCATGTGGATATGATGAAAATATTGACCCATTCTTTGCCCAAAGTATATCACAGCACCACAATCTGCCTCTAAATTGGGACCAGCAGCATTCATTCCTCTTCACAGGCTCTCTTTCGTTCTTCACCTAAAATTGTTGAACTTCATAACTCGAAAACAATACTTCACGTTTGATCAAATACCTCTAAAGTGACCTGACCTTCAAGCACCATTATTACTCCTTCCAACTATTTCTAAACTGCCAGATCTTCACTGTGCAATGAATGATGCAGGCCAGGGTGGAGAGCTTGCAAAATGGATAGGATAATGACCTGATATAAACGTTAGCTTCAATTACCTTACAAAACTAAAGAAAAATTATGACCATCAAAGTTATAATTTCAATTTTATACACTTCAGCTGTTTGCCTTTACATTTCTATGTTGTATTGTAAATAGTAAATACAATAGGGAAAAATTGAGGTAATTTGGTAACTATTTCCAATAAAGAATTATTGTAGGATACTGTGCTTATCTGATCCTAGATGCAGGTCCGTTGTTGAGGATTTTTATTTTGATATAAAATACAAAAGCCCTCTATGAGGCATCTACACAGATCCTTGTTAGGCACCCCAATCAGTATCATGGATGGCTAAAAACATTATCAAGGATCAGTATATTAGTCACACTGCAAAATTAAATTGAACTAGATTGTGACCCACGGCGATACGCGGTTGCCAATTTTTTGTAAGAATTTTATTGTATGAAATTGATAATAAATTGACGATAAGTGAGATTATAAATTAAAAAAATAATATTTGTGTGAAAGAGCAAAAAATATTAGAAACCGATGCGAGTTATTCACAGCTTCAGTTTTCAAATGAAGTGGTTGGGATCTTATAAAAAAATGATGTGGTTGGAAATGAATTCATCCATTATTACTTCCAAATTCAATATGCATAAATTTGTTCTTAGTCATGTCATATTCATAGGTAGAAGTTTGAACATCCAAACCAATCCAACGATACATAAAGAAGAGTTAAGGAATGAGAGTAATATAAAAGTTTTTCATGAAACAATGATCATATATTTTCACCTGTAGATCCCGAATGAGTGAGAAACTCTCGGTAATTGAGTAAGGTTTTACATGCCCAACCACTTCCTCAATTGCTTTGCATAAAACATCGAGACCTATGAAATTAAGATCACAAGCAACTCCAGACATTGTCTCATCAAAAGTTAGTGTGAGACTATAAATGACAATGAGGTCAAGGAAACAATTTGAAAAAAATGACACAATCAATAGTCAAAATAAAATATCAAGTGATTAATACTATAAACTAAAAAGACTGAAAAAAGGACTCGTGAGATCAAGTTCCTCAAATCCATCTGTCATTTATTTTTATTCTCAGAGTTTAATTGAGACCATATCCCAGAAAAGGAAACCCTTGAACTATCTGCACCTTTATAGTACATAGCAAGAGTTATGTCTTCCACAATAGGATCTTTGGGTTTTGACTTGTCTGCTCAATATCAACTTTATCTGGTATATCAACTTGATCATCTAGGCATCAAATCCATGTGTTGGAGATGGCCAAAATATTGTTGGAGGTGGCCGAGAAATTCTAACATTATGTTATTGGTGCTATTTGTTAGGAACTAATAATTATTATTAGTAATTAGTTTTCCATAAACTATGGAAACACCTTGGGACCCAGCTTGTACACGGTGAAGACTTCTCCTATAAATACAAGCCTCTGCAAGAAGAAATATATAATCCCAACAAGAGAGAGAATAACCAGAGAGACAGAAAAAACTTAGAAATAAAAGTTTTATTTTTCTAGGTGTAATTGGGTTGTGGGTTGTGAGTATTTTGTAAACACTTTGTATATTTCCCTTTTGAGTAAAATATCTGCAGCAGTCCAGAGACGTAGGCATTATTGGCTGAACTCCGTTATCAATTTTGTGTGTTATTATTCCACATTTATTTCATTTTTTCACAAATCTGGTTTAGGAAAATTGCGTATTTTCCCAACAATTGGTATCAAGAACTTTGGTGATTATTTCTGTCAATTTTTTACAAAGATATTATTCACATAAATAGTAAATTTTGTGAATAGTGAAATTTGGTCGGCGACACCAAATTATCCACGAAGGTGCTCTAAAACACGGTGGTTCGTACAAATTGTCAAAAACAATCCTGAGGAAGTCAGATTTGAGTTGGAGCGATGGCTGCAGATGAAGGAAAGGTGAAAATTGAGAAGTTCGATGGTGCGGACTTTGGCTTTTGGAAAATGCAGATTGAAGATTATCTCAGATCGAGAAAAGTCGTATCAACCTCTCCAAGAAAAGAAACCAGAAGGGCATGAAGGATGAAGATTGGACTCTTCTTGACAGACAAGCCCTTGGAGTTATCCGATTGACATTATCCCACAATGTTGCTTTTAACATTGCAAAAGAAAAGACCATAGCGAGTCTTATGGTGGCCCTTTCCAGTATGTATGAAAAGTCGTCGGCCTCAAACAAAGTTCATTTGATGAGGCGGTTGTTCAATTTACGGATGACGGAAGGCGCATCGACTGCGCAACATCTCAATGAACTCAATACAGTCACAACCCAGTTGAGTTCAGTTGGAATTGAGTTTGATGAAGAAGTACGAGCATTGATACTTTTGTCTTCCCTACCAGAAAGCTGGAATGCTACTGTCACGGCTGTGAGTAGCTCCTCGGGAAGCAACAAGTTGAAATTTAATGATGTTCGTGATCTGGTTCTCAGTGAAGAGATCCGACGGAGAGAGTCGGGTGAATCGTCAACCTCTTCAGTGTTGGACACAGAGTCAAGAGGGAGAAATTCAACCAGAGGAAATGGACGCGATAAATCGAGGGACAGGAGGTCCAAGTCCAGAAATCACCATAGTTCCAATAGCTCGAAGAATGTCGAGTGTCGGAATTATGGAAAGATCGGGCACTACAAAAATCAGTGCAAGAGTACATCGAAGAATCATGAGGCGAAGGCAGAGGAAAATGTTACCTCCACGTCAGGAGAAGATGATGCATTGATATGCTCTTTGGAGAGCAAGGAAGAGTCTTGGGTGTTAGACTCTGGAGCATCCTTTCATGCCACTTCACAGAAAGAATTCTTTGAGGATTATGTCCCCGGAAACCTTGGTAAAGTTTACCTTGGTAACAGTCAATCTTGTGAGATTGTGGGTAAAGGTGTAGTGAAGATTAAGTTGAACGGGTCTGTATGGGAATTGAAAAATGTCAGACATATTCCTGACCTGACGAAGAACTTAATCTCAGTAGGCCAGTTGGTCAGTGATGGCTACACAACAGTCTTCCATGGTGATCAATGGAAGATTTCAAAGGGTGCAATGACGATTGCTCACGGTAAAAAGAGTGGTACTCTTTATAAGACAGTAGGAGCATGTCATTTGATTGCAGTTGCAACAAATGAAAATCCCAATCTATGGTATCAGAGAGAAAGGGATGAAGATCATGCAATCAAAGGGCAAACTACCAGGTCTTTGGTCAGTAGAAATTGACATGTGTGAAGACTGTATACTTGGAAAGTAGAAACGAGTCAGCTTTCAGACAAGTGGAAGAACCCCAAAGAAGGAGAGACTGCTGGTTCACTCTGATGTTTGGGGTCCAACTACCGTCTCATCTATTGGTGGGAAACAATACTTTGTGACTTTTATCGATGATCACTCTAGGAAAGTATGAGTCTACTTTCTGAAACATAACTCTGAAGTATTTGAGGCTTTTAAGATGTGGAAAGCCAGAGTTGAAAATGAGACAGGGTTGAAGATCAAAAAGCTCAGAACAGACAATGGTGGTGAATATGAAGACACCAGATTCAAGAAGTTTTGCTATGAGCACGGAATCAGAATGGAGAGAACTGTGTCGGTGCGCCTCAACACAATGGTGTAGCTGAGCGTATGAACCGAACATTGACTGAAAGAGACAGAAGCTTGCGTATGCAGTCAGGTCTACCGAGCACAGAATACCAGAAGAGGTGTGGAGCGGAAAACAGGTGAAACTCTCACATCTTAGAGTTTTCGGTTGTGTAGCATATGTGCATATCAGCGATCAAGGTAGAAATAAGCTTGATCCCAAATCAAAGAAGTGCACTTTCATCGGTTATGGTGAAGATGAATTTGGCTACCGCCTTTGGGATGATGAAAACAAAAAGATGATCCGTAGTAGAGACGTGATCTTCAACGAAAGAGTGATGTACAAGGACAGGCATAGCACGGATACCAGGAACTCAGAACAGAGTGGGCCTGTGTATGCAGAGGAGGACGATGTCCCAGAAAGTCCTATAGTTGAGAATTCTCAATCAGAGGAATCAACTGAAACAGATAGCGAGCAACAGTCTGATACACCAACACCTCCTACCCCAACTCCTGTATTGATAAGGTCTTCTCGGCCTCATGTGCCTAACAGGGGATACATGAATTATATGTTGTTGACTGATGGAGGGGAGCTTGAAAACTATGAGGAAACATGTCAGGCCACTGATGCTATCAAGTGGGAGCTTGCCATGAAAGACGAGATGAAGTCTTTGATCTCCAATCAGACATGGGAACTAGCCGAGTTACCCATGGGAAAGAAGGCACTTCACAACAAATGGGTGTATCGGGTGAAGGAGGAGCATGATGGCTCAAAGAGATACAAAGCCCAACTAGTTTTCAAAGGATTCCAGCAGAAGGAAGGAGTCAACTACACTGAAATTTTTGCTCCAGTTGTGAAGCTCAATACTATCAGGTATGTGTTAAGTATTGTAGCCAGTCAAGAGCTCTATCTTGAGCAGTTGGACGTGAAGACCACATTTCTTCACGGAGACTTAGATGAGGAGATATATATGCACCAACCAGAAGGTTTTTCAGAAAAAGGGAAGGAGAATATGGTGTGTAGATTGAAGAAGAGCTTGTATGGCCTGAAACAAGCCCCAAGACAATGGTACATAAAGTTTGACGGCTTCATGCACAAGAAAGGTTTCCAAAAGTGCAATGTCAACCACTGTTGTTACTTCAAGAGATATAAGTCCAGTTATATCATTCTGCTACTTTATGTCGATGATATGTTAGTAGCTGGTTCGGATATGGACGAGATCGGAAACTTGAAGATGTAGCTATTAAAAGAATTTGACATGAAGGACTTGGGTCCAGCAAAGAAGATCCCTGGAATGCAAATCACGAGAGATAAGCAAAGAGGAATTTTGCAGTTATCTCAAGCAAAGTACATCAACCGTGTTTTGAAAAGATTCAACATGGGCGACGCCAAGCCGGTAAGCACACCTTTGGCTAGTCATTTTCGCTTATCCAAGGACCAGTCTCCTCGGATAGAGGAAGAAATAGAGTTTATGGCTAAGATTCCGTATGCTTCAGTCATTGGAAGTTTGATGTACGCAATGGTCTGTACAAGGCCAGACATTGGCATGCAGTGGGAGTTGTTAGCAGGTTTATGTCAAATCCAGGTAAAGCTCATTGGGAAGCAGTTAAGTGGATTTTGAGGTATCTACGAGGCACTACAAAGAAGTGTTTGTACTTTGGTAAAGGTGAACTAAAAGTACAAGGATACGTAGATGCAGACTTTGGAGGTGAAGTCGATCACCGAAGAAGTACCACCGGTTACATATTCACTGTTGGAACAACATCTGTTAGTTGCATGTCGCAGGTACAAAAAATTTTTGCTTTATCCACTACAGAAGTAGTGTATGTAGTTGTAACAGAAGCCGGTAAAGAATTGATATGGCTTCAAGGATTGTTGACAGAGCTGGGATTCATCCAGGAGAAAAGTGTTTTGTACAGTGATAGTCAAAGTGTGATACATCTGGCAAAGAATTCAGCATTCCATTCCAAAACAAAGCACATTGATCTTCGTTATCACTTTATCAGATCTCTGCTTGAGGATAAGGTGCTAACATTGAAGAAGATTCAAGGAAGTAAGAATCCAGCAGACATGTTAACAAAGGTGGTGACTATTGACAAATTTAAGTTGTGTTCAACTTCAGTTGGTCTGTTAGAATAACAAACTAGGGAAGGCTGCTGTATTGATCGAGGTGTGAAGACAGATTGAAATCAGTCCTCAAGTGGGAGATTGCTGGAGATGGCCGGAATATTGTTGGAGGTGGCCAGAAGAGAATTGATAACATTACGTTGTTGGTGCTATTTGTTAGGAACTAATAATTATTATTAGTAATTAGTTTTTTCCATAAACTATGGAAACACCTTGGCACCCAGCTTGTACGCGGTGAAGACTTCTGTAACACCCTAGTTTTTACACCTAGGATTAATTATTTTATTTGGATGTTTAAGTTTATTATGTTATGTGGTTTAGTCTGAGTAATTAAATTACTCTCTTCAAATTATTTTATTGGGTGCGTTAGCACTGACTTAGTTCAGTGAATGCACGCTTACTAGACAATAATTATGTTATTGTCACTATTAAACCAAGATCAGAAAAATATTTTAAATAATATGATTAAGAGAAAAGTATTTTCATATTCCTATTCTATTTAATTTTAGAGTTAAAAATATTTTGGTTTGACATTTATCGGAGATTAAATTTTGGACTGAGTATTTTCTTAGTAGACCAGTTCAATTATAAATCTTTACTCTAACTTGAATTTCGAAAACATATCTTTATCAATCTTTATTTTTAGATTCTAAAAAAGTAAAAACATGTTTATTTTAGGCCTAATATTTATCACTCATTTTGTACCTATCACTAAATAATTAGCTTAAAAACTAAGCTTCCTCACTTTTCTCTCTCTCATTCTCGACGTTCTCTCTCTGTTTCTCTTTTCTTTCTCTGTTTCTTTCTCTTTTCTTCTTTCTTTCTTCCTTCTCTTTTCTTCTTCTTCCTCCTCACATCATCTTCTTCCTCCCCGCAAACTCACCTTCCTTCCTTCCTTGAAGCAGCCGCGCGACCGCCGCCCTGCATCGCCACCCGGAGTCGCGCGACCACCACCTCAGCACAGCCGCGACCACGCCGCGCGACCCAAACGTCCGGTCCGCCGTCGCGCGCTCGTCTCCCCGCCGCGGTAAGTCAGATCCGCCGCCTTCCATGGTGGTTTCGAACCCAACTTGTTGGTTAAGCTTCTCTCTTTTCTTTTATGCTCTCTTTCAACTCTGTTGCTCTTGTTCACTGTAGAACCGCCACTGCCACCTCGCCGGAATCGCGTCCGCCGCCGCGAGGAGCACCACAGCACCACCTTCAAGTTGTCTCTAAGCTTGGGTGAGTCAAAACCCTCTCTTGTGTCTCAGATTTAAAACCCCAAATCTGATTTTTTTGAAACCCTAACCCTAACCCTTTGATTTCAGATTTTAATCTTGAGATTTAAGGTTGTTTTATGAAATTGGGACCGTGAATTTGTATTTCCCTAAACTAATTTTATTATTCTTTAGTTAAAATGAGTTTTCCCCAAATCGTACTTAGGAGCCCTAAAACCCCAATTTGATTTGATTTAAATTTGGGTATGTTTTTGTGAAATTAATTATGATTCAGTGCAATTAGGACTCTTAATGGATGATTTCCAAAGTTCTTTTTCATGATCTTTTAATCAAAACAAAGTTTCCTTAAAGGGTATTGGGAAGCGTGAGCTTCAAACATGATTTTCTTTAAAAATAACCTTGTTTGGTAATTAGATTAATTGTTTAAATAAAGTTAGAATGTGTGTTTGATCATGGATAATTGATTTCTGGTTGTTGCGCGTTGTTGGATTTACTCTCTAAGACGTTTGGACACAGCTATGCTTGCTTGATGGAGTAGATAGGAGCTAACGTGAGCATTAAGACGAGGATCCTTTACTTGTCTTCAAAGGTAAGGGGAGACTGCCTGAGGGATTTTCGGTAACTGCGTGCTATTTGTGTGTCGTATTTGAGTTTATCTGTTGTGATGTGTGGTGTCAAATTAAATTGTTATATGACTGTTATATGGTTTTTAATGTTTTATGTGAAAGCATGATTATACTTGTGATGTATGGATTATTTGTTGGTTGGTTGATTGATCGAGAAGCCCGACATTGGTCGATGCTCAATTAAATTAAAGATAAAAGCGTTGAAAAAGCTTGATGAGAAATTCAAAGGACTTGATTTATGGAAGAAAAATATTGAAAGTATTTATATTTGATGATGTTTTGGAGAAAAGAGTGATTTCTAAATAAATAGTGAGGATGACATCTTGAAAATATTTCATTTACGTTGTTTTTTACAAACAAATTCAAAAATAAGACGAAAAGTGATTCTAATAAATGTAATTGTCAAGGATATTTTACCAATGATTATGAAGAACTTTTGTAAATGATAAAATCATTTGATTTACAAATGACTTTATTTCCAACAAAAAAATACTTTAGAAAAGTATTTGACAATGAAAACTATGAGGGACAATTTTATTATTTCAAATAGAAATGAGTTAGAAATGATTTTACGAGGATTTGAAGTTGTTATGGAAAAGGAGTTTTCAAAAGAAAACGGATTTGAGAAAAATGAATTTCTCTATGATTTGATGGTTTTATAAATGAATTTCAAACGGAAAGGGATTTACGTAAGCGAGTTTTACACAATGGTGTTATTTCCATCAACTTGGATAAGTTGAGGAAACTTTGGTTTTGTTTTGTATTTCACGAACGAAAATGGTTTAAACGAACCTAGCAACCGAGACGTCGGATCTAGTGTTCTATGATATGGGCCTGGGGTCCGAAAGGTGAAGTTATGGACTAGATGTCCAATAAGTGGTTTATTGGTTTTGTGCACTAAAATCTACGTATCTATGACTGGTGCATCGGTCTAGATTTCGTGATTTGCACACTTTTGACTTGGAGTCAATTATATTTGAAAGAGGTATTAAACTTGAAAGTTTAAAATGGTGATTTGGTCGTGAGGCTTTTAGCTACGACATATAAAGATCGAACACAAAGAAAACAACGTGAACAAAATGTTTTACATGCATTACAGGGCAAACGTGCCTTTGCATAGGACTTGAATGCTTGATGACAAGTATTCATGCGGTTTTGCGTCCACCGTGCCTTGATGGATATACGACCACGTAGACCATGTGCTATATGTAGTCACCACTTTGCCTTGAGTTGGGTCGTGGAATGGTCAATAGAACTTTGCCATATCGGGCATTGATTCTGCCTTAATTGGCAACTAGAGCCTGATCAGCTCATTTATTTGTTGGTTGGATCTCCGGAGATTAGGTTTCAAAGTTAGTTGTGGAATATTGAAGTGTCATGGTTTTTAAAATGGGTACGACTGTCGGGTATGAAACCCTTTGATAAATATATTGTTTATCTTTGAATATTCATGTTAAATGGTAATTGAGAGTCGTGCATGTGGTTATCGTATTTAAATCCATATATTGGGATCTCACCCTTACAGACATATCAGGTTTTCTTCTGGTTCGCTATGGTAACCTGGGTGCTTTAGTACGGATGGTGCAGAGGAGTCTTCCTAAGTCACTCAGAGACTTAGATCTAGTTGCTTGATGAAGTACTTGATTGTGGAAGAATCACGTGAGTTTTCTCAGGAATAACTTTTAGAATGACCAGCTTAGGGTTAAAGACTTAGATTATTTTTTTATAATATGTATGAGTATGGCTCAGAGAGCCTGTAAGTACAAATAGAATGTTTATGGCTCGGAGAGCATATCTTTTGAATGAAAATCTAAGCTGTTCCTTTTGGTCTTGTACAGCTTATTGATATAACTATTTTCTTAGCATATCACTGTCTGGTTGTATTTGGTGTAACTGGAATTCTGGAATGAAAATGTAATTATTTTAGCAGGTGTTTATTTTACCTGGGATGTCCGAATTACAGAGGAGACTCTGTCAAATTTTTCGTAAAAATATTAGCTTTTATTCAAGTATATTCTTTAAATAAAATAGGCTTGTCGGGCTATGATAGTAAGTCTGTGTGCCGATCAAGGCTTAGGTGTGGAGTCGTGACAAAATTTTTATACCCAATTTCAGACACTTATGTATTTATATAAATTATTTTTCCGAAAGCACCAGCAAAGTATCTTTTAATTTTATTTTCGCACGTGTTTAGAAAGTAATACCCAAGGGGGGTGTTACAACTTCTCCTATAAATACAAGCATCTGCAAGAAGAAATATATACTCCCAACAAGAGAGAGAATAACCAGAGAGAGGGAAAAAAAAACTTAGAAATAAAAGCTTTTCTGGGTGTAATTGGGTTGTAGGTTGTGAGCGTTTTGTAAACATTTTGTATATTTCCCTTTTGAGTAAAATATCTGCAGCAGTCCGGAGACGTAGGCATTATTGGCCGAACTCCGTTATCAATTTTGTGTATTATTATTCCACATTTATTTCGTTTTTTCACAAATCTGATTTAGGAAAATTGCATATTTTCCCAACACCATGTGCTAGTAGTATACAGTGAACAATATGATCATTACGATGGTGAATATGATTATCTAGATGAGATCATACTCACTTGTATGTTGATAACAAAAAAGAATTCCTACCTTTTGCTGCATATTGTTGAATAAATCCCAAAGAACATATGAGAAGACTTTTTTAGCAGTGATATATATGTTAACATAATAAATAGGAACTCTCCGTCTTAAAAGAATTTATACACAAGTGACAAAGTAAGCCATGAGAATAAACTTAAACTATGCTACCAAGACAACTACTGAGATCATTTTCTGGCCTTAATCTGGAATATATATTTATTCATTTTTACACCAGGAAATCTTACAAAAAAATTGAAATATTTTTTTTAAAAGAATTTAGAATCATTAGCATCTATTTTCATTGAGATTTTTCACATTTAAGAAAGTCATGTATGTAATTATAGTTCCTTCTTCAATAAAAGTGGATTTGCAGCATAAAATCTATGAACTGCACCTTTAGTCTATCAGAGAGAGGGAGGTCAATGAGACCACTCTTGGACAATTTTTTTAACGCTTAGTGACGTGACTTATTTGGAGGTAACACTGATTCTGAGGCTAAACCCAAGCTTTTAAATCTTCCATTGCACTTTTATTTTGGTGCTTATCTATAATGGAGCAAGCTGAGAGAAGGGAGCCTTTACTTGGGGAGGCATCTCTTTCTCTTGCTCTGGCAGGGGATGATTTGCGCTTGAAAAAAACAAAGAGGAGAAAAAGTATTTGTATGATTGAACTCAAAATTCTTGACGCATTCTCTAAACTTCAACTTAATTACATACAGAGATGGAATTGGGCATAAAAAAGTTGTACACCTTAAACATTTGACCACCGCTTTCCTTGAATAGGAACTTCCAATTTTTTTGAAAAAAATCATGCATTCACATTTAAAATTATTCAAAACACTGAAATACTAAGACACATAAATTATGATCAATAACCTTGCTAACTCAATAAAGTGTTTTACTAAGTTTTACCCTTAAAAAAACTGAAAAGCATGAAAAAAGAAGCAAAAACTCATAAAACTAAAAACCAGAAGCGGGTTAAAATCATTTCTACCAAAGCATACTATTATTAAAAGTTTAATGGAATACATGATATATATTTGCAAACAATACAAATATCCGCATGAGACCTTTTCTTCTGTCTTGAGTTTTCCGTATAGGTGAAAAGGGATTGAGTAGCAGAGAAATTCACCTAATGAAAAGAAAGCTTTCAAATTTTCTCATGAATATCAATGATATGATTAATTAGATAGCTTTTATTTGTTTTGATAAAATGGTAATGAGATTAATTAACATAAGCATTGAAACGTACGATCCATAATTTCTTCATAAGATAGCATGCTTCCTGGTTGAGGAATACGGTCTCCTCTAATGGCAGTGAGTGCATCCTACAAATTCAGTCATAGATATTACTATAAAAAAATTGATATGTTATCCTCACCTCACCTCAGGATTACCTTGGTCACTGTGCAAGTTTACTGTCGGATTCAAGAAATCTGAAAGAGAAAAATCAAAGAATTCCGATGGAAGTCACACAGAAGTTTGGGTGCTCTGTTCACTTGCTGGGAAATTTCTGCAACGGTGTATAATGGGTTGACGGTGGCGGTGGCGGCGACGACGACGGCATTGACAGAGACAGCGTCAAAGGCAATGGCAACGACGTCGAAGGGAAGACGATGTAGAAGAGGAGTAAGAGATGATGTCGTCGCCAAGGATGTGGGTTTGTGAGATTTTGATATCCCTGAAAAATGCACGCTCCGCAAGGTTTTTTTCTTAGCCTAGAGACAGCCACATAGGCATATGGTGATGTGGAACATATTGTAATAGGTGGCAAAATACATGCTGAGATGTCATTAACAGATTTTGAGGATGAATTTTAATATATTATAATAGATAATAGATAGATAGATTAGCAATAGTAAGTGCAGTACGTTTTGGATAAGTTAGGAAGGCAACAAAAATTTGTGGGATGAGACAAATAATTTTTTATTTCCATAATTATATCTATCAACAAATATTTTTTTTAAAAAGTATTTATCTACAAATAGGTCATCACTGGAACGCGAGGAATGGTGCGAAATAGGATTTGTCAATTATCGAACGAATGACTGGCTAATCTTTACTAACTTTAAAGTTATATTATTTAATTAAAAATTAAACTGGAAAACAAAACTTAATTAGAATTGCACTTTATATTATTGATAGAAAAACAAAATATGCGCGGGTCTTCTTGTCGCCATCCGCTACTCAGGTCTCCGACGCCATACATAAAACAGACAAGCACAAATTGCTCAGATAAAAAAGAGGAGGATTACACTTTCTTTCACTACACAGAACTTTCATTCATCTTCCTCCATGATTTGTTGGATTAGGGACTAATAGGATCTTAAATATTTGTGACATCTAATATTGAAGTAAAGCACTGAAACTTACTTATATTTCAATTCCAACCAATATTAATCTGCGTTCTGCACAATTTAGTTGCGTAATGTAATTTGGTAAAACAACCATAGGCATGTACTTGAGATTACTATCAAACAGGTGGTATGCAACAAGAGCAATTTTCTCTTTTAACATGAACTTGGTATTAGAAAAGCTTCTTATTGATGATGCAAGTTGGAAATTTTGTGGGGGATTAAGGAACCCTGGCAATAGAGCTTTATAGGGATCTAATCGCAACAAATGAATTTGTATAACAATAGCATAACTGCACCACCGAATCGGGTTGATGACAATGAATGATGTGTGACTGGGAGCCCCGAGCAAACGGTGGCCGGCGAAGGAGCAAACGACGGTAGAAGAGGGTGAGGAAGGGAAGCAGCAACACGCGAGAGGCAGAGGAGGGAGATGAAACATGTGGTTGAGGGACCAGAGAAACGACGACGGAGGACGAGGCGAAGGCTACAACCTGCGTACACCATCCCAGTTTTAATTTTTATGTTATTATATTATAATTAATAATATAATTAAGTGAAATAATGATATCATGCCACGTCATTCGCACAGTAATTGACGAATCCTGCTTCGTACCATATAGCAGTGCTGCTGGAACAAATTGCGGACATAAAACAATTGTATTTAAGATTTTAGACCACCAAATTGTGGATAATTTTTGGATTTAAAACACGAATTATATCATATATCATATATATATATATATATATTTAAAATCTGTGTCATTCCAACTTATTTTTTTTCCCACGTAAAACCTCCTAAATTTTCTCTCTTTACAATTGTCAATCATTCTCAAATATTGTTGTGATATAACCATCCCGCTTAAGAGAAAAATGTAAAAAACATGATGGAGGTTTCAACTTTTCATTGAAACCGTCAAACTTTTCTAATTTTTACTTTTATTTTTTATATTTTATATTCTTTATATTCTACTACCTCTCACGGTGCCAATGTGCCATACCAATATATAGAAGATGTTTCTTTCATGCTCAAACTCAATAGTCCACGTTCTTCTATAAATTCCCTAGTAAGCCACCTTTTTTTAAAAGTAAAAATTAGTGTTTTTTGTCAGTTACAAAATATAATTTTTTTTCCTATTCAAATTCAAATAAAAAGGAGATGGCGGGACCTCTTTATATTATTCAACAATAAAAAATTGTTTCTCTCTTTGATTTCTCTCACTCACCCTTCTCTCATATTTCTCTCTCTTAACTTTCGTTTTTCTTCGGTTTTTATAGTTTCTACTCTCTTTTTTTGTTACACCATAATGTTGATGCTTTGCAGAGTTGTGTAGACATTTTGATGACAATTCTATCCTTCGGTTCTTATGTAGAAAGGCTTTTTTCTTTACTTATTTTAATTTTCAATGTGTTGTTTGATGTTATTCAATACTGTATTTTGAATATCTGTATACTGTGTGTTTCCATAACTTATATATTTTAGATTTTAGATATGTGAATAAGCCGTTTAGCAATCAGTATAAGGCGATTGGAGCAGATTTTTTAACCAAAGAAGTGCAATTTGAAGATAGGCTTTTCACCTTACATGTTTGTCAATAGTGTAAAATCATCTTACCACTCTCTCTTTTGGTCGTTGATATGGGTGTAACGTTTCAAGTTTACGGGCATTTGATTGCTCTTTAGTGTTTTCCATTTATTGTGCTTTGTTTGGGTTATATGCTGATCAGCTGATCAACTTAATTATGTATAAGTTATGTATATTTTTAGATGTACTAATTTTCTAATTGATAGTGATATTTTCTTTTCGTTAAGAAACATCTTATGTATAATTTTTACTGTTGAAGATAGTTATTGTTTTCATTTATTGCAAGTGTTCACATACTCTTTTCAATTTTTACTATTTTTTCAATTTGTTTTTTATTCTACATACTCTTTTCTTTCCATATGGTTTACATAGACTGAAAATGGTTGTTGATTCACTATTTTCTACTATATCTATTAATGTATTAACAGTGATGATGAAAAAAATTGTTTGATCAAGTCATCATGTTTTATGAACTTTTCCCAATCATCAACAAAGGATGTCAATTTTCCCCCATTATTTCATCCTATTATTATTAATTCTTTCATCTTCCTTTATTATTAATCTCCAGTGTAGTAGCAGATTTTGTAGATGATGTATTATTGATTCCAAGCTATTGCATAAATGTGTGTTGTTATTGACATTGTGAAATGGTGATAAAATCTTACTGAATTCGTTGAAATCATGAACTTGAAATGATTGAGTTTTTTTTTTACAACAATTTAGTTTATAAATACACCCGTGCAACGCACGGGGTATTCAACTAGTTTAATTTATGTCATCGTCAATGTAATAGATTTTTATATTGACATCCAATAATATATTGACAAATAATAAGTATTATTGTTATTTCTTTCTCTCTTAGTTACTAAAATAAAAACACACGTCAAAATATTATTGGATGTCAGTGTATAGGGATGGCAATGGATAAGGTATTATAGTACCCATCCCCATGCCCACATTTGAAAAAATTACCCGTACTCAGACCCATACCCGCCTGGATAGCAACTTTAGTACCCATACACATACCCTCTGGGTACCTAAGTATCTACACCCGCACCCGTTACCCGCACTTTAACTAAGAAAAAGCAATAAATAACATAAAAAATATTATAAATCAATTAAAAACTTTCTAAAGATCTTTCAAATCTACTCATGAAACATTACAAACCAAAGTATTAAACGAAATAAAAACATCAAAAACATCCAAAACGAGTAAATATCACAATAAACATCAAAAACAATAAATTCACGAACTTGTAAGGGAAAAACACTAGTGAACCCTAGGTTTAGAATTTTTTAAATTAATTTTATTCTTAAAATTTGATATATAATTATAATTTTTTTTTATAAACCAAAGAATATATAGATGGGAGTATAAGGAATACCCGAACTTATATAGAAGATGAGAAAGGAAAATGCTAGAAAACAAAATACAAGTTCAACCAAAAGTAGAAAGAACAATAAGGTTGAACAAATTAATAACTTAAGATCTAACAAAGCAAGGAAAAAGACCCCATCAAATATACTGCAATAGCAAGTTACAACACTAAAAAAAATTAACCGAAAAGAACAATCTTCAAGAAACTTTAGGAAAAATAACAAATTCAAAGCACCAGCTGCCCTAGAGTGTAGTAGATGAAAGCTTTAGGAAATCGCCTCAAATATGTAATGGTCCAACAGCTAATAGCAGACCCATGATCACACCTTTAGAAAAAAAAAAACGCAATTAAGGAAAAAAAAACGCAATTAAACCTCCACTTTGCACCTTTATCCTTTGATGACTAAGTAGTAAGTAGAACCAATTTAGAAGAGATGCCCAGTACACGTAACACGTGCAAATCTAACAATTATAATTGTAAATAATAACATAAATAAATATGTATATATATATATATATATATATACACACTAGTGTAATAACCCGTGCGATACGCACGGGTGCCTATAAGATTTTTTTTTCAAAAACGATATAATGCAGATTTATTGAAATATGAGTTAAAATATAAATCATAAATCATATTATATCTATGAGAATCTTTTACTCTTTTATCTATCAAACAATTTCAAGATCAATTCTCAACGATGATTATAATTTACTTATCTGCCGTTTAGCACAAGGATCAAGAGGATGTCAATATATAATTAATATTTATATTTAAATATAAATATTTAAATATAATAAATATTAAGTATTAATATATATATATATATATATATGTATATAAATACTAAAATATAGTAATTAATTTGGTTTCAAAATTCTTGAACCTGATAACCGAACCAATCACCATTGGGTTTGGTTCAGACCCGGATACAAAAAAATACAAACCAATTTAATTGGACCGGTTCATCAAATTATTCGTTCGGGTTTACGCCTCTAAACTTTCCGAAGAACACAGTAGTTTTCTATCCTAATGGTAGCCTTATTTATAGGCAAACCCTTAACAGAACAACTAAACAAACTCCTAACACAATTATCTAACAAATCCTAACAGCAAAACAGAAATTCCTATTACTAAGGCACAACTGAAAAAACTCCTAACAACCACCAAAACTGACTCTAACAAACCCCTAATCACAAAACAATTATCTAACAAATCCTAACAGCAAAACAAATTCCTACTGCTAAGGCCCATCGAAATTAAGGCCTAACAAACATGATCAAATATTACAAATTTATCCTTCAAGTTATTTTTCTGAAATAAGTGCCCATTTATTTAATTTAAGTACATTCTATTCCTTAGAGGATTCAAATTCTACTCTACAAAGGTAGAGCCTAAATAAGGTGACAACAATAGCATAACAGGACGCACAATATTTCACACCTACAGCAAGGTCTGTTTCGACACCAAGGCACATTCCACACAATAATTGGACGCACCAAATTTAGACCAAGCCCCTGCATTCCATCCTAGAAAATAAAAATAATAATTATAACAGCTGTAGGAGATTACTATAGTAAACAAATGCTGAAGTTTTATACTATGCTAGCAACTACGCCAGCAGGCCACAGGTTGTAGTTATCCTCACCTTGTCATCAACATCGGTGAAATTCCACACATATGTTACCTCATTGCCCAAGTGTTTAAGGTACCTGCAAGTCTTCATGTTAAGCATAGGTAAAGACCAAATTTAACTCGATCTTTATTTGAAATCTAAAATTAAGGCTCGTGTACCAGAATTGAAATTCCGTTGGAGCAGTGAGTATGAAATTGCACCGAACATAATGATAATGTTTTTTCATCTAAAACACACAATGGTAATGCACACATATAAAACAATAAATAACGATGAAAACATGTGCCATGCCATGTTTCATTCATTGTATCCATGCCTATGCTTGATATAATTAAAAACATATGACTGAAGTAGAAAACTAATCTTCACCTATGAAATTGTTCAGCTTCACTAAACTCATCCTTAGTACGAATTTTATGACTTTGAATGCTGAATAATTAACATCATTCTTTTCCATTGACATAAGATGCCATATTAGCCACTCACAGACTGCTCATACCTAACAGAAGTCCAAAAAGACCAGAAAGATCAAGATAGCCAGCGTCAAATAAAAGCAAGGATCTTTAGCATATCAGCAAAGCTGAACAAATAAAAAAATTGAAGAATCAATTTTTCAAGTGCACAACAATGTTCATTCATATGCTATCAAATTAACAATACATCTAAAAACCAAATGGAGTTCAAAGAAAAAAAAAAGGTACTTTTAACATTCCTTTGCAGTGAGTGATATAGCACAGAAAGTGAAACATGATACCTCTAGAGCAGTGTTGCCATGTTTAAGTGCATTAAGATTTGAGACTTTTCCGAACCTATTGTAATCGAAAAAAGACTTCCAAATGGCTATAATGGTCTACTCGCATTCATTGATTCTGAAAGTAAACTCATGACCTCTTGATAATGTCTATATATAGGCATCCAGATGAATAATTTAACAACATCCTAAAAAAAACAATGACAAGACAATGAAATAAATAAACACAACCGAATGAGGCAATAAAAATGACAAATAAATTATATTAATCACTTCATTGACATGCTGAAGTGCAAAAATATAATGCTAAATCTATAATACTATATTACACTAATCAATTAATTGACAAAAAAAAATTATAAAATTCTGTGTCATATAAAACATGTGCCATGCCATGTTTCATTCATTGTATCCATGTCTCTGCTTGATATAATTAAAAACATATGACTGAAGTAGAAAACTAATCTTCACCTATGAAATTGTTCAGCTTCACTAAACTCATCCTTAGTTTCCCAGTAAACGAATTTTATGACTTCGAATGCTGAATAATTAACATCATTCTTTTCCATTGACATAAGATGCCATATTAGCCACTCACAGACTGCTCATACCTAACATAAGTCCAAGAAGACCAGAAAGATCAAGATAGCCAGCGTCAAACCTCCTGCAAGGATCTTTAGCATATTAACAAAGTTGAACAAATAAAAAAATTGAAGAATCAATTTTGCAAGTGCATAACAATATTCATTCATATGCTATCAAATTAACAATACATCTAGAAACCAAATCGAGTTCAAAGAAAAAAAAAGGTACTTTTAACATTCCTTTGCAGTGAGTGATATAGCACAGAAAGTGAAACATGATACCTCTAGAAATTCCTACTGCTAAGGCCCATCGAAATTAAGGCCTAACAAACATGATCAAATATTACAAATCTATCCTTCTAGTTATTTTTCTGAAATAAGTGCCCATTTATTTAATTTAAGTACATTCTATTCCTTAGAGGATTCAAATTCTACTCTACAAAGGTAGAGCCTAAATAAGGTGACAGCAATAGCATAACAGGACGCACAATATTTCGCACCTACAGCAAGGTCTGTTTTGACACCAAGGCACATTCCACACAATAATTGGACGCACCAAATTTAGACCAAGCCCATGCATTCCATCCTAGAAAATAAAAAAATAATAATAATAGCTGTAGGAGATTACTATAGTAAACAAATACTGAAGTTTTATACTATGCTAGCCACTACGCCAGCAGGCCACAGGTTGTAGTTATCCTCACCTTGTCATCAACATCGGTGAAATTCCACACATATGTTACCTCATTGCCCAAGTGTTTAAGGTACCTGCAAGTCTTCATGTTAAGCATAGGTAAAGAGCAAATTTAACTCGATCTTTATTTGAAATCTAAAATTAAGGCCCGTGTACCATAATTGAAATTCCTTTGGAGCAGTGAGTATGAAATTGCACCGAACATAATGATAATGTTTTTTCATCTAAAACACACAATGGTAATGCACACATATAAAACAACAAATAACGATGAAAACATGTGCCATGCCATGTTTCATTCATTGTATCCATGCCTCTGCTTGATATAATTAAAAACATATGACTGAAGTAGAAAACTAATATTCACCTATGAAATTGTTCAGCTTCACTAAACTCATCCTTAGTTTCCCTGTAAACGAATTTTATGACTTTGAATGCTGAATAATTAACATCATTCTTTTCCATTGACATAAGATGGCATATTAGCCACTCACAGACTGCTCATACCTAACAGAAGTCCAAGAAGACCAGAAACATCAAGATAGCCAGCGTCAAATAAAAGCAAGGATCTTTAGCAAATTAGCAAAGTTGAACAAATAAAAAAATTGAAGAATCAATTTTGCAAGTGCATAACAATATTCATTCATATGCTATCAAATTAACAATACATCTAAAAACCAAATAGAGTTCAAAGAAAAAAAAAAGGTACTTTTAACATTCCTTTGCAGTGAGGGATGTAGCACAGAAAGTGAAACATGATACCTCTAGAGCAGTGTTGCCATGTTTAAGTGCATTAAGATTTGAGACTTTTCCGAACCCGTTGTAATCGAAAAAAGACTTCCAAATGGCTATAATGGTCTACTCGCATTCATTGATTCTGAAAGTAAACTCATGAACTCTTGATAATGTCTACATATAGGCATCCAGATGAATAATTTAACAACATCCTAAAAAACAATGACAAGACAATGAAATAAATAAACACAACCGAATGAGGCAATTGCTACAACAAAAAAAAAATGAGGCAATGACAAATAAATTATATTAATCACTTCATTGACATGCTGAAGTGCAAAAATATAATGCTAAATCTATAATACTATATTACACTAATCAAATAATTGACAAAGAAAAAACAAATTATAAAATTCTGTGTCATATAAAACATGTGCCATGCCATGTTTCATTCATTATATCCATGCCTCTGCTTGATATAATTAAAAACATATGACTGAAGTAGAAAACTAATAATCACATATGAAATTGTTCAGCTTCACTAAACTCATCCTCAGTTTCCCTGTAAACGAATTTTATAACTTTGAATGCTGAATAATTAACATCATTCTTTTCCATTGACATAAGATGGCATATTAGCCACTCACAGACTACTCATACCTAACAGAAGTCCAAGAAGACCAGAAAGATCAAGATAGCCAGCGTCAAATAAAAGCAAGGATCTTTAGCATATTAGCAAAGTTGAACAAATAAAAAAATTGAAGAATCAATTTTGCAAGTGCATAACAATATTCATTCATATGCTATCAAATTAACAATACATTTAAAAACCAAATAGAGTTCAAAGAAAAAAAAGGTACTTTTAACATTCCTTTGCAGTGAGTGATATAGCACAGAAAGTGAAACATGATACCTCTAGAGCAATGTTGCCATGTTTAAGTGCATTATGATTTGAGACTTTTCCAAACCTGTTGTAATCGAAAAAAGACTTCCAAATGGCTATAATGGTCTACTCGCATTCATTGATTCTGAAAGCAAACTCATGAACTCTTGATAATGTCTACATATAGCCATCCAGATGAATAATTTAACAACATCCTAAAAAAAATAATGACAAGACAATGAAATAAATAAACACAACCGAATGAGGCAATTGCTACAACAACAAAAAAAAAATGAGGCAATGACAAATAAATTATATTAATCACTTCATTGACATGCTGAAGTGCAAAAATATAATGCTAAATCTATAATACTATATTAAACTAATCAATTAATTGACAAAGAAAAAACAAATTATAAAATTTTGTGTCATATAAAACATGTGCCATGCCATGTATCATTCATTGTATCCATGCCTCTGCTTGATATAATTAAAATCATATGACTGAAGTAGAAAACTAATCTTCACCTATGAAATTGTTCAGCTTCACTAAACTCATCCTTTGTTTCCCTGTAAACGAATTTTATGACTTTAAATGCTGAATAATTAACATCATTCTTTTCCATTGACATAAGATGCCATATTAGCCACTCACAGACTGCTCATACCTAATAGAAGTCCAAGAAGACCAGAAAGATCAAGATAGCCAGCGTCAAACCTCCAGCAAGGATCTTTAGCATATTAGCAAAGTTGAACAAATAAAAAAAATTGAAGAATCAATTTTGCAAGTGCATAACAATATTCATTCATATGCTATCAAATTAACAATACATCTAGAAACCAAATAGAGTTCAAAGAAAAAAAAAAGGTACTTTTAACATTCCTTTGCAGTGAGTGATATAGCACAGAAAGTGAAACATGATACCTCTAGAGCAGTGTTGCCATGTTTAAGTGCATTAAGATTTGACACTTTTTCGAACCTGTTGTAATCGAAAAAAGACTTCCAAATGGGTATAATGGTCTACTCGCGTTCATTGATTCTGAAAGCAAACTCATGAACTCTTGATAATGTCTACATATAGGCATCCAGATGAATAATTTAACAACATCCTAAAAAAACAATGACAAGACAATGAAATAAATAAACACAACCGAATGAGGCAATTGCTACAACGACAACAAAAAACAATGAGGCAATGTCAAATAAATTATATTAATCACTTCATTGACATGCTGAAGTGCAAAAATATAATGCTAAATCTATAATACTATATTACACTAATCAATTAAATGACAAAAAAAAATTATAAAATTCCGTGTCATATTCTAATCAATTCATATGACAAAGACCAAGGGTCACCATAATTTCGCATAAGCACTATCGATTATTGGATCCTCCAAACATTCCCAAAGCAAGTAGCAATTCCATATTGAAGAAGCAAAACAGAACAGTGGCTAAAAGCCTAAAACCACAATCCTAACCTGATTCATCATTTGTTTCCTATATATGAAATGAAGTTAACATAGTAAAAGTTCCAACTCAGTGAATACCCTAAAAACACATCAATTCAAGATGCAATTTCAAAATTTGACACGAACCCAAAAAAACACAGGCAAGAAATAGAATCCGTAACAACATCATTAAGAAGTGGAGCTCGAAATATCATATTAAAGACTTCAACCCCAAAAAAATGCATAAATTCGGATTCTTCAAAAGAACCCTAACTAATCACAGTTATCTTCAGAGAGAAAGAGAAGTTCATACCTAGCTCTTGATTTTATCCACACCCACGCAACTGATTCATATCGAGGGAGATGAAGCGAGCCGAAAATGCATCAGATTCGTAGAGAGCCAAAGCAAATAGAAAACACAGCTGTTGTGGGGCCCACTCATGGCAGACAGTGCACCTTGAACCATTCATCAACAATTTCATAGTTCATAAGTTATCATTTACTCCTTTTCTTTGGGTAGAGACAACAAAACAGGAGAGAGAGAGAGAGAGCGAGTGAGCGAGCTGGAGGAGGAACCAGAGAAACATGGACCCGAGAAGATAACTTCATTACCATAGATCTGATTTAGACACCAATATAATGTCAGCCGAAATCAGTAGCTCCATTCTGACCATTTTAACAAAATAATCCATTCAACCATGGTTCAAACATTTCAGCAAACACATGATGGACAGCAAAAGATAATATGCATAAGCAAAACACATCAAGCAAAGAGTAAGATTATAAAGGAAACAAAATTAAGGAGGAAGAAGAAGGGTATGATTTACCTAGCAGAAGTGGAAGAAGAAGTTCAGACGAAAGGAAATATGGTGGAAACCACCATAGGCGATGGTCGAAACCCTTACCCACGGCTGTGACAGTGACCTAGCGAAAAACCAAACGAACCAAAGTGAGCGGGACGGTGAGCTCGAACGCGGGTCAACTTCTTCTCTTCAAGCGTGGCCGGACGACAATTGAACAACGGCTGAACGTTGTCTGGTCTTAGAGAGAAGGAAGAGAAAACTGAAGTGAAGAGGGAGAGACGAGAGAGATGAGTTTCGAAAGGAGAAGAAAGAAGAAGATAAAGAATAAAAGAAAGAAATTGTTGTAGCTTCCTACTGAAGCTATGGAGGAGAGTTTTACTGTGCATGTCAATAAGAAATTTTGAACCATAAGTAGGCCTCGCAACAATAACACGTGTCGGTCAGCAAGAAGTGAACAGTAAATAATGGAGGGACCAACACGTGTTAATGAACAGGGAAAATGGATTCAGGCTTATTCCATGTATTAATATTACATGTCAAGTGATAGCCATTAGATATATTTTAATGGCCGAGATTAAACCCTTGATTAAAAGGGGCACTAGCCTCTGCCCGTGTTTCCTTCTTCCCACACGTGTTCCTTGTTTCAATCCCACCCTTCTTCCTTGTTTCAAGTTAAACGGTTTTTCTTTCTTCCAGAGTATCACATGGCAGATAATGTTAGGAAGCTATGAGATTGAGGCTTAGGAATTAACCATTTCGTTTTGTTTGTTTAAAATTAATCCAAGCCTCCAAGCTCTCACCTTCAACATATTCGATCTCCACCCCTGGCACAAATTAGCCACCGCCTCGGAGCCGTGCATCCTCCTGCGAGCCTAAAAGCCGTTTTCACTCCATTTCCTCGGACCATCATCGTGTCGTCTGCTGCCGCGCTTAGTTCGACCTCTCCGACCAAAACTACAGTGCCAGAACCACCCAGCAATATTCGCTGTCCAGCCGCCCAATTGTTCGTCGTCGTACCAATCCTTCACCTCTCCACTTCAACCATCGCCCATCATTCCCAAGCTTGGCTCCCAAGACATAAGCCTTGCTAAAACCAGAGAAGAAATTAACGATGGAAGAATGAAGAAAATTGAGAGAGAAAGAGAGAAGACATAAAACGCAGACGTTGTTGAAAGTGAGGCAAAAGGAAACGCTGATAAACCTGAAATAGTCAAACAGAAGAAGAGAGGCACGTGCCCTTTTTAATTTGGAGTCTAATCTCAGCCATTAATATAGATCCGATGGTTATCATAATCCATACTATTTTAATCAAGATTTTTAAAATCGGATCCATCATTGAACTGGTGAAGACACTGGTTCAAGATTCAATGGTTCAACCGTGAAGTTGAAGTTAAGCTAAGTCAATTGGGCTCAATAAATCAATTAGGCGGATGAAAGATGACTTGCTACTTAACATTTCAATTTGAGAGTAAACTCTAGTTTTGGATGTTCTCTTCCTCCTCAGTCGCACATCCTCCCACCCTTCTCCTTGCCCATTTACTCCCTGCTTCTCCATTGTTGCGCCTACAATGCATACATTTTCAGATTTCCTCCATGTTCAGCATACAGCACCGGCCTTTACTAATGCAAGAGAAGGAAGCTTGTTGCTGCCAGTCGTCGGAGAAATGTCGCTGGAGCAGTGGAGCACCTCGTTCAATATCTCAGTGTCAAACGAACCTGGTTTCTAGCGACCCGGTTCAAACCGGGCTGCAACCGATTATGACCGGTTTTCCACTGGTTTAGCGGTTCCTTGCAAGTCTGATTTTAGGGGTCAAACAAATCGGTTTGATGCCCGGTTCACGATCCGATCGACTGGCTGGTCCGGTTTTGGCTGGTCCGGTATTTAAAACAATTTTGAATAAATTAGGAAGGCAACAAATTGGGGCTAAGACAAATATTTTTGTTCCACTAATAATTATATCTATCAACAAATATTCATAGGTAAAGAATTTTGATTTCTCTACAAATAGGTTATCACTTGCATAATCTGCAGAAATAAAACATTTGTATTTAAGATTTTACACCACCAAGCAATTTCTGAAACTATTTTTAAATTTGACTGCAAATCTAAAAAACGATTTTCATTTGAAAAAAACTAATTTTATACTGTTTATATGTAATATTAGAAGAATAATTTTTCTTATAAAATTATATTTTAATAAAGGACATAAAAAACTACCTTCCAAAATTATCCAAATGTGTGGATAATTTAATTAAATAATTTATTTGAGAATAAATGTCCAAATTGGTCCTTGAAAAATTTCGGGGGCTCTCTTTTAGTTATCAAAAAAATAAATTAATTATTTAATCCCTCAAATTTTTAAAGTGGGACACATTATTCCCCAGATTTAATTCCGACGTCAATTACTTGCCTATGTGACCCATGAACCACTGTACTTGGTCGGCTAGTGGTCCTGTGTGGCTTATGGCGAATTTTTTATGTGGAAAGTGAATAAAAAGTGAAAAACGTACCGTTTTAAAACTCAAATACCTGAAACTTACGAATTTTTTTTTCACTTTTCATAAAATTTTCACGATAAAATTTGTCATAGGCCATGCAGGACCACTAACGGGTCAAGTGAGATGGTTAATATAACACGTAAACAAGTAAATGAACGTCGAAAATAAATCTAGGGGCTAATATATCCTATGTTGAAAAATCGAATGACCAAATGGTTGATTTATTTTTTTTGGAGACTAAAAGTGGGTCCCAAAATTTTTCAACCGATTTCAAATCTCTATGAATGATTCTTAGCCTAGAATCTCTATGAAGATAAAGAAAACCTCGGGCTATTCCTTCTATTATGTTGAAGCGCTTTCAACAATCAAGTAATTTCTGCTCGAGTGGACCTGCAAGTGAAAGACTACAATATTTATATTTGAGCCTAACATAACAAGTGGAGGCACATAAATCACAAAATTACTATATGTTTTTAAGAAACAATCAAAGTTAGGAACCATTTTTTTCATTTCTTCCTATCATGCATGTTATATAAAAACAACCTTAAAGTTTTTGATACAGAAATAGAGAATTGAAAGAACTAACCAAAGACAAATGTATCCAAACTTTTATTTGGCATGTACTCATAGATCAACATCTTTTCATCTCCTTCTCTACAACAACCAAGAAGTCTAACTAGATTGCGATGTTGAAGCTTGAAGATCACCACTACCTCATTCACGAATTCCTCTTGTCCTTGTCCAGATGCTCTAGAAAGTTTTTTAACTTCTATTTCTTGACCATCTTTAAGCTTTCCCTATAAGGTGATAATGAGAAACAACCTTATAAACAATGGCTTTATATATATATATGAATAATATTCAAGGACTAATTGTACCTTGTATACTGGACCAAAACCACCCTGCCCAAGTTTGTTGGACGAGTCAAAGTTATTTGTGGCAACGACGATTTCTTCGATATCAAACAACAATTGTTCCTTGAGTTCAACTTCTGATAGGCCTCCAATTTTCTTGTCAGATTTATTTACAATTGGTGCTTCACCTCTATTCAACGGAGGGTACGCTTCTCTCCTCCTTGTACTATCTGCTTCATTAAATTATAGATAATTTAGCAGGATAAGATTGTAAGAGACTACGAAATATCTCGAGAGTAGAAACAAGTTTGAGAATAATAATTTATTTACACAAAAAGAGAACACAATCTACTACCAAACATGGGTTAGTTAATGAAAATTTCATTTGGGAATGTTAGTTTTGATATAGTTAGAATTGAGATTTATAAGTTTGAGCTGCAAATATATTTAATAAAAGAAGCACTAATCCTAATAATATATTTTTAGTTTTCCAGTGTATCATTCACACTCAACTGTGGAGATTAATCCCTCGAGGTACTGGACGACATTTGTGACACCCTAATCTCAGGTCATCACACGGTTACCCGTTTGTGGAAATAAAACTTAATTTGCTGGTTGCTTTCGGAAAATCATGTTTTCTCAACGTTTATCTTTTCAAAATATGATGATAAATTTTTTTTCCTTTTCTCTTAACCTCATAACCACAACAACACAATCAAATCACACTTAAATACATAATGTATATAGGTCCTACAACTATACTGCCTCATATTTTCTCACATAAATCATAATCAACTTTATTCTTAAAACATAACATTACCTAAGCTGGTCGTAACTAACGGACACTACAACCAATAAAAACCCGCAACAACATGCCTCGAACTAGATAGCCTTCGTCTTCTTGTAAAAATCATACCCCTTGTACAACTCTGGTATGTTTGTAAGGGTGAGGCGCCAATATATGGATTCATCACCATAACTAAATGCGCAACACAAAAGAAGGCACACACACACACACACACACACACACACACACACACACACACACACACACACACACACACACACACACACACACACACACACACATATATATATATATATAACAAGATACTCATTCATATTATAATATCTCTTTTATCAATGGGTTTAACACCCCAAACATCAACATTGGAAAACTATGCATGAACACTTCAATATATCATCTAAACATTCATACTTAATCTCATGAGATATCTCCAACCTCGTGAATCTCGTGATGAGTTGATCAGACTCAATTGCCACAGGCATACAGCCACAGGCACGCCCATCGCACACTGTCCAACATCGTGGCACAGTGATAACACTCTGAGATAGGGCCTCATTGTCCAAACCCTGGGCACAATGAGAACATCTTTGTATGATCTACCCTGACGTCGCAAGGTAATCCCTCTACTAATCATGGCACGTCTGCCAAATGCATGCAAGAAAACATTTTGTTCTCAACACTTTTCTTTGTGATATATCTTTATTTGTCAAAGCTCTCAAAAGCTTACGACTTAACATCTTTTGAAACATTTTTACATCTTTTATTAACAACACAGGACCTCAAAGTCCGAGTGCTCAATCACGAAGCCCCTAGACCTTGCAATCAGTCTTAGGGTCGTGGTAATAGAAAACATTTTACAATGTGTTAACTTCTTTTATTAGATACCCAGTCTACAACACAACAAACCTTAATACCCCGACGTCTCGGTTATTAAGTCCTATATCTTTTACATCTTTTTACATCCTTTTACATCTTTTATATCTTTTTATAAAATAATGTCAAATCATCAATAACTTCTTTTTATAGAAATTTCAACTCTAATAAATCAATTCAGATTAAATCTCTTTTTTTAAAATTAAGTACTGCCGTTTTCAAACTTTCCTCTTAAATAATTTCAAAACTTGTTGTCGCTTAGCATTTTCAAAGAAAATGTTCTTAAAGTCAAACTTTGACATTTCTTCTAAAATAATTTTCATATATAATAAATAAGGTCTTTTCGAATATTAATTTCACAAAATCACTTTTTATAATATTTCGGAATTTCTTGTGTAAAAATTAGCAGTCCTAAAAAAATTTCACGGTTACGCTCTCACCGTGACTCATAAACTTCCTTTACACTAATAAATCATTAAAATAATATATTTCTCAAAACTCATTATTTTTACAAAAATTATATTTTCCTCCACTATTATATTCCAACATTTCCCATAAAACATTGAATATAACTTTCACAGCTTATTAAATCTTTTATTTGATTAATTGGTTGTGCACTGACCACTGTCAGGCCTCTCAAACAACACTCACAAACAACATTCAACAACAATTATCAAAATTATATCCCCAGGCAGATCATGCATCATAACAATATCATATACGACTGCAGATAATTAAATAAAGTAAAGGCAGATCAAACACCGATACACAGATAAACAACACATCGTAAAGAACATAAACAATTAATCACAAACCACATATAAATCATATAAGCCACACCAAAAGCAAATAGTTATAGAGAAAATCCCTCAGGTAAGCTCCCATTACCTCTTGAAGACTCAACTAACGTTTTCAAACAACCTCCCGATTTAATCCGGTTTCCTCCGTCGGCTTTAGGTCAAACCAACCCGATTGATTCCTTCAAACGAATTGCAACCAAAATAAATCAAATCAAACCATAACATACTTAACTCATGAGGGTTAGGTTTCGGCCAAGGGCTGACTTTTAGGGTTCAAAATCCTTAAAATTGCTAATCATGATTAAGTCATAGATTAATGGTCCTTAATTAACCTAAATCATAGATTAGTGACTAAACAACTAAGTTTCAAACTCAAAACTTCCTAACTCTTTTATACTTAGATTCGGCCTTAATAGGTTCATAGAGCTAGGGTTCTTAGTTTAACAAATCAACTTGGATTCATAAAGCATACATACTAAGAGATTGATTTCTAATATCATTTATGAAAACCATGAACAAAACTCAACAAAACTCACCCACTTAGGGTTCGGCCAACATAGAGATTTTTGAGAAAAATATTCATTTTAAGAGACTAACATGGATTAGAGTGTGTAGTCATACATGCCACATAGAATACATGATCATACATGAAAACACATGAACAAAACTCTACCAACCCTAAGGTGATAGATTCGGCCAAGGCTAGGTTTTCAAGAAATAAATTTTTGATTACATCATGCTCTTGGATTTAGATAATATGCATGATATCAAGAAGATAGAAAGTAGTTTCATCATCATTAGATTTTTCTAGAATTTATTATGACTTTTCAAAGTTCAAGACTTAGAAACTTGAAAGTGATGAACAACTAAGAAATAAACTTTGAATCAAGAAACTTTTTGAAGAACATAGGCACGATTAGAGAAGAAGAATAGGATTTACCTCTTGAAGATCAATGACAAAGGAAATCCAAGAACTTTGCTTTACAAACTTAGAACTAAGAGACTTATGAACTTTAGGGTTTTTGGAAGCAAATGGCAAAAGAAACTAAATGAAAAGTGAGAGTATGGTATTTATAGAGCTTGCTTGCGCCACTCTTGGAAGGATCTAGATGATGATGAGTTGTCTTGTTAAAAGATTAAAATGCAATAATTTATAGGGACCATTTTGCCAATTTTCCAAAAGAATAAGGACTTTTTAGCAATTGTCAATAAATTGTCATGATGATGATTTTGCCACATTAAATGCTAGCTTATCTTGACTTTGTTGGCTGAATTTATGAGTCAAAGATAGGTTAAGATAATTCATGAAGGTTTGAGAAGAATCAAGAACATTGTGGAAAAATCAAGGATAATGTAGGATAATGTAGAAAAATGTGGAAACTTGTGGAAAATTGTGGAACACTCTAGAAAATTGATTCAACAACAATTGAGGAAGCCATAAATCCTCATGGGCTTGCTCATGGGCTGGGTAATTTCGGGCTTGGGTTCATTCTTGTGGGGCCCACTTGAAAATTGAAGTATTAAGCTTAAGATAGGAAACTTATATAGTTTCAATTAGGCTTTATGGACTCAAACCATGAACTAGAAAATTTTGGGCTTCTAAGCCGCGACCATTTGAGATTGGAAACAAGAATTCTAGCCCAATCCACTTGAAAAAAACTTAGAAACTAACTCAGGGACAAAAGGGTAATTAACAGAAAGTTCAGGGACTAAAGCGTAAAATTCCCAAATTTTCACTTTAACCCTGAAAAACCTTCTAGACTTAAAAAATATGATTCATTCCCTTGAATCATCTCAAAATCCTAAAATAAACTCTTTATCGACTCTTAGAAACTCCAAAATCTCTTCCGTCATCTACCCGATTACATATTCCGCCCGAAAAACATAAATTATTTTATTTTTTTCTGAAATAATTCTAAAAATACACTCTTGTAGGAAATAAAATAAAAATCTTAAGTCTTTCGTTCACGAATTAAAATTAGGTTTTCTGAGCAGTAAACTTTCACTGTCTGTGAAAACACAGAAAACGGCAAACCGGCTTCCGTCTGAATTTTCAACCCAAAAACTTCCCCGTAACTTATGAAAATAAGTATAATTTGGAAATGACCTTGGTTTGTCCAAAATCATTTTATAAGTCTCGGATAAAAATATATATGTTTATATATTTATTACCGATATTACGAAGCAGCGAAAAGTGGGGTGTTACAACATTAAAGGATAGATCTCTCTCAACCAGATTTTCTCCATACGCAAGACTCAAGGATCGAACCCCTGACCACTTGCAATCTAAATAGTATATGAAAAATAGTAAATACTAACTAGTACTTTTTTTTTTGTGAAACTAGGCAGGAAGAATCATACAATAAATTTATTTGAACTTTAAAATATTCTAATAGACTTACGTGCATTCCATCTTTCATAAAATTTCATCAATAACTAATTAACACTTAACAGCACAGCTGATAACATATATATTATCCAAGTATTTCCACAAGAAATATGCACAGGTGATGACAATTATGATTAATTGTTCCTATTATTATTAAAATTAATTTTGAGAAGGAATATGTTAAGATAGTCATACTAAATTCAGAGTAAAAATAAGATGGAACGAAGAATAATGAAATTAAATAATACTTAGTTACATTATTCTAATTATATATATAAAATAGGATGAAATGAAATGCAACCAGCTTTATATTTCATCAAATTCCTTATTTTTCTTCATTCTCAACTTGGGGTATGAAATGGAAAAGATAGAAGGAATTCATTATCCACTTTATATTCTATTTCAATTCAAAGTAAAATATTCAATTTTATTTCATTCCCCAATTCATTCAATCATTTTCCAGTCCATTTCATTCAAAGTAAATATCCAAAGATAACATTCGTTGTGGTAGCTAGCAACATATTTATAGACATATCTGAACATGTACCTAGCAAATGAAATTCGAGAAATGGTAGGTTGCAGTGTCAAATTGCAGAAAGCATTTCCCATATTTTCTAGTTGCAATTTGAAACAGTGAACATTCTTGAATCAAAGTAACAAATTGTAATTTAACACAAATACCTGTATATTTAGCAGTCCATTTCCATGAGAGATAAGCACAGCCAGCTAAGGTAATAATTCCTATAGTCACTCCAACGGCAAAGATTAATCTCTTCTCTCTTCTTTTATCTGAATGTTTCTCTGCTGCTCAAAATACACGTCAAACAAGTCTGATTCTCGCTCATTTGGTCATATATTAGTATTTGAAATAGAGCTATGCTATATTAGATAGAATGGATTCATATGTACGAAAACAACAAATGATTCTTTTGACCAATAAAATGGTGGACATCATCCACGCAGACAGTTAAAACATTTCACAAAGAGGGCTGATATTTAGGCACCGTTTGGTTTGCCAAAAATACTAGCGTTTAGCAATAGCGGATGGAAAATTAATCTTGTTTGGCAATCGTTTTTAAAATTAGCATATAACGTTTTTTCACTAGTGTATAGCATTTTTTCCAGACGCTACTTGAAGTAGCGTTTGTTTGAGCTTATAGCATATCACTTTTTATTTCATTTTTATCCTTACTATCTTAATTAAATTCCTTACTTATCCTTCACTAACAAAATAAAATATTAATAGAAACATTTAAAATTGATTTGTTAGAATTAATATAACTATTTAAATTTATATTTAAGATAAAAAAATACGAATTATATTTTTATATATAAAAAGAATCGTATAAAAATCATATCAGTATTATTTTTATTATTCCATATTATTTATAAAAAACAACTAAAACTAAATAAATATTAAAATTAAAAATTAATATTTTAATCTTTGAAATGATAAATAATTTAAAATAAATTAAAGTGTTGAATTGATAATTTTTTTAAAATAAATAATATAAATAATATATATATATATATATATATATATATATATATATATATATATAAATACATATATATAATTTATATAAAAAAACCATGCAAACATATCCTTTTATGTAATTTTACATTAAACAGCTAGTCCAATAACTAGTTTTACCAAACACTTCAAATCCAATCCGTTAATTTATCCGCTCTCCGTTATCCGCTAGCTTATCTGCTAGTTTTAGTTATCCGCGGATAAGTTAGCGGATAGCATATAGCGGATAAGCTAGCGGATAGCGCATAAGCTAGCGGATTGAATTTGAAGTATTTGGTGAAACTAGTGGTTGGACTAGCTGATTGATGTAAAATTACATAAAAAGACATGTTTACATTTTTTATATAAATTACATATATGTATTTATATATATATATATTATATTATTTATTTTAAAATAATTATCAATTTTAATAATTTAATTTATTTTAAATTATTTATCATTTCAAAGATTAAAATATTAATTTTAATTTTAATATTTATTTAGTTTTAGTTATTTTTTATAAATAATATGGAATAATAAAAATAATATTGCTATAAGAGAGAACTGATCATTAGGGATTATAAAAATTAGAATGATTTCTATTAATATTTTATTTTGTTAGTGAATGATAAGTAAGGAATTTAGTTAAGATAATGATGATAAAGATGGAAGAAAAGTGATACGCTTTACACTATAAGCTCAAACGCTACTTCAAGTAGCATCTAGAAAAAACACTATATGCTAGTGAAAAAACGTTATACGCTAATTTTAAAAACGGTTGCCAAACAGGGCTAATTTTTCATCCGCTAAACGCTAAACGCTAGTGTAAAGTTGAGAAAACAATTCAGACCAATCATGATAAAGAAAATAGACATGGTGGGCCATACTTTGTTTTTACTTGACAGCATAAATAACCAACTGACCAATCACACTGTTAAATCAACATATCATCTACCATTCATGGGTTCTCACAAGATCTCAATCCAATTAGAACCACCTAAACACATAGATTTGTGTGTCAACACATTGTTTCGACAAGGAAACAATCCAAACAAGGTCCCAACCAGAGATCACACAACAAAAACATAACAGACCTATTCCCCAAGGTTCTCGAAAGACTCGACCAACTCTGATACCACTCTGTAACACCCCCCTTAGGCATTACTATGTAACACGTGCAAAAATAAATTAAAAAGTTATTTACCGGTTGCTTTCGGAAAATTAATCTACTTTAGGCCAGAAAACTTGGGAGTAAAAATTTCCTGCTGCGAAAAACTCTGGAAACATGGTACATGCATTAAAGCAGTGAGATCATACTGAATATCTTAACACATTCCTAACTAGGTTGCCACAACATACACTGTTTTCTCAAAGAGCTTCCATTTTCAAAAGAGAAAATTATACCAAAACTTGACTTACAACACCACATTTAATTACCTTTTTAAATATCCAACCCAGCCAAGACTCCTAAGCTGGTCACTCTACAAAATACCAAATGGAAGAACTCTTTAGTTCTCACCACTATTACTGACCTCTTCAAGGATCAAGATTAGTATCCCCGACTGAAATTAAGACTTCCCCCGCACCATCTACTGCCAGTACCAAGGTACAACGGTGAAAACGAGTAAAACCTGATATATTGTAAGGGTGAGACACCAATATATGGATATAAGCACGATAACTACATGCGTGACACACCAAAACAACATATAGACATATATAGTCATAACAACATAAATTTCTCAAAAATCAAAAGTAATTTACCCATGGGTTCCACACTGGAACAATTATTATCATTCACAAAAGATTAATGACCTTTCACAGATAATCATCTAATCTTTATACCTAATCTCCCAGAGATTCACTCACTAAATAAATGAGCTAATCATGCTCTTGAATAGCACATTGTCAACAAAAGAACAATGGTCAACAATATAATGGCACATTATCCGACCTCCCGGCACAATGGTCAACCAAACAAATAGCACATCGTCCAAACATCCCGGCACAATGGTCAACAAAGCAAATGGCACATCGTCCATTAAGGTGCGATGGTCAACTCTAAATGGCACATTGACCATTAAAGCACAACGGTCAACTCTAAATGGCACATTGACCATTAAGGCACAACGGTCAACTCTGAAACATGAATATCACCATGATACCATGACTAACAAATACGAAACATGAATAACATAGAGATAATAAAATACATTGTAACATGAATATCTTCAAGATATCATGACTGACAAATATACTATAACATGAATATCATCAAGATATCATGACTAACAGATACATCGAGGCCTGAATGACCTAAAGATACCATAATTAACACATACGCTGAAATATGAATATCATCAAGATATCATGACTAAAAAATCAATTATAACATGAATACCGTCAAGATATCATGACTAACAAATAAACCGTTGAGTAAAACTCGCTTACAGAAAATCCTTTATGTTGTAACTCTTTTATAAAACATCAAACCATATTAAAATTCTTTTTCTTTTGGAAACTCTTTTTCCCAAAATAACGTCCAATCTTCGTAAAACCATTTCTACTATAAATTCCTTTATCAAATCGCTATGAAATTCATTTTCCCTCTTCTGAAAACCTTTCTCCAAGAAACTCTATTTCTTAAAAAAAATGATCTTAAAACTAAATTCATGTGTGAATGATTACTGTTGTTTTTAAGAATGTGTTCCGTAAATATTTTCGGAATTAACCGTCGTTTAGAATTTTAAAAAGATTTTGAGTCAAAACTTGATCTTTTCCACTTAAAGAATTTTCTAAAATCATAATTAAGATATTTTCGAAGATTAATTTCATAAAATAACTTTTTATAATATATTGGATTTATCCACCTAAAAATTAACAGTACAAAAATAATTTCACGGTTACGTCCTCACTGTAACTCATAGTTCACTCTTACACCAATAAATCATTAAAATAATGATATTTTCAACTTTTTCTCATTTTCAACCAACCAACAACCTAAGTAATATTATATTACTATTTCGCATCCATTAAAACTCATTATCCCGTAAAAACTTTTTAACACTTTGAACCTCATCATTAGTTGAGCACTGACCACTGTCAGGCTTTTCAATCCACAAACAACATCAACAATTCATCGACAATTGATAATCTTCTAGTTTATGTGATTTTTGTGTGCTTATTTGATGGATTTTTACTCCTAATAATGCTAATTGATTGAGTTTTGTCCCTAAGTTTAAGTAATTTAGTTTTTAATAGTGTTTTCAATATTTTATTTTAATTTTATGTTTTTAGAGTTAATATAATAATATTTTTATTTGTTTTTGTTTGTAGAAAAATAATAAAGATGAGATTGATACATGGACAGATCAAGTGTTGAGAGCTAGTTTCAAATTGAAAAAGACATTAAAGCGCACTTAAGAAAAAGGAAGGCCATATTTTGCTGGACAATTGAAAGAAGAAAAAAACCACATGATAAAAGCACAAGAAGCCCACGTGAAGTCATTTTTGCTTCTGGGCACTTTGGAAACCAATCCAATCTTGGATAGTTGGATTGGCATTTGTGAGAAATGGGCATCATGTCCAAGTCCAACAGAAAGCCTAAAAAAAAAAAGAAAGCGTGGGCAATTGAAGATAAAAGAGGAATTGAAGGAGCGCAAATAGGAGCTACGTGAACAGGGAGCGGCATAGTGAAAAAAGAGGAAGGAGCCGCACAGTAGAAAAAAAAGAAAAGGGAAGCAGAAATAGTGGCCAGCCGCACAGTAATGAGAAAACGAAAAATAAGGAAAGGAGGCGGCATTGTGCAGCAGCAAGCATAGCGTGAGCGAGAGCTGCGCAGAGTAGTGTTGTGCTCTCTGGTCCCAATATCATGGAGTTTTCTCTTTACTCTTTCTCTCTATTTCATTTTATTTTAGTGTTTAGTATGTCTAGCTAAATCCCTTTTTGTTGGGGTTAGATAATTGCTTTTCTGAACATGGTTATTTGTTGATTTGGTTTAATACAAGTTTCTATTTATGAGAGTTTGATTCCATGCTTAATGCTTTTCTTGGCTTAGCTACCCATGAAATGATTTGTTGCTTTGATAGATAATTGACAGATTGATGTTAAGGCATGCTCATGAATCAAATGCCAAGTAGTTCAGGAACCTAGACATAGGTCTTGGGGTGCTTGCAATCTTATAAATCTTGACTCTTAATGCAAAATCCCATGTTACTCCACCTAAGACATTAGGGTTTAATTTGGGGTTTTAGGCTCATTCCACCTAAGACATTAGGGTTTGAGTATTTTAGAAGATTTGATTGTCATAAATGAATTAGGACTTGTGTTAGTAACCATTTTATTGCAATTGAGGGAGGATTAGTGTAGTCTAACCCTGACAATTCTATCCATTTCTTTCTGCATTCCAAGTGTTTGTTAAAAATCCTAAAAGACCAAAAACATTTTATTCTTGTTTGTTCTGTTTTGTTTACTTTTGCTGGGCTCGGTACTTAGTATTGAGCTCCCTTCCATCCAAACTCGATAGTCTAGATAGTTGTATAATTTGTGAAGTGGTAATTGACAACCAATCCCTGTGGACGATATTCGGTCTCACCGATTTATTACTTGCAACGATCCGGTACACTTGCCGAGTTCGTGTCAACAATATTATAACAATTAACCCTGGCAGATCATGCATCAGAGCATTATAATACATAACTGCAAATAACTAATCACAGATAAAATCACAACTTAACACAAAGTTAAACAACCACCATGAATCTTAACCAAATATTACAAATCATACACCAATCACACATATAATTATCGGGAAAAATCCCTCAGGTAAGCTCCCCTTACCTCTTGAAGAATCTATCTCTCGATTAAAACTTTATCATGAATCCGGAAGTTGTCAACACACGTACACGATACAATCTTTTATCCTTCAACAACCACAATCAACCAATCAAAATCAAACAAATAAAATCACATATTCCTCTATAGATAGGTCACGGCCATTGTTGTTCTCGTAAATGAGATGTGCAAGTGTACACAGTCAAACAAGTAATAAAGAGTGAGTAGAGATCGTTCCCACGAGGATTTAAATGGATTGAATATAAATTCTAGTTTTAGCCTTTTCTACTTAGCTTAATAAAGTAAAGAGTTATTTTAAGCATGTAAAGTAAATGGAGCAATTGGGTGTCAGAACAGTAATAATATATGCATGAAAGTCGTAAAAGTAATAAATGAGTGTTTTAAAGCGGAGATGGAAACAGCTAGGATTCTAATCCTTTGTAATCTTAACTTCAGGGTAATCGATGCTTCAGGATGTTACAGCATTTAGTCCAGGAATTGAAGTTTGCTTTCCAGCAGTAAAAACTGAGTTCATTAAAAGCTTCTTATTCCTAAGTTCATATTAATTTCCCTCAGTTGCCAGATAATTGCGTCCAGCTACTTAAAGACTTGAAGGCTATTCCTAGCTCATTCAACACAATTAATTTTCCAATTAATTGTTCTATATTTATCTTCTAAACAAGTCCACTAATTAAGTTTTTCCAAACCCAACTAGCTAGTATTCCAAACTAGTTGATCAGTCTAAAATGAAATTAAACTTTCAAACAGAGAAGAAGAAAACGACTAACATCCATTTGCATAAATCACCCTTAAGTATCAATTACAAATTCATAGAATCCTAGCTACGGAAAATTAGCTCATAAAGAGCTTAAAGACAAAACTAAACATAATAAAGGAAAGACTGTGCACAAAAGAAATTACAGAGAAGAAAAGGGGATAAATGGAGGCTGTTGTACCAGCCCCCCTAAAAAAGGAGGATGACCTACCCTATTTGTACTAGTGTCCCCAAAATAGGGTTTACTATCCTCTCTCTCATGCACTTTTGGGCTTTACAAAATTCAACAGTTAATAAAATATTCTTTGGCCCATTCCCCTAGTACACACAGCTACTGCCTTGCATTTTCTCTTTCCTCATTTTGGGACAGCGCAACAGGTTCTTTGTCTTGTAGTGAAGGTGTGCTGAGCTGACAATTCTTTTGTGTTATAGTGATTCTCTTCCCAGACGCTGCAGCATTCCATAACATTCCAGTGTAACTCCTGCAGTAATTTCACTTCTAAATCCTGCTCAAAACTCAAACAAACCTTCAGCAAAAACAACTCAGATTTCACAGCTTTTTCAGCATTTTAACAATTCAACACAGATATTTACTAAATAAGGTAAAACTTGAATTTATTTTCCAAAATTGATCAAAACAAGAACGATGATAAAGCTAAAAGGATAGTAATAACTCTTATTTCTATGAGTTATCAGCCATGCTAGGGTTTGATGACAAAAATTTCTAAAATTGCTTAAGTCTTTGGATTAATGATCCTTAAGTACTTAAGACATAAGATTAATGATTAATCACAAAGAATTGAAACCAAATATTCCAATTCCTCCAAAACTCAATCTCGGCCATCAATGGAAACATGAGCTAGGGATTTTATTTGAACACAACAACTTGGATTCAACATACATATTCAATAGAAAGATGGAATCCATGATCATTTTCAAATAAAATGAACAAAAGTGTCCTCCACCCACATATATAAGTTTCGGCCAATACATGAAAAATAGGCTAGAGATTTTCAAAATCAACAAGCTCTTGGATTCAAGTATGATAGACATTCACTAGATCAAAACAAGTGTCATACTTGAAAAATTGAAACAAAACATCTTTCCTCCTATCCTACATAGGTTCGGCCAAGTATAGAAATGTAGGGAGGAAATTTTGTTTGATTACATACTTCTAGATATACAATATAGACATGAATACAAGATCATAGAAATTGGTTTCATATTTTTAGGATTTTTCTATGATTTTCTAGAGAATTTCAAAGTTCTAGATCTAAGAATTGAAAATTATGATTAAGACTTTGAAACATGAAAATGAATGAAGAACATGCTATTGATTGAGTGATAGGAGCATGGCATACCTCTTGGAATTGAAAAATGAGCTAAGAATCACTTGGTTGCTTCACAAAAATGGCTTATGGAACTTAAGCTTTTTAAGTGTAAAAATGGTGAAACTATTTGAAGATGATGAAGCAAGGCTTTTATAGCAAGAAGATGGGCTCTCCAAGGGGTTTGGGCCGTGGGAATTGGGGGGTATTTGGGTCCAAAACATAAAATTCTAGGGGTAAAATTGTAATCTTGTACAATGGCATTTTGTTGATAAAAACCAACCTTAAGGACATTATGGTAAATTCCCCTCAAAAGCCATCATTACACTTGTGAGTCACCTATGTGACTCGCCCTTATAATTAATCACTTGTATTCATCCATTGAATGTCGGATTTTGTCTCTGCACGTCCGTTCTCGACTCCGTTGTTTACCCGATTAGGGTTTGTCTGTTTTTCGATCGAAAATTTTCAAAATAACCAAACTCATTGGAAATATGTTTTAAAAATAAACCATTTCGTTCACAAGTCAAAATTAGGTTTTCTGATCATTAAAATGTTACTGTTAGTGAAAACACCGACTGTTTTCCGTCTGAACTTTTACCAAAATTCGTCCGACTAAACATAATATTTCATTTCTGATCAGAAATTTGGAAAGTAGAATTCCTCACTGACAAAATATAAAAAAAAACTACAAATTTCAGTTTCGGGTCAAATTAGGGTTTTCATTTGTGATAAAATTATATTGTCAATAAAAACGCAGACCGGTTTAAATCTCGAGTTTTAAACACAAAATTTCACCGTATACTTATAAAAGTAAGTATAATATGAATATGACTTTGGTTTTCCCAAAACCATTTTCTAAGTTTCAGATAAAAATATTAATGTTTATTAATATTTATAGCGATCTTAGAAAGCAGAAAAATCGAGGTGTTACAAATGTTACTGTCAATTGCTGACGTGGCAGAAGGAAGTCCATGTCAGTGATGACACGTGGAAAAAATATTATTTTTTTATTGCCACATGGCTTACTAAAAATAAATTTTGGTCCCTCAAAATATAAGTCGTCTTAGTTTTAGTTCATATATTTTGTATGCTTTGTTTTTGGTCCTTGTAATGTTTTTTTTAAATAAGTCTCTCCCGTCAACTGCTGCGGTTAACTGTTGACATGGCAGACAGAAGTCCACGTCAGCATTGACAGATGGCATGATACGTCATATTTTTTAAAACTTTTAAAATCCATATATGACATGGCACCTCAATATTTTCATAATGTTATTTTTATTATTTAAATATTTAATAAATCTTTTTAAAAATCAACTTTTTTTAAAGAAATATTAAACCTTATCTTAATGGTTTCAACTTCTTCTCTTCTCTCATTTTCATTTTCCTCGATCCTCTCCTCGTTCATTTTCATCATCATCTTCTTCTCGTTCTTCCCTCCGTCAGCTTCTCTTTGGTTCAAGCTCCAATGCCCAAAACATAGTACGTGGGTGTGAACTTTTAATTTTTCCTAATTTTTCTTTCGAAATTGATTTGTTGTTAACCCTAAGAATACCCTATTCTAATTAATCTCACCTACTCTAAGATAGTTATTTTATGATTTCGCCTTATTTGTTGCTAACCCTAAAGTATCCCCTAATTTAATAAATATGATTCCCGTAACATATGAATTAAGTTGATTTTATGATAGATGAAGAACAACTGTAATTGTTTTGAGTGGGTTGCTTTTGAAGCAAGTAGTCATCCATCCGGATATAAAAAAAATTTAAAAAATATATATGATGTGTTATGCCACGTGTCACTGCTGACGTGAACTTTCGTCTGTCACGTTAGCAGTTGATGGCAAAAATCTATTTTAATTTTTTTTACAAGGACCAAAAGCAAAAGCAAACCAAAAATAGGGACTAAAACCAAAATGACATATATTTCCAGGGACCAAAAACTTCATTAATAAATAATACTTTTAATAAGCCATGTGGAAATAAAAGTAATATTTTGTCCATGTGTCACTGCTGACATGGATTTCCGTCTGCCACGTCAGCATTTAACGGTAACCGTTAATGGCAAGGACCTATTTCAAAATAAAAAAAGTTACAAGGATCAAAAGCAAAGCAAACTTAGGCAAGGAGATCCCCTATCTCCTCTTTTATTTTGCTTAGTTGAAGAGGTGCTTAGTAGAGGTATTAATATGCTAGTTGAGGAAGGAAATTTGCAGTTGATGTCTGGTCCTAGAAATTTCAGAATGCCTAGTCACATACTCTATGTAGATGACATTTTAGTCTTTTGCAGAGCTTCTAAAATTTCTCTAAAGAATCTTATGTCTCTATTTAAAGACTATGAGCAGATTTCAGGCCAAATGGTCAGTGTGGAAAAGTCCAAATTCTACTCAGGTAATATTTCAGGTGCTAGGAAGGTTGCTATTTCAAATATCATTGGTTTTCAGCAAGGCACTCTTCCTTTTGTTTATTTGGGTGTCCCTCTTTTCAAAGGGAAGCCTAGAAGAATGCATCTCCTTCCAATTGCTGACAGAATAAAGAGCAGGCTTGCTTCTTGGAAGGGATCTCTCCTTTCTATTATGGGGAGAGTTCAGTTGGTTAAATCCATTGCTCTTGGAATGCTTGTTTACAATTTTCACTTATATGCTTGGCCTGTAAACTTACTAAATTCAGTTGATAAGTGGTTGAGGAATTTTGTGTGGAGTGGTGATGTTAACATTAAAAAAAAGTCACTGTCTCTTGGAAAAAGGTTTGTAAACCCCTTCAGGAGGGTGACCTTGGCATCAGGTCTAGTAAAGCTATTAACAAAGCTGGCCTATTGAAGCTTGGCTGGGAATTTGTTTCCTCAAACAGTCAATGGTCTGCTCTGCTTAAAGCCAGATGCATAAGGAACAATTGTCCCATAAATCATCACATTTCTTTATCTATTTGGCCTGGCATCAAGGGCTGCTTAGCGGATATTTTGGAGAATGCATCTTGGCTTTTAGGGAATGGTTTGAATATAAATTGTTGGAAGGATAGATGGATCTCTAAAACGGTTTTGGAATTACTGAATGTTCAGCCTGATTTGCATGCTGTTCTATCTAATTTATCGGCTAAGGTTACAGACTTTATCATAGATGGTAACTGGTGTATTCCGAATGATCTTCCGCTTCAATGCCCAGCTATTAAAGTTGAAGTTGATAAGGGCACTATACCTATTTCTCCTTGTACTGATCAAATAATGTGGTCTAAAACTGATTCTGGATCTCTAAGCTTCAAGGAAGCTTTTTCTTTCATCTCTCCGGCTGGTCCAAAGAGTGCCTTGGTCCAAACTAATTTGGAACAGCAGTATCCCTCCATCCAAATCTTTTATCCTTTGGAGAATCATGAATAATAAGATGACCACTGATGAAAATTTGCATTGAAGAGGCTGCATAGTGGTCTCTATGTGCAGCCTTTGTGGAAATGCTTATGAAACTACAAAGCACCTTTTTTTGGATTGTCTCTTTGAAAAATCAATTTGGTAGTGGTTCATGAGCTGTTTAAATTGTGTCATTGACTGCTCTAATTTTGTTACTATGCTTGAGGTTTGCTCCCGGGGCTAGTGCAGCCAAGCACATGATTGGCATTGCAGAAATCAAGTGAGATTCAACAACAAGCAGATTGCCCTCAATTCAGCAATTGCTATGATCTCCTCAAACGTATCTCTAGTAGGAATGTTCGGTAAAGGCACAATGTACAATTCTATGATGGATTTCTCCTTTATCAAGGCTTTTAAAGTCCAATGTCACCCCCAGTTGCAAATAAAATAACTGAGGTTAGATTGCAGCCTCCTATCAGAAATATGGTGAAGTGTAATACTGATGGCAATGCTATTGGTTTCCCTGGTCTAGCTACCCGTGGTGGTTTATTTCGAGACAGCAACTCAGATTTTATTGGTGGTTTCTCAGTTAATATTGGGTCTCAATGTTCTCTTCAAGCTGAATTGTTTGGTGCCATGAATGCCATTGAAGTTGCTTTCAAGAAAGGTTGGCATTATCTTTGGCTAGAATGTGACTCTCAATTTGTAGTGGCTACCTTTGCAGACAACAATATTGTGCCTTGGAGAATTAGAAACAGATGGCATAACTATGTTTTCCTTACAAAGAAAATGCATTTTGTTGTCTCCCATATTTATAGAGACGGAAATCATTATGCTGATAAGTTAGCTAGCTATGGTTTCTCTATTTCTGGCTTAGTTTGGTGGGATTCACTCCCTAATTTTATATTAGGGATGCCTTCTTTAGGAACAAATTTGGTTTACCAAATTATAGATTCCATTAATTCTTCATGGGTTTGGTTCATGTCTGTAACAGCTTGATTTTCGATATGCGGTTAATAAATAAAAATATAAGTAATTATATTTTAATATGAAGTTTAGGAAATGTTTGTAATAAAATAAAAATCATATTCTTGATCTACCTTACGATAATAGCTCACAGTAAAATTTTCGGCTGAAAATTCAGACGGAAGTCGGTCTGCGTTTTCTCTACCAGTATAATTTTACTGAGCCGGAAACATAATTTTGACCCGTGAACAAGACGGTTAGTGTTTTTAGGATGTTTTGTGTGGGTATGGAGATTTTCACAAAATCTCGTCCGGGGCCAAATTCTAAGTATTACCCGAGCGAAATCGTCGAGAAATACGATCGAGGAAGTCATCTAATACGCAATGGAGCAGAGCACAAAGGAAACGAAAGGACTAGAAGAGACATGATGTGATGGCAAATAGTAACCACCATCACTCACCTTTTCAAAATTTTACTTTTTCAACTCTTTTCTCTCTCCTACCTTACCTCCACCTTACAACACCATACCTTATCACCATACCTCCCATACCTCCAATCTTCCTCAACAATCCACTTCAATTTTCTCTCATTTTTCCTCTCCTTTTCTCTCCAAAACCGTGCCCCCTTTCCCTCCATCTATATATACCCATTTCATCACTTCACTCACACTTTTCTTCTTCTTCATCTTCTTCCTTTCTTTAAAAAAAAAAAAAGTTCAAACCTTTAAAGCTTTGGTTTTTACTTCTCTTTTCAACTTGATTCCTTCATAAAAGTTGTTCATCTTCTTGAGGGTAATGATCTTATTTAGTTTTCTTTTCAAGTTCTTGCATTCATTTCATAGTTTATGCTTTATGTTTTCTTTAAGCTCTCAAACTTCTAAAAACTCTTAAAAATGGTAGAAAACTCCGTTTGAGTTGAAACCACTTCCTATGTTCTTGTTTTTACTCCTATTACAACATACTAAAAGACTGTGTAAAACAAAAATTTCGAACCCCTTTATCCATGCAAGGCCGAAACCATGCCTATGGTTTAGGTTGGATTTTGTTTCAACTTTTGCTTTTATGAATTTATATTTGAGTTCTATTCCAAGATGATCATGACCAAGGGCTCCTTTATACTAAAGGATGCTAGGTTTAAGTGATTGGAAAAGTTTAAATATTTTTCATTGAGTTTCCTATGATGGCCGAAACTCATTTGTTTTGGACCTAGGATGTGTTGTTTTTATTTTCCAAGATGATTATGGATTAAAGCTCCTTATGTGAAAGGATGCTATATCTAAAAATATTGGAACGTTTTAGGTTGTTTCTCTTCCAAAATGATTATAGATTGAGCTCCTTAATATCAAAGGATGCTATGTCTAAAAGATTGGATGATTTAAAGATTTCTAGCTTAAAAATCCAATGATGGCCGAAACCTAAGGTTTATGGACCTAGGATGCCTTGTTTTTCATTTTCCAAAATGATCATGGTTTTAAGCTCCTTACTATGTATGGATGCTAAGCTAAAGAGATTGGAAAGTTTATAAATTTCTAGCCAATTCAATTATGTTGGCCGGAACTTATATTAAAGGAAATAAAATGTTTTTGATTTGCTTTGTGAAAACTAGTACTTGATTCATACTCCTTAATACTCTAAGATCATTGATCTAAGAGGTTGTGTCGATTTGAAAATCCTAGCCTATTTTGTTATACAAGGCCGAAACCTACCCTAAGTGGTTGGATGATTTTTATTCCATATTTTCAACTTATGCCAATTTATTTAAGTTACCTAGAGTCTAAGTGATAAGTATCCAAAAGCTTAGGTTGAGAAAACAATCCTAGCTCTCATTTGAATTAAATGGCCGAACCTAGCGTAATGAGGGCATAGATGAATTTGTTTGATTTATTTTTAATTATGTTGCTTGGTTGAAGGTGGTGTTGGTAACTTGTGGTGTGTCAACGAGGAGCTTGAGTTCGGAAGTTCGGTGAGAACTCGGTGGGGGAAAGAATCAATCTACCATCGGGAACGATAAGTAGTAGATTATATATTAATTGTGTGAGGCGACCCAAACCCTACTAGAAAATCGAATAATCGACAAGACCAAAATCACGTTGGAGTTGTTTTTCTGTAAAACCAATGTTGATTCGGGGATTGTAGGTTTATCGGTGATGGATTACTTATATGATATTGGGAATGTATGAATTTATTGATGCTGATATTACTTGTGATATTTTATGATGATTGATATGTTTATGTGAGAATGTATTATAGCTTGATGATAATTGAACTGCTTTGTTCCACAATGTTTTGATATATGGTTAGAGATTTTGATGTGTATTAATACATGATAATTAGAGGAATGTGTGCGGGGTTCATGAGATCCTGAGTTTAGAAGTGCCTAACCGAGATGTGATTATTGTTGGGTTTATTCATGAAATAGTGATGAGAGGTTACGGCACTAGGGGGTGACCAAAACATGGTCTCGTGATATTTTCATATGATCGACTTGAAACATAGTCTGGTTGACTTGAAACATAGTCTGGTTGGCTTGAAACATAGTCTGTTTGACTTGAAACATAGTCCGGTTGGCTTGAAACATAGTCTGGTTTGCTTGAAACATAGTCTGGTTGACTTGAAACATAGTCTGGTTGACTTGAAATATAGTCTGATTTACTTGAGATGGAAATTTGGATACGTGGTCAGGCAAAACATTCATACTGCATTGCATTGCATCATGACAAAGGGTAGAGGAGGATATATATTAATTTGAGGATGACTTGTTAGAAACGTGTGTTGATTGTCTATGGCAATTAGTGTATCATTTACTATGAATCTTTTTCCGCTTTTGATGATAGCATGTTTCTTATCCCCTGTACTTTTCTCTGCTTTGTTCTATCTTTTATGGCTCGTGTTCGAAGATCCTGTTGATGAGCCGAACGAGGAGGAGCTGGACGGAACTCCTTACGAGCCGGATGCCGGAGGATGAGCTGTGACCCATGATGAGTAGGGTCTAGTCCTAGTTATGGCCAGTGCGTCTGTGTCACGACGCTTTATCTTTTTTGCCTTTACGTTTGTATACTTGTACACCTGTTAGGGCTCCTATTGTCGGGATGCTCCAAAACAGTGTTTTGTTTAACTCTGATTTCACTTACATATGCTTAATATGGTCATGTTTTCTTATTCCTGTTCTACATGAATATGTTTACTTAATAATTTAAGTTTTAATTCCGCCGTATTTTCATGTTAAGTTTAAGAATAAGAACATAATAATCAAGTTTTATTTCCAAATAAAACACTGAGGCACAGCGGGGTGTCTCATTATGGTATCAGAGCAGTTTGGTTCTAAAAACGGACTGTGGGTTATGTCCGATCAGAATCAAGGACTGTTAAGTTTAGGTGTTGTTACTAGCCGTGTCTAGTTGAATCCACATCGGATTTAGACTATGTTTAGAAGTGGGGGAGAGTGTCCGAACCTAATGCGAAACAATTAATATTAGTATGGCATATGGTATTTATATACTTGCTTATGTAGTATTATATGTCATACTAATTAGAGTGAATGGTTTCTTTCACTCAGAATCATGGCACGTGGAAGAGGACGTCCATCAAACAGTGGAGGAAGGACTCCAGAAAGAGTAATCGGAGCTGTCAATGGAGGAGGATCATCTTCGACTCCAAACACAATGGAGACAATAGCGGCTGCTTTGCTATTTCAAACCCAACAGAATGCTGAGATGCTGCAAATGAACAAGGAGCAGCTTGAGATAAAGAATGAGAGGAGGGCAGCAGCAGCTGAGGATGCCGGATTGACAACTTTTATGAATGGAAAGCCACCTCAGTTCCACGGGAAGTATGATCCTGAAAGGGCTGAATGGTGGATACAAGAGATTGAAAAAATATTCGACACTATGCGTTGCCGAGAGGATAAGAAGGTGACTTACGCTGCCTTTATGCTGACCGAGGGGGCAGAATTCTGGTGGAAGGGCAAGAGAAGGTTATTGGAAGCTGAGGGTAGTGTGATCAACTGGAAGCTATTCACTGATTGCTTCTTTGAGAAGTATTTTCAGCGTACAGTTAGACGCGAGAAGGAGAAGGAATTCACGAATCTCAAGCAGGGCAACATGTCTGTCGGCGAGTATGCCTCGAGGTTTGAGGCGCTGATCAAGTTTTCAGAATACTATCAGAGGTTCCCTAATGAGGACTGGCAATGCAGAAGGTTTGAAGAGGGACTCGGGGATGAGCTGCAGCGGGCTGTAGTGTCTCTGGACATACAGTACTTCCCAGAGCTAGTAGAGAGATGTAGTGCCATCGAAAGCATAGACTTGAGGATGGCTAATGAACAAAAACAACTGAGGACCGGGGGTCCTAGGAAGTAATTCTCAGTGGAGACATAAACCATATGCTAAGCCTGGGCAGAAGCAAGGACCAGGACCAGCAGCGGGAACGGGTCAGCAGTCGCATAATGTAGTTTGCTTGAGATGTGGAGGACCACATTATGCCAACAATCTGTCCAAGTAGGCCCAACTGTTTCAACTGTGGGGAAACAAGGCCACATAGCACGAGACTGCAGATCTTGGTTAAACAACAGTCAACAACTACTGGAAAAAGTATCGGAGATCATAGAGGTGACCCAGCAACCAGACCACAAGCCACTGGAAGGGTGTTTACCGTGAGGGGAGATGAATCCACTCAATCTGCTGATATTATACAAGGTTTGTGCCTGATAGCCGGTAAACTCTCTAATGTGTTGTTTGACTCAGGCGCTACTCATTCTTTTATATCGCATGAGTGTGTGGATCATTTGAAATTGACTGTGTCTAAATTGCCTTATACCCTTACGGTATCTACTCCAACTAGTAAACCTTTGATTACCATATCTGTTTGCTTAAAATGTCCTATAGTGCTTGAAAACCGAGCTTTTGTTATAGACCTTATCTGTTTGCCTATGCAACAGATAGATGTTATCCTTGGCATGGATTGGCTTTCGGCTAACCATGTAATGCTAGATTGTTCTAGTAAGACCTTATCATTTCTTGAGCCTTCTAGTATAGTATCTGCCAATGAAGGAGTACCTTTGAGGAGTAACAACTCTCAGGAGTTTGTGATGCTTTTTGCAATGGAGGCTAATGAGATCCCCATCATAGATTCTATGCCTATCGTGAGGGAGTTTCCTGAAGTTTTTCCCCCAGACGTTCCAGGTTTGCCACCAGAAAGAGAAGTGGAATTCACTATAGATCTCGTACCAGGGACAGGGCCTATATCTATAGCACCGTATCGGATGTCACCAGTGGAACTAGCCGAGTTGAAGGAACAATTGGACGATATGATGGGGAAAGAGTTCATCAGACCGAGCGTTTCACCTTGGGGAGCACCGGTGTTGTTCGTTAAGAAGAAGGATGGAAGTGCGAGGTTGTGCACCGATTACACGCAGTTGAATAAGGTGACGATTAAAAACAAGTATCCGTTGCCTAGAATCGATGACCTAATGGATCAGTTGAAGGGACCGTCAATATTCTCTAAGATCGATTTGAGGTCCGGGTATCACCAGATTAGAGTAAAGAAGGAAGATATACCCAAGACGGCTTTTAGGACGAGGTACGGGCACTATGAGTATTTAGTTATGCCTTTCGGTGTAACTAATGCGCCAGCCGTGTTCATGGATTATATGAACTGAATTTTCAGACCGTTCCTCGATAAGTTTGTCGTTGTGTTCATCGACGATATTCTTATCTACTCTCGTACGCGGGAAGAGCATGAGGAGCATTTGAGATTGGTACTGCGAGTCTTGAAAGATAGGCAGCTTTATGCCAAACTTTCCAAGTGTGAGTTTTGGCTGGAAGAAGTACAATTTCTATGGCATGTAATTAACAAAGAAGGAATAGCCGTAGATCCAGCTAAGGTTGAAGCAGTTCTTAAATGGGAACGACCCAAGTCGGTGAGTGAAATACGGAGTTTCTTAGGACTTGCTGGATATTATCGGAGGTTCATAGAGGGATTCTCTAAGATTGCGCTGTCTATGACGCAGTTAACGAGAAAGGATACAGCTTTTGTGTGGACGGACAAGTGTGAGCATAGTTTCCAAAAGCTGAAGGAAAGATTGACTACATCACCGTGTTGATCTTACCCGACCTCTCTAGGATAGTTTGACGTATATCTTGTGATGCGTCATACCAAGGTTTAGGTTGTGTTATGATGCAAGAGGAAGAAGCGCAGTGGCTTATGCTTCCCGACAGCTTTGCGAATTCATGAGAGGAACTATCCGACTCATGACTTGGAGTTAGCAGCAATAGTGTTTGCATTGAAGATTTGGCGACACTTTTTGTATGGAGCAAGGTTTAATGTTTTCAGTGACCACAAGAGCCTAAAGTATCTTTTTGATCATAAGGAATTGAACATGAGACAGCGGAGGTGGATGGAGTTCATCAAAGATTATGATTTTGAGTTATTGTACCATCCTGGGAAGGCCAATGTGGTAGCAGATGCTTTAAGTAGGAAGTCCTTGCATGTATCCACAATGATGGTTAAGGAGTTGGAGTTGTTAGAACAATTCCGAGACCTGAACATAGGAATAGAGTTAAGAGAAAATAAAGTTTGTTTGGGTAGGATCACTATTAGTAGTGATTTCATGCAGGATCTCAAGGATAAGCAGATTCAGGATTTGTACCTTCAGGAGATAAGTAAAGGAATAGACGAGGGAAAAGTTTCTGAGTTCACTAGAGGAACAGATGGTGCATTAAGGTTTAGAGATAGAATATGTGTGCCAGAGGATGCAGAGCTTAGGAAGATGATTTTAGAGGAGGCACATAAAAGTAAGTTGGGTTTCCATCCTGGATCCACAAAGATGTATCAGGATTTGAAGAAAATGTTCTGGTGGAAAAGGATGAAGAAAGAAGTAGCGGAGTATGTCTTATCTTGCCTGGTGTGTCAGAAGGCGAAGATCGAACATCAAAAACCAGCAGGATTATTGCAATCTCTAGATATCCTTGAATGGAAATGGGATAGTATAGCTATGGATTTTGTGGTTGGATTACCACGGACTCCTAAGAAGCATGATGCAATTTGGGTTGTCATTGATAGATTGACGAAGTGTGCTCACTTCTTGCTTATTAGAGAAGGTGATAAATTAGAGAAGTTAACCCAGATTTACATCGATGAAGTTGTTAGGTTGCATGGTGTGCCATCCAGTATTGTCTCAGATCGAGATCCTAGATTCACCTCTAATTTCCGGAGACAATTGCAAAATGCTTTCAGATCGAAGTTGAGAATGAGTTCTGCCTATCATCCCCAAACCGATGGGCAATCAGAGAGGACAATTCAATCATTGGAGGACCTATTGAGAGCTTGTGTTTTGGAACACACTGGCAGTTGGGATACGTTTTTGCCATTGATTGAATTTACTTATAACAACAGCTTTCCACAAGCAGTATTGGAATGGCACCATATGAGGCGTTGTATGGCGAGAAAGTGTAGGACCCCGTTATGTTGGTATGAGACTGGTGAAAACCAAGTTTTGGGTCCGATGTGGTACAACAGACTATGGAACAAGTCGGGAAGATAAGGGAAAAGATGAAGGAAGCACAAGATAGGCGGAGGAGCTACGGTGACAAGAGGAGGAGACCATTAGAATTCCGGAAGGTGATCACATATTCTTGAGAGTTACTCGAAAAACTGGAATTGGCGAGCTATGAAATCCCGAAAACTTACTCCTCGTTTCATTGGACCTTTTCAGATTCTTCGACGAATTGGGCCAGTAGCTTACCAAATTGCCTTGCCACCTAATCTTTCCAACGTTCATGACGTCTTTCATGTTTCTCAATTGAGAAAGTACCACCCTAATCCATCTCATGTGATTGAGTCTGAGTCTATACAATTGCGAGAGAACCTGGAGCATGAGGTATTACCTGTAAGGATCACAGATAGACGGATCAAGGAACTTCGCGGTAGGCAGATTCCTTTGGTTAAAATCTTATGGGATGAAGCTACTGGAGATGCAACTTGAGAACGCGAGGCGGATATGCAACAACAATATCCACATCTTTTCTGAGGTACATAAATTCCGAGGACGGAATTTTCTTTTAAGAGGGGTAGTAATGTAATAGCCTGATTTTCGGTATGCGGTTAATAAATTAAAATATAAGTAATTATATTTTAATATGAAGTTTAGGAAATGTTTGTAATAAAATAAAAATCATATTCTTGATCTACCTTACGATAATAGCTCACAAGAAAATTTTCTACTGAAAAATTCAGACGGAAGTCGGTCTGCGTTTTCTCTACAAGTATAATTTTACTTGAGCCGGAAACATAATTTTGACCCGTAAACAAGACGGTTAGTGTTTTTAGGATGTTTTGTGTGGGTATGGAGATTTTCACAAAATCTCGTCCGGCCAAATTCTAAGTATTACCCGAGCGAAATCGTCGAGAAATACGATCGGGGAAGTCATCTGATACGCAATGGAGCAGAGCACAAAGGAAAAGAAAGGACTAGAAGAGACATGATGTGATGGCAAATAGTAACCACCATCACTCACCTTTTCAAAATTTTACTTTTTCAACTCTTTTCTCTCTCCTACCTTACCTCCACCTTACAACACCATACCTTATCACCATACCTCCCATACCTCCAATCTTCCTCAACAATCCACTTCAATTTTCTCTCATTTTTCCTCTCCTTTTCTCTCCAAAAACGTGCCCCCTTTCCTCCATCTATATATACCCATTTCATCACTCCACTCACACTTTTCTTCTTCTTCATCTTCTTCCTTTCTTTAAAAAAAAAAAAAAGTTCAAACCTTTAAAGCTGTTGTTTTTACTTCTCTTTTCAACTTGATTCCTTCATCAAAGTTGTTCATCTTCTTGAGGGTAATGATCCTATTTAGTTTTCTTTTCAAGTTCTTGCATTCATTTCATAGTTTATGCTTTATGTTCTCTTTAAGCTCTCAAACTTCTAAAAACTCTTAAAAATGGTAGAAAATTCCGTTTGAGTTGAAACCACTTCCTATGTTCTTGTTTTTACTCCTATTACAACATACTAAAAGACTGTGTAAAACAAAAATTTCGAACCCCTTTATCCATGCAAGGCCGAAACCATGCCTATGGTTTAGGTTGGATTTTGTTTCAACTTTTGCTTTTATGAATTTATATTTGAGTTCTATTCCAAGATGATCATGACCAAGGGCTCCTTTATACTAAAGGATGCTAGGTTTAAGTGATTGGAAAAGTTTAAATATTTTTCATTGAGTTTCCTATGATGGCCGAAACTCATTTGTTTTGGACCTAGGATGTGTTGTTTTTATTTTCCAAGATGATTATGGATTAAAGCTCCTTATGTGAAAGGATGCCATATCTAAAAAGATTGGAACGTTTTAGGTTGTTTCTCTTCCAAAATGATTATAGATTGAGCTCCTTAATATCAAAGGATGCTATGTCTAAAAGATTGGATGATTTAAAGATTTCTAGCTTAAAAATCCTATGATGGCCGAAACCTAAGGTTTATGGACCTAGGATGCCTTGTTTTTCATTTTCCAAAATGATCATGGTTTTAAGATCCTTGCTATGTATGGATGCTAAGCTAAAGAGATTGGAAAGTATATAAATTTCTAGCCAATTCAATTATGTAGGTCGAAACTTATATTAAAGGAAATAAAATGTTTTTGATTTGCTTTGTGAAAACTAGCACTTGATTCATACTCCTTAATACTCTAAGATCATTGATCTAAGAGGTTGTGTCAATTTGAAAATCCTAGCCTATTTTGTTATACAAGGCCGAAACCTACCCTAAGTGGTTGGATGATTTTTATTCCATATTTTCAACTTATGCCAATTTATTTAAGTTACCTAGAGTCTAAGTGATAAGTATCCAAAAGCTTAGGTTGAGAAAACAATCCTAGCTCTCATTTGAATTAAATGGCCGAACCTAGCGTAATGAGGGCATATATGAATTTGTTTGATTTATTTTTAATTATGTTGCTTGGTTGAAGGTGGTGTTGGTAACTTGTGGTGTGTCAACGAGGAGCTTCGAGTTCGGAAGTTCGGTGAGAACTCAGGTGGGGGAAAGAATCAATCTACCATCGGGAACGATAAGTAGTAGATTATATATTAATTGTGTAGGGCGACCCAAACCCTACTAGAAAATCGAATAATCGACAAGACCAAAATCACGTTGGAGTTGTTTTTCTGTAAAACCAATGTTGATTCGGGGATTGTAGGTTTATCGGTGATGGATTACTTATATGATATTGGGAATGTATGAATTTATTGATGCTGATATTACTGTGATATTTTATGATGATTGATATGTTTATGTGAGAATGTATTATAGCTTGATGATAATTGAACTGCTTTGTTCCACAATGTTTTGATATATGGTTAGAGATTTTGATGTGTATTAATACATGATAATTAGAGGAATGTGTGCGGGGGTTCATGAGATCTGAGTTTAGAAGTGCCTAACCGAGATGTGATTATTGTTGGGTTTATTCATGAAATAGTGATGAGAGGTTACGGCACTAGGGGGTGACCTGAAACATGGTCTGTGATATTTTCATATGATCGACTTGAAACATAGTCTGGTTGACTTGAAACATAGTCTGGTTGGCTTGAAACATAGTCTGTTTGACTTGAAACATAGTCCGGTTGGCTTGAAACATAGTCTGGTTTGCTTGAAACATAGTCTGGTTGACTTGAAACATAGTCTGGTTGACTTGAAATATAGTCTGATTTACTTGAGATGGAAATTTGGATACGTGGCTGTGGCAAAACATTCATACTGCATTGCATTGCATCATGACAAAGGGTAGAGGAGGATATATATTAATTTGAGGATGACTTGTTAGAAACGTGTGTTGATTGTCTATGGCAATTAGTGTATCATTTACTATGAATCTTTTTCCGCTTTTGATGATAGCATGTTTCTTATCCCCCGTACTTTTCTCTCTGCTTTGTTCTATCTTTTATGGCTCGTGTTCGAAGATCCTGTTGATGAGCCGAACGAGGAGGAGGCTGGACGGAACTCCTTACGAGCCGGATGCTGAGGGCGAGCCGTGACCCATGATGAGTAGGGTCTAGTCCTAGTTATGGCCAAGCGTCGTGTGTCACGACGCTTTATCTTTTTCCGCCTTTACGTTTGTATAACTTGTACACTGTTAGGGCTCCTATTGTCGGGATGCTCCAAAACAGTGTTTTGTTTAACTCTGATTTCACTTACATATGCTTAATATGGTCATGTTTTCTTATTCCTGTTCTACATGAATATGTTTACTTAATAATTTAAGTTTTAATTCCGCCGTATTTTCATGTTAAGTTTAAGAATAAGAACATAATAATCAAGTTTTATTTCCAAATAAAACACCGAGGCACAATGTGGTGTCTCATTATGGTATCAGAGCAGTTTGGTTCTAAAAACGGACTGTGGGTTATGTCCGATCAGAATCAAGGACTGCTAAGTTTAGGTGTTGTTACTGGCCGTGTCTAGTTGAATCCACATCGGATTTAGACTATGTTTAGAAGTGGGGGAGAGTGTCCGAACCTAATGCGAAACAGTTAATATTAGTATGCCATATGGTATTTATATACTTGCTTATGTAGTATTATATGTCATACTAATTAGAGTGAATGGTTTCTTTCACTCAGAATCATGGCACGTGGAAGAGGACGTCCATCAAACAGTGGAGGAAGGACTCCAGAAAGAGTAATCGGAGCTGTCAATGGAGGAGGATCATCTTCAACTCCAAACACAATGGAGACAATAGCGGCTGCTTTGCTATTTCAAACCCAACAGAATGCTGAGATGCTGCAAATGAACAAGGAGCAGCTCGAGATAAAGAATCAGAGGAGGGCAGCAGCAGCTGAGGATGCCGGATTGACAACTTTTATGAATGGAAAGCCACCTCAGTTCCACGGGAAGTATGATCCTGAAAGGGCTGAATGGTGGATACAAGAGATTGAAAAAATATTCGACACTATGCGCTGCCGAGAGGATAAGAAGGTGACTTACGCTGCCTTTATGCTGACCGAGGGGGCAGAATTCAGGTGGAAGGGCAAGAGAAGGTTATTGGAAGCTGAGGGTAGTGTGATCAACTGGAAGCTATTCACTGATTGCTTCTTTGAGAAGTATTTTCCGCGTACAGTTAGACGCGAGAAGGAGAAGGAATTCACGAATCTCAAGCAGGGCAACATGTCTGTCGGCGAGTATGCCTCGAGGTTTGAGGCGCTGATCAAGTTTTCAGAATACTATCAGAGGTTCCCTAATGAGGACTGGCAATGCATAAGGTTTGAAGAGGGACTCAGGGATGAGCTGCTGGCGTCAGTAGTGTCTCTGGACATACAGTACTTCCCAGAGCTAGTAGAGAGATGCAGTGCCATCGAAAGCATAGACTTGAGGATGGCTAATGAACAAAAACAACTGAGGACCGAGGGTCCTAATCGGTCAAATTTCCAGAGGCGTGGAGGAAGTAATTCTCAGTGGAGACAGAAACCATATGCTAAGCCTGGGCAGAAGCAAGGACCAGGACCAGCAGCGAGAACGGGTCAGCAGTCGCATAATGTAGTTTGCTTCAGATGTGGAGGACCACATTATGCCAACAACTGTCCAAGTAGGCCCAACTGTTTCAACTATGGGAAACAAGGCCACATAGCACGAGACTGCAGACTGCCGGTTAAACAACAGTCAACAACTACTGGAAAAAGTATCGGAGATCATAGAGGTGACCCAGCAACCAGACCACAAGCCACTGGAAGGGTGTTTACCGTGAGGGGAGATGAATCCACTCAATCTGCTGATATTATACAAGGTTTGTGCCTGATAGCCGGTAAACTCTCTAATGTGTTGTTTGACTCAGGCGCTACTCATTCTTTTATATCGCATGAGTGTGTGGATCATTTGAAATTGACTGTGTCTAAATTGCCTTATACCCTTACGGTATCTACTCCAACTAGTAAACCTTTGATTACCATATCTGTTTGCTTAAAATGTCCTATAGTGCTTGAAAACCGAGCTTTTGTTATAGACCTTATCTGTTTGCCTATGCAACAGAGATAGATGTTATCCTTGGCATGGATTGGCTTTGGCTAACCATGTAATGCTAGATTGTTCTAGTAAGACCTTATCATTTCTTGAGCCTTCTAGTATAGTATATGCCAATGAAGGAGTACCTTTGAGGAGTAACAACTCTCAGGAGTTTGTGATGCTTTTTGCAATGGAGGCTAATGAGATCCCCAACATAGATTCTATGCCTATCGTGAGGGAGTTTCCTGAAGTTTTTCCGCCAGACGTTCCAGGTTTGCCACCAGAAAGAGAAGTGGAATTCACTATAGATCTCGTACCAGGGACAGGGCCTATATCTATAGCACCGTATCGGATGTCACCAGTGGAACTAGCTGAGTTGAAGGAACAATTGGACGATATGATGGGGAAAGAGTTCATCGGACCGAGCGTTTCACCTTGGGGTGCACCGTGTTGTTCGTTAAGAAGAAGGATGGAAGTGCGAGGTTGTGCACGGATTACATGCGCGTTGAATAAGGTGACGCTTAAAAACAAGTATCCGTTGCCTAGAATCGATGACCTAATGGATCGATTGAAGGGAGCGTCAATATTCTCTAAGATCGATTTGAGGTCCGGGTATCACCAGATTAGAGTAAAGAAGGAAGATATACCCAAGACGGCTTTTAGGGCGAGGTGCACGGCACTATGAGTATTTAGTTATGCCTTTCGGTGTAACTAATGCGCCAGCCTTGTTCATGGATTATATGAACCGAATTTTCAGACCGTTCCTCGATAAGTTTGTCGTTGTGTTCATCGACGATATTCTTATCTACTCGTCGCGGGGAAGAGCATGAGGAGCATTTGAGATTGGTGCTCATGAGTCTTGAAAGATAGGCAGCTTTATGCCAAACTTTCCAAGTGTGAGTTTTGGCTGGAAGAAGTACAATTTCTATGGCATGTAATTAACAAAGAAGGAATAGCCGTAGATCCAGCTAAGGTTGAAGCAGTTCTTAAATGGGAACGACCCAAGTCAGTGAGTGAAATACGGAGTTTCTTAGGACTTGCTGGATATTATCGGAGGTTCATAGAGGGATTCTCTAAGATTGCGCTGTCTATGACGCAGTTAACGAGAAAGGATACAGCTTTTGTGTGGACGGACAAGTGTGAGCATAGTTTCCAAAAGCTGAAGGAAAGATTGACTACATCACCTGTGTTGATCTTACCTGACCCTCTAGGATAGTTTGACGTATACTGTGATGCGTCATACCAAGGTTTAGGTTGTGTTATGATGCAAGAGGGAAGAGCAGTGGCTTATGCTTCCCGACAGTTGCGAATTCATGAGAGGAACTATCCGACTCATGACTTGGAGTTAGCAGCAATAGTGTTTGCATTGAAGATTTGGCGACACTTTTTGTATGGAGCAAGGTTTAATGTTTTCAGTGACCACAAGAGCCTAAAGTATCTTTTTGATCATAAGGAATTGAACATGAGACAGCGGAGGTGGATGGAGTTCATCAAAGATTATGATTTTGAGTTACTGTACCATCCTGGGAAGGCCAATGTGGTAGCAGATGCTTTAAGTAGGAAGTCCTTGCATGTATCCACAATGATGGTTAAGGAGTTGGAGTTGTTAGAACAATTCCGAGACCTGAACATAGGAATAGAGTTAAGAGAAAATAAAGTTTGTTTGGGTAGGATCACTATTAGTAGTGATTTCATGCAGGATCTCAAGGATAAGCAGATTCAGGATTTGTACCTTCAGGAGATAAGTAAAGGAATAGACGAGGGAAAAGTTTCTGAGTTCACTAGAGGAACAGATGGTGCATTAAGGTTTAGAGATAGAATATGTGTGCCAGAGGATGCAGAGCTTAGGAAGATGATTTTAGAGGAGGCACATAAAAGTAAGTTGGGTTTCCATCCTGGATCCACAAAGATGTATCAGGATTTGAAGAAAATGTTCTGGTGGAAAAGGATGAAGAAAGAAGTAGCGGAGTATGTCTTATCTTGCCTGGTGTGTCAGAAGGCGAAGATCGAACATCAAAAACCAGCAGGATTATTGCAATCTCTAGATATCCTTGAATGGAAATGGGATAGTATAGCTATGGATTTTGTGGTTGGATTACCACGGACTCCTAAGAAGCATGATGCAATTTGGGTTGTCATTGATAGATTGACGAAGTGTGCTCACTTCTTGCTTATTAGAGAAGGTGATAAATTAGAGAAGTTAACCCAGATTTACATCGATGAAGTTGTTAGGTTGCATGGTGTGCCATCCAGTATTGTCTCAGATCGAGATCCTAGATTCACCTCTAATTTCTGGAGACAATTGCAAAATGCTTTCAGATCGAAGTTGAGAATGAGTTCTGCCTATCATCCCCAAACCGATGGGCAATCAGAGAGGACAATTCAATCATTGGAGGACCTATTGAGAGCTTGTGTTTTGGAACACACTGGCAGTTGGGATACGTTTTTGCCATTGATTGAATTTACTTATAACAACAGTTTCCACAAAGAGTATTGGAATGGCACCATATGAGGCGTTGTATGGCAGAAAGTGTAGGACCCCGTTATGTTGGTATGAGACTGGTGAAAACCAAGTTTTGGGTCCGGATGTGGTACAACAGACTATGGAACAAGTCAGGAAGATAAGGGAAAAGATGAAGGAAGCACAAGATAGGCAGAGGAGCTACAGTGACAAGAGGAGGAGACCATTAGAATTCCGGGAAGGTGATCACATATTCTTGAGAGTTACTCGAAAAACTGGAATTGGCAGAGCTATGAAATCCCGAAAACTTACTCCTCGTTTCATTGGACCTTTTCAGATTCTTCGACGAATTGGGCCAGTAGCTTACCAAATTGCCTTGCCACCTAATCTTTCCAACGTTCATGACGTCTTTCATGTTTCTCAATTGAGAAAGTACCACCCTAATCCATCTCATGTGATTGAGTCTGAGTCTATACAATTGCGAGAGAACCGGGAGCATGAGGTATTACCTGTAAGGATCACAGATAGACGGATCAAGGAACTTCGCGGTAGGCAGATTCCTTTGGTTAAAATCTTATGGGATGAAGCTACTGGAGATGCAACTTGAGAACGCGAGGCGGATATGCAACAACAATATCCACATCTTTTCTGAGGTACATAAATTCCGAGGACGGAATTTTCTTTTAAGAGGGGTAGTAATGTAATAGCCTGATTTTCGGTATGCGGTTAATAAATTAAAATATAAGTAATTATATTTTAATATGAAGTTTAGGAAATGTTTGTAATAAAATAAAAATCATATTCTTGATCTACCTTACGATAATAGCTCACAGTAAAATTTTCGGCTGAAAATTCAGACGGAAGTCGGTCTGCGTTTTCTCTACCAGTATAATTTTACTGAGCCGGAAACATAATTTTGACCCGTAAACAAGACGGTTAGTGTTTTTAGGATGTTTTGTGTGGGTATGGAGATTTTCACAAAATCTCGTCCGGGGCCAAATTCTAAGTATTACCCGAGCGAAATCGTCGAGAAATACGATCGGGGAAGTCATCTGATACGCAATGGAGCAGAGCACAAAGGAAAAGAAAGGACTAGAAGAGACATGATGTGATGGCAAATAGTAACCACCATCACTCACCTTTTCAAAATTTTACTTTTTCAACTCTTTTCTCTCTCCTACCTTACCTCCACCTTACAACACCATACCTTATCACCATACCTCCCATACCTCCAATCTTCCTCAACAATCCACTTCAATTTTCTCTCATTTTTCCTCTCCTTTTCTCTCCAAAACCGTGCCCCCTTTCCCTCCATCTATATATACCCATTTCATCACTCCACTCACACTTTTCTTCTTCTTCATCTTCTTCCTTTCTTTAAAAAAAAAAAAAAGTTCAAACCTTTAAAGCTGTTGTTTTTACTTCTCTTTTCAACTTGATTCCTTCATCAAAGTTGTTCATCTTCTTGAGGGTAATGATCCTATTTAGTTTTCTTTTCAAGTTCTTGCATTCATTTCATAGTTTATGCTTTATGTTCTCTTTAAGCTCTCAAACTTCTAAAAACTCTTAAAAATGGTAGAAAATTCCGTTTGAGTTGAAACCACTTCCTATGTTCTTGTTTTTACTCCTATTACAACATACTAAAAGACTGTGTAAAACAAAAATTTCGAACCCCTTTATCCATGCAAGGCCGAAACCATGCCTATGGTTTAGGTTGGATTTTGTTTCAACTTTTGCTTTTATGAATTTATATTTGAGTTCTATTCCAAGATGATCATGACCAAGGGCTCCTTTATACTAAAGGATGCTAGGTTTAAGTGATTGGAAAAGTTTAAATATTTTTCATTGAGTTTCCTATGATGGCCGAAACTCATTTGTTTTGGACCTAGGATGTGTTGTTTTTATTTTCCAAGATGATTATGGATTAAAGCTCCTTATGTGAAAGGATGCCATATCTAAAAAGATTGGAACGTTTTAGGTTGTTTCTCTTCCAAAATGATTATAGATTGAGCTCCTTAATATCAAAGGATGCTATGTCTAAAAGATTGGATGATTTAAAGATTTCTAGCTTAAAAATCCTATGATGGCCGAAACCTAAGGTTTATGGACCTAGGATGCCTTGTTTTTCATTTTCCAAAATGATCATGGTTTTAAGATCCTTGCTATGTATGGATGCTAAGCTAAAGAGATTGGAAAGTATATAAATTTCTAGCCAATTCAATTATGTAGGTCGAAACTTATATTAAAGGAAATAAAATGTTTTTGATTTGCTTTGTGAAAACTAGCACTTGATTCATACTCCTTAATACTCTAAGATCATTGATCTAAGAGGTTGTGTCAATTTGAAAATCCTAGCCTATTTTGTTATACAAGGCCAAAACCTACCCTAAGTGGTTGGATGATTTTTATTCCATATTTTCAACTTATGCCAATTTATTTAAGTTACCTAGAGTCTAAGTGATAAGTATCCAAAAGCTTAGGTTGAGAAAACAATCCTAGCTCTCATTTGAATTAAATGGCCGAACCTAGCGTAATGAGGGCATATATGAATTTGTTTGATTTATTTTTAATTATGTTGCTTGGTTGAAGGTGGTGTTGGTAACTTGTGGTGTGTCAACGAGGAGCTTCGAGTTCGGAAGTTCGGTGAGAACTCAGGTGGGGGAAAGAATCAATCTACCATCGGGAACGATAAGTAGTAGATTATATATTAATTGTGTAGGGCGACCCAAACCCTACTAGAAAATCGAATAATCGACAAGACCAAAATCACGTTGGAGTTGTTTTTCTGTAAAACCAATGTTGATTCGGGGATTGTAGGTTTATCGGTGATGGATTACTTATATGATATTGGGAATGTATGAATTTATTGATGCTGATATTACTGTGATATTTTATGATGATTGATATGTTTATGTGAGAATGTATTATAGCTTGATGATAATTGAACTGCTTTGTTCCACAATGTTTTGATATATGGTTAGAGATTTTGATGTGTATTAATACATGATAATTAGAGGAATGTGTGCGGGGGTTCATGAGATCTGAGTTTAGAAGTGCCTAACCGAGATGTGATTATTGTTGGGTTTATTCATGAAATAGTGATGAGAGGTTACGGCACTAGGGGGTGACCAAAACATGGTCTCGTGATATTTTCATATGATCGACTTGAAACATAGTCTGGTTGACTTGAAACATAGTCTGGTTGGCTTGAAACATAGTCTGTTTGACTTGAAACATAGTCCGGTTGGCTTGAAACATAGTCTGGTTTGCTTGAAACATAGTCTGGTTGACTTGAAACATAGTCTGGTTGACTTGAAATATAGTCTGATTTACTTGAGATGGAAATTTGGATACGTGGCTGTGGCAAAACATTCATACTGCATTGCATTGCATCATGACAAAGGGTAGAGGAGGATATATATTAATTTGAGGATGACTTGTTAGAAACGTGTGTTGATTGTCTATGGCAATTAGTGTATCATTTACTATGAATCTTTTTCCGCTTTTGATGATAGCATGTTTCTTATCCCCTGTACTTTTCTCTGCTTTGTTCTATCTTTTATGGCTCGTGTTCGAAGATCCTGTTGATGAGCCGAACGAGGAGGAGCTGGACGGAACTCCTTACGAGCCGGATGCCGGAGGACGAGCTGTGACCCATGATGAGTAGGGTCTAGTCCTAGTTATGGCCAGTGCGTCTGTGTCACGACGCTTTATCTTTTCCGCCTTTACGTTTGTATAACTTGTACACCTGTTAGGGCTCCTATTGTCGGGATGCTCCAAAACAGTGTTTTTGTTTAACTCTGATTTCACTTACATATGCTTAATATGGTCATGTTTTCTTATTCCTGTTCTACATGAATATGTTTACTTAATAATTTAAGTTTTAATTCCGCCGTATTTTCATGTTAAGTTTAAGAATAAGAACATAATAATCAAGTTTTATTTCCAAATAAAACACCGAGGCACAGCGGGGTGTCTCATTATGGTATCAGAGCAGTTTGGTTCTAAAAACGGACTGTGGGTTATGTCCGATCAGAATCAAGGACTGCTAAGTTTAGGTGTTGTTCTTGGTCGTGTTCTAGTTGAATCCACATCGGATTTAGACTATGTTTAGAAGTGGGGAGAGTGTCCAAACCTAATGCGAAACAGCTTAATATTAGTATGCCATATGGTATTTATATACTTGCTTATGTAGTATTATATGTCATACTAATTAGAGTGAATGGTTTCTTTCACTCGGAATCATGGCACGTGGAAGAGGACGTCCATCAAACAAAGGAGGAAGGACTCCGAAAAGAGTAATCGGAGCTCATCAATGGAGGAGGATCATCTTCAACTCCAAACACAATGGAGACAATAAGCGGCTGCTTTGCTATTTCAAACCCAACAGAATGCTTGAGATGCTGCAAATGAACAAGGAGCAACTCGAGATAAAGAATCGAGAGGAGGCAGCAGACGGTGAGGATGCCGGATTGACAACTTTTATGAATGGAAAGCCACCTCGGTTCCACGGGAAGTATGATCCTGAAAGGGCTGAATGGTGGATACAAGAGATTGAAAAAATATTCAACACTATGCGCTGCCGAGAGGATAAGAAGGTGACTTACGCTGCCTTTATGCTGACCGAGGGGGCAGAATTCAGGTGGAAGGGCAAGAGAAGGTTATTGGAAGCTGAGTGTAGTGTGATCAACTCGGAAGCTATTCACCGATTGCTTCTTTGAGAAGTATTTTCCGCGTACGCTTAGACGCGAGAAGGAGAAGGAATTCACGAATCTCAAGCAGGGCAACATGTCTCGTTTACGAGTATGCCTCGAGGTTTGAGGCGCTGATCAAGTTTTCAGAATACTATCGAGGTTCCCTAATGAGGACTGGCAATGCATAAGGTTTGAAGAGGGACTCGGGGATGAGCTGCAATGCGGCTGTAGTGTCTCTGGACATACAAGACTTCCCGAGCTAGTAGAGAGATGCGGTGCCATCGAAAGCATAGACTTGAGGATGGCTAATGAACAAAAACAACTGAGGACCGAGGGTCCTAATCGGTCAAATTTCCAGAGGCGTGGAGGAAGTAATTCTCAGTGGAGACAGAAACCATATGCTAAGCCTGGGCAGAAGCAAGGACCAGGACCAGCAGCGAGAACGGGTCAGCAGTCGCATAATGTAGTTTGCTTCAGATGTGGAGGACCACATTATGCCAACAACTGTCCAAGTAGGCCCAACTGTTTCAACTATGGGAAACAAGGCCACATAGCACGAGACTGCAGACTGCCGGTTAAACAACAGTCAACAACTACTGGAAAAAGTGTCGGAGATCATAGAGGTGACCCAGCAACCAGACCACAAGCCACTGGAAGGGTGTTTACCGTGAGGGGGGATGAATCCACTCAATCTGCTGATCTTATACAAGGTTTGTGCCTGATAGCTGGTAAACTCTCTAATGTGTTGTTTGACTCAGGCGCTACTCATTCTTTTATATCGCATGAGTGTGTGGATCATTTGAAATTGACTGTGTCTAAATTGCCTTATACCCTTACGGTATCTACTCCAACTAGTAAACCTTTGATTACCATATCTGTTTGCTTAAAATGTCCTATAGTGCTTGAAAACCGAGCTTTTGTTATAGACCTTATCTGTTTGCCTATGCAACAGATAGATGTTATCCTTGACATGGATTGGCTTTCGGCTAACCATGTAATGCTAGATTGTTCTAGTAAGACCTTATCATTTCTTGAGCCTTCTAGTATAGTATCTGCCAATGAAGGAGTACCTTTGAGGAGTAACAACTCTCAGGAGTTTGTGATGCTTTTTGCAATGGAGGCTAATGAGATCCCCATCATAGATTCTATGCCTATCGTGAGGGAGTTTCCTGAAGTTTTTCCCCCAGACGTTCCAGGTTTGCCACCAGAAAGAGAAGTGGAATTCACTATAGATCTCGTACCAGGGACAGGGCCTATATCTATAGCACCGTATCGGATGTCACCAGTGGAACTAGCCGAGTTGAAGGAACAATTGGACGATATGATGGGGAAAGAGTTCATCAGACCGAGCGTTTCACCTTGGGGTGCACCGGTGTTGTTCGTTAAGAAGAAGGATGGAAGTGCGAGGTTGTGCACGGATTACGAGCAGATTGAATAAGGTGACGCTTAAAAACAAGTATCCGTTGCCTAGAATCGATGACCTAATGGATCAGTTGAAGGGAGCGTCAATATTCTCTAAGATCGATTTGAGGTCCGGGTATCACCAGATTAGAGTAAAGAAGGAAGATATACCCAAGACGGCTTTTAGGACGAGGTACGGGCACTCTGAGTATTTAGTTATGCCTTTCGGTGTAACTAATGCGCCAGCCTTGTTCATGGATTATATGAACCGAATTTTCAGACCGTTCCTCGATAAGTTTGTCGTTGTGTTCATCGACGATATTCTTATCTACTCTCGTACGCGGGAAGAGCATGAGGAGCATTTGAGATTGGTACTGCGAGTCTTGAAAGATAGGCAGCTTTATGCCAAACTTTCCAAGTGTGAGTTTTGGCTGGAAGAAGTACAATTTCTAGGGCATGTAATTAACAAAGAAGGAATAGCCGTAGATCCAGCTAAGGTTGAAGCAGTTCTTAAATGGGAACGACCCAAGTCAGTGAGTGAAATACGGAGTTTCTTAGGACTTGCTGGATATTATCGGAGGTTCATAGAGGGATTCTCTAAGATTGCGCTATCTATGACGCAGTTAACGAGAAAGGATACAGCTTTTGTGTGGACGGACAAGTGTGAGCAGAGTTTCCAAAAGCTGAAGGAAAGATTGACTACATCACCTGTGTTGATCTTACCTGACCCTCTAGGATAGTTTGACGTATACTGTGATGCGTCATACCAAGGTGTAGGTTGTGTTCTGATGCAAGAGGGAAGAGCAGTGGCTTATGCTTCCCGACAGTTGCGAATTCATGAGAGGAACTATCCGACTCATGACTTGGAGTTAGCAGCAATAGTGTTTGCATTGAAGATTTGGCGACACTTTTTGTATGGAGCAAGGTTTAATGTTTTCAGTGACCACAAGAGCCTAAAGTATCTTTTTGATCATAAGGAATTGAACATGAGACAGCGGAGGTGGATGGAGTTCATCAAAGATTATGATTTTGAGTTACTGTACCATCCTGGGAAGGCCAATGTGGTAGCAGATGCTTTAAGTAGGAAGTCCTTGCATGTATCCACAATGATGGTTAAGGAGTTGGAGTTGTTAGAACAATTCCGAGACCTGAACATAGGAATGGAGTTAAGAGAAAATAAAGTTTGTTTGGGTAGGATCACTATTAGTAGTGATTTCATGCAGGATCTCAAGGATAAGCGGTTCAGGATTTGTACCTTCAGGAGATAAGTAAAGGAATAGACGAGGGAAAAGTTTGAGTTCACTAGAGGAACAGATGGTGCATTAAGGTTTAGAGATAGAATATGTGTGCCAGAGGATGCAGAGCTTAGGAAGATGATTTTAGAGGAGGCACATAAAAGTAAGTTGGGTTTCCATCCTGGATCCACAAAGATGTATCAGGATTTGAAGAAAATGTTCTGGTGGAAGAGGATGAAGAAAGAAGTAGCGGAGTATGTCTTATCTTGCCTGGTGTGTCAGAAGGCGAAGATCGAACATCAAAAACCAGCAGGATTATTGCAATCTCTAGATATCCCTGAATGGAAATGGGATAGTATAGCTATGGATTTTGTGGTTGGATTACCACGGACTCCTAAGAAGCATGATGCAATTTGGGTTGTCATTGATAGATTGACGAAGTGTGCTCACTTCTTGCCTATTAGAGAAGGTGATAAATTAGAGAAGTTAACCCAGATTTACATCGATGAAGTGGTTAGGTTGCATGGTGTGCCATCCAGTATTGTCTCAGATCGAGATCCTAGATTCACCTCTAATTTCTGGAGACAATTGCAAAATGCTTTCAGATCGAAGTTGAGAATGAGTTCTGCCTATCATCCCCAAACCGATGGGCAATCAGAGAGGACAATTCAATCATTGGAGGACCTATTGAGAGCTTGTGTTTTGGAACACACTGGCAGTTGGGATACGTTTTTGCCATTGATTGAATTTACTTATAACAACAGTTTCCACAGCAGTATTGGAATGGCACCATATGAGGCGTTGTATGGCAGAAAGTGTAGGACCCCGTTATGTTGGTATGAGACTGGTGAAAACCAAGTTTTGGGTCCGGATGTGGTACAACAGACTATGGAACAAGTCAGGAAGATAAGGGAAAAGATGAAGGAAGCACAAGATAGGCAGAGGAGCTACAGTGACAAGAGGAGGAGACCATTAGAATTCCAGGAAGGTGATCACATATTCTTGAGAGTTACTCGAAAAACTGGAATTGGCAGAGCTATGAAATCCCGAAAACTTACTCCTCGTTTCATTGGACCTTTTGATTCTTCGACGAATTGGGCCAGTAGCTTACCAAATTGCCTTGCCACCTAATCTTTCCAACGTTCATGACGTCTTTCATGTTTCTCAATTGAGAAAGTACCACCCTAATCCATCTCATGTGATTGAGTCTGAGTCTATACAATTGCGAGAGAACCTGGAGCATGAGGTATTACCTGTAAGGATCACAGATAGACGGATCAAGGAACTTCGCGGTAGGCAGATTCCTTTGGTTAAAATCTTATGGGATGAAGCTACTGGAGATGCAACTTGAGAACGCGAGGTGGATATGCAACAACAATATCCACATCTTTTCTGAGGTACATAAATTCCGAGGACGGAATTTTCTTTTAAGAGGGGTAGTAATGTAATAGCCTGATTTTCGGTATGCGGTTAATAAATTAAAATATAAGTAATTATATTTTAATATGAAGTTTAGGAAATGTTTGTAATAAAATAAAAATCATATTCTTGATCTACCTTACGATAATAGCTCACAGTAAAATTTTCGGCTGAAAATTCAGACGGAAGTCGGTCTGCGTTTTCTCTACCAGTATAATTTTACTGAGCCGGAAACATAATTTTGACCCGTGAACAAGACGGTTAGTCTTTTTAGGATGTTTTGTGTGGGTATGGAGATTTTCACAAAATCTCGTCCGGGGCCAAATTCTAAGTATTACCCGAGCGAAATCGTCGAGAAATACGATCGGGGAAGTCATCTGATACGCAATGGAGCAGAGCACAAAGGAAACGAAAGGACTAGAAGAGACATGATGTGATGGCAAATAGTAACCACCATCACTCACCTTTTCAAAATTTTACTTTTTCAACTCTTTTCTCTCTCCTACCATACCTCCACTTTACAACACCATACCTTATCACCATACCTCCCATACCTCCAATCTTCCTCAACAATCCACTTCAATTTTCTCTCATTTTTCCTCTCCTTTTCTCTCCAAAACCGTGCCCCCTTTCCCTCCATCTATATATACCCATTTCATCACTTCACTCACACTTTTCTTCTTCTTCATCTTCTTCCTTTCTTTAAAAAAAAAAAAAGTTCAAACATTTAAAGCTTTGGTTTTTACTTCTCTTTTCAACTTGATTCCTTCATCAAAGTTGTTCATCTTCTTGAGGGTAATGATCCTATTTAGTTTTCTTTTCAAGTTCTTGCATTCATTTCATAGTTTATGCTTTATGTTCTCTTTAAGCTCTCAAACTTCTAAAAACTCTTAAAAATGGTAGAAAATTCCGTTTGAGTTGAAACCACTTCCTATGTTCTTGTTTTTACTCCTATTACAACATACTAAAAGACTGTGTAAAACAAAAATTTCGAACCCCTTTATCCATGCAAGGCCGAAACCATGCCTATGGTTTAGGTTGGATTTTGTTTCAACTTTTGCTTTTATGAATTTATATTTGAGTTCTATTCCAATATGATCATGACCAAGGGCTCCTTTATACTAAAGGATGCTAGGTTTAAGTGATTGGAAAAGTTTAAATATTTTTCATTGAGTTTCCTATGATGGCCGAAACTCATTTGTTTTGGACCTAGGATGTGTTGTTTTTATTTTCCAAGATGATTATGGATTAAAGCTCCTTATGTGAAAGGATGCTATATCTATAAAGATTGGAACGTTTTAGGTTGTTTCTCTTCCAAAATGATTATAGATTGAGCTCCTTAATATCAAAGGATGCTATGTCTAAAAGATTGGATGATTTAAAGATTTCTAGCTTAAAAATCCTATGATGGCCGAAACCTAAGGTTTATGGACCTAGGATGCCTTGTTTTTCATTTTCCAAAATGATCATGGTTTTAAGCTCCTTGCTATGTATGGATGCTAAGCTAAAGAGATTGGAAAGTTTATAAATTTCTAGCCAATTCAATTATGTTGGCCGAAACTTATATTAAAGGAAATAAAATGTTTTTGATTTGCTTTGTAAAAACTAGTACTTGATTCATACTCCTTAATACTCTAAGATCATTGATCTAAGAGGTTGTGTCAATTTGAAAATCCTAGCCTATTTTGTTATACAAGGCCGAAACCTACCCTAAGTGGTTGGATGATTTTTATTCCATATTTTCAACTTATGCCAATTTATTTAAGTTACCTAGGGTCTAAGTGATAAGTATCCAAAAGCTTAGGTTGAGAAAACAATCCTAGCTCTCATTTGAATTAAATGGCCGAACCTAGCGTAATGAGGGCATAGATGAATTTGTTTGATTTATTTTTAATTATGTTGCTTGGTTGAAGGTGGTGTTGGTAACTTGTGGTGTGTCAACGAGGAGCTTCGAGTTCGGAAGTTCGGTGAGAACTCAGGTGGGGGAAAGAATCAATCTACCATCGGGAACGATAAGTAGTAGATTATATATTAATTGTGTAGGGCGACCCAAACCCTACTAGAAAATCGAATAATCGACAAGACCAAAATCACGTTGGAGTTGTTTTTCTGTAAAACCAATGTTGATTCGGGGATTGTAGGTTTATCGGTGATGGATTACTTATATGATATTGGGAATGTATGAATTTATTGATGCTGATATTACTGTGATATTTTATGATGATTGATATGTTTATGTGAGAATGTATTATAGCTTGATGATAATTGAACTGCTTTGTTCCACAATGTTTTGATATATGGTTAGAGATTTTGATGTGTATTAATACATGATAATTAGAGGAATGTGTGCGGGGGTTCATGAGATCTGAGTTTAGAAGTGCCTAACCGAGATGTGATTATTGTTGGGTTTATTCATGAAATAGTGATGAGAGGTTACGGCACTAGGGGGTGACCTGAAACATGGTCTGTGATATTTTCATATGATCGACTTGAAACATAGTCTGGTTGACTTGAAACATAGTCTGGTTGGCTTGAAACATAGTCTGTTTGACTTGAAACATAGTCTGGTTGGCTTGAAACATAGTCTGGTTTGCTTGAAACATAGTCTGGTTGACTTGAAACATAGTCTGGTTGACTTGAAATATAGTCTGATTTACTTGAGATGGAAATTTGGATACGTGGCTGTGGCAAAACATTCATACTGCATTGCATTGCATCATGACAAAGGGTAGAGGAGGATATATATTAATTTGAGGATGACTTGTTAGAAACGTGTGTTGATTGTCTATGGCAATTAGTGTATCATTTACTATGAATCTTTTTCCGCTTTTGATGATAGCATGTTTCTTATCCCCTGTACTTTTCTCTGCTTTGTTCTATCTTTTATGGCTCGTGTTCGAAGATCCTGTTGATGAGCCGAACGAGGAGGAGCTGGACGGAACTCCTTACGAGCCGGATGCCGGAGGACGAGCTGTGACCCATGATGAGTAGGGTCTAGTCCTAGTTATGGCCAGTGCGTCTGTGTCACGACGCTTTATCTTTTCCGCCTTTACGTTTGTATAACTTGTACACCTGTTAGGGCTCCTATTGTCGGGATGCTCCAAAACAGTGTTTTGTTTAACGCTGATTTCACTTACATATGCTTAATATGGTCATGTTTTCTTACTCCTGTTCTACATGAATATGTTTACTTAATAATTTAAGTTTTAATTCCGCCGTATTTTCATGTTAAGTTTAAGAATAAGAACATAATAATCAAGTTTTATTTCCAAATAAAACACCGAGGCACAGCGGGGTGTCTCAATGTCCCCCCAAGTCTTTCGTATTTTTTTAATTTCTATTTCAAAAATATGGGCACTCTTTTTCCTTCATGATGCTTTTTTCCCTAAGGAGGGTTTTGCATCATAAGGTTTTAATGAGGCCCCTTTGATTTAAAAAAAAAAAGTAAAGCAAACAAAAGATAGAGACAAAAACCAAAACGACCTATATTTTCAGAGGCAAAAAATTTCATTAAGCCATTACAATTTGGTATTACAAGAACGCAGAATTGCTGCTGTGTCGACAGAAATTGCTTCTGCCGACAGAAATCGCTTCTTGACAGAAATGCGTCTTGACGAAAACGTTTCTTGACAGAAATCGCCTTCTGACAGAAATCGCAACCAGCTGTTAGGCCAAGGACACATAATTGCTGCTTTGACAGAAATGCTTCTTCCGACAGAAAAGCTTCTTGACGGAAATGCTTTTCTTGATAGAAATGGTAAAAACGATAGTGCAGAATGCTGAATGCAAGAAACGGGATTATGCAGAAGTATACGAAAAAGGATGAAGAACAGTATGTTATCGTGGTTCAGAGCAAGTTGCTCCTACATCCACACTGAGGCAAGACTTTCTATCCACTAGATCAAAAAGAAACTGGTTACAAGACTTTCAGGGTTGCAACTAAACTCTCTCAATCCTCACTTGCACTCCTTTCTTGATCTCAATGAATCACTCCCTCTCTCTCTGGTTTTTCGTGTATATTACACTTCGAATCTCTCTCTCAAGTTTCTCTCAACAATGACTTATATATCTGTACAAAACAAGTCTCTCTCAAGGTAGTTACATAACAGAAAAATAGATCTAACTACCTAACAGACTTAACTACTTTTTCAGATATCACATAGTTGAGAAAACTCTATGCATAGCCTAACTGATTAACTGATTGATGAGCCAACAGCCACAATTCTCCACCTTGGATCTTCAATTCAAGTACCAGCTAGGTATGCATCCAGTCTCCTTAAAGAGACTTATTTATCACAGGTTCCAATACTTGCCAAATTCATGCAGTGCTGGAATTTGGCCCTTGGAACCACCTTGGTTAACATATCAACCATATTGTCTTCAGTAGCAACCTTTTTCACTTCAACTATGACATTTGCAATGATGTCACGAATGTAGTGCATCCTAATGTCAATATGCTTTGTCCTCTCATGGAACATTTGGTTCTTTGAGAGATGGATAGCACTTTGGCTATCATACCATACTGTCATAGGAATTTCCCTCCCTTCCAGTTCATTTACAAAACCTTTGAGCCATATTGCTTCCTTTATGGCTTCAGTCAAAGCAATATACTCAGATTCAGTGGTATATAAGGCAACTATTGATTGCAAATTTGCCTTCCAACTTACCCACATTTCCATAGAGAGTGAACAGATATCCTGTTAGAGACCTTCTTCTGTCAATGTCCCCTGCAAAATCAGCATCCACATATCCTGCTGCATTGCTGTTTTCTGATTTTGATTTACCAAATATCAATCCAACAGATTTTGTCCCTTTCAAGTATCTAAGAATCCACTTGACTGCCTGCCAATGCTCCTTCCCTGGGTTCCCCATGAATCTGCTGACCATGCTTGGCAAAGATAGGCAAGATCAGGCCTTGAACATACCATAGCATACATCAAACTCCCTATGGCATTGGAGTAAGGGATGCTATCCATGTACTGCTGGTCTTCATCCGTTTTGGGAGAGTGTTCAACTGATAGCTTGAAATGACCAGCTATAGGAGTTGAAACTGCCTTGGCATCTTGCATATTGAACCTCTAAGCACCTTTTCAGCATACCCTGAGTGATGCAAGAAGAGAAGTCTTTCATCTCTCTTTCTCAGGATTTCCATCCCCAAGATCTTTCTTGCAGCTCCTAAGTCCTTCATCTCAAATTCTGAACTTAGCAGGCCCTTGAGCTTGGTGATTGCCTTTAGATCTTTACTTGCAATGAGCATGTCATCAACATAGAGTAGGAGATATATGTAGTGACCTGAGCTGGCTTTCTTGAAGTAGACACAGCAATCGAAATAACTTTAGTTGTAGCCGTTTGTCACTACAAAAGTGTCAAATCTTCTATACCATTGTCTTGGTGACTGTTTCAGTCCATACAAGGACTTTTTCAGTAAGCATACCATTTGTTCCTTTCCTTCTACTTCATACCCTTCAGGTTGTTTCATGTATATCCTTTCATCCAGCTGACCATGTAAGAAGGCTGTCTTCACATCCATTTGCTCAAGTTCCAAGTTGTAGACAGCAACTAGAGCAAGAATGACTCTAATGCTTGTGTGTTTCACAACCGGGGAAAAAATCTCATTGTAATCAATTCCTTCCCTTTGTGTGAAGCCTTTTGCAATGAGTGTAGCCTTGTATCTACTTCCTTCAACCCCTGGAATTTTTGGTTTTTTCTTAAAAATCCATTTGCAACCTACAATTTTGTGATTTGCAGGTTTTTCCACAAGTTACCAGGTGCTGTTTTTCATAAGGGAGTTTATCTCATCAGTCATGGAAGTTTTCCAGTGCTCTTTATCTGAACTTTCCATTGCCTCCTTGTAGTTAATAGGATCAATTACTTTATCCTCAATTTCTACACTCAGTGCATAAGCAATGAGGTCTGCATAGCCGAGCCTTTGAGGTGGTTTGATCTTCCTTCTAGCCCTGTCTCTGGCCAGATTATAGGATGATTCTGCTGCTGCATGTTGTTCATCTGTATCAGTAGGTGGCTGAACACTATCATCTGTTCTATTTGCAGTACCATGCTCCACCTCCAATTGAACCTTGTTATCAGGTTCATCTGGTTCCTTTGACATCTCAGCTTTCTGGCCTGCATCCTCAAGCATGCATTCTTCCTTGAAGACAACATCTCTGCTGATCACAGCCTTTCCTCCACCTGGTTTGGTTAACCACACCTTGTAACCCTTTACACCATCAGGATATCCCAAGAAGATTCCCTTCTTTGATCTAGGCTCCAATTTCCCTTCATTTACATGAATATAGGCTGTACATCCAAATATTCTCAGGTTGTCATAGGTTGGTGCTCTTCCTGTCCACAACTCCTCTGGTGTCTTGAAATCAATAGCAGCTGAAAGGGACCTATTGATTAGATAACATGCAGTGTGGATTGCCTCTCCCCAAAACACCTTGCTTAGGTTGGCATTGGACAACATGCACCTAACCCTCTCCAAAATGGTCCTATTCATTCTCTCAGCAAGACCATTTTGTTGAGGAGTTAGTCTTACTGTTTTGTGCCTAGTTATCCCATTATCCTTGCAAAACTCAGTGAACTCTTCACTTAGATATTCAAGTCCATTGCCAGTTCTAAGTACCTTAACCTTCCTTCCTGTTTGATTCTCAACAAGTGCTTTCCATTGTTTAAAACACTTGAATGCTTGATTCCTGTGTTTCAACAAATACACCCACACTTTTCTTGACCAATCATCTATGAATGTTATGAAATATCTAGCACCACCTAATGAGGGAACCCTTGTTGGCCCCCATATATCAGAATGCACATAATCAACCGAGGCTTTAGTTGTGTGTATGGCAGAAGAAAACTTAACTCTTTTCTGTTTGCCATAAAGACAGTGTTCACAGAATTCTAACCTTTCAAAGTCTCCATTTCCTATTAGACCCTGCTTGTACAATTCTTCCAAGCCTCTTTCACTGACATGAGCTAGTCTGAGGTGCCATAGCTGTGTGGAATTCAATTTTGATGCAGAAATCAAACTAGCAGGATTTGATATAGTTGCACCTTGCAATCTGTACAAGCCATTCTTTCTGGTTCCCTTCATCATGACCATTGAGCCTTTGCATATCTTCAGAACACCACCTTCTCCTTTGAATGTACACCCTGCTTGATCCAGCATGCCAAGGGAAAAGAGATTTCTTTTCAGCTCGGGTACATGTCTAACATTTGTGAACAATTTTGCTGATCCATCACTGAATTTGATCCTGACATTGCCAATTCCAGCTACTTTGCAAGCAACATTGTTCCCCATTAGCACCTTTCCAGCATCGATCCTTTTGTAGGATTCAAACCATTCTTGATTAGGGGTCATGTGGAATGAACACCCTGAGTCAAGAATCCACTCCTCACTGCAAGAATCTTCAGTCACTGCCAATACATCCGAGCTCTCATACCCATTTGCTACCACAGCCATATCATTTGAGTTTTGTTTGCCATTACTCTTCCTTTTCATTTCAGGACAGTTCTTTCTGAAATGTCCCTCCTTATGGCAGTAGTAGCACTCTTTCTTGCCTTTGGATTTGGATCGGTTCCTCCTATTCTTGCCCTTTGTTTCTCTGTTATCAGTTCTGCCTCTGACAAACAGCCTTTCTGCATCTCCACCTTCACCTTTATCATAGGTAATTATCTTCTTCATTTCTCGAGAATTAAGAGTGGCTTTCACTTCTTCTAAGGTGAGGCTTTCTTTACCAAACATCATTGTGTCAACCAAGTTCTCATAAGAGGGAGGAAGGGAGCACAACAACATCACAGCTTGGTCTTCATCATCAATCTTTACATCAAGATTCTTTAAATCAAGAACTGCCTTGGTGAATTGAGAGACATGTTCTTTGATTGATGATCCTTCCTCCATTTTCAGCTGATGGAGTTTCTTCTTCAAATAGAGTTTGTTTGTCAATGACTTAGTCATGTATAGGCTTTCAAGCTTGAGCCAAACACCTGCAGCAGTGGACTCATTAGCTATCTCGCGAAGAACTTCATCTCCCAAAGAAAGAATGATCAAGCTATGAGCCTTGTTGATCAAGTCTTTCTTTTCTTTTTCTGAAAGTGTTTCAGGAAGTCTGTTTATTCCTCCCAAGGCATCCTCAAGTCCTTGATGAACAAGAAGAGCCTTCATCTTGATCCTCCACAGGCTGAAGTCATTCTCCCCATTGAACTTCTCCAAATCGAACTTGGCAGTGCCCATCGCGGAAGCAGCCCCGATTCAACGAAGCTCTAGATACCAGTTGTTATTACAAGAACGCAGAATTGCTGCTGTGTCGACAGAAATTGCTTCTGCCGACAGAAATCGCTTCTTGACAGAAATGCGTCTTGACGAAAACGTTTCTTGACAGAAATCGCCTTCTGACAAAAATCGCAACCAGCTGTTAGGCCAAGGACACAGAATTGCTGCTTTGACAGAAATGCTTCTTCCGACATAAAAGCTTCTTGACGGAAATGCTTTTCTTGACAGAAATGGTAAAAACGATAGTGCAGAATGCTGAATGCAAGAAACGGGATTATGCAGAAGTATACGAAAAAGGATGAAGAACAGTATGTTATCGTGGTTCAGAGCAAGTTGCTCCTACATCCACACTGAGGCAAGACTTTCTATCCACTAGATCAAAAAGAAACTGGTTACAAGACTATCAGGGTTGAAACTAAACTCTCCCAATCCTCACTTGCACTCCTTTCTTGATCTCAATGAATCACTCCCTCTCTCTCTGGTTTTCCGTGTATATTACACTTCGAATCTCTCTCTCAAGTTTCTCTCAACAATGACTTATATATCTGTACAAAACAAGTCTCTCTCAAGGTAGTTACATAACAGAAAAATAGATCTAACTACCTAACAGACTTAACTACTTTTTCAGATATCACATAGTTGAGAAAACTCTATGCATAGCCTAACTGATTAACTGATTGATGAGCCAACTGCCACACAATTATTGTGGCGAAATAATCTTTAAGGATGCTATAATTCCACACCTCTATGACTATGAACGATTTCTTGTATTTTTCACTATTTCTCTATTTAATTTTTTTTATATATTTTATTTTATTTATTATTTTTACAACATGCAGTGTTGATAAGCTTGCATTTTATGGTGCTGCTCATCCAGGATTCACATGGTGATATTTAGTTAGGAATTTTGTCAGTGAGAATTTTAATCAAAATAGACTAGGTTTTCCTAATTACGGATTTAATTGATTGTATCTCTTTTTTTATGAGTTTTGGTTCATGTTCCCCCTTTTTTCTATTTTTATTCTTTACATTTTATTGATTAATTCATGGTGTACTGCAAATGATAGATTGGGGCTAAGGTGCCAACTTAGTTAGGATGTTAGCCTTAATTGTGATATTTTTGCATGCCATGTTTTTTTATTTAAAAAAGGATTTATTTGATATGCACTAACAGTGTAAAGATTTTTTACACGGTCAACCAATCAGAAATTGACATCTCATTAAAAATCTCCAACTCTTATCCTAACTACCTTTAAAGTCATCTATATCTTGATTTCTGATTAGTTGACTGTATAAAAAACTTTACATTGACAGTGTATACCAATTAAACTTTTAAAAAATGGATAATTTTATCAAAAAAATTATAAAGTAATAACATTCTATTTTATTTTCAGTAAAAACATGCTTGCCAAAAACTAGAAGATTCTGATTATCCTAAAATCGTTTTATTTAAGAAGTGATTTTTAAATAGCGCCTAACCAAATAAGCAAAATAAAAATAAAAATAAGGGGAGATAATGGGGTGGGGAGTATCCCATCTCCTCATCCTCATCCCCTATTTTCCTCCAATCCTCTTTATCCATACCACGGGGAGTTTTTCTGCCTCGTCCTTGTTCCCCTGCCTCCCCGCTAGAACCTCGAAAATATATACATACAATTTTTTTTATTTGACAAGATACATACAAAAAAAATAGTGAGTGTATATATTGTTTGAAATTATTAAAATACATTTATAATGTATATAAGGGTATATAGGTAATATTAGTGAGGACAGAGACCCCACGAGACGGAGAGTATGGTCCTTGCAGGGAGAAATCTCTGATTGTGGGGTTGATGTAATTCATGATGTTCTTGATATCCAGAATATTATTGTTATATATTCTGGAAGAGTCTGTTAAATCCTGAGGATATTCGCAGTATTATAATTAGGCTTATTGAAGTTTTTGGTACCTGAAAATATAAGTCATTTTGGTTTTAGTCCCTATCTTTTGTTTGCTATTGGTCATTGTAACTTTTTTTATTTTGAAATTCTGCATCATATTCTTCTGCAAATTTTAAGTGGCCACATAGAAGATATACTATCACCAATCTACTTATTTACTATGTCATTTTACTCTCTATAGAAGAAGACCATATAGATAATTTTATAAATCACAATATCACATAAATAAATAATTAACTTTTGTTCGTATTAGTAATTACCAAATATTCATATGGCTTTGGCCTTTTTATTGGTAAAACAAAAAGAAATCTCAGAGATTGCAATGGCAGATTTTGGTTTTTGGGGAGGAGCGTCAGTGGCAGAATTATGACATTTCAAGGCTGTGGACAGTTGAAGATAAAGGGCAACAACTAACAAGAAACTATAGTTGAGAGCATCAGGAAGCAAAGCAAAGTTTATTTGCTTGAAGAAGGTTAACCTCTTAGAAGCAAAAGCAGAAAGCCACAGATAAGAAAATATCAGAAAATGGGCAGAGAACAGAGCAAAGGACCTTAGGGGGTTTAAGGGCTCAAATAAATCATTCAGAGTCAATCCCAATAGGAAACTGAAGTTTCATACTCCCAAAAATAAAACATTGTCATCATGAGAAAGAAAACTGGGAGTGCATATTCATTGATGAAGGTATTAAATGCTATAAACATGCAGTACCATAGTTTTTTTTTGGTTACAGAAAGTTTAGGTGAGTTGGGTCCTGGGGGCTCACCAGGGCCAAGGTAGGCCTCAAGGCTCAAAGAGCGCTTATAGAGGTACTTACAGATTACCAACCAACGAGGTCCTCACATCGGTAGTTGGATTTGAACTCATGACCTTGTGGGTTATGAGCCAAATCCTTACCAACTGGACCAACCTTCGTTGGTACATGCAGTACAAGAGATGAAATTCCACTTCTGTTGTTTTTGGAAACAAAATTCCACTTCTGTTTTAGTAACCAACAGAGGTTGGTACGAGTGGTGGTGGACTTGTGCCCCTTAACCAAGTGGCTGGGGTTCGAATCCCAGCTCTTGCATATGGAGCGAATTTCCGCTGGGAGGAGGTTTCCCGTCTTCAGGGGCCATTCATTCCCCCACAGGAGATTAGTGTTCGCTTCCGGCGGGGATACTCCTATTCAAGGACAAAAAAAAGTAACCGCCTTGCGTGTCAGTTCAGTTGAGGCTTTTTTTATTATTAATTTTTCAACTTTTGATCTCTCAGTCGTTGGATTAATCCAATGGCTGAGAATAGCGCAGGAGAAAGTGTTGTAGACAAATGCACAGGAGAGGACCTGCTTCCCATGGGTGGACCTCAAACTTAAGGATTGAGCATGAAACTTTTTCATAGAACAATATCAAAATTACACAAATTCAATTTTTTTAAATTAAACATTTACAAAAATCGAAAGAAAAAAAATTGTTTTATGATCTTGATTTTTAATTTATTTATTTCTATTTTTGAAATATTGCAAATCTTAAGCGAGGGTGAACATGATCATGTTCTGGCATGTGGAATTGTTTCTTAGGTGCATAAAGCATATCAGTGTGTCTTTGGTAGGTTGCAATCAAGGTGTTTGGTAATTAGCTCTTACTCTTTGTCGCGGGTTGGACAACTATTGTTTTTTTACTTTCTCTGCATATATCCTGGAAGTTGTTGGATCACTAGCTCAGAAAGTCTCACAAAGTGGGCATAAATTTTTTTGTTGTGAACTGATTATTACTATGTTGGTTTGGGAATATGCCCATGTACAATTTCTTTACTCCTCTGTGACTTTGGTGCTGCTGGGCTTGGACTCTTTTTGTTTATTTAGTCTACTCTACTTGGCTTCTTCAGTGTTCTGAGTTTGGTTTGTTTTGACCACCTCTGGCTTTCTATTGGTAGTCTAAAGTGTGGGGTTGTATACTAGGTTGGATAGCTAACTTTCGCCCCCAAACTTAGATAAAACAAACCCTAGTAAACCATTAGCCCAAACAAATTTTGTAAGAAATAGGAATCCCCAAAACCCAGTCCGGGAATAAAACCTCCAAAAGCCAGCCAAAGTTACCAAACCCACTACCATCAACCAGCATGCCAAAGAATAACCTGTAATGAAGAAAACCGAAGCTTCTAACTACATCAGGAACCTAAACAAAACCTACAGCCCCGTTCATGAAAAAGGACATCCGAAAGCCTTTTTCGAAATCTTGACAAATCTTAAGAGAGGTTGAACATGATCCTGTTCTGGCGTGTGGAATTGCTTCTTAGGTGCAGAAAGCATATCAGTGTGTCATTGGTAGGTTGCAATCAAGGTGTTTGGTAATTAGCTCTTACTTTTTGTCGTGGGTTGGCCAACTTTTGTTTTTTACTTTCTCTGCATTATGTCTTGGAAGGTATTGTTGGATCACTGGCTCAGAAAGTCTCACAAGTGGGCATAAATTTTTTGTTGTGAAATGATTATTACTATGTTGTTTTGGAATGTGCCCATGTACAATTTCTTTACCCCTCTGTGACTTTGGTGCCGCTGGGCTTGGACTCTTTTTGTTTATTTAGTCTACTCTACTTGGCTTCTTCAGTGTGCAGAGTTTGGTTTGTTATGTCCACCTCTGACTTTCTATTGGTAGTCTAAAGTGTCGGGTTGTATACCAGGTTGTGTAACAGCCTAATTTTAATTATGTTGCTCAACCGGTTAAAATATAATTAATTATATTTTAATCTGAGAGTTAGAAAGTGCTTTTGAATAAAATGAAATCTTACTCGTAGTCTACTTTATGGTAGAAGGTTACGGTAAAATTTCGGGTTGAAAATTCGGACGAACCCCAGTCTGTGTTTTTTCTAATAGTACAAGTTTACTAACCAGGAAACCTAATTTTGAACCGTGAATGAAACGGTTAGTGTTTTTGTGATGTTTTGTTTGATATTGGAAATTTCCAAAAATTTGAGTTCTGAAATTAATATAATATTTATTCCGGGTGAAATACGATCGGGAACTTGAACCGGATACGCAATGAAGCAGAGTAGGGAGCACAAAAGTTATGAGGTGACATGTGAGAGGGAGGTGACTTACTAGGGGGATGGCCTAAGTCACATCCTAAAAAGTGGTCATGATGACATTTTTTGAATTATAACATATTATATGCTAAAAACCTATTTTTCTCTCTCTTCTTCAACCAAACAAGGCATAAGCCAAACTTGGCCATCAAGACTTTCTCCTTCCTCCTCTTTCAAGCCACTCTCATACTCCCCCTCTATAAATACCCATTTCATTTTCTCTTCATCACTTTCCTACTTCTTCACTTTCTCATTTTTTAAGTTTCTAACACTTAAAGTTTCCATTTTTACTTAGTTTCAAGCTTCAAGATCTTCTTACTTTTTCTTTCTAGTTTCAAGGGTAACCTTCTCATACTCTTCTATTTCAATTTTTACACTAATTTCATGAGTTTACTTTATGTCTTCTTAAAATGTTCTTAAAGCTCTTTTAACTTCTAAAATCTCTAGAAAATGGTAGAAAACTCCGTTTGAGTTGAAACCAATTTCTATGGACTTCTATTAATCTCTACTTTCATATTCTAAGATATTGTATCAAACAAACATCTCTAACCTATTTTTCCGAGGATGGACGAAACTAGGTATTAGTGGCCTAGGAAGTTTTGCTTCAACTTTTTGAAAGATGATCATGTATTTGACCTTCTAGATACCTCTTGATCTTAAATCTAAAGTCTTGAAAAGTTTGGAAATTTCTAACCTATTCATCCTATGATGGCCGAACCTAGTAGGTTGTGGACCTAGGATGTTTTGTTTTCATTTTCCAATATGATCATGGACATGAGCTCCTTAATACATTTGGATGCTAAGTCTAAGAGATTGGAAAGTTTAAAGATTTCTAGCCTATTTATCCTATGATGGCCGAACCTATGATGGTTGTGGACCTAGGATGTTTTGTTTTCATTTTCCAATATGATCATGGACTTGAGCTCCTTAATACATTTAGATGCTAAGTCTAAGAGGTTGGAAAGTTTAAAGATTTCTATCCTATTTATTCTATGATGGCAGAACCTATGATGGGTGTGAACCTAGGATGTTTTGTTTTCATTTTCCAATATGACCATGGACTTGAGCTCCTTAATACATTTGGATGCTAAGTCTAAGAGATTGGAAAGTTTAAAGATTTCTAGCTTATTTTGTAATACAAGGCCGAAACCTACCCTAAGTGGTTGGATGATTTTTATTCCATATTTTCAAGTTATAGCAATTTATCTAAGTTACCTAGAACCTAAGTGATAAGTATCAAAAGGTTTATGTTGAGAAAAGAATCCTAACTCTAATTTGAATTAAATGGCCAAACCTAGCCTAAAGAGAACATAGATGAGTTTGTTTGATTTATTGGTTATTAAGTTGATTGGTTGAAGGTGGAGTTAGTACTTTGTGGTGTGACAATGAGGAGCTTCGAGTTCGGGAGTTCGGTGATAACCCAGGTGGGGGAAAGAACCAACCTATCGTGGGAATGGATAAGTAGTAGATTATATAATAATTGTGTAGGGCGACCTAAACCCTACTAGTAGTCGAGTAATCGACAAGACCAAAATCACATTGGAAACCTTTTCTGAAAAACCAAAGGTGATTCGGAGATTGTAGGTTTATCGATATTAGGTTGATTTTATATTGTTGATGGTTGATTTGATTTTATTACCTTTATTGAATTGATTTTGTGCTATGTTGGTGATATGGGAATATTTTGATTGATATTGTGTTATGCATGATCTGCCTGGTTTTTATTATTATACTTAGTGGATTTTAAGCAAAGATATATATGTTGTCTAAGAGATGATTGTTTTGGGTGTGAGGATAATGATGATTTAAAAGTACCTAACCTAGATGATGTATGTTAAAGAGGTGTTATGGCATAGAATATGTGTCAAGTTCTAATGGAAGGTTAAGGCACTGGGATGTTGTTAAAACGGGTTGGTGAGATTCAAGTATAGGTGTTGTTGTCCACAACCGTGTATTGGTAATATAATACACAAGGGCATCTGTGTATTGGTAATATAATATACCGTGTATTGGTAATATAATACACGTAAAACACTTATGTGTATTGGTAATATAATACATTGGTAATATAATACACGTAAAATACTTATGTATATTGGTAATATAATACACCGTGTAATGGTAATATAATACACGTAAAAATCGAGAGTTCTCCCGAGACGACTTTCACCTTAGAAATAGGTGTGCAACTATGGTGTCCTTGAGTAGCATGAGATTGATGGTAGAGGATGATATATTAATTTGAGGATAATTTGTTAGTTAGGTGTATTGATTGTATATGACAATTACTGTATAATGTACTATGACTCTTTTCCACTTTTTGATGATAGAACTACTTCGTATCCCCTATGTTTCTGTACTTTTGTGGGTTACTTTGGTTTACGTTAGAAGACCCGATGGAGGGTTATGTTGCTGAGGAGCTGGACGAAACTCTGTATGAAACGGCGATTGCTGAGGAGTTGGATGGAACTCCTTACGAACCAGATGCTGGAGGTCGAGCTGTGATCCATGGCAATTAGAGTATAGACATTGTAACACCCTATTTTTCCTATGCTTTCTGTAGAAGTAAATACATATTTAAATGTGTTTATTTTAGATTAAACTCAGAGGATGATTTTAGTTAAACTAAAATCATTTTCTTGTGTTCTCATATCATATGAAGTTACGGTAAAAATTTCGGTTGATAATTCAGACGGAAGTTATTCTGCGTTTTCACTACCGGTACAAGTTTACTGAGCAGAAAACCTAATTTTGACCCGTGAACAAAACGGTTAGTGTTTTTATGATATTTTGTAGGATATTGGAATTTTTCAAAAATTTGAGTTCGGAAATAAAATATAATATTTTATTCGGGCGAAAACGTCGGAAGAATTACTATCGGAAATGCTACCGGGTACGAAATAGAGCAGAATATGAGACATAAAAGGCTTGAGGTAAGATGAGGGAGTGAGGTGACTCACTAGAGGTATGGCCTAAGCTACCTCCTAAAAAGTGGTCATGATAGCACTTTTTGAAATATAACATATTATATTCTAAAAACCCATTTTTCTCTCTCTTCTCAAACCAAACAAGGCACAAGGTTAAAACTTGCTTTCCAAGCTCATTCCTCACTCCTCAATTTCGTGCCACTCTCTCCCCTCTCTATAGATACCCATTTCATTTTCACTTCATCGTCTTCCTCCTTCAACCTCCATTATACATTCATCTTCTTCTTTCTTCTAAAAGTTCAAGCTCTTAAAGCTTTAGTTTTTATTCATCTTTTCTACTTAAGTTCTTCATTAAAGTTCTTCCTTGTACTAAGGGTAATGCTCTCATATGAATTATTTTGCAAGTTTCATCTTTTATTTCTTAGTTTACTTTATGTGTTCTTTATATGCTTTAAACTTCTAAAATCTCTCTAAAATGATAGAAAACTCCTTTTGAGTTGAAACCACTTTCTATAGTCTTGTATTAACTTATATTTTCACATACTAAGAGGTTGTGTAAAACAAAAATCTCTACCCATCTCTTCCAATGAAGGCCGAATGCTTGCATTTGTGACCTAGGAAGTTTTTGTTTCAACTTTTGGAATATGATCATGTGTTTGAGTTTCTAACTATCCCTTGATCTTGAATCTATAAATCTTGGAAGTTTTGATAGCTTGTTCCTATGATGGCCGAAAATATGAGTAATCCTAGGATACTATGTTTTAACTTTCCAAGTATTGATCATGGATTTAGAACTCTTAATACCTTGTGATTCTCAACCTAAGAGTTATTGTTAAACAAAGAATATTTTCCTCATCATCCTATGATGGCCGAAACTTAGTGTTTAGGTGCTAGGATGTTTGAGTTTTTATTTTTCCAAAATGATCATGGACTTGACCTCCATAAGATATTTGGATGCTAAGTCTAAGAGATTGGAAAGTTTAAGGATTTCTAACTTGTTTATTCTATGTAATTAAAACTAGGATGTATTACTTCATTTTTCCAAGATGATCATGGACTTGAGCTCCATAAGATATTTGGATGCTAAGTCTAAGAGATTGGAATGTTTAAGTTTCCATTGTTTTCCAAAATGATCATGGACTTGAGCTCCATAAGATATTTGGATTCTAAGTCTAAGAGATTGGAAAGTTTAAAGATTTCTAGCCTATAAATCCTATGAAGGCCGAACCTAGAAGGTTATAGACCTAGGATACTTTGTTCTTATTTTTCCAAAATGATCACGGTTTTGAGCTCCTTAATACATATGGATGCTAAACCTAAGAGATTGGAAAGTTTAGTGAATGCTAGCCTATTTTACTAGCCTTGGCCGAATACCCTAAGTTTATAACTTAGTGGGATTTTAATTCAACTTTGTTAAATGATCATTGTTTATGAACTCCTAACACTTGAGGATCATAAATCCATGAGTTGTGTAATTTTCGGGAATCTCTAACCCTAAGAACTAGTCTTGGCCGAACCTATACCTTGTGGTTTAGTGTTCTTGTTTGATTTTAACTTGTGATTTTGTGTTCATAACCTTAGACTTCCATCGCGGAGGAAACGAGGACGTTCGTGGTATACCTCTTCGAGCATCTAATCTCCTTACCTTCACCGAAGGAAAGAGGGGATTGCCTAGGGATATTCAATGACTATATGCATGTGTGTATGTGTTTACTTGAGTGATTTGAATATTATTATGATATGGAGCAAATACTTGAATGACTTGTTTACTTGAACTATTATGATTATTACTTGAAGTTGATTATTACTTGCCTTAAAGTATTGTGAGTTGTATATATGTGATGAACTGTCTTTAACTATGATATTATTGTTGAGAATATATTACTGTTGATTGGAGTTTGAGAAGCCGGACTTGAGTCTGTGTACAATTATTATAAGGATTAAAAGCCTTAATAAGCCTTGAATAGAACTTTGAAAATATTGGTTTTATTTATAAAAGTTCATTGTTTAAAACGCTTACTTCAAGAGAATGAGATTGTAGTTTTGAAAAGAAACGTTGAAGTGTTTTTAAGTCAATAGAAATTACCTTTTTATGATCCAAAGTTTGTACGAGAGAAAACCCTTTTCAAACTATGTGTTTTATGAAGGAAAAACCCCTTTGAAAATATTTGACTTTATTCCATCAAGGATTTCAAAAGCAAACGAATTTCCAAATGTTTTATAAAAGACTTCGTAAAAGAAAAGATTTTCTCCTAAATGATTTTGAAACGTTCCGGTTACTTGGATAAGTGACCGCGGTTTTGTTTTGGTTTTTGATTTTCACTGAACGAAAAGTAAGCACATGTGAAAGAGAATACTAGTTCGCGAGACGCCACCTCTAGCATTCAGTTTATGCACGTGATCTGGGATCCGTGTCAAGAATTATGGACCAAGGGTCCTAATCGTGATATTATGGGCTAGGAGTCCTCATTTTGGAATTGAGGACTGTGTGTCCTAATTTCGTTGTTATGGGCTAGGAGTCATTATCATGTTGAAATAAAACATGGATAAAATTATAATTGTTTCTACGACCACAACCTTGGACTGCGGCATCGGTCTAAGGTGTTGTGATTGAGCACTCGGACTGTGTGTCCTGTGTTATTGATTTTCAAGTAATGGAAATTGTGAATAGTCGTTAGCTTTGGGATTCGACAACGAAAAAGAGTGAACACAAAGAAAAGTCTCGATAATGAAAAGTCTTTTATTCATATGCATTTCCCCTTAGCAGACGTGCTTGAGTTAACCGAATACCCGCTGAAGATGTGGTATTCGATGAGGTATACATCCGAATGGACGTTATAAGGGATTCATGATGATGTTGATCCGGGTGCATGAGGTGACGGAGACAACTTGCCAAACGTGGCGTCTGAGCCTGATCAACTCTTTCTTTCTTAATGATAAAACGGTGATGGTATCTTATGAGATTTAGTTTAGAGCCTGATGATTGAAGTGTCATGCATTATCTTTATAAAATTGATTGATTCAGGTATGAGACCCACTGAAATAATACTTGTTGTTTACCTATGAGTAATGTTTAAAATGTTAATATGACAAAGTGTTGTATGTATCATGTATATGGTTGTTGTGTGATATATCCATTTGCCGGTATCTCACTCTTACAGTTATATCAGGTCTCTTCGAGTTTTGCTGTAGTACCTTGGTACCCTAGTACCGATGTTGCAGAGGAGCATTTCTAAGTCACTTGAAGACCTAATGTTAGAGGTTGGGAAAGTATTCTGATTAGGGGTCTCTCCAATGAATATTTGATAGAATGACCAGCTTAGGAGTCTGAGTTGGGTTGTATATCTAAAGAGGTCGGTGAATGTAGTGTTATATACATCCATATGTAGTGTAAACTTTTTCTTTCGAAAATGGAAACTTAGAGAAATGTTGTATGTCATGGTAACTTGGTTACAAATGTGACTTTACGTTTTAAATGTATGTATTATGGATTTCAGAGTTATCCTTGAAGAAAAATTTTATACCCCAGTTTTCTGACATAAAAGAAAACAATTTTCCGAAGGCAACCGGCAAATTATCTTTTTAATTTACTTTCGCATGTGTTACGTAGTAATACCCTAAGGGGGTGTTACAGACATTATGGCCAGTGTGCCTAAGGAGTATTTTATATTTCTGCTAAGTATGTTTGCTATTAAGTTTATGCCTGTGAGGGATCCTACTAAGAGGATACCGCAATAGTGTTTTCATATTGTAATGAACAATTAGGTGTGTATTTATATATGTTAAAGTTGTTGTGTTTTTTTAAATTTGCAGAAGTTATATGATAATTAACTAAGTTTTAATTTTTACGTATTTTCACGATAAACATGCGATTAAGAATTGATAATGGAAGGTAATTAATCTAATAAAACACTGGGGCACAACGGGGTGTCTCAAGTTGGATAGCTAACTTTCGCCACCAAACTTATATAAAACAAACCCTAGTAAACCATTAGCCCAAACAAATTTTGTAAGAAATAGGAATCCCCAAAACCCAGTCCGGGAATAAAACCTCCAAAAGCCAACCAAAGTTACCAAACCCACCACCATCAACCAGCATGCCAAAGAATAACCTGCAATGAAGAAAACTGAAGCTTCTAACTACATTAGGAACCTAAACAAAACCTGCCGCCCCATTCATGAAAAGGACATCCAAAAGCCTTTTTTTCGAAATATTGACAAATCTTAAGCGAGGTTGAACATGATCCTGTTATGGCGTGTGGAATTCCTTTTTAGGTGTAGAAAGCATATCAGTGTGTCTTTGGTAGGTTGCAATCAAGGTGTTTGGTAATTAGCTCTTACTTTTTGTCGCGGGTTGGCCAACTTATGTTTTTTACTTTCTCTGCATATGTCCTGGAAGGTGTTGGATCGTTGGCTCAGAAAGTCTCACAAAGTGGGCATAAATTTTTTGTTGTGAACTGATTATTACTATGTTGGTTTTGGAATGTGCCCATGTACAAGTTCTTTACTCCTCTGTGACTTTGGTGACATTGGGCTTGGACTCTTTTTGTTTATTTAGTCTACTCTACTTGGCTTTTTCAGTGTGCAAAGTTTGGTTTGTTCTGTCCACCTCTGAATTTCTATTGGTAGTCTAAAGTGTGGGGTTGTATACCAGGTTGGATAGCTAACTTTCACCCCCAAACTTAGATTAAAAAAACCCTAGTAAACCATTAGCCCAAACAAATTTTGTAAGAAATAGGAATCCCCAAAACCCAGTCCAGGAATAAAACCTCCAAAAGCCATCCAAAGTTACCAAATCCACCACATCAACCAGCATGCCAAAGAATAACCTGAAATGAAGAAAACTGAAGCTTCTAACTTCATCAGGAACCTGAACAAAACCTGTCGCCCCATTCATGAAAAAGGACATCCAAAAGCCTTTTTCGAAATATTGAAAAATCTTAGTCGAGGTTGAACATGATCCTGTTATGGCGTGTGGAATTGCTTCTTAGATGCATAAAGCATATCAGTGTGTCTTTGGTAGGTTGCAATCAAGGTGTTTGGTAATTAGCTCTTACTTTTTGTTGCGGGTTGGCCAACTTTTGTTTTTTACTTTCTCTGCTTATGTCCTGGAAGGTGTTGGATCGCAGGCTCAAAGTCTCACAAAGTGGGCATAATTTTTTTGTTGTGAACTGATTATTACTATGTTGGTTTTGGAATGTGCCCATGTACAAGTTCTTTACTCCTCTGTGACTTTGGTGCCGCTGGGCTTGGACTCTTTTTGTTTATTTTAGTCTACTCTACTTGGTTTCTGCAGTGTGCTGAGTTTGGTTTGTTCTGTCCTTCTCTGGCTTTCTATTGGTAGTCTAAAGCGTGGGGTTGTATATCTGGTTGTAATTCTTTTCTTTTTTTTAAATGAGAGCTTCTTTGTACTTTTGATTATGCTTCTATTCTCAAGAGGCAGTATTAACTTTACACAGTTTTTCTCTTTTCGTGCTATTGTATATGGGTTGGAGTATCCAAGTATTCCCTATTAATATATTTTTTACTTATAAAAAAAAAGAAAGAACATGACACATATCCACAACGCAGCCTCAAATTTAAGGGCAACATGACACTTACATAGAGCATCCCTAAATTAATAACATCAAATTGACTAGCTTAAACCAAATTCACAATTACTATGAAAACAATAGGGCTCCAGTAAGCACCACACACAAATAAATAATATTATGGTCAATATATCCCAGTCATAACATCACATATCACTTCTTTCAACTTCATTATATATCTAGTGTCACATCCCAAATTGATTCCAATATCCCAAACTCATAACTCAGGATAAAACCAGATTAGTATGCAATCATAACATGCTATTAAGAGCAGAATGGAATATGGATCAATGCAAATAGGGAACGAAAATCACTTTGAACAGCAAGTCAAAATGTCTTTTAAACAATAGCATAGTGATTGTCAGTTTCTGATAATCACTCTTAATATGTTTCTGTCTCTCCCCTTTCTCTCTGTAAATTGCCTGCTCCTTTCTTCTATTCGCCCTTTGTTTGCTAAGGTTTGTTAAAGGGGACCTGCGTTTCTATTGTTGACTGCTTCTTCAATGCCTCAAGAAACCTATATGAGATCTCTCAATTTTTTATCTGCCTTGGATATCTGTAACACTAACAATGTTGTTTGACAACAATCCATGACATTCCAAAGAAGATAATGAATTTGAAATATTTTGCCTCGGGATGAATGCAGGCTGCCTTGGTTGAAGAAGATTCACAATTTCACTACTAAGCATTGAAATCGTAGTGGACATATTGGGCCTATCTCTTGCACTTTCTTGCACACACAGAAGTCCAATGTGTACACACCTCAAAATGTCCTTCTCGTGGAAAGGGTTATATATGCATGGATCTATTAAAGAAACAATATTTTCTTCATTCCATAGTTTCCATGCCTAAAAAAGTTAATGAAGTACCAACATAGTCATTAAAAATTTGAAGTTAAGAGTAGTATATGCAAAACTTAAAAGCAATGGAGTTCCTATAATTGAGGAAGGCATGAAAGTAGCAACTTACAAATCCTATAAGAGTATGAGACTGCTCGTTGTTGTAAAAGCTAGAGTTTCTTCTTCCACTAACAATCTCTAATAGCAAAACTCCAAAACTAAAGACATCTGATTTCTCTGAAAATAATCCTTCCATTGCATATTCAGGGGCCATATAGCCACTGCAATGAAATATGGCACATTTTTTTTTATTACAACCAAGTCTAAAATGCGAGACAATATATATATATATATATATATATATATATATATATATATATATATATTATCCAGGATAATTTTAAACTTCAAAAATCATGGTCAAAGTCTCAAAGGTGAAAGGATACTTACTAGGTTCCAACAACTCTTTTAGTATTAACCTCATCTCCATGCCCTCCAAATATTCTAGCCAAACCAAAGTCTGATATTTTTGGATTTAGCTCCTTGTCCAACAAGATATTACTTGCTTTTAAATCTCTATGAATGATCCTTAACCTAGAATCTCTATGAAGATATAGCAAACCTCGAGCTATTCCTTCTATTATGTTGAAGCGTTTTCCCCAATCAAGAAATTCTTGCTCAGGTGGATCTGTAGAGGTGAACGACTGCAATATTTAATATTTGAACCTAACATAACAAGTGGAGGCAAACTTGCATAAATCTCAAAATTACTACGTCTTCCCGTTAGAGATGTAAATGAAACAGTTATTCGTGAACTATTCTGGCTAGATTCATTAAATGTTAGATCAAGTTCGTTTGTTTAATTAAATAAAAAAACTCAAGCTTGAAATTAAGCTCAATTATTTAAATGAGTCAGGGTCAAGCCTTACAGACTTGACATTAACGACTCGTGAATAGTTTAAAAACCCTTTTGTATAGTTTTCTAGTAATAACTTTTTATTAAAAGTGTTTTTATTTAGGAGTTAAAACGTATATGTTATAAATTTGTTTTTAGAATAAATAATAAATAATAATGCGAAAAATTAGTGTTTCGATTGTTTTCACTTTCCCACTCTATTTTCCTTTTCCTTTGCCTCGTACCTGGTAAGGGTTCCTTCATTCCCAAATCAAGTTTCAACCTCCAAAGTTATTTTTCAAATGTTAAGAACATATTTTCATTTGTACATCATCATATGATATTAAATTTTTTATTAAATGCTAAATTGATAGACTTAAAAATAATTTAAGATTTTTTTAAATATAAAATTAATTAAGTTATAAATGAGCTAAACAAGCCAAACTCAAGCTTTACTTTTAAAAAAAAAAACTAAGCTCAAACTTTTAGTTAGCCAAGCTTGAGCAACTCATTTTTTCACAAGTCTAGCTCAAATTTCAACTACTGGACTCAACTCGACTCGTTTTCACCCCTATTTTCAATCATGTATGTTGTAAAAACAACCTTATATTTTTTGAAACAAATACAACACGAGTAATAAATATAGAATTGAAAGAACTAACCAAAGACAAATGTGTCCAAACTTTTATTTGACATGTACTCATAGATCAACATCTTTTCATCTCCTTCTCTACAGCAACCAAGAAGTCTTACTAGATTGCGATGTTGAAGCTTAGATATCACCACCACCTCGTTCATGAATTCCTCTTGTCCTTGTCCAGACGCTCTGGAAAGTCTTTTAACAGCTATTTCCTGGCCATTTTTCAGCTTTCCCTAGAAGATGATATTGAGAACCAACATTGCAAACAATGGCTTTATATATGAATAATATTCAAGGACTAATTGTACCTTGTATACTAGACCAAAACCACCCTGTCCAAGTTTGTTGGACGAGTCGAAGTTGTTCGTGGCAACTGCAAGTTGTTCGATATCAAACAACAGTAGTTCCTGCAGTTCAACATCTGACAGTTCTCCAATTTTATTCTCAATTTTATTTACAGTTGGTGCTTCACCTCTGTCAAACGAAGAGACTGCTTCTCTTTTCCTTTTACTAGCTACTTCATTAAAGTATAGATAATTTAGATTTGGAAATATTTCAAATCGCAGAAAGCATTTCCCATCTTTTATAGTTGCAATCTGAAACTGTGAATATTCCTGAATCAAAATAACAAATTGTAATTTAACACAAATACCTTTATATTTAGCAGTCCATTTCCAAGAGAGATATGCACAGCCAGCTAAGGTAATAATTCCTATCGTCACTCCAACTGCAATGATTAATCTCTTGCCTCTTCTTTTATCGGAATGCTTTTCTGCATCACAAAATACAATTCAAGTAAGTCTGATTCTCGCTTATATAGTCATATGTAGTATTAGTATTTGCAAGGGAAACAAAAAGGTAAGGTACCAAGTTCTGAAGGTGCCACGCGAATGTAAAGATCAACTCCTCCGTATGAGAATCTTTGTATGTCTATCAAGTGTCCACGCCAAAACATGCATCCAATGCCACTGTCATATGCGTATGCAGCACAAGAGCAATTCCCCAAGCACTGTGCTCTGCATTCTTCTTCCAAAGAAACTGACCTCTCTACATAATCTGGCACTTTCATATTCTCAAGTTTCAAAAAGCCATCTCTGCTGACTTCACTTCCACATTGCAGCGGCACCTTCCTCACACACCCACTAGTCCAATTTTTCCTATTCCACTCTTCTAGATTTTTGGGTTGGTAGCCACTCAAACAGCTGCATATTGGTGAGGTTTTCGAGTTACAGCTTCCGAATGCCCCACACATACCATAAACATCGCAATAAGTTCCTTGAAAATGCAACACATTACTCAGTATTTCCTCTTTGTTGTTCCACCCTACAAATTTAAGTAGGCCTTGTGGAGTCAAGGACATGAGTCCAAAATAAGATTTATTTGAGAAATCAAAAGATAGATAAACGGTTCCATCATCTTCATCTCTCACACTCCATCCATCTAGATATCCACTCGACATCGGTGGATATCCAATAAAAACCTGACCATTCCATGGACCTGTCCGGTAATATGGGTGAGTTCCATTAACCCAGTAAAACAACTCTGGAGCATTGAGGCGTTCAAGAGTAAAAGAATAGTACCCAACAGATGGATCAGAAGGGCTCTTCCATGATGTAAAGTGCACTTTCTCACCAGTTACTTTGTTATGACTCACTCTCATTTTTGGCACGAAAACATCAGAAGGGTGTTTGAAACTCTCCCACATAACTTCTGTGGTGCCATCTAGTAACACTAGATTTCCAGTCTCTAAAAGTTTGGCAGTTGAATTGCTTGTAATATGTGTCACATTTGATGACCAGACAGCCTTCTTCTCATTGTTTAATACCACAAGATTGCCATCCACAGAAACTGTAACAATCCCAGAAGAATTCAATGTTAGTGGCTGGTTTCTGTTAGCTACCCATATGATATTGGATACAGAGAGGTACCAGATTCCCACATAACGATTTCTAGAATTTTCAGGACTGAAGAATCCTAGAGTGAACGTACCACTATTGGAGCTTAAGGTTTCAGGGTCTTTGATGAGTTCAGATGAGTTGATGGTATCTATGGCAGTACCAAAATATAAACATAGGCAACAGAATACCACCCAAACAGATACCACATTTCTATGGTTGATGAATCCCATTATTGCTAACAACCTGGTATGCTTGCTTCTTGTTATCGTAACGGGTAGTCTTTAATATCTCATTTCATGAGTGACAATTTAAGAGAATTTGCTTAAATGAGTTACAAAATCTTGTGAAAGTCCATAGCTTTTGGCTTTATGCATTAATTAAGCAATTTGGATTATCAAGTGGATATGATGAAAATATTGACCCATTCTTTGCCCAAAGTATATCACAGCACCACAATCTGCCTCTAAATTGGGACCAGCAGCATTCATTCCTCTTCACAGGCTCTCTTCCGTTCTTCACCTAAAATTGTTGAACTTCATAACTCGAAAACAATACTTCACGTTTGATCAAATACCTCTAAAGTGACCTGACCTTCAAGCACCATTATTACTCCTTCCAACTATTTCTAAACTGCCAGATCTTCACTGTGCAATGAATGATGCAGGCCAGGGTGGAGAGCTTGCAAAATGCATAGGATAATGACCTGATATAAACGTTAGCTTCAAATTACCTTACAAAACTTAAGAAAAATTATGACCATCAGAGTTATAATTTCAAATTTTATACACTTTAGTTGTCTGCCTTTACATTTCTATGTTGTATTGTAAATAGTAAATACAATAGGGAAAAATTGAGGTAATTTGGTAAGTATTTCCAATAAAGAATTAATGTAGGATACTGTGCTTATCTGATCCTAGATGCAGGTTCGTTGTTGAGGATTTTTATATAAAATACAAAAGCCCTCTATGAGGCATCTACACAGATCCTTCTTAATTAGGCACCCAAGCAGTATCATGCATGGCTAATTATCAAGGATCAATCTATTAGTCACACTTTAAAATTAAATTCAATTAGCAATAGTAAGTGCAGTACGATTTGGATAAATTAGGAAGCCAACAAAAACTTGTGGGCTGAGACAAATAATTTTTTATTTCACTAATTATATCTAGCAACAAATATTCAGAGGTAAAAAAAAGAATCATTTATCTACGAATAGGTCATCATTGGCACAAATTGCGGACATAAAACAATTGTATTCAAGATTTTAGAGTTTAGACCACCAAATTGTGGATAATTTTGGATTTAAAACAAGAGTTTAATTTATGTCACTACCAGTGTGATAGATTTTTATACTGACATCCAATGATATCTTGACAAATAAGCATTGATGAGTGTTAGCAACACACTCTCTAACACACACTTTCCAACACACTCCCTCCTATTGGTTGAAATTCATCATGTGGGTCCTATTGCTAGAAAGTGTGTGTTAGAGAGTGTGTTGCTAGCATTTCTCATAAGCATTATTGTTATTTATCTCTCTTAGTTACTAAAATAAAAGCACACATGTCAAAATATTAGTAAATGTCAGTGTGAAATTTTTTACACACTGACAGTGCATACTACTTTAATCAAGGTTTTCAAAACTGGACCGGTCGTTGAACCAGTGAAGACACTGGTTCATGATTCAATGGTCCAACCATGACTGAACGGGTAATAATTAAATTATATCATTTAAATTGCAATATAATATATTAATTAATATTAACATAAATTTTAAATTCTCCTATTTGTTTAACAATATAAAATAGTTTTTGTATTTTATGCTAATAAACTTAAGAATAATTTTTGTATTTACTCCCAAAAATGTAAAAGAAAAAACAATTTTAAGGGCCCAACAACTCAAAGCTCCCTTATATAATAAAAATAAAAACAAAATTGTGGTTGAAGTTGGGCTCAATTAGTCAATTAGGCCGCTGGAAGATGACTTACTACTTAACATTTCAATTTTAGAGTAAACTCTAGTTTTAGACCTTCTCTTCCTCCTAGGTGTTGATTGGTACGTATTTGAGAATCCGAACCAAACCAATTAAATTGGTTCAGATTTTTTTGATTTTCGGATCTTAGCCGAACTGAACCAAACCCAATAATAATTGGTTCGGTTCTCGGATTCAAGGATTTTGGATCCGAACCGAACCAATTGCTATATTTTAATGTTTATATTTTTTAGTAATTAATATTTTATTTTTAATATATTTTATTTTTTAGACATATAATTTAATATTTATTATATATTTAATATTATATATTTTAATATTTTCCGGGTCTCTCCCAACCCGTTTTTGTTTGGTTTGCTTCGGATTTCTGAGAAAAAAATTACAAATCCGAACCAATTGATTTAGATTGGTTCGAATTTATTTTTCATGCAAATCCAAACCAAACCTACCTGTGAACACCCCTACTCCTTAGTCGCAACACATCCTCCCTCCCTTCTCCTTGCCTATCCCATTCCTGCTCCTCCATTGTTGCGCCTACAACGAATGCACTTTTAGATTTCTTCCATGTTCAGCATACAACACTAGCCTTTACCAACACAGGAGCTTGCTATTGCCGCTCGCCGGAGAAACGTCACTGAAGCACTGAGCTGGAGCAGTGGAGCACCTCATTCGATCTCTCAATGTCAAGCGAACCTAGTTTCCAGCAAATCGGTTTAGACCGGGCTGCAGCCGGTTATGACCGATTTTCCCGGTCTGCCACTGGTTTTGCGATTCTTGTACGAGTTCCTTACAAGTCCGTTTTACGGGTCAAACAAACCGGCTTGGTGCCCGGTTCACGGTCTGACCGGTCCACCCAACCGGTCCGTTTTTTACTACCTTGACTTTAATCCTTAAAACAATTGTATTTAAAACAATTTTGGATAAATTAGGAAGGCAACAAATTATGGGATGAGACAAATAATTTTGTTCCACTGATTATATCTACAACAAATATTCGTAGGTAAAGAATTTTGATTTCTCTACAAATAGGTTTTTTTTTTTTGACAAACACTACAAATAGATTATCACTTGCACAATAAACATTTGTATTTAATATTTTAGACCTCCAAGCAACTTCATAAACTATTTTTACATTTGACTGCAAATCTAAAAAATGATTTTCATTTGAAAAAAGTAATTTAAACTGTTTAGATGTAATATTAGAAGAATAATTTTTCTGATAAATTACATTTTAATAAAACCACTTCCCAAAATTATCCAAATCTTTGGATAATTTAATTAAATAATGTATTTGATAAAAACTACACAATAGTATCATCAAGAGATTATCAAAGCTAATTAGTTAATCCAGTATTTTTACCCCCTACAAGAAATTGTACGTGTACCGACGGCCACGTGGTCGTCGGAAACTCAGCCATTACTGATGGCTTTGGGCTTTTACAAAATGACCTCCCTTAGATGAGACGGAATTGTTGTGGCCAGGTGATCAAAATGACATTCGCCATTGAGCGAAAGATCTTTAATCTGCAAGTTAACGTGTAACATCCCGATTTTCACTGCTTTCTAATATTGGTAATAAATATGTAAATATTTATATTTTATCCGAGACTTAAAGAATGATTTTATGAAAACCAAAGTCATATCCATATTATACTTATTTTTATAAGGTTACGGTTAAATTTTGGGTTGAAAATTCAAACGGAACCTGGTCTGTGTTCATGTTTTCACCGACAAGAAAATTTTATCGATCAAAAACCTAATTTTGACTCGAGAACAAAATGGTTAGATTTTAAATCCCATTTCCAACGATATTGGTTATTTGGAAAATTTAAAAATAAATAGGTTATTATACCTTATTCGGGCTTAAAACCTAAATCGAGTAATCGATTTGAGATCGAAACTGGATGTCTGAGACAAAACCCGACACCGGATGATGATTCATCTTGCCACCTAGGGTGTTGATTCATATGGGTGACTCACCTAGCTTTTAATGCATGTCATGATGACATTCAAAATATCATGATATTTATTTGTGTGAAAAGACCTAAATACCCATAAGTCCTTTATGAAATTCCAAGTTTACCCCTAAGTGAATTTGACCAAAATACCCTCCCATCCTCCTCATTTTCGTGGCTGCCTCACTTCATTTCCCACACTTAGGCCATTTTCTCATGTTTCTAACTTCATCATCTTCATATTTCTCCCATTTTCTCAAGAACACATAAGCCAATTTGTGAAGGACTTGATCCATTTATTTCAATTTCTTGACATCTAAGAGGTATACCTTACTCTCCTTAAGCAATAAACCTCATGTTCTTCATTCATTTTCTTGGTTCAAGCCATGATCAACATGTTGTCAATTTTTAGATCTAGAACTTCAAAATTCTCTAGAAAATCATAGAAAATTCCTTTTAATGTGATTCCAATTTCTATGAACTAATCATGATCTCTATATTCATCATTCAAGAGCATGAATCAAAATAATTTTTCTACCCTATTTTTCTTAATGAGGCCGAACCCTAACTCTTGGTGGGTTAGATGGTTTTGTTTAAATTTTTGAAATATGATAATTGTTTTAATCTCTCTAATACTTCTAGTTAATAGATCTAGAAGTTTGAGAACTTTTGAAATTCCTAACCTATCTATTCATTTTTGGCCGAATTTATGCTCTAGAGGAGTTAAAAGGGGATAGAAATACTACTTTCTTCCATAAAATGGCCAAGGTTAAACATACTACAAAGTAGATGACAGTGTTAAAAAACAATGATGTGGTGTTTGATTCTCAAGCTGATATAGAACAACATGTCCTTGATTTCTATTCTAATCTCTATGCAACTGAGAATGAGTGTTCTGATAATGGTTTGATTGATATAGCTATTCCTAATCTAGTTTCTAATGTGGATAATTGCATGTTAACAAACCTTCTTTCCATGGAAGAGGTAAAGACAACAGTTTTTGCAATGAATGGCTTGGGCTCTCCTGGTCCAAATGGGTTTGGGGGATGTTTCTACCAATTTTTTTGGGATATTGTCTGTGAAGATGTCCATAGGTCAGTTTTGCAATTCTTTTCCCATAACTGGTTACTTCCTGGTCTAAACTCTAATACTGTGGCTCTTATTCCCAAATTCCCTGAAGCTGTTCAAATTGAAGATTATAGTCCTATTGCCCTTGCAAATTTTCAATTCAAGATAATTACTAAGATTCTAGCTGACAGGTTAGCTTTAATTGCTCCTAAGATTGTTTCTGCTCAACAAAGATGCTTTATCAAAGATAGGCATATCTCTGAATGCATCTACACTGCTTCTGAGGTAATTAACCTTTTAGATTGTAAATCCTTTGGTGGTAATGTGGCTTTTAAGTTTGATATTAAGAAGGCTTTTGACACTTTGGATTGGACTTTCCTTCTTAAGGTGTTGGACGCTTTTGGCTTTGATTCTAGATTCTGTAATTGGATTTACACAATTCTAAAATCTGCTAGACTCTCTTTTATGGTTAATGGTCATGCTGTGGGCTATCTACCTTGTAAGAGAGGTATTAGGTAAGGGGATCCATTTTCTCGTCTTCTTTTTTGTCTAGTTGAAGATGTTCTAAGTAGCAACATTGATCTTTTGGTGAGTTCTAAGCAGCTTAAGCCTATGGCAGGTCATAGGGGTTTCCAAACCCCATCTCATTTCCTATACACGGATGATGTCCTTGTCTTTTGTAAGGGTACTAAAAGAAACATGTCCACTTTGATGTTTTTTTTTTATGATTATGCTGCAATTTTTGGACAACATCTCAGCATTGGCAAATGTAGGTTCTTTGCAGGCTCAGTTTCATCCAGGAGGTTACAGGAAATTAAGTCCATTCTTGGTTTCTCCTTTGGTAGTATGCCTTTCATTTACCTCGGTGTTCCTATCTTCAAAGGCAGACCCAAAGTGGCTTACCTTCAACCTATTGCAGATCGGATCAAAGCAAAATTAAGTGCTTGGAAATGCTCCCTTCTCTCCATAATGGGAAGAGTGCAGCTTGTGAATTCTATTATCAATGGTATGTTGTTATACAGCTTCCACATATACTCTTTGCCTATTTCTTTGCTCAAGACTATTGATAGATGGATTAGGAATTTTGTCTTGTCTGGTGACCTTCACTCTAAAAAGCTTGTCACAGTTGCTTGGAAGAAAGTGTGCACTCCTTTAAAGGAAGGAGGTCTTGGTCTAAGATCAATCTGTGCCATTAATGATTATGCTTTGCTAAAGTTAGCTTGGGAAGTTGTTTCTTCAAATGAAGATTGGGCAGCCTTCTTGAGAGCCAGATTTCTCAAGAGTAGTAGGCATTCTTCCTCTTATTGTGAGTCATCCATTTGGCCTGGTATTAGGAAATTCTTGAACATTGTTGCATATATTACTTCTTGGATTATTGGTGATGGTAAAAGCATTAATTTTTGGAAGGATAATTGGCTTAGTCAGCCTATTGTAGATGCTATTAATTTGCCCTCTCATCTTCATGATTCTCTTCAAGCATCTGTTTATGACTTCATTGATCATGGTTCCTGGACTCTTCCAACTGATTTATATGTTAAGTGCCCTGCTCTCTCTGTGAGGACATTAAAAAAATGATTCTCCCTATTAGTTCAGGGGTGAGTGACCAGTTGGTTTGGAGCAATTCTGATTCAGGCTCTTTGTCTCTAAAAGAGTCATTTCTATTTCTCAACCCACTTCTACTCTGCAATGGTGCAAAATCCTTTGGTCAAATCATATTCCTCTTTCTAGATCTTTCTTAGTTTGGAGGTTATTGTAAGAATTAATGTCTCATGTGTGTGACAAATATTAGTGGTGGTTTAATATTTGAATGAAATGACATATTGTTTGACATTTGAATGAATGGTTATGACTCTTGGGAAGGAGTCTTATGAATGAAATGATGTATTGCTTGATGGAATCAATTATAAAAGGAAGGAAATGAAACATTTCCCTATCTCTGCCAAGAAAGAAAGTCTCCTAATTTCCATCAAAGTTAGAGGCATAAGGAAAAAGGAAAGAGATAGAAGAGTTTCCATTATAGATTGAAGGTTCAAACCTTGAAGCATTGACATTTAAGCACGACGAAAGGTTAGTGTTTCTATCCACACTACATGTGAAAATTATGAATTCTTAAGATCCTTATTAATGGCTCTTGTATGATAGAGTTTACAGTTATATCATAGAAAAATGCCAACGGATGAAAATCTTAGATCAAGAGGTGTTATCACAGTCTCAATTTGCTCCTTATGTGGGAATTGTGATGAATCCACGGACCATCTATTTCTTCACTGTAATTTTGCATCTCATATATGGCAATGGTTGAGTCACTCCCTTCATTGTCCCTTGGATTTGTCCTCTATTTCTGCGATTTTCACTGTTCTGGATAGAAATTGGAGTAGCCAACTCAAATTGGTTATTACGGCCGCCATCATCAATGTGGTTTGGACGCTTTGGAGCTACAAAAATCAGTGTAGGTTCAATAATGTCTCAATTCCCATTTCGAGAGCTATTAACGGGATATTAGCTCACACAAATATTTCTGGATCTCTTTCTTCTGGCTCCATGTATTCAACAATTGAGGAGTTCAACATTCTGAAAATTTTTTCTATATCGGGTAAGTGTTGCAAGGTCTCCCTCCATAAAGCAAGTTGATTGGTATCCTCCAAAGTGTTCCTATATTAAATGTAACATTGATGGATCAGCTAAGGGGTCTCCGTGGTATCTTTGCTAGTGGTGGTATTTTCCGTGATTCTCACTGGTGCTATTCTTGGTTGTTTCTCATCTTACATTGGCATTAACTTTGCTTTTCAAGCTGAGCTAGTTGCTGCCATGAATGCTATTGAGATTGCTTTTGAAAAAGGTTGGACTAATTTGTGGCTGGAAAGTGACTCTAAGTTAGTTGTAGATGGCTTTGGATCTAATAAGGTAACTCCTTGGAGACTTAGAAACGGATGGAGTAATTGTTTGGTGTATATCTCTCAAATGCAGTTTTCAGTCACTCATATCTTTAGAGAAGGCAATGCTTGTGCTGACAAATTAGCCTCTTTTGGAACTTCTAATCACGGTGTTCATTGGTGGGACATTCCTCCTTCTTTTATTAAGGATGATTTCATTAGGAATAAACAAGGTCTTCCTAAATTTATATTCTGTTAAATCTTCTTCATGGGTTTTGGTTCTTGTCCCCCCATACATTTTTGTACTCTTTTTATTATTATTTAGGTGTGTTGCAGATGATTGGTAGTGTTGGGGGTGCCAACCTAGTTGGGATGCCTTTCCTTATTGTGATGCCTTTGCATGTCTTAGCCTTTATTTTTTAAAAAAGAGGAGTTAAATGATTTTGTTTCCATTTTCAACTCATGATAATTTTCCTTAAATCTATACTACTCTATGATCATGGATCTAAGAGTATGTGAAATTTTGAGATCCTAGCCTAATTTATTTGTCATGGACGAAAACCCTAACCCTTGGTGTTATGAGGGTTTTGTTTAATTTTTGATTCATGACAATTGTAATATTAGTCTTTCTAATGCCTTAAGATCATAGATCCAAAAGCATGAAAATTTTAAAGATCTCTAGCCTAACTAAACTATGTTGGTCGAACCTAAGTATATAGGTTAGAGGAGATGTTGTTTCATAATTTAACTTATTGTGATGTGATTTGTTATGAATGATTAGTTGTTGGTTGTTGTGTGAAGTTGTGTGGAGAATCAAAATTTCCGAGAAGAAATTTCAAAGAGGAAAACTATAACTTCAAGAGGTAAGGGGAGTAGCTGAGGGATTTTTTCGATAGCTATATGCTATTAGTGTGCGGTCTGTATAATTTATTTGAGCTTGTTTGTAGTGGTTTAAATTATTTTACGTAGTTAATTTATCTGTTGTTAATTATCTGCTTTTAATTGATTATCTGCAGTTATGTGTTATAGTATTTTAATGCATGTTATAAACTGCATTATATGCTATAACGTTGACGTGGAATTTTTATTGATGTTGATTGTTGATTGAGAAGCCTGACAGTGGTCCAACTCAATTAATTACGAAGATAAAAGCATTAAAAAGCTTTATGAGAAATATTGAATATTTAATTGATTAAATATTGTAAAATAATATCATTTAATTATTTGATTTGTTAAAAATGAGGAATAGTTGAAAATACTATTATTTTAATGATTTATCGGTGTAAGAGTGATCTATGAGTTACAGTGAGGGCGTAGCCGTGAAAATTTTTTAGTGGTGCTAATTTTTATGAAAGAAATTCTAAAATAAAATAAAAAGTTATTAGAAAAGTTAATTTTCAAATATAACTTAATTATTATTTTGAGAAAATTATTTAAGGAAAGAGTCAAATTTTTGGCTTAAAACGTTTTTAAAATGCTAAATGGCGGTTAATTCCGAAAATATTTACGGAAAGCGTTCTTAAAAATAGTAGTATTTATTGGAACATAGATTTAGTCTCAAACGATATTTTTTTAAGAACTAAAGTTTCAGAAAAATATTTTCAGAGGAAAATGAATTTCTTGGTGATTTGACAGTTTTATAAATGAATTTCAAATGAAAAGGGTTTTCTGTAAATGAGTTTTACACGACGGTGTTATTTCCGACAACTTGGATAAGTTAAGGAGATTTTGTTTTGGATTTGTGTTTCACAGAACGAAAACGGTGTAAATGTTGAAATATGAACCTAGTAACCGAGACGTCGTGATACAAGTGTTCTGTAACCAAAACACGTAGATCTTTGATCTATGTTACGGTGTTATGGACTTTATGTCCTATTTACTGTGTTATGGACCTTGTGTCCTATTTAAGGTGTAATTAACGGTGTTAAAGGTGAATGTTGTTTTCTATCACCATGAACCTAAGACTGATGCATCAGTCTAGGGCTTCGTGATTGAGCACTCGGACTTTCTGTTCTATGTTGACGGAGAATATAAAACGTTGAAAATTCATGAATGGTCGTGAGCCTTTGAGCTTCGACAAGGAAAGAATGAACAAAAATAAAAGTGACGAGAAATAAAATGTTTTACATGCATTATTCGACAGACGTGCCTACGGTGTTAATCTGGATATCTTGATGGACAAGGTATTCAAGACGTTGTATCATTGTGCCTTAATGGACAATGAAAACCATATACGGTGATCACTGTGCCTAGTTTTGGACAGTGCTATGGTTAAATCCTGTGTGCCTTATTTGGCAATCGAGCTTGATTAGTTCCTTTATACGATGTTGGGATCTCCGGAGATTAAGTACAAAATTTTAGACTGTGATTATTGAAGTGTCATGCATTTATTTTTAACCGACGATGACTGTCGGGTACGAGACCCCTTGATAAACTATTGTGTTTATGTTGAAAATTTCCTATGTTGTGGATATATGTGTATATGTTAAGTTTTTGTCTCACGTATGTAGTTATCATGTTTACACTAGTGCAATAAGTGTTTACGTCAGTTAAAATTATTTTTTTACGTCAGAATACTGACTGACGTAAATACAGCTGACGTTAAAAGTTAAACTTTTAACGTCAGTTGAGAACTGACGTTAAATATAACACTATTAACGTCGGTTCCTTAACACAACTGACGTTAATTTTGTCAAAATTAACGTCAGTTCTTTAACATAACCGACGTTAATTTTGTTAAAACTAACGTCAATTGTTATCAAGAACTGACGTTAAAGGTGTTAATTTTAACGTCAGTTGTAATAAACAACTGACGTTAATAGTGTACTGTATATTTTTATAAAATACTTTTAATGTCAGTTGTATGATACAACTGACGTTAATAGTATTTTTTTTTTTAAATTCAGTTTTAAAATATCACTCCCCTAAGCCATCCCTGCATTCAGTAAATATCCCAAGAATACGAATATCACACACATTACAGAATTGCAAAGGAAAAATGGAACAATGATCCATATGTATGCCTGTTCAAAACAATATATATTTATTAACATAGGTTATAAATGTATACTAAGTTTAAACTACCTATATCAATATCCCTTCGTGATGATCATCACGAGTGGCATGTACATCGTCCACCTGTGTCTCCTCGATTATAGTTGGCATGTTTGTTGAAAAAGAAGGAGTCTCAAGAATATCAAGATTTGAATCTTCATTTTCATCACTACCATTATACATGCTCTTTCCTTGGAGAACCACGGACAACCTTTTGTTAGAAGGATCAGTGATGTAGAACACTTGTTTTGCTTGGGAAGCCATTATGAAAGGCTCATTTATATGACCTAACTTGTTGAGGTCTACCAATGTGAACCCCAATTCGTCGGTTTGTACACCACCGTTACTATCAACCCACTTACATTTAAATACCGACACCATAAGCTTAGTGTAATCGAGCACCCAAATATCTTCAATATATCCAAAGTAAGGCCTCGGTGCTGTAACGGGTTTTGTGTCCTTTGCACTAGATAAGTGCATTGCTTCGGCCACGATCATAACCCCACTATTTTGCATGGTACTCTTGTTATCTTGTTCCTTTGTATAAAAGGAAAAGTTATTTATGTCGTATCCGCTCCAACATATGACGTTGAAGTTAGGCCCACGTGCTAGCCATTTTACGTCATCGAAGCGAGAGTACCATCCTCAAGCATTTCTTCCTTGAACCATGGTAAGAAAGTCTTGTTATGCTTGTTCAACAACCACCTTTCGCTCATTCGAGGGTTTTCTTGATTGACTTTTCTTTTATGTTCAAATAAGAAAGGCTGAACACATTCGATGTTGTTCAATACATACAAATGTGCTTGAAGCACTTCCTCCCGATCCTTCCTATTAATTCTTAAGCCATGTGTACCCTTACCTTGACATCTTATCTCATCATGCCGAGGCTTAGGAACCCCTATAGGATCCGTGTTATGAAGGTAGTCCGAACAAAACTCAATAGCTTCTTCTGCAACATACCTTTGAACAATAGATGCTTCCGGACGATGAGGATTCTTCACGTACCTTTTCAAGATCTTCATGTAGCGCTCAACTGGGTACATCCATCTCAGAAAAACCGGCCCACATAATCTAATCTCCCTCACCAAATGAACAATTAAGTGAACCATTATGTCGAAAAAGGAAGGAGGAAAATACATCTCCAATTGGCACAAGATTGTAGCAGCCTCAACTTCCAAGTCATCCAACATACGGGGGTCAACGACTTTGCTACATATAGAATTGAAGAATGAGCACAACCGAGTAATGGCATGTCTCACATTTTTTTGTAGCAATACCACGAATAGCAACGGGCAGAAGTTGTTGCATCAAGATGTGACAATCATGAGACTTCAAGCCAACCAATTTAAGATCACTAGAGACAATCCTCTTCATATTTGAAGAGTAACCATGTGGAACTTTGATGCCTTGAAGACACCCGCAGAAACTTTGTCTCTCTTTTTTTGACAAAGTATGACATACTGGCGGCAAATAAGTCCGCTTACCATCCTCAACAACTGGAGCTAACTGCTCTCGTATACCCATAGCAACGAGGTCGAGACGAGCATTCACACCATCCTTTGTCTTGCCCTGAATGTTGAGAAGCGTCCCGATCACACTATCACACACATTTTTCTCCACATGCATCACATCAATGCAATGAATCGACATCAAGCTTGCGCCAGTATGGAAGATCAAAGAATATCGACCTCTTCTTCCATATGTTTTTCTCAACAGCTTTACCTTTCTTTTTGGGCTTGCTGAATATAACATCGATGTCCTTTACCCTCTGATAAACCTGCTCTCCAATTAAGGCCGCCAGTGCTTCTTCTGTCTCTTGGCATCCATTAAAAGCTTTTTTCATCTTACGATATGGGTGATCACGTCTAAGAAATCTCCGATGCCCAAGGTAAACCGTCTTCTTTCCATGTTGCAACTGAGTGTAGCATGTGCCTTCTTCACATATAGGGCATGCTTTATGCCCCTTGACACTGTACCCGGACAAGTTACCGTATGCTGGAAAGTCATTGATGGTGCAAAATAACATGGCACGAAGCTTGAAAGTCTCATGAGAATACCCATTAACTACATCAACACCTTCCACCCACAACGTTTTCAAGTCTTCAATCAAGGGACCTAGATAAACATCTAAGTCATTTCCCGGTTGCTTTGGGCCCGAAATCATCATAGACAACATCATGTATTTGCGCTTCATGCTCAACCAAGGGGGCATGTTGTAAATTACCAACAGAACAGGCCATGAACTATGAATACTACTCATGTTACCATAAGGATTCAGTCCATCCGTAGCAAGTCCAAGCCTTTCCATCACGTTTCCTCTCATCATTATGCCATCTAAGATTCTTCGCATCTTTCGCATTGGCAAACAATCGCTTGAACCTTGGAATTATTGGAAGATACCACAACACCTTCGCAGGAGGACCCTTTTTTCTCACATCATCAAGATCATCATCATCATCACCACCCTTCACTTTGTATCGTGATAACCCACATTTGGGGCAATCGTGATTGTCTTCATGAACACCGGTGTACAATATGCAATCATTGGGGCATGTGTGTATCTTCTTATACTCCATACCCATAGGACACAATACCTTCTTGGCCTCATAGTTATGGTCAGGCAATGTGTTGTCATCCGGAAGCAAGTCTTTCAACACTTCAAGCAATTCCGTGAAGCTTTTATCGGTCCAACCATTTCTCGCCTTCACACAAACCAATTTTAGCACCGCCGACAACCGTGTATGAGTAGTACACCCTGGATATAAAGGCTTATCCGCATCACTGCACAACCTATCATACACATGCGCTCGATGAAAAGATTCTTGTCCAATATCACGGATCATGTCCTCTACTCGATCATCCTCCATAGCTACGTCAACGTCCTCACTTTGGGAGACACTCGTCGTATTACTACTCAACAACATATCACCATGCCATATCCATCTTGTATAACTCAAGCAAATCCCTTCACAAATCAAATGAGTACGTATATCCTTCACCGTACATTTCCTCGTATTCAAACACTTGACACAAGGACAACGGAACATTCCATTACTATTAGGAACATTCCTTTGAGCAAATTCTATAAATTCTCCCACCCCCTTCAAATACTCAGCACTAGTACGCTTACAAACCATCCAACTACGATCCATAACTAGATAGGTCCTGTAGATATACAAAACATATATATATCCAATATAAGGACAATACGGGAGATTGAAAACTATAGTTTTTAAAGATTAATTGCCAAGCACTCGTCACGGCCTGGCGATGATGTCCATCACGGTAGTAACGTGCAACTGAACGACCCATGCCATCATAGTCGAAGCGATCACGGCCTAGCCGTGATTAGCATCACGGCCGTGACAGATCAACCAGCAGAGCAACATGTACTCAAAACCAAAAACAGAGACGTACATTCCAAACAACTCAAACTCACGGTTTCAAGTTTCAACTACTGAGACTACAGTTTCAACATACACTCAAAACCAAAAATACAAAAATGTGCCCTAAATACTCACCGAGAAATAGGTGCTCGCGTGGTGGTGGGGAGGGGAGCTCGAGTGGTGGCCAACGTTCGATGTGGTTCTCGAGAGCAGAGGGACAAGGAGAGTTAGTGCGCGGGAAGGGGAAAGAGAGATGTACGTCAAGTTATTGCAAAGAATGAATGGAAAGACAGAGTTAGGGGTAATAGTGTACCTCACGGTGGTGGCGAAGAAGCCCTCGCTGGTGTTGCGGTGGAGGTGAGCTGGCGATTAGGGTTCTGTCTTTGGGTGAGAGTGAGTGAGGGTTGAGAGTGATTTAGGGTTGAGCGTGATGAAAAGAGAAAAAGAGACGTACGTACAGAGCGAAGTGCGAAGGCGCCGGGTGTAAACGTTATATAAAACAACATTTAACGCCGGTTGTTTAATACAATCGACGTTACAAATAATTTTTTAACGTCAGTTTTATTAACAAGCTGACGTTAAATATTAATATTTTTTTAAAAAAAACACTTTTAACGTCCGTTGTTGAATACAACTGACGTTAAAAGTGTTGTGTCTCTGTATAAAGTAACATTCTTCTGTATCAGTCTGTAATACTGCCTCTTCTTTTCCTCTATATTTCTATTCCTTCACAAAATGGCTCTGAGACCTGTGTTAATTGAGTGACAACAGGGCATTTCAGATAGGGATATAGGATTATTTACGTCAGCTATTTATTTAATCAAGTAAAAATCACACTTTTAACGTCAATTGTATAAACAATGGGCGTTAAAAATAAATATTTTTATTTTAAAAACACTTTTAACTTCAGTTTTATTCAACAACTGACGTTAACAGACCTGTGTTAAGAGTGACAACAGGGCATTTCAGATAGGGATATAGGATTATTTATGTCAGCTGTTTATTTAACTGAAGTAAAAATCACACTTTTAACATCAGTTGTATAAACAACTGACGTTAAAAATAAATATTTTTTATTTTAAAAACACTTTTAACGTCAGTTTTATTCAACAACTGACGTTAAAAGTGTATAAGTTTCTGCAAAAGCATTCATTCCTTTGACTACTCTGCTACTAAATTACCCATTACTGCTGTGCTACTTACCCATGCACATTGTAACCTATAATCCTCTTTATGAGCACTAAGTTTATACCTAGACTTAAAGGTCTATTTCTTCCTAATCCTTCGGGCGTTTTCTTTTCTGCACGTTTATAATATATGACTGCCAACTCCCAATGCGCCTTGGAACCTAATGCTCTTAATGATCAATTTAATTTTTTAGCAACTTACGACGCCTAGTAACTTCATCCCCTACTCCTATAAATAGCTTCCTTCCTTCCTTTAATTTTTCTGCTTCACAATATGGCTCTGCCATGGAGATTAACTTCATCACTCTTTCTTCCTATACCTAGACTTAAAGGTCTCTGTCTTAATGGTCAAACAACTTCTGAGGTTGTGTAAATCGCATTACATGGGTGATAAGGGTGTGTAAATCGCATTATGTGAATTGCACACACCATCATCCTTCTGGAGAATCAGCAGCTACAGTTCCAAAACCTCAGCTTTGGAACCAAGTGGCTGTTCCAAGAATATTGCTGAAACAGATCGAGTGCACCCTTTACTCTGCCATGGCTCCAAAGTGACTGTGGATTCAGATGGAGCATCAAGGACTTCAAATGAGGGAGGGGATGCATTCAATGTTGGAGTTTCTGAGGACAGGACTGAGAAGAAAATAATGTTGAAGCATAAACTTTTTTATATTTTAGTGCTATCTTGCGGAAATTTTTTATCTTTTAATCATGTAATTGTAACTTATAAATCGCTTCAATGAGATACGATTTGATTATACATATATAACTTGTTTTATGTTAAGTGTTTATTTATTTTAATTTGCACAAGAATTTGTTAATTTACTAATTCAAGCTAATTAATTAAGATTAAAAATAAACTTTTTTTTAAAAAAAGATTAGAAATAAACTGCACTATATGGAGTGATGATCTGCGTTAAGAGTGACAACAGGGAGATGACAACGAAAGAAAGATAGGAATGAGTTGATTATTTACGTCAGTTATTTATTTAACTGTAGTAAAAATCACACTTCTAACGTCAGTTTTATAAACAACTGACGTTAAAAGTGTTAATAATTTCTTGCAAAACACTTTATCGTCAGTTCATTAAACAACGGACGTAAATAGTGATTTCATATTTACAAAACTGCCACCGCCTCACTTTTAACGTCAGTCCTTAAAACAACTGACGTTAACAGTGAATTAATGAAGTCTGATATTTACAAAACTGCCACCGCCCCCTTTTTAACGTCTAGTTTTTGGTTAACTGACGTAAACATTTACCGTCTAATGTATATTTTCCACTAGTGTTAAATCCATATATTAGTATCTCACCCTTGCATATATCTGTTTTTCTGGTTTTGTTGTTGTACCTTGGTACATGAGTATAGATGGTGCAGAGGAGTTCCTAGCTTCACTTGAGGATATTACTCCCGATCCTTGGAGAAGTTAGTGATAATGGTGATAATTATGGAGGTATTTCCAGTAGATGTCTACTAGAGTGACCAGCTTAGAATTTTTCTTTGGGTGATGTGTTTCTGAGAAAGTCGGTGTTTGTGGTTTGAAAACCTTTATATGGTTTGCAATTATGTTGTGAATAATGAAGTATTTTCAGGAGGAACCTGTATGTTGTAGAAATTTTTTATTATGAATAAAATCATTTTAGGTGTGTTGGTGAGTATAAGATAATTTTACTATTGTGATGTGTGCATCATTTTTCGAAGTATATCGAAAGAAAAATATTTATAGCCAAGTTTTTATGACTTAAGTAAATAAATTTTCGAAAGCAACCAGCAAATTTGCTTTTAAATTATTTCTGCACGTGTTTACAAATTAATGTCCATGGGTGTTACATGATGTCTGAAATATTATGAACGAAGTCCAGCACATCACATAGGCGGCCGCAACCAAGCCTATCTGTGTACAAAATTGACGAGGAGGCTGTCCCAAACTTCATATCATACCCATTCTAGACAAACTTATGGCTCAAAACCTGAACCCACAATCTCTTTTTATCATTGACCATGCTCCACACGGAGGGCCATATTCATGTTTCTCGCCTGCCTCATGAATAAAACACCTAACTTTTTCGGAGTCGTCAAAGTGTTTCAGTTAATCAGACTCTGGCAATGACTATTGCCAAATGAGGTTACACGTGAGACTATCAATTTTATTGCACACGCTGCTAGGAAAAAAATGGGTCTGCATATTTATACACCGGGATGGAGGCCGTTACCCATTTAGCCAGACACAACCTTCCTGCCTTATTTAAAATATTGCACATCCAAGCAACCATTCGATATCTACCTGTCACAATTCAAAATTGAATCAACAATATTAAGTGAAGAGCTGGCTTTGATGGTCTTTGTAGAAATATGCTTGGAGAATGGCTTTTTGGATTTTCAGGCTTTTGTGGTATTGAAACTAATCTAAAAGCTGAACTAATGGGAATCTCTAAAGGTCTGGATTTGGTTTGGGAAGCTGGTTACAGGTCTGTTATCTATGAATCAGACTCTATGTTGGCCTTGGGATGATTTCTAAAGGTGTTGTTATGTTCCATCCCTACTCTCCTATGATTGATCACATTCGTAGCATGGCTACTAAGAATTGGAACCTCATTTTCAAGCACACACTTAGAGAAGGCAATGAATGTGATGATTGGATGGATGACTAAGCAAGGTTCTGCTTCGGATAGTTTGTTCACTCCCTGGGAGAATTTCTCTCCTGATTTGTCCAACTTATTACTAGTTGATGCTCTTGGTGTAGTTAGAATAAGGCCTCCCCGTTAATTTCTTTTCATGTTGCTGTGTTTTATCTTTCTGATTGATTGAAAGAAGAAAAAAGTGAAATTTATGATATATTAGGAAACCACCAAACTATGCCATTAATTATTATCCGTTTGTTTACGGTTTAAGAAAGTGATCTCCATAAATGTTTTTTACAAAAGTGATTTACATAAAATTATAAATTATCTTTACCTTACACTGCAAATCTAAAAAGCGATTTTACTTTGAAAAGTGATTATAAGGTGTTTAAATATAATATTAAAAAATATAATATTAAAAGAATAATTTTTATTCTTATAAAAATACATTTTAATAAAGGACATACAAAATCACTTCTAAAAAATATCCAAATGTTTGGATAATTTAATTAAATAAGTTATCTCATAGAAAATTATGCCGATAATATCATCAAGAGATTGTCAAAGCTAATCCGCTAACCCCATTTTTTATCCTCTAATTGATGTTTTCCTCTTCTTTAAATTCAATTTTGAAGAACTTGGCATTATATTGGGTTGAACTTTATAATTAATTTTATGGCCCTGTTTGGATAAACAGCTTATTTAAGTGCTTATGACATAAGAGCTTATCATATGAGAGCTTGTGTCATAAGCGCTTATATTAAATAAGCTATTTGCATTTGGATATGTACATTGGAAAGTACTTATACAAAAAATGAACGGTTCAGACGCATAATTACATAAGCACTTATAAAAAAAATTAAAAAGTTTTAAAAATCAAACCATAATTAAAAATATATAAAAAATTTAAAAAATATCACGTATATCACAAAATGGTTATTAAAATTAAAAATTCTCCGGTCACCATAACAAAAAACTAAAAGCAGTATGAGGTTTATGCATATTGCAAATAAATGATGCATATGGCAGCACAATAACACAGAACAACTACCAGAACAACCCCAGAAAATCAACAGAGAAGAGAAGATGACACGGCGGAGCAGAGAAGACAACGAGGCGGAGAAGAGAAGATGACACACGACGCCGCTGTGTGGTGGTCTGAGCTAATAGAGAAGACAACGCACGACTGAGATGGCGACGATGTCGACACGTGCGTGAAGAGGGGAGAAAGAATGGCGGAGGAGAGAGAGGGAAGAAAGATGAGTGGCTATGGAGGAGAAAGGGGGAAAATGAGTGGCTATGGAGGTTGTAACAAAGAAATTGAAAACATACTATGAAAGTAGGAAGAAATAAGAAGAAGAACGAACTGACACGGACGAGGAGATACAGCCGAAGCATTAGGGAGTGCATAAGCTCCGCCTAAACTAAAACCCTAAGCATATCTTGGGAGCTTATGAAAATAAGCTATAAAGAGCTTATGGGACAGTCATAAGCTCTTATCATAAATTCTCCCAAACACCTACGTAAATACTTAGCCAGTAAATAAACCCGAATAAGCTGTTGATAAGCCAATCCAAACAGGCCCTATAACTATCTCCCTCGTCCTCGTCACTAATTAGACGACTTTTATCATCTTCAATTTCCTCACCATGAATGTTACCCTTTCCTATGATATGATAATGGAATATGGTATGACACTAGTTTTTAGTACCCGTGCAAATGCTCGGGTAAAATTTCCATTAAATAAATTCCTTTCAAATTTTATAGGTTTAACTATTGAGTTAGTCGCTGAACTATTTGGAAATTTTTAAATAGATCCCTAAACTGAAAAAATTGTAATTGGGTCCCCGAACTTTTATAAGGTTTTCAATTGAGTCCCTGAAATAAAACAATTTATAATTAGGTCCACAAACTTATATAAAATTTTCAAATGAGTCCCTGGGGTGAGGTTTCGTGAAGAGGTCGTTAAGAATTTGATTATTTCTAAGAATTTGATTTCTATACACTGTTAGTATAAAAGAATTTTACGCTGACAACCAATGATATATTGACAAATCAATATTATTGTTGTTTCTTTTTTTAGTTAATAAAATAAAAGCATAAATGGTAAAATATTAGTGAATGTCAGTATAAAACGTTTTACACTGACAATATATACTATTTTAATTCTATTTCTATTTAGTTTTATCTTTTACTATTTATTGTTTATATAAATAGTGAATTAATTTTTAAATTTTATATCCTAGTATTTATTATTATTTAAAATAATAAAATTATCTACTTAGTTTTATATTATTTTATTTTATTATTTTTTATACTATCTTAAGTTTTTTTTATAAAAAATACCATACTACATTATATAGTAATAGATAGTGGGACATTTTTTTTTTAGGAAAAAAAAATAGCATCACACATTCTCATACAATATTTACGTATGTAAAAAGTAAATGAATAATATGTTATGTGAGGAACAACAGTAGAAATGGAATCAACTATAAATAGGACTTTGTTTTTTTAATAATAAAAGTATAAATTGTTGTAGTGTAAAACAATATCTAAAACTTCATAGCTTGACACCTCAAATTACTGTTCATCCACAGTAAATTTGAGGAGCAAGCTTAGTAAATGTATAGATTTCAAGAAGTAAAATTTTAACTCAATTTTATCTTATTATTGTAATAGATATTAATTTTTTTCCTAAATTTTATCTCTCATAATTTTATAATTATTATGAATAATGATTATTTCTAAGAGTTTGATTTTTATACACTGTTTTGTTTTTAAACAAATTTTTATACACTTTTAGTGTAAAGTATTTTTACGCTGACATCCAATAATATTTTGACAAATGAATATTAATTTTGTTTGTCTTTCTTAGTTATTAAAATAAAAACATAAATATTAAAATATTAGTGGATGTCAGTATAAAACTTTTACACTGACAGTATATACTATTTTAATTCTATTTCTATTTAGTTTTATCTTTTACTATTTATTGTTTATATAAATAGTGAATTAATTTTTAAATTTTATATCTTAGTATTTTATTATTATTTAAAATTGTAAATTTTTCTACTTAGTTTTATATTATTTTATTTTATTATTTTTTATGCTATCTTAAGTTTTTTTTATAAAAACTATCATACTACACTATGTAGTAGTAGATAGTGGGACATGTTCTTTTTAAAAAAAAAAAAATAGCATCACACATTCTCATACAATATTTACGTATGTAAATAGTAAATGAATAGTATGTTATGTGGGGAGGAACAGTAGAAATGGAATCAACAATAAATATGACTTTGTTTTTTTAATAATAAAAGTATAGATTGATGTAGGGTATAATAATATCAAAAACTTCATAGCTTGACACCTCAAATTATTATTTATCTACAGTAAATTTGAGGATTAAGCTTTTAGTTTAGGGATCCAATTAAAAAAAATAGTTTAGGGACCTACTTATAAATTCTAAAATAGTTCAGGGACAAACTCAACAATTAAACCTTATTTCAAATAGTAATTATTATTTTCCATACCTTGTTTATGATGATTTTATCTATATTTCAAGAAGTAAAATTTTAACTCAATTTTATCTTATTATTGTATTATCATTATAGATATTAATTTTTTTCCTAAATTTTATCTCTCATAATTTTATAATTATTTTAAATAATTATTATTTCTAAGAGTTTGATTTTTATACACTGTTTTTTTTTTTGGAAACAAATTTTTATACACTGTTAGTACAAAGGATTTTTACGCTGACATCCAATAATATTTTGACAAATAAATATTAATTTTATTTGTCTTTCTTAGGTATTAAAATAAAAGCATAAATATTAAAATATTAGTGGATATCAGTATAAAACTCTTTACACTGACAATATATACTATTTTAATTCTATTTCTATTTAGTTTTAACTTTTACTATTTATTGTTTATATAAATAGTGAATTAATTTTTAAATTTTATATCCTAGTATTTTATTATTCTTTAAAATAATAAAATTTTCTACTTAGTTTTATATTATTTTATTTTATTTTATTATTTTTTATACTATCTTAAGTTTTTTTATAAAAAATATCATACTACATTATGTAGTAGTAGATAGTGGGACATGTTTTTTTTAAAAAAATAGCATCACACATTCACATACAATGTTTACATATGTAAAGAGTAAATGAATAGTATGTTATGTGTGGAGGAACAGTAGATATAGAATCAACAATAAATAGGACTTTGTTTCTTTAATAAAAAAAAGTATAGATTAATGTAGTGTAAAATAATATCAAAAACTTCATAGCTTGACACATCAAATTACTGTTTATCTACAGTAAAATTGAGGATCAAGCTTAGTAAGTGTATAGATTTCAAGAAGTAAAATTTTAACTCAATTTGATCTTATTATTGTATTATCATTATAGATATTAATTTTTTCCTAAATTTTATAATTATTTTAAATAATTATTATTTCTAAGAGTTTGATTTTTATATACTGTTTTTTTTTAAACAAATTTTTATACACTGTTAACACAAAGGATTTTTACGCTGACATCCAATAATATTTTGACAAATAAATATTAATTTTGTTTGTCTTTCTTTGTTATTAAAATAAAAGCATAAATATTATAATATTAGTGGATGTCAGTATAAAACTTTTTACACTGACAATATATACTATTTTAATTCTATTTCTATTTAGTTTTATCTTTTACTATTTATTGTTTATATAAATAGTGAATTAATTTTTAAATTTTATATCCTAGTATTTTATTATTATTTAAAATAATAAATTTTTCTACTTAGTTTTATTTTATTTGTTATTATTTTTTATACTATCTTAAGTTTTTTTTTATAAAAAATACCATACTACATTATGTAGTAGTAAATAGCGGGACATGTTTTTTTTTAAAAAAATAGCATCACACATTCTCATACAATGTTTACGTATGTAAAGAGTAAATGAATAGTATGTTATGTGGGGAGGAACAGTAGAAATGAAATTAACAATAAATAGGACTTTGTTTTTTTAATAATAAAAGTATAGATTGATGTAGGGTATAATAATATCAAAAACTTCATAGCTTGACACCTCAAATTACTGTTCATCTACAGTAAATTTGAGGATCAAGCTTAGTAAATGTATAGATTAAAACAACAACCCCGGTTGCTATTATAAATTTGTATTGACCCAAAATATGGCAAGTAGACCCAATGTCCCCCAATATTAAGCCGAAGTAGTTTTAAGCCTCTTAGGTGTGACAATGCACATAGATTAGAAGAGTCTAAAATAATGATGAGTCACATCATTTAGGAAGAGTCTAGAATAACGGTGAGCCACTATGATGAGTCACTACTAAGTTTGTTAGGTTTGTTATTAAGAAAGCTATATATGTAATGAATGAATGCAATGACTAGAAGAAGAAAAATATTAAAGGAAAAGCATTTGCTTTTATTAGGAGGTTTGCTCCACCTCGAATTGGAGTGTTTTTATTTTCTTTTACACTTTCAATTATTTTCTTGTTTGGTATAATCATTATACCATTACATTGGTGCTTTCGTTGACCCTCTCGTGCCTCCATTTTTTACCACCTTCACTACCAACTTCACCACCATTACCACACCTTCACCCACCCTTTGTTTCAGCTATGGATACCACCCACCATTGCTCACACCCACTGCCCGGTACACTCGGACACAATTTCGTTCTAATTTCCTTCACATGGAGCAATCCTTCAACAAATTCAAAACTTCATTTGATCGTTTCAATGAATCCCTCCTTCAAGCCATCCAACAAATAAAATCCAAGTCCAACACCCGTCACAACCCACCCGACCCAGAGGCAGAACCTCATTTAGCACCTTCATCAAATCCTCAACCAACACTCCATTTCCTCAACCTTGAATCTACCGCAGAAATCATGCCAACATTTGAGCTCCCAGTAACGTCCCTGTTCCTCAAGCCAACAGCGGAGCGGAGGGTGACATAGCCATGGTAGAATCCAAGGATTTCACAGCAGAGAATCACTCATCTATCACAACCCACCCGACCCAGAGGCAGAACCTCATTTAGCACCTTCATCAAATCCTCAACCAACACTCCATTTCCTCAACCTTGAATCTGCCGCAGAAATCATGCCAACATTTGAGCTCCCAGTAACGTCCCTGTTCCTCAAGCCAACAGCGGAGGGTGACATAGCCATAGTAGAATCCAAGGATTTCACAGCAGAGAATCACTCATCTATCACAACCAATTTTTCCAATCCAGTTCAAACCCAAGTCTCGTCCAAAAATCCACTTACCTCTGATTCGGATGCCACTACATATTCACACGATGACGGTGCCTCCATAACCACCGTGATCTTCAAGGATTTGGTTCTGCCAACTCTAGTCCCGGTTCGTTCATCTATGCCTGCTCCGACACTAAGGGCGACACCGACTTCGAGCCGCCACGCATAGACGTCGTCTCCACCACCCGATTCTTTGGTTCGAAGCTCTGCTTCATCTTCTTTTTCATCACACCAAATCTGGATTGCCTTGCTCGATTCGGGTTCAAGACGTTCGCGTCGGCCAACTCCATTCCATCGTCGGAGAAGATGGCTCTGAACGCCACCTCCGACACGCCACCACCACACGCCGTCTTCGTTTTGAATCCCGATGGCTTCAACTCCGCCTTGCATCGCCATATCCACCGACAGCGTTTTAGTCCTCTTCGGTTCAGTCAACTCCGGTCCGTCTGAGGTTGACACAGGCAAACACAAGAACGGGGGTTGAATTGTGTTTGTTAATAATTTTTGAAAACAACCTTTTTCCAAAACAAATTTCTTACACAAGAAGATTAACACAGAAATAAGCACACACAAATAGATCTTTTAGAAGCTTAACAAAAGCAATATCAAAACCCCACAGTTAGTATAAGCAAATAAAACATAAGAGTTTAGGGATAGAAGATTCACACAAGAGATTTTATCCTGGTTCACTCTCTTCCAACCAAGAACTACGTCCAGTCCCTTCGACTTGAAGGATTTATCCACAATTTCTCTAAATAGATTACAATCAAGTATTCAAGACCTCTCCAGGCTACAAGTATTTCTTTCTTACCAAGCCTCTTCAGGCTCTAACTCTAACAAAGAGATTTAATGTTTGATCTTCTTAAATCACTATATGTGAGGATATGACAGTTTAAGATCAGTTGAATATTACAACTAGGGGTGGCAAAATGATCCATTTGTCCATCATCCATCCAGTCCATCCATGAGAAAATCCATCCAATCCATCCATTTATAAAAAAATAATATAAATGGATTGGATGGATTGGACTATTTTTATAGTGGATGGTTTATGATCCATCCAATATTTTTTAAAATCCATTGGACCAACAATAAAAAATGTAATGGATCAACTTGTATCCATTCCAAAACCAATTTATTTTTTTCATATTATTTTTTACCAAATAAAAAAAAACCTCCATTTGTAACCCAAAAAAAAAACACTCCATCTAATTTTCTCTTCCGTTCCCTATTATTTTTTCTTCACTATTTTTTATTTTATTTATCTGCTTTTTTTTTCTTTTTTTGTTACATTAACTATTAACTAATTAATTGTTCTCAAGCACCAATTGTAGTCCACGTTATCACGTACGTTTTCTTTTTTTGTTGTTTTTTTTTTTCTGAGAAACTTAAAAAAAGTATTAACTAATTGAAAGCACTGAAAGTCGTAACAAGTTTCGTAAAACAATGTCATGGACCGTTGTGGCAAAACAACCTATGTAGATACACATAATCAATAACTCCCATATAATAATAGAAAAATAGTCGTGATATAAAATAGTTGTGAGATAGAGTGAAGAGAAAGTAAAGATAGAGAGAGTAGGAAAAAAAGGAGAGAGAGAAAGGGTAGAGAGAGGAAGAAAGAGGAGAGCGGGGGTGAGATAGAGATAATATTTTAAATTTTTTTTACAAATTATTTTATTTTTAAAAATATTTTATGGATGGATAAAAGAGATATAAAATTATTTAATTTCTTAAAATAAATTTTAGTGGATGGATTGGATATCCATCCATGAAAAGCTGTTAATGGATGGATCGGATGGATTTTGTTTAATGGATCATGGATGGATTGGATTTTTTTTAATGAATTTTTAATGGATTATAATGGATTAATGGATTAATGGATTGTTTTTAATCCATCCGTTAAGATCCGAATAAAAATTTATCCGATCCATCCATTTGCCACCCTTAATTACAACAATATTCAAACTAAAGAATATAGACTCCGGCTCTTGAAAGAATATTAGAATGAGTGACTATTGATTGGCAAAAGTTCTTCTTCAGACATTGAGGTCTTCTATTTATAGTGACCTTCTTCTTCACTTGTATTTCTTCAACGGTTACTTTGAATAATCCCGTTTAGAGATATCATTTAATGCATGATATCCGTTGTGACTGATAGCTTGATTGTGGCAATGCTGAATACTCTTGTTATCGAGGTAGCATGAAATTGGAGGTTCACTCCTCTGAGTATTGCAGCTTGAGCACTTGTTGTTCCTCCTTTGTGTATACTCTAGTTTTTTCAGCCATAAAGTTGTCATCGTACAGATCGTTTTGCAGTATCTTATTGTACGATTCTGCTTTTTTTCATTTCTTGATGGTACTATGTTTCTTTTACAACAAGGCGAAACATTAAAGCAGATAAAACAAATGTTAAGAACAAATATTCTATTGAAATAAATATCAATCATTTGAAATAAATTCAAGAGATTCGGATTGCATTTAATTCATTCTAAGATGGAGCTCGTCTAAAAAGAAACTCTGTCTACCTAGTTATATGAGAGACTAAGTCTATTCAAAATTTTATTTTGCTCGTTTGATGACGTGGCATATCCTTTTGTCTATCAAGTCTTCAGACTTGCTATTCCTCAATGAGTTATAAGGATCTCCGTCTGGTGACGTGGCGGTTAGACCTCATCTACTAGATTACTTTATTTTTCAATTCATTTACTTCTACTAATTACTTCCATCTGCTTACGTGGCAAGATGGACACGCTTATTATCAAGTCTTTGGACTTTCTGTATCTAACAAGTTATTTTGTATTCATCTAGCAAACACTTAGAGCCTCGTCTACTTAAGAAAGTCAGTCTACTTAATTAAATAACTAAGTAACTTTACCAAAGTATTTGAGCAGCCCGCCTACAGGGGTGGACGCGTATTTTTCAATTAGAACTTATCCCATGTTTCTTTTACTTATATGTAAATATTCCTGCATAACTGAAAGCACATGTTAGATCTCAACTAATACTTTGCCAAGCAAATTTAATCCTTTGGTTAGCATCAAAACTTAGAGATTATTAAATCCAAAACCACTTTGGTTCCAACAATCTCCCCCTTTTGATGATGACAAAACTAATTAAATTTGAAAAGAAAAGTCTAAGAGAGCTTGCAGGGCTCCCCCTAAGACAAAACATTCAAATACTTAAGCAGAATAAGCATATGAAAATCAATTGCATGCAATATATATATATATATATATATATATATATATATATATATATATATGGGAATAAACATAGGTATCAGAGCAGCAGATATCAAACCAAATAAGTAAACATAAGTATATCAGAGCAATTTAGCAACTAGAAAAGAATATTCAAATGCAAACACATAAGAGCTTTTCAGGAACAAACTTTATATAAATAATTCTCTTTTCTTTTCTTTCTCCCCCTTTTTGTCATCAGCCAAAAAGTAAAAGGAGAGGACCATCATTGTCAGTACAAAAGAAGGAAAATAATAACAAATAATAAAGGCTAAGCAGAAGGAGGTGGTGGAGGAGGAGGGTTCTGAGTTTGACTCTTCTTCAAGTCCATGAGAAATTCAAGTATTTTATTCACAACCTCTAAGGTTGGAGCCATTGAGGTATGAACTTGCTGATGAACATCCTCCTTGATCTTTTCAGCTATCTTTTCAACTTTCCCATTTACTAATTTGCCAACCCTTTCATCAACCAGTTTTCCAAGAACTTCTTCAATATTAGATAGCAGAGTTTGTTGCCTTGAGCTTTCTGCAGACTCTTGAAAAGTGCTAAGAGTTCTTGACTGATCTTCAGGGTGCATTACAACCAGTGCCAAAGGTTGAGAAGATTGTCTTTCTGATGAGCTTTGTTGGTGACAGGATTCAGCAGTATCTTCTAAATTATCAGGAATGATAATTTGACAATTTTCCTCATCAACGATTTCATCTGTGATAAACTTTGGAGTAGGTTTGGGTTTAACTGTGGTTTCCTTTGCCCATCGAATAGGGTAGATAAACTCCACATTCCTACTGTTAATTGGAAGTCCCCAAAGGTCTTTATAAATCATATATCTGAAGTGTGAGAGACCACACTTTCCTCTGACCTTGGGAATATCTTCCTTTTCTTCTTCAGATAAACCAGAGGAAGATGCCTCTCTGGTGCAGTGAATTATGTGAGACTTCCAGAAGTCAACAACTCTGTGCTCATTGATCAACTCAATGGATTCAGTATTTAGAAGGAAATCCAACATTGAGTAATCAAAAGTCTCTTGATCAAGATCAAGCAATGCTGACTCAGCTTCAGGCATCACTCCCTTGAATCTTTTGTTCTTCGGGTCCTTGTCCTTATTAAGATCCAACATTGGCAATCTCGGACATATCCTGTAGGGCTTGATTCCAATCCTGGTTGCTTCATTATGCCTCAGCCAGGATGGAGGGATTGCAGCTCTATCAGCTCTAATTTGACTGAACTCCCACTTCAGCATATCATAGCAGAGCTGATCCAAAAACAAGTCAGGAGCCCTCCCATAGATTCTGGGATGCTCAAAGGACACCCATTTTGTGCCCCTTGGCATGATCATGGGGACATGCTTAGATGATCTTGCCCCCTTTTAGGAATAGTAGGAAGATTTTTCCTAATGGGGTCAGTCTCCCAGACGGGTATAATGTGTCTCTCAACTCCAATAGTGAGTGGTATGAATGGAGGAGTTTTGACAAGGTTTGGGTAAATTTTCTTGGGGGGGAATTTAGCTAAGGGTAGGTGAGTGACTAAAGGCCCTAAGTCATTGTGCATTTGAGAAGGCACATTCTTGATTAATTGACACTCAGGGTGAGGTAGGTAGAGGGGTTCAACAGATTGGCTAACTTCTTCCTCATATTCAGGTAGAGGATACCATCAATCTGGAATGTGTTCTGTTTTAGGTTGGTGAGAATGAAACATAATTTTTCATTCCCTTTTTACCTTGGCCCAATCCTCAGATTTGCCATTGTAAAGGACAAGTTGGGGTAAGGGGAGGAAATAGGGTTCTCAGAGGTTTCGGCAAAGGTGCACCAAGGGAAATGCCATCATCTGGTTGATTTAACCAGGTATCATCGGCTTGTGAAGTGGTTATTTGTGTTGGTTGTGGTGAAAAAGGTGTGGGAATATACACGTCATCTGGAGTCGAGACAGGCATATCATCTATCCTAGTTTCTAAAGTAGACACTAGGGCTTCTACAGCTAATTGGACAGGATCATTAGCAAAGATGGATACCTTAGGAGTCTTAGTCGACCTAGCTTTTCTTGCTGGTTGCCTCCTTGGTTTAGTTGGCATAGGCATAACGGCCTCAGCAGCAGCAACAGAGGTTTTCTGCTTCTTCAGAATAGAACTGATAGAAATGCTATCCTAATCAGCTTCCTCATCTTCATTATGAGAGAGGATAATTTTTCTTGGCCTCGTTACAGCAGGGGCATTAGAAGGCTCCCTGATAGCAATCACACTTGCTGGCCTCTTGGGGGCAGGCTTCCTTATAGCAATGGTCTTCTGCCTAGTTACCCTTTTAACCCCTAGGACTTCAGTATTATTCTGTTCAACCATCTATTCTTTAGCCATCATTAATTCCTCAGTCTTAGACATTGCAGCAGCATCATAGGTACTGAGGTTCATGTTGGCTATGTTCATCTTTCCAAAGTCTGCAACAGACATTGGTTTATCAGTCAATAACCTAGCTTGCTCCTCAAGAGTCTAAGCAGCAAGAAACTCATGTACTCCTTGAGCCTTGAAAATCTTTGAGTGAAGATGGCATAAAAGAAGTTTAGAGAGTCTTTTCTTGTTCATTACGGTGTCTCTGAATCTTCCATATAGGATTCTTGGAAGATTGATTCTTGTTTCTGTGAGAAGATGACAGAGACAGAACTTGTGAAGAGATGAGAGGTTGTCCTTGGATCCAACCTTGTGAAGCACCACCTTGTTGAGAAGTTGGTGAAGGATACGAACGATGTCCTTCATTTCAACAACCTTCCAAGAGGTAGTCCTGACTGTATCCTCCTTCATGAGACATACTTCTATAGTCTCAGAGCCACCTAAGTCTTCTTCCCATGACTCGGTGAAGACTAGACCTACCTGAGCACAGAAGATTGCATCAGCAACAGTCTTCTCCGAGACTGTAATCTTCTTTCTTAACACTGTTGAGTAGAAATCAGTTTCAGTCAGTTGGATGTTTCTCCAGAATTCCCTGATTAGGTTGGGAAAGACAGCGACTTTCTCCGCGAAGAGTCCTTCCCACTTAGCTGCATTGACATATTTGCTTATGTCAAGATTGTAGTCTTTCAGCACACTAAGGTTAAAATGATGCTCTGTAGCTAAGTTGAGTTTGTCCACGTTGAAGGTTGAAGAAGCCATTGTAGGTGATCAAAGAGCTTAGGGTTTCAAAGCAGAGAGAGGTAAAGAGAGAGATAGCTCGAGAGGTTATGGAAGCGTAAAGTTTTTCTCAAAGGGAAAAGATTACTTTTGATGGAATTTTGAATATCAAATGTTTTTTTTAAAAAAAACTTTTGACATGACATGTCATTATGATAAAACGGCGTTGGTAACTTGGGACCATAAAAAGGTCTTGATGGGATTGATGGAAGTACTGACTCAGCAAAGAGAATAAAGGATAAATTTGCCTTGTGACAAAATAAATGATTTTATTAACACACAAAGAATATTTTTAATCATAGGCAGATGTGAACTCATCTGAAACTATACAATGGACGCGATAACCATTATCAGTGGACGCGTGCAATACATTATGCAATAGACGCACAGCTTCAAATATGTATTGGACGAGCATAGGTAATAGACGCAGGATTAGCAACACAAATTTCTCGAGGCTGGACGCCTAAACTAATCCACACATATCATATTAAGATGCTTCCTAATAAAGATAAATCTGTCCTCTGCAAGAGGTTTAGTAAAGATATCTGCCCATTGATGGTCAGTATCTACAAATTGAATATCAATCACACCTTTTTGCACATAATCCCTAATAAAATGATGTTTAATCTCTATGTGCTTAGCTCTAGAATTCAAAATTGGATTCTTAGATAGATTTATTGCAGTAGTATTATCACACAGAACCAGAATACTATTACAAATACATTGTAGTCCTCCAATTGATATTTGATCCAGAGAAGTTGTGAGCAGCAACTAGCTAGCAACTGACATATACTCAGCTTCAGCAGTTGATAAAGCAATAGTACTTTGTCTTTTGCTTGACCATGAGACAAGATTAGCTCTAATGAAGTGACATCCTCCACTAGTGCTTTTTCTTTCAATTATATCTCTAGCATAGTCAGCATCACAGAAACCAACTACTCTGTAATATTCATTTTTCTTAAAGCACAAACCAAGATTAGTAGTACCTTTTAAATATCTAAAAATTCTCTTAACAACTGATAAGTGAGATTCTCTAGGATCAGATTGAAATCGAGCACATAAACATACACTGAACATAATATCAGGCCTAGACGCAGTAAGATATAAGATAGATCCTATCATACCTCTGTATACCTTTTGGTCTACATTTTTCTCTTTATCATCTTTGTTCAGTATGGAGGTGGGGTGCATAGGAGTATTCATTGGTTTACAATCATCCATCTTAAACTTCTTCAGAAGTTCTTTTGTATACTTAGTTTGGTGGATGAGCACCTCGTCCATGGTTTGTTTTACTTGAGTCCAAGGAAGAATTTGAGTTCTCCCATCATGCTCATTTCAAACTCTTTCTAAATTAACTTAGAGAATTCTTTGCATAGAGACTCATTAGTACTACCAAAAATAATATCATCAACATATATATGTACAACTATGAAATTAGGCTTAATGGATTTTCTAAATAAGGTTGTATAAACCTTTCCTCTATTGAATCCATTTTTCATAAGAAATGAACTTAGTCTATCATACCAAGATCTAGGAGCTTGCTTAAGACCGTCCAAAGCTTTCTTAAGCTTATATACATGTTCAGGATGGGTTTCACACTCAAAGCCCAGAGGTTGCATAACATAGACTTCTTCATTAATAAAGCCATTTAGAAAAGCGCTCTTAACATCCATCTGAAAAAGCATAATACTATGATGTGCAGCGAATGAAAGTAGAATTCTAATAGCTTCTAATCTAGCAACAGGTGCAAAGGTTTCAGTATAATCTATACCTTCTTCTTGAGAGAAACCTTGAGCAACAAGTCTTGCTTTGTTTCTGATTACCTTACCATTTTCATCAAGTTTGTTACTGTAAACCCACTTTGTTCCAATCACTGATTTGTCTTTGGGCAGTGGAACCAAAGTCCAAACATCACTTCTTTCGAACTGATTGAGTTCTTCTTGCATGGCTAGAATCCAACCATCGTCCAGCAGAGCCTCGTCTACTGTCTTTGGTTCCAACTCAGAGACTAGTGCAGAATTGTCTTGTTCTCTAAAGGTTGATCTGGTTCTTAGCTTGTCATTGGGATTTCCAATGATCTAATCTTGTGGATGATAATTCTTGAAGTACCAAGATTTTCGAACTATATCATGTTGAGAAGTGGAGGTTTCTGGTTGTTGTGTGGGGTCATCTTCTTGATCATCAACTTTTATCTCAAGTGAGTCTCCTGGATTGCTTAGATCAAGATCTGCAAAAGCAGGATAGGTCTAATGTATATTCTGTTCTGAATGTAACAGGCAGCATTCACAGCTTCAGCCCAATAGTGTCTAGGGACAGAATTGTCATTGCATATATTCCTAGACATCTCTTGAAGAGATATGTTCTTTCTCTCTACCACACCATTTTGCTGTGGTGTTCTTGGTATTGAGAAGTTGTGAAGGATAACACTCTCTTCACATAACTTATGAAATAGCTCATTTTCAAACTCTCCCCCATGGTCACCTCTGGTTGAAGTGATACACATACCTTTTACATTATGTACACGTTTGCAGAATAGAGAAAAGACCTTAAAAGACTCATCCTTGTGAGTTAGGAACACAACCCATGTCCATCTAGTGTAATCGTCTACTATGACAAGACCATGTTTCTTACCACTGACAGAGGCAGTCCTTATTGGACCAAAAAGATCAAGATGTAGCAACTCTAGTGGTCTATTGGTACTAACAACATTCTTATATTCAAAAGAACATTTGACTTGTTTTCCCTTTTGAGATGCATCACAAAGAGCATCAGATTTGAACTTAAGGTTCGGTAGTCCTCTCACGAGGTTATGCTTGTTTAGCTTTGAAATTAATTTCAAGCTTGCATGACCTAGCCTTTTGTGCCAAATTCATCGCTCATCTTCAATGGACACTAGACATAAGACGCTTTGATTTGAGAGGTCCTCCAAGTCAATCTTGTAGAGATTGTTTTGCCTTTTTACAGTGAATAAAAGTGATCCATCATCTTTCTTGACAGTACACATGTTCTTATCAAAAGACACTGCATATCCACTGTCACATAATTGACTTATGCTCAGTAGATTATGTTTCAAGCTATTTACTAAAAGAATATTATCAATGGAGGGAAAAGGATGTTTGCCAATTTTACATATACCAATGATTTTCCCTTTCTGATTTCCTCCAAATGTGACCCAGCCACCATCTTTGGGCTTAAGGTTTTGGAACATAGACCTTTCTCCCGTCATCTGTCGTGAGCAGCCACTGTCCATGTACCAAGACATCTGTTTTCTTACTGTTGTTAAACAAATCTGCAACATGTATTATCTTATCTTTAGGTACCCAAACTGACTTAGGTCCTTTCTTGTTAGCTGTCACTGGACGAGTATGCTTAGCATGTTTATTGTGTATGCATCTAGATGTAATATACCCATTTTTTCCACATACTTTACAAAAGGAGCTAGACTTAGCTTTGGTATGTTTATTTGGAACTTTTGAAGCTCTATGATGTTTAAGTGGTTTTGAATTTTTGTAAGATGCGTCTTACTTCACTTTGTCATAACCAAGACCAGATTTATCATAAGGTGACCTAGAGTACCTTAAAATGAGGCTAAGCTTATCTGAGCCTCCTACAAGCTTTGACAGAGAATCAGTTAGATATGTTACATCTTATTTCAGTTTTGGAACTTCACAAGAAACATCAGGTTCACACACCATTTTGTCAGCTAGACTAACATTCATTGATTTTAGTATGTCGTTTTCATTTTTGAGGTTTTGTTTCTCAATGCAGACCCTATCATATTCTTTAGATAGTTTAGAAAACTTCTTTTTGAGACTCTTATATTCTCATGATAGTATAGATGACTCATGCAACAATTCATCAAAAGCATTTTGAAGAGTGGACGGGTCATAGTCCATTACCTCAGCATCAGTGTATTCACTTTCTGATGCAGTGTCTGCCATGAGAAAGATATTTGCCTCTTCCTCAGCTTCATTTTCTTCATATGAAGAAGACAGATCAAGATCCTCCCATGTGGCCATTAACCCTTTCTTCTTTTTGAAGAATTTCTTTTTGTCCTTTAGCTCTGGGCAGTCTGCTTTGAAATGACCAGGTTTCTTGCATTCAAAGCATAAGGGTGGACCTTTTTCCTTGGTGCCTGACTTCTCCTTGGAAAACTTTTTATTGAATTGCTTCCTTCAGAAACCACCTTTCTTTCTCCACATATGTTGAATCTTTCTAGAGATAAAGGATAATTCATCCTCTTCTGATTCTTCATTATCATCAGAAGATTCAGGCTCATCAGATGACTCAGCAGCTTTGATAACTTTTGATGAACTTGCTTTCTTTGCCTTAGGGCAATAGATTTTCCTTTTCTAGAGTTTTCTTCTTCATTGAGTTCGAGTTCATGAACCTTGACAGATCCTAGAAGCTCTTCCAGAAAGAGTGTATTCAGGTTTTTTGCTTCCTGAATAGCAGTTACTTTGGGTCTCCATTGCTTGGATTGACTTCTCAGGATTTTTTTGACATGATCTCTATTTTCATAGATTTTTCCAAGAGATCTGAGACTGTTGGTGATGGTTTGGAATATTCCAAACATTTGGTCTATTGTTTCATGTTCATTCATCTTGAACAGCTCATACTGATGAACCAACATGCTGATCTTGGATTCCTTAACTTGTGAGGAACCCTCATGAGCTAGGGCAAGAGTATCCCATATTTCTTTAGCAGTATTGCAGCTGTGAACTTTGTCATGTTCAGATATGGTGATGGCACACATCAAATAATGCTTAGCTTTAAGATTGAGTTGATGCTTTGCCTTTTGGTCTGTTGTCCAGTCTGCTCTAGCAACAACAGCTCCATTTTCATTTCTGGGTTCGATATAACCAGTTTCTATGAGCTCCCAGATATATAGACTTTGTGCATCCAAAAAGGCCATCATCCTCTTCTTCCAGTAGTCATAATCAAAACCATCAAAGAGAGGATGTTTGTTGATAGCTTGTCCTTCTGCATCCATGGTTGTTGGATCGTACTCCCTCAGAACTTGCTAGATGCTCAACCCTTTCGAGGTTGAGCTCTGATACCAACTGAAGTTGACACAGGCAAACACAAGAAGGGGGGTTGAATTGTGTTTGTTAATAATTTTCGAAAACAACCTTTAAAACAGTTTATGCACTCAAAGAGATTTGAAACAGAAGTACACACAAAGACAAAGATCCTTTTTAAAAGACTTTAACAAAAGCAATATCAAAACCTCCCAGTTAGTATAAGCAAATAAAACTGAAGTGTTTAGGGATATAAGATTTACGCAAGAGATTTTATCCTGGTTCACTCTCTTCCAACCAAGAGCTACGTCCAGTCCCTTCGACTTGAAGGATTTATCCACTAGTTCTCCAAATAGATTACAGCCAAGTATTCAAAACCTCTCCAGGCTACAAGTATTCCTTTCTTACCAAGCCTCTTCAGGCTCTAACTCTAACAAAGAGATTCGATGTTTGATCTTCTTAACTCACTATGTGTGAGAGTATGACAGTTTAAGATCAGTTGAATATTACAACAATATTCAAACTAAAGAATACAGACTCTTGCTCTTGAAAGAATAATGGAATGAGTGTTTATCAATTGGCAAAAGTTCAGCTAGCAATATTGTGCAGGCCAGAGTTATTCTTCAGTATCTGAGGTCTTCAATTTATAGTGACATTCTTATTCACTTGTATTTCTCCAACGGTTACTTTGAATAATCCCGTTTGGAGATAGCATTTAATGCATGATATCCGTTGTGACTGATAGCTTGATTGCAGCTATACTGAATAGTACTCTTGGTTATCAAGGTAGCATGAATTTGGAGGTTCACTCCTCTGAGTATTGCAGTTTGAGCACTTGTTGTTCCTCTTTTGTGTATAATCCAGCTTTTTCAGTCATAAAGTTGTCATCGTACATATCGTTTTACAGTATCTTTTTGTACGATTTTGTTTTTTGCTTTTCTTGATTGTACTATGTTTCTTTTACAACAAGGTGAAACATTAAAGCAGATAAAACAAATATGAAGAACAAATATTCTAATGAAATAAATATCAATCATTTGAAATAAATATAAGAGATTCGGATTGCATTTAATTTATTCAAAGATGGAGCTCGTCTAAAAAGAAACTCCGTCTACTCATTCATATGAGAGTCCAAGTATGTTCTATATTTTACTTGGCTCGTCTGATGACGTGGCATATCCTCATATCTATCAAGTCTTCAGACTTGCTATTTCTTAATGAGTTTAAAAGATCTCCGTCTAGTGATGTGGCGGTTATAGCTCATCTACTAGATTACTTTGTGTTTTAGTTCATTTTCTTCAACTAATTACTTCCGTCTGTTTACGTGGTAAGATGGACGCGCTTATTTTCAAGTCTTTGGACTTGCCGTATCTAACAAGTCATTTAGGTATTTATCTAGCAAATATTTAAAGCCTCGTCTACTCAAGAAAGCCAGTCTACTTAATTAAATGACTAAGCAACTTGACCAACGTACTTGAGCAACCCATCTACACGGGTGGACACCTATTTTATAATTTGAACTTATCCCAAGTTTATTTTACTTATTTTAAAGTGTTCCTGCATAACTGAAAGCACGTGTTAGATCTCAACTAACACTTTGCCAAGCAAATTTAATCCTTCTGTTAGTATCAAAACTTAGAGATTATTAAATCCAAAACCACTTTGGTTTCAACATAAGGATCTCCGTCTGGTGACGTGGCGGTTAGAGCTCGTCTACTAGATTACTTTATTTTTCAGTTCATTTACTTCTACTAATTACTTCCGTCTGCTTACGTGACAAGATGGACGCGCTTATTATCAAGTCTTTGGACTTGCTGTATCTGACAAGTTATTTTGGTATTCATCTAGCAAACACTTAGAGCCTTGTCTACTTAAGAAAGTCAGTCTACTTAATTAAATAACTAAGTAACTTTACCAAAGTATTTGAGCAGCCCGTCTACAGGGGTGGACCCGTATTTTTCAATTAGAACTTATCCCATGTTTCTTTTACTTATATGTAAATATTCCTGCATAACTGAAAGCACATGTTAGACTCAACTAACACTTTACCGAGCAAATTTAATCCTTTTTTTAGCATCAAAACTTAGAGATTATTAAATCCAAAACCACTTTGGTTCCAACTCTTCTTCGACTCGATCACCCTCGTCGCCTCTGGTGGCTTCCCTTCTCGCGACGGCGCCGCCCTTGGATCCGCGTCTGGTTGGCCATGGGTGCCATGGAAACTGGTCAAACTCATTAGGGTTGAGCCTCTCATGAAGTGTTTTTTGGGCTTCTTCTATTATTGTCTTTTTGTTTGTCTTGGGTCTTGCTATCAGCATATTTGGGCAGTATTTTTTATTTTATTTTTGGCCCTTCTTTCTAGTTGGATTAGTTTTTTTTTGGGGCTGAAGTTATGGACTTCTGTAACACCCCATTTTTCGTAAATAAGGTTACTTCTTTCATATATGTTATATATATGTTTGTATATGCTTGTTTTTTATGCTTAAGTTTATGTTTGGGGGAAGTTTAGCCTTAGAAAGGTTCAATCCTTTTAGAGTCCAAGTAACTTGTTTAACCGTTTTGGGCACATCTTGAGTTCTAGATGTCCGATCGAGGTGATCCTTGTGGCGTTGGAAATCTAAGAGAATTATATACAAGTCTTATTTCAGGTGTTTTGGCCAATTCGACTTTTTTGGCCTCTCCCCACGAGCATTTGTTCACCCCACGAAAATCTGAAATTCAGCTTGCGCATTCGGGTTTGCCCCACGAATCCAGATGACAAAAATTGGTTCTCTGACTCGCCCCACGAAAGAGAGTTCGCCCCGCGAATACGTACAGAACAAGAAAATGAGTTTTAGGTTCTTTTTAAGTCCAAATCATTTTCCAACCCGTTTTTAACCCCTAAAACACGATTTAAACCATAGTCTATCACGCCTCAACACTCAGAGCTGCCTCCCTTCACTTTTTCTCTCAATTTCCATCAACTGTCTCTATAAAAATCTCTCTAAAGGTAATCCGTTCTCGCACCTTTCTTCACCATTCTTTGATAGGAGAACATCGCTGCGAAGACGTGATCATCGTATTCGTTGTTTAAACCTTCAAACAAGGTAAGATTTGTACACCTCGTCCCTCCCATTCTTTTCCCTTTTGTTTTTCTTGGCTTAAGAGTCTAATTAAGGTGTTTCCTTGTTCTTGAGGTCGTAGATAAGTGCTCGTGAGACGAGACCCTAGAGGACCCTCTTTCTTCTTTTGAAACGCGAACCACATATCAAGTATGGGGAGAAGGAATAGTATGAGTATATAGGCTTGGGGGTAGCGTAAGACGAAGGGTTACCCATGACCCTTTTCCTTGTTAACATGTTTATATGGTTAAGTGTTGTTGATGATTGTCTGTTGTGATAATAATATTGGTATGAATGTTCTTATTATTAGTTGATGTTTGTTATGAATATGTTAATGTTGTGATGCCATGATTATGATGAGTACGATGCTATTGACTGTTGTTTGTGTTGTACTCTTTATGAGTGATAATTGTAGAGGATGTTAAAGCCAAAAATGATGTTAAGACGTTAAAATACGTTAATGATAATAATGAGAATAAACGGATGTTTCTCCCAGTTGTTCATAAGACATGAATATAGTGTGAGAGTTAAGGTTATGTTCATAGGGCTTAGTTAAAGACCCTAGGATTGATTAGTGAGTGTTCTAGGAACATTAATAATGAAGCTATGATTAAAGGATTAATTCTCCATGATGATAAGAATGAATATTAATGAAGAACAGTTAAGATTAATGAAGTTGATGATCAATGGATTAGTAAAAGCCAATATGTTAAATCTGTGAACTATCCCAAGGATTTGGGAAAGGCTTTCTGGCCCTTTCTGCCCAGATCAGTACGGCCACGCTCCACTGAGCACGGTCGTGCTTAACAAGAAGCACGCCCGTGCTCCAATTTGAAACCCAGAGCAGGGCGCGCATTTGAGCACGCCAATGCTCAGCAGGCAGCACGATCATGCTTGCCTGCAGGTCCAGTACGCTCGTGCTAAGGGTGAGCATGCCCGTGCTCACCTGATCAGAACAGAAACCAGAATGTTGAAATAGGGGTTTTCACCCCAAACGCTTAAAAGACTTAATAAGATACCAACGGAACATGAATACCAAAGACAAGTGATAAGATGTTGTACCTTGGTAGCCTAGTGTTCGCTCCAAGTGATAACATGTTGTACCTTGGTATCCTGGTGTTCGCTCCAAGGGGGCCTTGATGCTTGATGGTCAAGGTGTTGAGCTCTGGTGCTTAATGTCCAGAGTGTTGTTAATGCTTAAAAGACTTAACGATGAACGTTAAACGATAATCCTCGATAGTCTAGTGGTCGAGGTATTGATGGTGACAAAACTTGGGTAGCCTATGGACCCAAGCGGAGGTGGTGGTTGTGGTTGTGTGATATTTGCCATGCATTCACGCATCGGAGATGTTGATTGGAGGTTGTGCAACGTAGAGGAGGTTGTCCGAGAGTAAGACGATCTGGCCGTCCGCGAGATTCGTCCGAAAGGGAATCAAGTATACACCATGGTGGCAGAACCGAGAATAAGATGTGTCGGCTGTCCTAGGGGTCCACCCATGGTTTGGTGGATTGCCACAAAGTTGGTGCTTATTGGCCAATGTGGAAATGTAACCCCAAAGTTGGCATCCTGAGTTAGTTTGGATCCAAGTGCATAGTAGAGGAGTGGAGCATAACTGCATTGCATGGTATACACGTTATATGATGATGATTGTTATGATATTGCTGTTTGATATAACATGCTTGTTTAATGTATGCTCGTCTTGCTAACTGCTTCCTTGCCGTTATATTCATATATATGTTTCTTACTCCCTATCTCTATGTTTATTGTTTGTGGCATGTATCGTTTATGCAGAGGTCTATCTATAGCCAGTTGAGGATTGACTCTGAGGAGCTGCGACTCGTAGATAGGATTTCCCATTTTCAGTAGTTGTTTAGTTGTTTTCAGTTATATCCGTGTTGTTTTATCGAATTGGTTATACCAGCTCTGTAGTGTGACATCGGGGTTGGGTTCGTTTATGGTTTTGTTTTATGTTATGTTTTCTTTATAAACATGTTTTGGTTATTTCCGCATTATGTTACAATGCGGTAGTATCTGCCCGGTTTTGATAATTATATATATAAGTGGTCGCGCTGTCGCGCACGCGCCAAAAAGCGAGCGATTTACAAAATATGTAGATAGGGAGCGACAACTCGGATATCGTCTCACAAGGACTCTTGACTTGTTATTTATCACAAAAATCAGTTTTTGGGGGGGTTTGGTTTGAAGTTCAATTAAGGAAAACAAAGCAATAAACAGAGCAGTTTAAGAGATTAACAAATAAACTAAAGTGATTAACCTACTGTTCTCGATTTCCCAACTATCATCGGTTCATGTAAATTCCAAGCCCTAAGTAGATTCTAATCCCCTTTCGGTTGTAGCAACAATTAACAAACAAAATCACTACTACAGATATATGTTCCTATTCCTGAATTAAACAAACGGGGTTAAGCCCTCATGAACTAAACGAACATGAACGAACACACGCGAATTAAACAAACGTGATTCAATATAGGAACATAACATCGTCGAAAGAAATCAACACAACACTATACACTCCTGAATTAAACAAACAGAAATATATAGCATATCATTGAAAAGGGAAAAGCCAACAAAATAGGAATTACAGAACCTCAAGTGTAGTGGAAATCGATTACAGTAGACTAATCTATGAAAATTAGTTCTCCATGGAAAAACAAAACACACAAAATATGTAAAAACAAGGGAGAATCCAAAAAATTCTTCCAATCTGCCCAGAACAGCCATTTATAGTATTCAAGAATTGCGCCTACTCGCGAGGCGAACCATCACTCTCGAGGCGAGTATTATGAACAGTCTATAACGTTTGGTCTTCTCGCTGGGTGAAGTACTGCTCGCGTGGCGAGGAATGGAAGAGTCATGGCTTCTGGTATTCAGTCTCGCGAGGCGAGACATCGATCCGCGAGGCGACACAGAATGGGTTGCATTTCTCTGGAACAGTCAGCCTTCAGGTTCGCGAGGCCAGAATAGTATTCGCGGGGCGAGCCAGAGAGGATGACATTTTTGCTGTTCAGCTGGCTTTCAGGTTCGCGAGGCGAGAAGACTCTCGCGGGGCGAACACCTCCAGGATTGGAATTTTCTCTGTTTCTTTATTCCCTGACTTCTAACTTAACCTGAAAACAATAAAATAGTCATAAGTGCTTTATTTGACTCAAAACTAGCTAAATTAACCTAAAACTACTTTAGAGACTCAAAACCTTGCTTGAGGACAATCTAATCTAATTTGGGGGAAAATGAGATATAATTAGAACAAAACCCTGGTCATACTAGCCATAAAACTAGATGAGCCGGAGGCTTATCAAAATACCCCAAACTTAAACTTTGCTTGTCCCCAAGCAAACTACAACTCTTAAATAAAAAAGACTCAAGACATGGCAAGCTTAAGGGATTCAATTAACTTTGCACAAATTTCAAGCAATTCACCAAAATAATTTTTCCTTCAATGTTCCCCCCTTTCAAACAAAGCAATCCCCACAATCCTTTATTCTGAACATTTGAGAATTTCATCATTCAAACAATCATCAATCTAAGCAGGGGATCCAAGTTACACACAAGAGGGAGATCACCAAATTCAGACAACTGCCTTCCTCACAAGGGAGTTTAGTGTTTCACTCAATCGCTCAGTTTTTGTCAGGCAATCAACAATTCACTCAATTCACCTTTCAGAAGCACTTCCCATAAATTTGATTTTCATCTCCAAATGATTCCCACAGAAAACATGCATGCAACATCAAAAGGTCTTTTAAGGTTGTAATGGGGCTTGGCTAAGGGTAGGATATACAAAGGAGCTAGGCTTAAGTCCCTAGGAACTAAGAGAGCATGAAACACTTCAAAACATTGAAATTCCACTCAAGTTCCTTTTTCCATTTTTCTTTATGCTTTGGGTGACTACAACCTCTTTTCTTTCAATATCCTTTTTGAAATTTTTGTACTTTTTATTTCTTTTTTTTTCTTTTCATTCTTTTTTTTTCTTTTTGCTTTTCTATTCTTGGCTCCAGCCTTTTTATTATATTTTTTTTTCTCAATCCCAAACAACACATTACACCTTGTAGCCACCCCAAACTTAGTTTCTTGCAACCATTCTCTTGTCAAGATTCCATGATCTCCTAATCCTAAGATCGGGTTAACATGGTTTTCCAGATTTTAGCTTATAACATAAGGTTATCAAGAATTAACAGGCTAATTAGGCTCAAAGGGGCTAACTAAGGAACATGCATTAGGGATGGTTATTTTAGGCTAAGTAGTTATTTACAAAGAAAATGCCTAAATCATTTGAAGCAAACATATAAACATGCAAACCATAAAGAGATTCAAGCAAATTCAGGAAAGTGCAACTTAAAAGTGATTTCACACAGTTTAAAACATGTTGGAGGCTCAAAACCTCACCTGAACATTTTTGCAAATTGTTTGACCGAGATTCTATCCCTAGTGTGTGTTTCCTATCACCCCAAACTTATCATAAATCATGCCATCATAACAAAATATCTCAAAGTTCAGTTTTCAATCACATGGGGATCACTTTTCAAAACCAAAATTTTTTCAACATAGGGGGAATCATCACATAAATCATGCAAGCAATCTGTGCCAAATCAATCAAAACCAATCAAGCTCACCAACCAAAGACTGACACAATTTATTCAAGAGCTAAAAGAAAAACAAGACAAAACACAAAAACAATCAATCTGTTCCCTCCCCCACACTTAAAACATACATTGTCCCCAATGAAACAACATAACTATAAAATCAGAGTGAGGGAAAGGAAGGGTGTTCCCTGATCAGGTGGCAGTGTAGGTAGGAGCTTCCGCCTGGATCCCATTGCTTGTAGCATAAGGCCAAAGAGAGAGTTCATTCCATGGTCCCATAACTTGCAGCCTTGATATAGGAGTGAGCACTTGACAATGATGGTGACCTTGCCCAATGCGGCGGACTCATCACTTCCTTTTGGGTCAAAGATGACCGCTTTCTTAGCAAAGTCCTCCCAATAAAATTGGGGTTCAACCCCTTGAACTGGCCATGGTGCAAAATCCAGTCCCTCTGGTGTTTCCACAGGGGAAGGTGGCAGATAGGTAGGGAGGGTCTCCGGTGCTGCTTCATCTCCTGTACGTTCTTCATTCACTGTGCTGGCAAATCCATCACCTGCTATACATGCAGCAATCTCAGCACACACCACACAATGGTTAGTGTTAGTACAATCAGGACATGAAGAAATATCATCAAAGCCAGAAATAAATGGAAAATTAGAAACAAGGTCCTCATGGGTGTCATCAATAATCTCAGAGAGCAACTCTATTTGGAAAACGGAGTGCTCTTCCAATGGATGTTTCACAGCATCAAAGATGTTAAACTTTGCCACAATATCACCAAACTCCATAGACATGGTCCCATCATCAACATCAATCTTAGTCTTAGCTGTCTTCATGAACGGTCTGCCCAGGATTATTGGTGATCTACTTGAATTTGTCTCTCCTGCCATGTCTAGGATGTAGAAGTTCGCAGGGAAGATCAACTCATCAACTTGTACCAGCACATCTTCTACCATTCCCATGGGGCGAGCACTGGTCCTGTTGGCCAACTGGATAGTGAGACCTGTATACTGCAAGGGACCAAGATGAAGGTTATTGAAAATAGAGGTGGGCATGACATTTATGGAGGCTCCCAAATCCAACATGCAATTTTCAAATCTGCTGTCCCCAATAGTGCATGGAATAGTAAAAGTGCATGGATCCTTGTACTTCTGTGGTAGTGCCTGAGTAGGGGGCAGAACTTTTCCGTGCGGGGCTTAGACTGGATAAGAGTGAAACATTTCTTCCCAAATTAACTCTCTCATTACTCTTCAACTTCCTCTTGTTGGTGCATAAATCCTTCGGAAATTTAGCATACTTAGGCACCGCTTGATCACATCTAGAAGAGGAATATTTACTGATCACCTTCCAACACATCTAAAATTTCCCTCTCCTTGTCTTCACCACCAATCTTCTTATTTTTCTGTACTCTGTGTGGGAAGGGGATCGGTGGTATGTACACTTTCTCAACTTCAACATCAACTGAAGGCTCAGGAGTTACCTCAACAGTTTCTTCATTTTTTTCAGACGCTGCCTCAACAACTCTTCCAGATCTCAGAGAAATGGCACTCACATTAGGATTGGAGACATTGGGATTTATCACTGTTTGTGCCGGCAGTTGACTTGATCTTTGAGCTTGCTGTATGTTATTTATGGAGGTGGCAAGCTGTCCAACCTGTGTCTCTAAATTTTGAATGCTAGCATCCGTTCGCTGCTGAGATTGACCAAACTGTGTCTTCAAACTGTGAATGCTAGCATCTGTTCGCTGCTGAAACTGTGCCTGTGAGGCCTGGAACTGTGCAAATTGCTGCTGAAACTGGTGAATCTGTACATTTATTTGTCCAGTTATTTGTGAAGTCATTTGCTTGAGCATGGGGAAGGTTCGGAAGGTGCAGAAGTGGTCACTTGAGGAGGATTCTGAGGTGCTGCCATCGGTTGTTGTTGGGATGAGTTCCCATACCGAAGGTTAGGATGATTCCTCCAATTGGGATGGTACCTATTTGTGGAGAGGTCAGGAGTGTTGTACCGGTTTTGACTGTTGCCTTGATTGTAAGGATAGACTACATAAGCTTGAGACATATCAGTAACTGACCCTTCCTTCGGAATGGAGAATGCATCATACGGGTGCTCAGGAGAACTGCACATGCCACATAACCTTGCAGGCTGAACCCTATCCATTGCCAATTGCCTTACAAAAGAAGTGAGCTCATCCATTCTATTCTCAAGGGCCTGGTTGGACGAAGAGCTATGGACCTCATTCACACCCCTTGTCTCAACAAAATTTCTCCTGGTAGTAAACTGCTGGGAGTTCAGTGACATATTTTCAATTAATTGCTTGGCAGCAGCTGGAGTCTTATCAACAAGTGCTCCCCCACTAGCAGCATCCAAAATATTTCTATCCATCGGTAGTAACCCTTCATAAAAATACTGGATAAGAAGTTGCTCAGAAATCTGATGCTGAGGGCAACTGGATACCAACTGCTTGAATCTCTCCCAATATTCAGCCAATGACTCATTTCCTTGTCTAATGCCACATATTTCCTTCCTGATTGATGCAGCTCTGGAGGCAGGAAAATATTTCTCTAAGAAGAGCTTCTTCAAATCGTTCCAGGTGGTAATAGAGTTTGGCTCAAGATATAACAGCCAATCCTTTGCAGCTCCCTGCAGTGAGAACGGGAAAGCTTTCAGCTTGATGTGATCCTCAGTTACTCCCTCTGGTCTCAAGGTTGTAGAGAAGACAACCTGGAATTCCTTCAAATGCTTGTGTGGATCCTCACCTGCAAGACCACTAAACTTTGGCAACAAGTGAATGAAACCAGATTTTAATTCAAAAGGAGTAACAGCACCAGAATATTCAATACACAAGTCATTATAATTAACATAAGGGGCAGCAAGCTGTCTTAATGTCCTTTGGTCACCCATGTTTTCAAGAACAGTTTTAGAATTAGAATCACCACTAGTGCTAGCCCGAATTTCTCTACGGCGTGTGTGCAGTGTTCTTTCAATTTCAGGATCAAAATCACACAATTCAGGGCAAGTAGACCTAGTAGCCAGACCAATTCAAAACAAAAACGAAAATAAAAGAAAAAGAAGAAAAAATGTGAAAATAACAAACAAGAGTCCCGAACGGCGCGCAATTTTTGGTCACTTGCACAAGACGCCAAAAAAAAGCGAGCGATTTACAAAATATGTAGATAGGGAGCGACAACTCGGATATCGTCTCACAAGGACTCTTGACTTGTTATTTATCACAAAAATCAGTTTTTGGGGGAGTTTGGTTTGAAATTCAATTAAGGAAAACAAAGCAATAAACAGAGCAGTTTAAGAGATTAACAAATAAACTAAAGCGATTAACCTACTGTTCTCGATTTCCCAACTATCATCGGTTCATGTAAATTCCAAGCCCTGAGCAGATTCTAATCCCCTTTCGGTTGTAGCAACAATTAACAAACGAAATCACTACTACAGATATATGTTCCTATTCCCGAATTAAACAAACGGGGTTAAGCCCTCATGAACTAAACGAACATGAACGAACACACGTGAATTAAACAAACGCGATTCAATATAGGAACATAACATCACCGAAATAAATCAAGACAACACTATACACTCCTGAATTAAACAAACAGAAATATATAGCATAGCATTGAAAAGGGAAAAGCCAACAAAATAGGAATTACAGAACCTCAAGTGTAGTGGAAATCGATTACAGTAGACTAATCTAAGAAAATTAGTTCTCCACGGAAAAACAAAACAAACAGAAAATATGTAAAAACAAGGGAGAATCCAAAAAATTCTTCCAATCTGCCCAGAACAGCCATTTATAGTATTCAAGAACTGCGCCTACTCGCGAGGCAAACCATCACTCGTGAGGCGAGTATTATGAACAGTCTATAACGTTTGGTCTTCTCGCGGGGCGAAGTACTGCTCGCGTGGCGAGGAATGGAAGAGTCATGGCTTCTGGTATTCAGTCTCGCGAGGCGCGACATGGATCCGCGAGGTGACACAGAATGGGTTGCATTTCTCTGGAACAGTCAGCCTTCGGGTTCGCGAGGCCAGAATAGTATTCACGGGGCGAGTCAGAGAGGATGACATTTTTGCTGTTCAGCTGGCTTTCAGGTTCGCAAGGCGAGAAGACTCTCGCGGGGCGAACACCTCCAGGATTGGAATTTTCTCTGTTTATTTATTCCCTTGACTTCTAACTTAACCTGAAAACAATAAAATAGCCATAAGTGCTTTATTTGACTCAAAACTGGCTAAATTAACCTAAAACTACTTTAGAGACTCAAAACCTTGCTTGAGGACAATCTAATCTAATTTGGGGGAAAATGAGATATAATTAGCACAAAACCCTGGTCATACCAGCCATAAAACTAGATGAGCCAGAGGCTTATCAATAAGCATGTGCTTTCTCTCTTTTATATATATGTGTTATCATTTTTTTAATGCATGTGGGGTAGAGGGTGTCATATTTAGTGGTATCAGAGCAGTTCGACCCTGTCCTGACGTGGTATAAATCTGTTGCGAGTCTTCTGTGTGTTTTGTTTGAATTATCTATACTTGTTATAGATAATGATGCTCTAGTATTAAGAACTGTTAGACCTTCCTGGTTGGTTCCCTGTGTTTAACTGTTGTCTCGGGTAAATGCAGGAACCAATGGCAGGAAGAGGTAGGAACGGCCAAGCGATCGTCAATGCTTTGGCATTGCTCGCCAACGCCATAGGCCAGAACCAGAACAACAACAACGACGGACTAGCTGAGTTTCAGGGATTGGGCAAGTTCCAGCGAAACAACCCGTCTTCTTTTAAGGGAGCTTACGACCCAGAGGGAGATTTATTGTGGATGAGGGAGACTGAAAAGATCTTCCGAGCTATGGGATGTAGCTAACAACGGAAGGTCATCTTTGGGACCTTTATGCTAACAGAGGAGGCTGGACAATGGTGGGAGAACTGTCGTCAGTGTATCCAGGTCGAGGGTACCATGATCACATGGACTGTATTCAAGGACAGGTTTCTCGAGAAGTACTTTTCGGCGGATATCAAGGACAAAAGGAGATGGAGTTTCTAACACTGAAGCAGGGCAACATGTCAGCAGAAGAGTACGCGGCTAAGTTTGAGGAGCTCGTCCGTTACTATGCATTGTACCAGTATGTGGCGGAAGACCGCTCCAAGTGCTTAAAGTTTGAGGCCAGTCTGCATCCAGAAATCAAGCAGGCTATCAGCTACCAGCAGATCCGAGTCTTTTCCACCTTGGTGAATAAGTATCGAATCTTCAAGGATTCTTACAAGTCCGGGATCGCAAGCCGTAAGAGTTCATATGTACAAAGCAGTAAGGATGATGATCAGAAGGAAGAAGAAAGACAACGTCTGGCTACGATCGGTCGGGACTTCAAGAGGAATGGAAAGGAGCAGCGATTCTCAGTAGGTAAGCCTAAGGACTGGGATTCCTCTAGGTCTATCAGGTGTAGTAAATGTGGAGAAGGTCACTATACCTATCAATGCAAGGAGCCAGAAATCATCTGTTTCAAGTGTGGCAAGTACGGCCACTTCCGTCGGGACTACGAAGAAGAGGAGTCGGAGCCACAGAATGTTAGCAGGAATCAGAAGCCTCAAGTCAATCGACTGAAGACCACTGGGAGGGTCTACTCTCTTAGTGGAGCTGGAGTCTCTGAGTCCAAGGACTCAACCCAAGGTACGAACTTAATTGGTGAAACTTAACCAGTTGAGGTGATAGAAATTTCGAGGACCGAATTTTTATAAGAGGGGTAGAATTGTAACACCCCGTTTTTCATAAATAAGCTTAGTGCTTTCATATATGTCGTATATATTTTGTATATGCTTGTTTTTGATTCCTAAGTTCATGTTTGGGGGAAGTTTAGCCTTAGAAAGGTTCAATCCTTTTAGAGTCCAAGTAACTTGTTTCATCGTTTTAGCCATATTTTGAGTTCTAGATGTCCGATCGAGGTGATCCTTGTGGAGTTGGAAAGATAAGAGAATTATCTACAAGTCTTATTTCAGATGTTTTGGTCAATTGGACTGTTTTGGCACCGCGAGCATTTGTTCGCCCCGTGAAAATCTGAAATTCAGCTTTGCGCTTTCGAGTTCGCCCCGCGAATCCAGCTGACAGAAATTGGTTCTCTGGCTCACCCCACGAACGGGAGTTCGCCCCACGAATACGTGTAGAACCAGAAAACGTGTTTTAGGTTCTTTTTAAGTCCAAATAGTGTTCCAACCCGTTTTTAACTCCTAAACACGATCTAAACCCTAATCTATCACGCCCCAACACTCAGAGCTGCCTCCCTTCTCTTTTTCAATCAATTCCCGTCAACCGTCTCTAGAAAACTCTCTCAAGGTAATCCGTTCTCACACCTTTCTTCACCATTCTTTGATCTGAGAACATCGCTATGAAGACGTGATCATCGTATTCGTTGTTTAAACCTTCAAACAAGGTAGGATTCGTACACCTCGCCCTTCTCATTCTTTTCCCTTTTGTTTTTCTTGGACTAAGAGTCTAATTAAGGTGTTTCCTTATTCTTGAGGCCGTAGATAAGTGCTCGTGAGACGAGGCCCTAGAGGATCCTCTTTCTTCTTTTGAAATGTGAACCGCATACCAGGTATAGGGAGAAGGAATATTATGGGTATGTAGGCTTGGGGGTAGCGTAAGACGAAGGGTTACCCATGACCATTTTCCTTGTTAACATGTTTCACTAGTGCAGCAAGTGCTTTTTAAGTCAGTCAAAATTGATTTTTGACATCTGAATAATCCCGACGTTATTGGAGCAGTCGTTAAAAGTGTAACTTTTTACGTCAGTTCAAAACTGACGTTAGAAGTACACTTTTAACGTCAGTTGATTACATAAGGGACGTTAAAAGCCAAATTTTTTTTACAAAATAACTTTTAACGTCAGTTGTTTCATTCAACTGGTGTTAAAAGCTTAACGTTTAACGTCAGTTTTTTATTACGACTGACGTTAAAAGCTAAATTTTTTATTTAACGTCAGCTGTACTAAACAACTGACGTTAAAGGCTTTGTTTTTTTAAAAAAAAATTATGTTACAATATATCCCTTCCCTCAGCTATCCTCGCATTCATAGAAATGATCCGATCCAATGAAATGATCCAAAGAATCTAATATTTCACTTAAATTTCATTAATAAAATAAAAGTATATATATACAAAGGAACAAATGGGGGGATAAAAAACATACTAATTACTACACACCTACATATAAGTTTCTATAATAATTACTAACTACACATCTTCTATATACTCCTGAGGTATACTTGCAGGCAATCCTTTCTCTTTAGCATACTTGAAGAAAAATTTTGCAAACCGCGTCCTCAAGTCTTTGAACTCTTTATTGTTTAGAGGAGATTGGTCGTTGTTAAAAGCCTGCACGTGTTCAAATAAATGACGGTAACATTAATTAACGCAATGAAAATGAAAACTATAATATATAATTAAATAAGTTGTTTAATTAAGTATTATTATCCTCTTTAATCCTTCCATAATAGATGCGGAGACTATGTTCAGCATATGTAGCATCACATAATATCCACACGACCAACCGTCTAGCTGATATCGAGACTATGAAAGAAATGAAATTTAATGTCAGTTAAATAAACATATATATTTGGAATTAATAATTAGTAATTCTAATATTATATACTATTTAACAAAATACCAACCTTGAGGATAATCCAATCAGGATTTCCTTTAGACTTAGGAGTCCTACTCCTCCCGTTGGCACAGCTCAAACTACAAGTCTTGAGCGCACTATCATAAACAAAATATTCATGTCAATTAACCCATTCATCATTTGTCGCATAAAATTAAAGTAAATGTTAAAACTTAAATTAAATAGAAGATTAATTACTAACCTATTGATAGGTTCCGCCACCTCCAGTTGCGGGTTATTGTGGAGAGAGCATAGGAAGATGACAGTATGCATGGCAGGATGAATTACGAGCAACTGCCAATGTCTGTTCATTATGTATGGTGCCAGATATAGCTCCTTACGATCATCACCTTCCAGTAATCTCGTTAAGTACGCTGTGACTTCGTTGTGATTGTCAAAGAATTCAGGCTGAAGGAAGTAGGGCTCTAAGAAGACGAATAGGTTGTCACCCCTCTCGAGTTGAAGTCGATGGAGATGCCTACAATATGAATACAGTAAATAATTAAATTCAAATAAAATATATAAATTGAATTAATTATAAAATTATAAAACATACTTACGTCGACCAAAGACTCACAACCACGGTGGATAGTTGCTGGCCATCATTGCAAAAACACCCAATATCGTCACTACTGAATATAAATCCAAGCTCATGCTCATGAAGTGGGCGTGCCAGCCAACCATCATGCTCTAACTCCCATTGAAAAAGCACAGGCGCATAATCCTCGCCAATCAAGAACAACCGAGTCATGAGAGAAATCTTACCCACCTTTGCCTTCAATATTAAATGAAACAGGTATATAAGTTGTTGATAATTAAAAAAACATAAGTAATTAATTGACAAATTTGGACATTAATAATGAATATATACCATACGTGCCAAATCGAGCTCCCGCTGTGCCAGCTCAAACTCCCGCCGTTTCGCTTCCCACTCAAGCTCACTACGTCGGGCCTCCAACTCCCGCTCCCTCTCTGCCAACTCATCCACATCCACATGTGACCTATTATAGCTCTCTTTTGTGCTCACATGTGAAGGGTTGGCAGCTCCCGCGGTGTCCTGGGAACCCACTGAGGCAAGCTCCCTAAAAAGCGCCTGCTTGAAATCTGGGATGAAATAGAAGCGGCTCATCAATTGGTCTGTAATGGCAGGGTCGGAAAGGAGCTTTTGTGTAATTGTTTTTGTAAGTGCAGCCTCATCGATGACCCACCTTCGTGAAGTAGGCTTGCCATAATATTCTTTGATGTCCACCGTCTCTGGAACACCGATCACCCAACCAGGATGGTGGTCCTTGCCTAGAGCAGTGAGCAATATGTCCCGATGTCCAGAAGGGACGAATGAGCCCTGGGAGCATTTTTCCTTAAGCTCCATCTACAATGATGAATTGAAAAAACGTTCAAGAGAAAGGTGTTCCTTAAAAATATCAACCGTATACAAATATCAACTATAAATTCATATAGGTAGTTACTTACAATCTTATCTGCCACATCGCGAGTGGCTTCAGCTTTAAAAGAGCCTTTCTTTGTCATTCGGCCGGCCAACCAAACATCCTCACGCGGGATAGGAGACGGAGGATCAACAGGTGTGCCCTCAGGCACCTCTCCAGCTGCTATCCTTGCAGTCAGCTCCTCCTACTTCACCTTAAGCTTCTCCGCCATCATCTCGTCAATCCTAGTGGCATACCCACCTTGAGACAAGGTGTGACTGTGGACGTTTTTAGCTTGATTCTGCCTACCCATCTCCGCCTTAGCCTGTTTAAACAAAAACACATAATTAACAGAGTTAAATACATTTAATTTCTTTACTTAAATGATCTATTAGAAGCATAAATAAATTAACTTCATCAACTAACCTGAAATGTGTCCCCATGTGGAATGGTAACAAATTTATCCCACATCTCCCTATCAATCCAGGGGTAATCCAAGAACATCTTATCAAGCTTCTTCTTCCCAGATACATGCTGCCTAGTAAGATCATGCTTGAACCCACTCCAGCGCCTTGCCCCCAATGAGAGCCATTTCGCCCCATGATGCTTGTCATTCGGCACGGTCCAAGCTATCTACACATTAAATACATATCAAATAGGATGAATTAGAACTTGAATAATTATTTAATAATGTACATCAAAAGAATGTAAAAGTAAAATACTGTGATATAGCCTCCCAAATTTGATCCTTAACGTTCTGTGGAACGTCATTCCAATGGTTGTATAGGATGCTAACGTGCTACTTGGTTTCTAGAATCACCCACGATTTAAATTCTCTAGCACGGGGGCCCTGGGGCATTAGCTTAGCATCAAAGGACACCTCAAGAGGCTGGCCACTTTGCCCAGCCTTCTCTAACTTCTTCAATGACGTGACTCCTCTACCCCGTTTCCTCCGAGACTGTGATGTCTGTTTGGACAAAAAAATGTTAAATTAGAGGGTTATGTATAACAAGGATAAATAAAGAATATATAAAGAACTTAAACTTACATTATAAATAAAGAATAAAGATAGTATATAACATGTAAACTTACAGTATCATCAGGCGTAGTCCCCATAGTGTCCTCCCGTACATGCGGGTCCGAGTGATCCATGTGTATGCCTGTTCAGAAACGGTAAATATTAAAATATGTTTTTTTTAACATGGATAACTAAAGATAAATATAAATAGATAAATACATTTCCTCGTATTCAAACACTTGACACAAGGACAATAGAACATTCTGTTACTATTAGGCATTCCATAAAAAATGAGGTTCTTATCCCTCTCTTTAGTGAACTTTTTGCATATATTCTCAGACTATCAACCGAGTTTTGAAATTTTTTAACAATAGATCAGCCTCTTTAGCAGCCATATGTAAAGTTTAGAAAATAACTTATCAGAGTCCAGGCACCATTCAAACACATGGTTTTCCTATTGGTTTTATGAACCGTAATAAATCAAAATTCCCTATCACCATTATCAAACTTCATCAAATACCAGTTATCAACAAAATACCCTCCATACATATAACAAAGATAAACACAATAACACAACTTATACCACATCACTATTTCAACATTGCTATTTACAAACCATTTATCAGAAAGAAGAAACAGAGACAAAGACTCTGACATATTTTCACATAGTTCAAAAAGATAGGGCATTACCAGAGAATACGACCGCCTCTGTTAGGACTCAGTGGTGAAGGAGAGTGGATTTAGTTAGGGCTCGGTGGTAAAGGAGAGTGAAGGAGAACCATAAATGAGAAAGAAAAGTACCCTTAAATAAGATAGAAGATAAGAGATGGAGGAGATAAGAGTAGGGAGAAGATGACTCACCAGAGAATACTGTCGCGGTGGTGGCGGAGAAGAACACGCAGCGGTGGTGGTGGAAAAGACCACGATCGCGGTCACGGTGCTTAACAAGGGTTAGGACAGAATAGAGGCAGAGAGTAGTGAAAGTGCAGGGTGAAGAAGGAAGGCGTGCGGGTTTATGTGTAACGTATACTTTCTAATTTGATTCCACTTTTTACATCAGTTGTTTAAACAACTGGCGTAAAATGTGAACCGTGTCACTTTTTACGTCAGTTGTTCATACAACTGACGTAAAAAGTCATTTAAATGAACCTGATAATTACATAGCTGTCACCACCTCCTTTTTAACGTCTAAGTTTTACTTAACAGACGTTAACCTTACCTGTTTATTACCTACTTTGCACTAGTGTTTATATGGTTAAGTGTTGTTGATGATTGTCTGTTGTGATAATAATATTGGTATGAATGTTCTTATTATTAGTTGATGTAGTCCATTATGAATATGTTAATGTTGTGATGCCATGATTATGATGAGTATGATGTTATTGACTGTTGTTTGTGTTGTACTCTTTATGAGTGTTAATTGTTGAGGATGTTAATGCCAACAATGATGTTAAGACGTTAAAATACATTAATGATAATAATGAGAATTAAGGGATGTTTCTCTCAGTTGTTCATAAGACATGAATATACTGTGAGAGTTAAGGTTATGTTCATAGGGCTTAGTTAAAGACCCTAGGATTGATTAGTGAGTGTTCTAGAAACATTAATAATGAAGCTATGATTAAAGGATTAATTCCCCATGATGATAAGACATGAATATTAATGAAGAACAGTTAAGATTAATGAAGTTGATGATAAATGGATTAGTAAAAGCCAATAGGTTAAATTTGTGAACTATCTGAAGGATTTGGGAAAGGGTTTGACCCTTTCTGCCCAGATCAGTATGACCACGCTCCATTGAGCAGGGTCGTGCTTAACAAGGAGTACGCCCGTGCTCCAGTTTGAAACCCAAAGCAGGGTGCGCATTTGAGCACGTCCATGCTCAGCAGGCAGCACGATCGTGCTTGCCTGCAGGTCCAGCACGCCCGTGCTCACCTGACCAGAACAGAAACCAGAATGTTGAAATAGGGGTTTTCACCCCAAACGCTTAAAAGACTTAATAAGATACCAACGGAACATGAAGACCAGAGACAAGTGATAAGATGTTGTACCTTGGTAGCCTAGTGTTCGCTCCAAGTGATAAGATGTTGTACCTTGGTAGCCTAATGTTCGCTCCAAGGGGGCCTTAATGGTTGATGGTCAAGGTGTTGAGCTATGGTTCTTAATGGCCAGAGTGTTGTTAATGCTAAAAGACTTAATGATGAACGTTAAAGGAATATCCTTGATAGCCTAGTGGTCGAGGTGTTGATGGTAATAAACCTTGGGTAGCCTATGGGCCCAAGCGGAGGTGGTGGTTGTGGTTGTGTGTTGTTTGCCATGCATTCACGTATCGGAGATGTTGATTGGAGGTTGTGCAACGTAGGGGAGGTTGTCCGAGAGTAAGACGATCTGGCCGTCTGTGGGATTCGTTCGAAAGGGAATCAAGTATACACCGTGGTGGCGCATTCGAAAATAAGATGTGTCGGCTGTCCTAGAGGTCCACCCATAGTTTGGTGGATTACCCCAACGTTGGTGCTTATTGCCCAATATGGAAATGTAACCCCAAAGTTGGCATCCTGAGTTAGTTTGGATCCAAGTGCATAGTACAGGAGTGGAGTAGAACTGCATTGCATAGCATACACGTTATATGATGATTATTGTTATGATATTGCTGTTTGATATAACATGCTTGTTTGATGTATGCTCGTCTTGCTAATTGCTTCCTTGCCGTTATATTCATATATATGTTTCTTACTCCCTATCTCTATGTTTATTGTTTGTCGCATGTATCGTTTATGCTGAGGTCGATGTGCAGCCACTTGAGGAGTGACTCTGAGGAACCGCGACCCGTAGATAGGATTTCCTATTTTCGGTAGTTGTTTAGTTGTTTCCAGTTGTATCCGTGTTGTTTTATCGGATTGGTTATACCAGCTCTATAGTGTGACATCGGGGTTGGGTTCGTTTATGGTTTTGTTTTATGTTATGTTTTCTTTATAAACATGTTTTGGTTATTTCCGCGTTATGTTATAATGCAGAAGTCTATGCCCGGTTTTGATAATTATATATATGTGCATGTGTTTTCTCCCTTTTATATATATGTGTTATCGTTTTTGAATTCATACGGGGTAGAGGGTGTCACAACTTCAATACACCTTGAGGACAAGGTGTGTTTGCAAGACCGGTGGGATGTGATGACCCAAAATATCGCAAGTAGACCCAATGTCCCTCAATATTAAGCCTAAGTAGTTTTAAGCCTCTTAGGTGTCACAATGCACCTAGATTAGAAGAGTCTAGAATAATGATGAGTCACATCATTTAGGAGGAGTCTAGAATAATGGTGAGTCACTATGATGAGTCACTACTAAGTTTGTTAGGTTTGTTATTAAGAATGATATATATGTAATGAATGAATGCGATGACAAGAAGAAGAAAAGTATTGAAGGAAAAGCATTGCTTTTTTTAGGAGGTTTGCTCCACCTCGAATTGGTGTGTTTTTTTTTTCTTTTACACTTTCAATTATTTTCTGGTATAATCATTATACCATTAAAACTACTTGGGTTTAATATTGGGGAACATTGAGTCTACTTGTCATATTTTGGGTCATTACATCATTTCTCTTGCAAGTATAAAAATATATGTTTGCCTTCCATTTCAAAATATTATGATCTTCATATAATTTAATGAAAAATAAATAAATAAATAAATCATCACAGGAAAATAGGAGACAAAGAAACATTTATATATATCTTTAATCTTGTCACAAACATACCTTGCTTTTTTCAATTCACCATTTTTAGGAATCTGAATGATATTTTTCTCACGATCCCACCCATATGTACAACCTCTTCACTCTCGAGATTTTCCCACCAAATTCTTCCACCCTTCTTTAATACAATGTGTGTTTGGTCAATTCCTAGCAAGTAGAACGAAAGATAACAAAAGAGAATGATTATGGAAGGAGAACAACTATTAAGATGGAGTGTGTAAAGGTATGACCAGAATGAGAGTTGAGAGAAACAGAGTGTGGGAAAAGTGAGAACCTAGTGCACATCATCTACCATACTGGGGTAGAAGGGATCAAAGACCAAGGGTGAGATAGGAGGATCAGGGAACAACTTCCTACTTCTTCTCTAACTTTCCTGATTTCTTTGGTATTAAGGATATGTGGAAGATTTTTCTCAGATGGGGTAGGATTAGGGATGTATATATCCCACACAAAACTGATAAATTTGGGAATCGGCTTGGGTTTGTCAAATTCGCGGATGTACAACAACCTAAATGGTTAGAGACAAAGCTTGACAATATTTGGATAGATGATTCTAAACTGAAGGTTAACATTACTATGTTCAGAAGGGAAGGAAATGAAGAACAACACGTAAACAACCATGCAAACCGTCCGATAGTAAGAAATGACAGAGGTGTTAGAGGTGGGTTTAACTTCGCTGCGGCAGTTAAAGATGGTCAACGGTCTGGTAATAACTTCAAGCTCCAGGGTCGTACAAATAGAGGAGGAGGGGCAGTTAATACTAACACTACCAATCATTGGAATGAAATGACATTTAATGTACTGGAGGATCAGATGAAGCGGCTTAAAGGGTGTTATGTAGGTATAATAACTAAATCAGAAGGGGTTGCAAACATTCAGGAGGATCTGCTACATGATGAAGGTTTATACACGGTCAAAGCGGTACCAATGGGTGGAAACCGAGTCCTTTTATCCAGTACAGATGAGCATGAGATAAGTACAATCATAAAGGATGAGGAAACTACTTTAGCAAACTGGTTTTCGGAGATTAGAAAATAGGGGCCTGAGTTCGTGATGAACCACAGGTTCGTGTGGATCAGAATCACAGGAGTGCCAGTATTTGCATGGAAGGAAGAAGTATTCAAGCAGGTTGCTCAACTGATGGGGACCTTCATTGCTATAGATGAAAATACTAAATAAAAGAATAGGTTCGATTTTGGAAGGGTTCTAATAAAAACTTTGTTGCCGGAACTGGTTAATAGAGTCGTGAAGGTCAGTCTGAACTCAGTTGGGTACTCGCTGAGGGTCTTGGAAGACTTATCTGGAATGGATCATTTGGTTCCGGATCTTGACAAGCTTTACCAACCGGATGACGACTGTTTGTCGGAGGGGGGTGACGGTGATTTCAGTAGTGTGGAGGAGGTGGCGGAAACGGAGTTCTCGGGTAGTCTTCAACGTGACATTATCCAACAGTTACAAAAAGAATTTTCGAATTCAAACGCGGTTGATCCAGCGGTTATCGAGGAAAACGCAGAGGGTTGGCTCGGGGAGGTGATGGGCTTAGTCGAGGCACCCGAGAGTTCGTACATAATTAAGGGAGGGCTCGTTGAAAGAGTGTTCTGCTGCTGTACCTGACACACTAAGGCGGCGATAAATCAGAAAAGATGGGGATTGTTGAGGCAATGGAGTCTAGGGGTAGGGAGTCAACTAAACGGGACCAACCTTTAGTAGGGCAACACTGTTAATCGGCTATTGGGCTGTGGGTCAAAGCCAACCGATATTTCACCAAATTATAAAGATGAGGGTGTTGGGATGAAAAAGGTCACAAATAGTGAAGGACCAACTTCTGGAAAATAAGGGGCAATTATCATTGCAAAAGGGAAGGGCAAGAAAATATTACAAGAGCGAGGGGCTCCTGCTGCGGTACCCAAGAAGAAACCAAACAAAAGCAAGATGAATAAGGGGATGTTGGCAAAATGGAATAAAATTCTGAACTCGAGCGGCAATCAGAGATCAAGGAAAAAGAAGTTAATCACCGAAACGGGTTCATGCGTAGCGATGGACGATGAGGAAGGAGTGCAAGAGGGAGAAGGCTTGTCTCAACAGCAGAAGGTTCACAATGTGACGAATCTGGGGAGAGCTACTTCGTCTGTAGGTGACGGAAATCAGGTCAGTGATTCAATTACGGATAGCCAGATTATGAGTAGGAACAGAGCTATTATGATCACCGATTTAGAGGATGAGGCAACTAAAATATGGGATTTGGGGAAAATTTGGGACTGAATTCAGATCAGGTGGGAACAACTATTGTTGCAAAATTGATGGAGCTTGAGAAAAGTGACAGGTCACAGCTAAAAGGGGGAGGACAACAAATGATAGCATCAGGGGAAAATAAAAGTTAGTATGCGGATAGGAACCTACAATATAAGGGGGTTGGGGGGAGGCTAAAGAAGAGGGCAATCAGTAGTTTGGTATCAAAAGAGAAGCTGGAGTTTGTTTGTATCCAAGAAACAAAAATGGGGGCTTTTGATCCGCGGTTGTGTGACCAGCTTTGGGGTGGAAACAATGTTGGGTGGGTGTCAAGGGATGCTGATGGTAATTCAGGTGGGCTTTTGTGTCTTTGGACCAAAGGTGTTTTTACGCTGGAGGACTCTTTCACAGGTCATGGTTTTCTAGGTGTTACACAGGAAAGTGGGGTAGTGAACAAATACCCTGTGTCATAGTAAATGTCTACAGTCCTTGTGGTTTGGCTGAGAAAAGACAATTGTGGGAAGAGCTGCTCAGTAAAAAACTGTCCTCAAGTTGTGGGTCGAGAAGAGGAAGCGAAAGAAGGGGAAGAGCTCTTGTCTTGAATCAGAGAGATATGTCAGAATTTGAGGAGTTTATTGGTGCCATGGACTTAAACGACCTACCACTTATTGGTAGGAAATTCACATGGTACAGGCCAGACGGCAAATCAATGAGTAGGTTAGACAGATTATTACTTTCTGATGATTGGTTGAATACATGACCAGATTTAGGACAATGGGGCTTAGACAGATCTATTTCGAGCCATTGCCCGGTGGTACTCAAATCCAGGGGTCAAAATTAGGGACCAAAACCTTTCTGAGTGATGAACTCATGGCTTTTGCACAAGGATTTCAGCAAACTGGTTGAAGAGAAGTGGCGGTCTTTTGCTGTCCGGGGTTGGGGTCCATTCGTAGTTAAACAGAAACTGAAACAGTTAAAGCTGGAAATTAAAGATTGGAATACCCATAGTTTTGGGAATATTGATGAAAACATTTCCAAAGCTATTGAAGGAATCAAAACAATGGATGTCAAGGGGGAGAGTGAGCCATTGTCTGAGGAAGATGTTCTTAGGAGAAGAGTGTTTCAAGAAGATTTCTGGAGGTGGTCAAAGATGAAAGAGGTATTCACGGTCCAAAGAGCAAAGGCAAAATGGATTAAGGAAGGTGTCTCAAACTCAAAATTCTTTAATGCTTGTATAAACAAAAGAAGGCGGGATAATTCTATTCATGGTTGCAAGTTGGGGATGTTTGGGTGGAAGATGTATGAATTATTAAAGATGAAGTGCTCAAATACTTCAAAAATCGGTTCACAGAGAATCAAGGGGCAAGACCGACCCTAGATGGGGTGGGTTTTAATCAGATTTCGGGGTGCGAAGATGCAATGCTTATGGTTGAGTTTTCGAAAAAGGAGATAGAGGAAGCGGTGTGGAGTTGTGATGGAAACAAAAGCCCGAGGCCGGATGGTTTCAATTTTGCGTTCATCAAAAAATTCTGGCACATCATCAAAGTGGACTTTTTAAAATGCTAAGGGAGTTTCACAACCCTGGAAAGCTACCTAGAGGTTGTAATGCTTCGTTCTTGGCATTAGTACCAAAAAAGGATAGTCCACAGTGTCTAGGAGAACATAGGCGATTTCTCAGGTTGGTGTGTGCTACAAGATTTTGGTGAAACTGTTAGCCGCTAGATTGAGTAAAGTTATGAAGTCGATTATCTCTGATTGCCAATCAGCTTTTATGAAAGGTGGAAATATTCTAGATGGTGCGGTGGTAGTAAACGAGTTAATTGATCATGCCAAGAAGAAAGGGGAACAATTGATGTTGTTCAAAGTCAACTTCAAAAAGGTCTATGACTCGGTTAGCTGGGATTTTCTGGATTATATGCTAGGAAGGATGGGATTTAGTGGGAAATGGAGATCTTGGATTCGAGAGTGCCTATCTTCGGTGTCGATATCAGTGTTAGTCAACGGAAGTCCAACAAGGGAATTTAGTGTATCTAAGGGGTTGCGCCAAGGTGACCCGATGGCACCTTTCCTTTTCTTGATAGTGGCGGAGGAGTTGGCCGGATTAGTAAGGAAGGTGGTCTGTTTGGGTAAATCTTGTCAAAAGCAATATGGAGGAGGTGGCGATCTCCCATGTTCAATATATAGACAACACGATTTTTATGGGTAAGTTGTCAGTTGATAATGCTTTTGTGATGAAGGGAATTCTTAGATGCTTCGAATTGGCTTCCGGGTTGAAAGTCAACTTCCGTAAAAGCTGTGTAATGGGGGTTAAAGACAGAGCGAATCTCACTGAACGATTGGCAGCATCCCTGAACTGTAAGGTGGGAGCGGTTCCATTCAAATTCCTTGGTATACTTATTGGCGCTAACCCAAGGAAAGGAAGCACTTGGTCCGATGTCGTTCAATCCCTGAAATCTAGGTTGTTGGGGTAGAAGAATAACAACCTATCTTTCGGGGGCATAATTGTTTTGTTAAACTTGCTTGCCGGTATATTACCTCTCCTTTTACAAAGCCCCAACAAAGGTGATAAATGCTCTAACTCAAATTCAGCGACGTTTTCTTTTTTTTTTTTTTTTGTGTGTGTGTGGGGGGGGGGAGGGGAAGGAAAATACCATGAGTTGGGATGTCGTGTGTAGATCTGAAGTGGAGGGAGGTCTTGGAGTAAGAAATTTATATAGTTTTAACTTAGCGTTACCTAGAAAATGGAGGTGGCGAAAGTTGTCAGAAGGGGAGGGGCTATAGTGTAAGGTCCTTAAAGTGAGGTATGGGTCCGGGTGCGACACCCCATTTCCTAGGTATCACATTTACGTAACATGTTGCAAAAATCAAACTTAATAAGGATACTAATTTGCTGGTTTCCTTCAGAAAACAAGATTCATTTTCTAATTCCCTAAACTTCTCAAAAATAGTGATAATTTTTTTTTCTTTTTCTTTTTACTATACACACACTCGAACACCAGTAAAATAATATACATCACTATATATATTACATATGCTCAACGTTTTACAAAAGACCTTTTTCTTACCAGGTCACCATCTACTGTCACACATATTTTACACCAACTGAAACATCATAACTATGTCATAGCGGGAGTCTGAAAAACACTACTCAAAAGATGGCTCTCACTAGCCACTAAGTCAGACTAACCTAAAATCCCACTATTTCCGAAAACTACATCCTAAGCTGGTCATCACTACAGAAATCCATTGGGGAGTCCAGTATAAACTCCCTCACCTCCAGGAGGTGTATCTGGAGAGGATACAACAGCCCCCTCTCCAACAGCTGGAAACCCTCCGTCATCTAAAGGAATATAGTCTGGATCAACCATCGGATCCTCCTTGGGGTCCTCCTCCATCTCCACCTGTACATCCTCTGGAATCAAGACTATAGGTGCAGGAGGTGACTCCGGTGCTACCTGTTGTAACGGATGAACAAAAGGAGGTGGTTGGTGCTCCAGATTTCCGTGTTGTACCAGATATCGTAGGATCATCCAAATGGGCGGTAATGAAACTTCAATCGTCTCCCTACTATGAATCAACTGTTGTGGTCCGTCTGCTACAGTACCTCAGAGTGTTCTCATAGGACCTATGTAAGTGGCACTCCGAGCTCCTGGGTTAATCACCCAGGTGTTCTCTTGGTCAGCATTGTCGAACATCAGGGCTCGAACCCCTAAGTAGTTCAGGTCCGCTGCACCCGGATCCAACTGAACGCAAATATATACATAGATTCCACATAGTAGAGGAAACAACAAACGAATGTGCAAGGGTGAGTTACCAATATATGAGTCTTGATAAGACAACCCCATGCAAGACACACAAATAGCAAATACCATATATTCACAGCATAATAAAATTATTCGAAACAGCAAAATAATTTAATTCAAAGGGTTTCATACCCGACAGTCATCGTCATTTTATAAAAATGCATGGCACTTCAATATTCAGGCTCTATTTTAATACCTAATCTCCGGAGATCCCACAAATTTTTGTTTCGTTTTGAGCTGATCAAGCTCTGCACATGGCCCATTGTAAAAAGGAAATAAAACAATGTCCAAGAGAACACATAACACACAGGCCGCACACAGTTTCACCAGGGTTATTGTTCAAAAATGTAACTCATTGGATCACACAGAATCCCGATGGTCACTGCGAACAATGGAGATTATTGTCCATAACCTATTGCATCACTCCGAATCACAATAGTTATCGCATAAAATTTGACACACAGTCCAGTAAAGATACATTGGTTCACACAGAATCCTAATGATCAAATGGAAACATAGACCATAACAAATACATTGATCTACTCATAACTCAATGATCACAACACATGACACTTCTGCCAGCTATGCATGAGAAAAACTTTTATTCTCGATTTGTTTTCTCTGTCGTAATAATCATTCCTTGTCGAAGCACAAAGCTAACGACCATGCTTAATTTCTTATTAAGACTTTACACTTTAACAAACATAGGACACACAGCCCAAATGTTTTAAAACTTAACACAGGACACACAGTCCGAGTGCTCAATCGCAAGGCCCTAAACCGACGCACCAGTCTTAGGCTCACGGATATGGAACTCACAATTTCCACATCAACTTAGGACACACAATCCAAAAAAATCATTGCAGGACACTCAGCCCAATGACACAGATCCCTGATCTACGTGTCCACAGAACACTAGAACCCCGACGTCTCGGTTCCAAGGTTCATTTATCTGCTTGTAAAACATTTCGCTCAGTGAAAAACAAATACAAAACAAAAGCTCCGAAAACTTATCCAAGTTTGGGGGACTTGTGTACATCCTGGGACTGAAATAAATGAAATAACCGAGTTTCATCCAAGCTTTGGTCGAGTATAGTCCAAGCATATAAAGAGTAAGTCGAGTTTGGCTTGGTTAAACAGAACAAGAGCCATATCCGAAAATAATGGACAAATGTTGATTAAGATATAACTAACAGATAGATTATAAATGACACCTAACAGATAATAACTATCCGAGATCTACGTTTAACTACCATATCATATCAACAAACCTATCAACAATAAAGATAAAATGGCTTATCAGGATAAAGGATTCAATTGCAAATAACACTATAAATACAAGGCATCCCCGAAGAGGGAAGACACCTAAGATTTCAGGGAGAACTACGTTAGCTTTGATTCCCACTTGGGATACGTAGGAGCAGGATACCACATCCTGTCAACCTATATTCTAAAATACCCTTAGTATTCATTCTTAGAAATATAGGTCACACCCCGTTCCGGCAAATATTCAATTTTATTTAATTCCAATTCATTCAATCATTTTCCATTCCATTTCATTCGATATTAAATATCCAAAGATAACATTCATTGTGGTAGCTAGCAACATTTTTCTAGACAGGTCTGAACATGTTCCTAGCAAATGAAATTCGAGAAATGTCGTAGGTTGCAGTGTCAAATTGCAGAAAGCATTTCCCATATTTTCTAGTTGCAATTTGAAACAGTGAACATTCTTGAATCAAAGTAACAAATTGTGATTTAACACAAATACCTGTATATTTAGCAGTCCATTTCCATGAGAGATAAGCACAGCCAGCTAAGGTAATAATTCCTATAGTCACTCCAACTTCAAAGATTAATCTCTTCTCTCTTCTTTTATCTGAATGTTTCTCTGCTGCTCAAAATACAAGTCAAACAAGTCCGATTGTCACTCATTTAATCATATATAGTATTAGTATTTGAAATAGAGCTATGCTATATAGCTTGAATAGATTTTGTACGAAAACAACAAATGATTCTTGTTGGTTCTTGTTTATGAAAGAATCCAAAGAAGATCTCAAGAACAATACACAAAAGACTATACAGTACCAAGAAATAGAGTTTTGCAACCTAAACCCAATACACCTAATGTAGAAGAAATACTATAGCAAACAACCAGCAAGAACTAATTCGCAAAACCGCAAAAATAAAAGCACAGCAATATGTGGTAATTGAATTACCACCGCAGGTAATTCAATTACAGCAACAAGAAAAGAGAAAGGGAAGAAGAGATAGAGAGCACACACACAGTTTAGCATGGTTTAGCCAATATGGCCTACATCCACATATAGGAGCCTCCTCCACTATGAACTTTGATCAAGATTACAATAGAGATCCCTTGGATCTTCACTCCACCATGTTCAAGATGAACAAACAAGAGAACCCAAGCCTTTCGTCTCTCTATTTTCTCACAACCCTTGATCTCTCTCTAATCCTCTCTTGATTCTTCTCTCAATTCACAATAGAATCAAAGCATTACAAGATGATAGTATTCTCTAGGTTTTTCCCTATTTTTTGCTCTGAAAAACGCACCCAAGAAACCCCCAGAATCCTTTTGTTCGCTGTTGTAACAAACTTAAATATCAGAAACTGACGCATCGTAATCGATTACGAGCTGTTGGTAATCGATTACCGTAATCGATTACGAGATTCTGGTAATCGATTACCAGTTGTCTGTCCACCATTCTGAAACTTCAGAATTCTTGACTGAAGGTCCGTAATCGATTACTGTCTTCCCGTAATCGATTACCAGCTGTCTGAACACCAAATTCTGCAGTTTTAAACTTGATTTTGAGGCACTTTCAACAATACTCCACCATGAATCCAAATCAGAGGATCGAGTTAACCTTGTAGTGGTGGATCTCCCACTTATGGAGTTATGCTTCAATGAAGTTTATCAAGTCCAAGCAAAGCTTGAACTTTGCTCTTGGTAGTGACTTTGCGAATGCATCCGCTGGATTGTCTTCCGAATCTATCTTCTCAATCTGAATTTCCTTTGATTCAAGAAATGAAGCCTTACATCAATATGCTTCGTTCTCTCATGATAAACTTGATGATTATCTAAGTGAATAGCACTTTGGCTATCACAATGAATAGTGACACTCTTTTCACTAGTGGAAAATATACATTAGACGGTAAAGGTTTACGTCAGTTAACCAAAAGCTAGACGTTAAAAAGGGGGCGGTGGCAGTTTTGTAAATATCAGACTTCATTAATTCAATTTTAACGTCAGTCCTTACAACAACTGACGTTAAAGGTTATTTTAATAATTTTTTTATCTAGTATACGTACCCTTCCGCATTGCCTTCCTCAAAGTTTCAGTTTCACAATTGCTTTGATGTTTTCTGTTTCTGTTTTGAAAACTAAAATATATGTGCGAAGTATAAGTTGAATCAATAACCCAAACTGGATCTCATTCATGAAGTGTAATACAGACTGATACAGAAGATTGAAAGGGTTTAAAATCCTATAAAAAGTTACATTGAAAGGGTTTAAAATCCTAAACATTTGTTGAGGCTTCGTTCCCTTCACGGGTGAGCAAGAGAGGAGAGTCGAGCGACTGAGTTTTCCAGAATTCAATGAGGAGGTTGTGTGGCAAGCATAAGGCCACTTTTGGAACCCCTTATCACACCCGAAACATTAAAGCTACATCCCATCAGAGAGTTTTATGAAATATGCCAAAGGGAAAACTATACTCCGAATGTGACCATGTCTAGCAATGATGGTGTTACTCATGTTGGAATCGAGGTACATGCTGATAATGTGGTCATTCACAAGCTGAGGTTTTGGAACTGTAGCAGCCGATTCTCCGGAAGGATGATAAGGTGAGCAACTCACATTATGTGATTTACAGAACCTTATCACCCATGTTATGTGATTTACACAACCTCAGAAGTTGTTTGACCATTAAGACAAAGATCTTTGAGTCTAGGAATAGGGAGAAAGAGTGATGAAGTTAATCTCCATGGCAGAGCCATATTGTAAAGCAGAAAATAAAAGGAAGGAAGGAAGCTATTTATTGGAGCAGAGGATGAAGTTACTAGGCGTGGTAAGTTGCTAAAAAATTAAGTTGATCATTAAGAGGATTAGGTTCCAAGGTCAATGGGTAAGTAGCACAGTAGTCAAAGGAATGAATGTTTTTGCAGAAACATATATACCTTTAACGTCAGTTGTTTAATACAACTGACGTTAAAACTTGTTTAAATAAAAAATATTTATTTTTAACGTCAGTTTTTTATACAACTGACGTTAAAAGTGTGATTTTTACTTCAGTTAAATAAATAGCTGACGTAAATAATCCTATATCCCTATCTGAAATGCCCTGTTGTCACTCTTAACACAGGTCACTCCATATATATAGTGTAGTTTATTTCTAAACTTTTTTTTAAACAAGTTTATTTTTAATCTTCAATAATTAGCTTGAATTAGTAAACAAATTCTTGTGCAAATTAAAATAAATAAACACTTAACATAAAAACAAGTTATATGTATAATCAAATCGTATCTCATTGAAGCGATTCATAAGTTACAATTAAATGATTAAAAGATAAAAAATTTCTGCAACATAGCCCTAAAATATAAAAAAGTTTTGCTTGAACATCATTTTCTTCTCAGTCCTGTCCTCAGAAACTCCAATGGATGCATCTCCTCCCTCACTTGAATTCCATGATGCAAAAGTGAATCCACATTGAAATGGATCTTTGCATCTTCTCCTTCACTGGAATTCCTTGATGCATCGTCTTGAATCCACGGTCACTTGCTTCCAAAGCAAAGTGAAAGGGATGACGGGGATAAAATAAAGTGAGGGAATCACATTATGTGATTTACCCAACCTTACCATCCATGTTATGTGATTTACTCAACCTCGGAAGTTTTTTTACCATTAAGACAGAGACCTTTAAGTCTAGGAATAGGAAGAAATAACAACACCTCAAATATGATAGAGGCATATTGTGAAGGAAAAAGCACGAAATATAGAGGAAAAGAGGGGGGTGTAATACAGATCGACTGATACATAAGAATATGGTTCTTTATATAGAGAAGAAAGACTACTTGAATTTCTTGAAAACTGGTCTAAAAACTTAATGCTCATTAAGAGGATTAGGTTACAAGGCGAATGGGTAAGTAGCACAGTAGTCAAAGGAATGAATGTTTTTGCAGAAACTAATAAACTTTTAACGTCAGTTGTTTAATACAACTGACGTTAATAGTGTTTTTTTTTAAAATATTTATTTTTAACGTCATTTTTTTAAACAACTGGCGTTAAAAGTGTGATTTTCAGTTAAATAACTAGCTGATGTAAACAATCCTATATCCTATATAGAGAAGAGAGACTGATTTTCTTGAAAACTGATCTATAAACTTAATGCTCGGGGGTAGTAGCACAGTAGTCAAAGGAATTAATGTTTTTGCAGAACACTTTTAACGTCAGTTGTCTTCAACAGCGAACGTTAAAAGTTTTTTATTTTTACCGTCAGTTTCTTAATAAAATTGACATTAATTAAATATCCTTTAACGTCAGTTTTTACAAACAACTGACGTAAAATGTTGTTTTATTTTGATTATAACGTTTACACCCGCGTCCTTTAACGTCAGTTTTTACAAACAACTGACGTAAAATGTTGTTTTATTTTGATTATAAGGTTTACACCCGCGCGCCTTCTGTACTTCGCTCTGTACGTCTCTTTTCTCTTTTCATCACGCTCAACCCTCACTCTCAACCCTCACTCTCACTCTGCCCTAATCGCGAGCTCATCTCCACCGCAACCACTGCGAGGGCTTCTTCGCCACCACCGTGAGGTACACTCTTAACCCCTAACTCTGTCTTTCCCGCTCATTCTTTGCAATAACTTGACATCTCTCTTTCCCCTTCCCGCGCACTAACTCTCCTTGTCCCTCTGCTCTCAGTAACCACATCGAACGTTGGCCACCACTCGAGCTCCCCCCCCCCCCCCCACCACCACGCGAGCGCCTATTTCTGGTGAGTCTTTAGGGCACATTTTTTTTTATTTTTGGTTTTGAGTGTATGTTGAAACTGTAGTCTCAGTAGTTGAAACTTGAAACTGTGAGTTTGAGTTGTTTGGAATGTCTCTATTTTTGGTTTTGAGTGTATGTTGAAACTGTAGTCTCAGTAGTTGAAACTTGAAACCGTGAGTTTGAGTTGTTTGGAATGTCTCTATTTTTGGTTTTGAGTGCATGTTGCTCTGCTGGTTGAACTGTCACGGCCGTGATGCTCATCACGGCTAGGCCGTGATCAGTTCTGCATGTGAGGGTCTGGTTCAGTTGGCACGTTACGGCCGTGATGGACATCACTGCCAGGCCATGACCAGTGCTTGGCAATCTTCAAAAACTATAGTTTTCAATCTCCCGTATTGTCCTTATATTGGATAGATGTTTTGTATATCTACAGGACCTATCTAGTTATTTTTATTTATACTTCTGTATTTATTTTGAGTTATAACCTATGTTAATACATATATATTGTTTCTGAACAGGCGTACATATGGATCAGTCGGATAGCCCACATGCACGGGAGGATACTGTGGGGGCTACGCAGGACCCGATCACGCCTACGCCTGATTCTAGTGTAAGTTTACATGTTATATACTATCTTTGGTCCTTCTTTTTAATGTAAGTTTATAATGTTACAACCCTCTATTTTATCATTTATTTTTTGTCCATACAGACATCACAGGCTCATAGGAAATGGGGTAGAGGAGCCACCTCGTTGAAGAAACTAGAGAAGGACGAGCAAAGCGGACAGAAGCTTGAGGTGTCCTTCGATGCTAATCTAAATGCCCAGGGACCCCATGCTAAAGAATTTAATAAGTGGGTGTTTCTACAAGCGAAGCAGCACGTAAGCATCAACTACAACCACTGGAATGACGTTCCACAGAACGTTAAGGATCAGATTTGGGAGGCTATCGCGGTATTTTACCTTTACATTCGTTTGATTTACATTATTAGATAATTATTCGAGTTATAATCCATCCAGTTGTTATGTATTTAATGTGTAGGTAGCTTGGACTGTGCCAAATGACGAGGATCATCGTCATAAATGTATGAAAATGGCATCAAAGCGTTGGAATGGGTTCAAGCATGATCTTACCAGGTACTATGTATCTGGGAAGAAGCGGCTTGATAAAATGTTCTCGGATTATCCCTGGATTGATCAGGATACTTGGGATATGTTTGCCAGGAGTCGACAGGATGGAGAATTTCAGGTTGGTTGATTAAGTTAATTTTGTATGCTTCTTATAGATCATTTAACTGTATTTAATCATGTGTTTTTGTTTGAATAGGCTAAGGCAAATAAGGGTCGGCAGAATCAGGCGAAGAACGTCCACCGCCACACCATGTCTCAGGGTGGGTACCAGACTCGGATCGAGCAGATGATGGCGGATAGGCTGAGGGCGAAGCAGGAAGAGCACTCTGCTAGGATTGAAAGAGGAGAGGTGCCTGAGGGCACACCATTAAGTCCTCCGTCGGACATCAACTGCGAGGATGTCTGGTTAGCCGGCCGCATGACAAAGACGGGATCTTTTAAAGTTGATGCCACTCGCGAAGTGGCAGATAAGATTGTAAGTAAATAATTAACTTGATTTTAATTGATATTTGTATAGATATTTGCAACACTTTTCACTTGCACGTTTTTTCATTTTTTTCACTGTAGATGGATCTTAAAGCACAATCCTCCCAGGGCTCATTCGTCCCTTCTGGACGGGGGGACATCTTGATGACTGCTCTAGGAAAGAAAGACCATCCTGGTCGGGTTCTTGGTGTTCCTGGGAACGTGACCATCAAAGAATATTATGGCAAGTCTGCTTCATGAAAGCGGGTGGTCGATGAAGCATCAATTTTGGCTGACATTACTCAGCACCTCATGTTCAACCCAGCTATTACAACACATCTGATGCAAAGCTTAATATCCAACCCAGAATTCAAGCAGGTGCTTGCCAGAGAGCTTTCCTCCGTCGGTACATCCCAGGACACCGCAGGGCATGCCAACCCTTCACATGTGAGCACAAAAGAGAGTTTAAGTAGGGCACATGTGGATGACGATGAGTTGGCATCTAGGGAGCGGGAGTTCGAAGTCCAACGCCATGAGCATGAGTTGGAAATGAAAAGGCGTGAGCTTGAGTTGGACTCCAAACGACGTGAGCTCGAAATGTTAACAAAGGTATGTATTCATTATTAATGTCCAAATTAGTCAAATAATTACTTGTGTTTTTTTTAATTATCAACAACTTATCTATTTTATTTTTCCTAAACTGAAGGCCAAGTCGACGTCGGTATTGCTGTCACCTATCACTCGTTTGTTCTCACTTGGTGAGGATTATGCGTTTGATATTTTTGAATGTACATTGGAGCACGATGGATGGGTGGCACGCCCAGATCAACAGAGGATATTTTCCTTCTGTGGTGACGATCACGGGAACGCCTGCAGAAATAACGTCTGGATGGGCAGCAATGTTTTGAGTCTCTGGTGCACGTAAGTTAATTTTAATTTTATAACTTATTTATTTTTGGTATTTTTCCATTTAATAATTTATTTTAATTTCAATATATATATATATATATATTATGTAATTAACATCCACACCTTTTCATATCTTAGGTATCTCCATCGTCTTCAGCTTGATAAGGGCGTTGCATCAATTTACGGCTTCTTAGATCCGTCAATCCTTCTGCCCGATTTCTTTGCTGGCGATGCATTGAGTAAATACTTATGGAACTTGTTGGGAGACAATCCGAAAGAATTATATCTGGCTCCCTACTGTATGAAAAGTCATTGGCAGTTGTTCGTACTTCACCCGTCTAGGCATACTGTCATATTCTTTTGCTCTCTCCACCAACAGCCGCCACAGGTGGTGTTGGAAGCTGTAAATAAGTAAGTAACGACTAATCTTAAATTTAATTTAAGTTTTAATATCAGTTATTTTTAGTTTATTACACACATGATATATGAATTCGTTAATTGATCGACATGATTATTTGTTTATGATAGCGCGCTGAAGGCGAGTAGCATAAGTTGCGCCAACGGGAGAAGTAGGACTTCTAAGGCTAAAGCAAATCCTGTATGGAACATCCTCAAGGTTTGGTAGTTTATTTATCAAATAATTAATATTATAATTACTAATTTATATGTATATTCAACTGACGTTGAAATTAATTTTGTTGGTAGTCTCGATTTCAAATTGACGGGTGGTCGTGCGGCTATTATGTGATTCTTCATATGCTGAACATAGTCTCCACATCTATTACGGATGGATGGAATAAGGTAATATTTAACAACTTGTTAAATTATATATTATAGTTTTGAAGATGACTTGCATTGATGTTATTGTTATTATTTGAACGTGTGTAGGCATTTAACGACCAATCGACTATTAAAGAAGATGAGTTAAGAGACTTGAGGATGTGCTTCACTAAATTCTTCTTCAAGTATGCGGCTGAAAAAGAAATTGACAAGATAACTCCGCACTACTTAGATGAATAATTTTTTTGTTAGACTTTATAAACTAATTAATAACATATATATATATATATCCTTAGATTGGTAGTTTTGTTTTTAGACATTGGAGACTAAAATTTATATATATATATATATATATATATATGTAGATATTTATATATATACATATATTGTGGGTTTTAGTTTTTGCTTTAAGTCCCCCCCATTGTTTCATTTTTCCTTTGCAATTCAGTAATGTGTGTGATATTCGTGTTCTTGGGATATTTACTGAGTGCGGGGATAGGCGAGGGGGTGATATTTTAAAACTGAATTTAAAAAAAAATCTATTAACGTCAGTTGTATCAAACAACTGACGTTAATAGTATTTTATAAAATATACAGTACACTATTAACGTCAGTTGTAATAAACAACTGACGTTAAAATTAAAACCTTTAACGTTAGTTTTTTATAACAACTGACGTTAGTTTTAACAAAATTAACGTCAGTTGTGTTAAAGAACTGACGTTAATAGTTTTAATTATAACGTCAGTTCTCAACTGAAGTTAAAATATTAACTATTAACGTCAGCTGTATTTACATCAGTCAGTATTCTGACGTAAAAAATCAATTTTAACTGATGTAAAAAGCACTTATTGCACTAGTGTTTGCATAATTCCGAATTCATCAATCATCCATTTTAACCATAAAGCTTCCTTTACTCCATCCGCAAGAGCTATATACTCTGCTTGTGTAGTTGACAACGTAACCACGGGTTGTAAAGTAGACTTCCAACTAATTGCAGTCCCAAACAAAGTGAACACATACCCCGAAAGAGACTTCCTTGTATCAACATTCCCAGCATAATCCGCATCAACATAACCCACAATAGCATCTTCTCCTTGAGCTGCTTTCTTGTACATCAGTCCAGAATTTAGAGAACCATTCAAATACCTTAGAACCCACTTCAAAGACTCCCAATGAGCTTCCCCCGGATCCCCCATAAATCTGCTAACAATGCTAACGGTGTGTGCCAAATCCGGCCTGCTACATACCATCCCATACATGATGCTACCCACTCCACTTGCATAAGGAATAGAATCCATTCTACTTCTTTCCGTGTCGTTGCTAAGAGCTTGAGTAATGGAGAGCTTTGTGTGATTACCCAAAGGTGTAGAAACCGGTTTAGACTGATGCATCCTATACCTTTCTACAACTTTCTTCAAGTAACCTTGATGAGATAGTAATAGTTCCCCTTTCTTTCTGTTTCTGACTATGTCCATGCCAAGTATCCTCTTGGCATTACCAAGATCCTTCATCTCAAATTCAGAATTCAATTGGTTCTTAAGCTTGCTTATCTCTTCCTTGCTAGAGCTGGCTATAAGAATGTCATCCACATATAGGAGTAGGAAAAGAACACACTTCTCCTCCCTCCTTAGTATGTACACACAGCTATCATAACTACTCCTCAGAAGTCCCACTCTCAAGATAAAATCATCAAATTTTTTGTACCATTGTCTAGGGCTTTGTTTTAGCCCATAAAGTGATTTTCTCAAGAGACATACCTTGGTATTATCTTATGCATACCCTTCCAGTTGTTGCATGTAGATAATTTCCTCTAGATCTCCATGTAGAAATGTTGTCTTGACATCCAACTATTCTAACTCCAAGTCATACTGATTCACAATGGACATCAATATCCTTATAGAACAATGTTTTACCACAAGTGAAAAGATCTCATTGTAGTCAATCCCTTCAACCTGGGTAAAATCCTTTGCTACCAGTCTTGCCTTGAACCTTGCCTCCTCAATGCCTGGAATGCCATCCTTTTTCTTGAAGATCCACTTGGATCCAACTACCCTTTGATTCGTTGGTAAGTCCACAAGTGTCCAGGTTTGATTTTTATCCAAGGATTCCATTTCTGCTTGCACTGCTTGTAACCAATTCTAACTATCCTTGCTTTCCATAGCCTCTCTGAAACTTCTTGGTTCTGGATCTTGTATCTCTTCAGCCACATTAAGAGCATAACAAACGAGGTCAGCATACCCAAATCTCTTAGGAGGTACAATATTCCTCCTAGTCCTATCTCTAATCAACTGATAATCTGATACTACTGGTGGTTGTTGATCTGTCTGTTCTGCTGTGGTGGACTTTCCTCTCTGATGCTAGAGGTGGGAAACTCCACCTCAAACTGAGCTTTCTGGTCTGTTTCATCTGAACTGCTTTGCTCCAAGCCATTTCACATCATACCCATCCTGGTCTCATCAAATGTGACATCCCTACTTACAAAGCACCTTGATCCTCCTGATTCCAACCTCCACAACTTGTAGCCCTCCACACCATCTGGATACCCAATGAAGATGCATTTTACCGACCGTGCATCAAGCTTGTCCTCCCTGATGTGAGCAAATGCCAAAGAACCAAATACCCTAAGATTAGAGTAATTCATCGGTTTACCACTCCATACTTCCATAGGTGTTTTGAAGTTTAAAGCTGAAGACGGACATCTGTTTATCAAGTACACTGCAGTATTTGCAGCTTCACCCTAGAAACTCTTAGGTAGTCCAGCACCCAAAAGCATACACCTAAAATTCTCCAGAATAGTCTTGTTCATCCTTTCTACTAGACCATTTTGTTGAGGAGTCCGTGCCACGGTCCTATGCCTTTTAATTCCATGTTTCCTGTAAAACTCATTAAACTGCTCTGAAACAAACTCCAGGCCATTGTCAGTCCTTAAAACTCTCAATTTCGAGCCTAGTTGATTTTCTATAAGAGTGTGCCATTCCTTGAATTTTTGAAAGGTTTCAGATTTATTTTTCAAAATATAAATCCACACTCTTCTAGAAAAGTCATCAATCATGGTAAGAAAATAGGATCCCCTCCATGAGTCATCATCCTTGATAAACCCCAAAGATCCGAGTGCACATACTCAAAAGGTATACTCGAAACATGCATACCAGTTCCAAAAGAAACTCTATGTTGCTTACCTAATATGCAATTATCACAAAATTCTACTTTATCCAATTTATCACCATTTAACAAGTTTTGTTTAGACAATTCTATCAATCCTTTTTCACTTACATGACCTAGCCTTAAGTGCCATAACTTGGTTTTATCATGTGGTGTTTGGTTAGCTACCGATGCTTGTGCAATAACAGTGGAACCATTAAGAATATACAATCCATTTCTATTTGTTCCCTTAGCTATTATTAAAGCACCACTAGAAATCTTTATCATACCATGTTCAATTTTAGTGGAATAACCTAAATCATCAAACATGCTAATGGATAGAAGATTTCTCTTAAGTTCAGGAACATATCTCACATCCTTTAAAAGGATTTCACGATTTTCAGAAGTTTTGAGCCGAATAGTTCCCATACCTTGTACCTTGCATGCTTTGTTATTTCCTAGAAGCACCACTCCACCTTCTTTGAGTTCTAGTGTCTTGAAGTAGTCCTTCCTTGGGTACATATGGTATGAACATCCGGAATCCATAACCCAACTCTTTTGTGTTTCTGAACTTGATGCCACCAACACCCCGACACTCTCATAGCCATCCGAAGCAACTGCAACCTCAGCAGAGTTCCTTGATTCCTTGCCCCCCTTTTAAGGACAATCTTTCTTGAAGTGACCAGTTTTACCGCAACTGAAACACTTGAGCTTTGACTTTGAATGACTCTTTGATTTTGATCTAGACCTCTTGCTCTTTGACCTTTTCTTCTCTTTCCTCCCCCTTGAGACGTTCAAACTCTCACCATTATTCTCCGCTTTCAACTCTTGTTGCCTTTGGAGCTCCTTTGTCCGGATTGAAGTTTGCACATCATCCAGGGAAATGGTTTGATCATTGCCATACAAAATAGCATCCTTGAAGTGCTCAAAGGATTTAGGTAAAGAATTAAGTAGGAGCAATGCCTTGTCCTCATCATCGCGCTTCACCTCAATGTTCTCTAGGTCATCAAGAATTTTATTGAATTCCGCAAGTTGCTCCACAATCGACTTCGATTCCATCATCTTGAAGGAATATAAAAGTTTCTTCAAGAATAGCCTATTCGCTAGTGACTTTGTCATGTACAATGTTTCTAACCTTGCCCACATAGACGCCGCTGTCTTTTCCCTTGCAACCTCTCTCAATGCCTTATCACCAAGACATAAAATGATTGCACTTCTTGCCTTCTCTATCATGTCGGTCTTCTCCCTTTGTGATAGAGTGTCTGCCATCCTTGCCTCTCCCTTGAGAGCTTTTACACATCCAAGTTGTATCAAGATTGCCTCCATCTTAACCCTCCATAACCCGAAGTCATTACTTCCGGAGAATTTATCTGTCATACTTTGTGTTTCCCATTGTTCAGCCTTTTGATCTTTCTTCTTCTTTCAGTCCCCACAGACGTCGCCACTTGTTGGTTCGTGTTTATGAAAGAACCCAAAGAAAATACCTGAAACAATACACAAAAGACTACACAGTACCAAGAAATAGAGTTTTACAACCTAAACCTAATACACCTAATGTAGAAGAAATACTATAGTAAACAACCAGCAAGAACTAATTCGCAAAACCACAAAAATAAAAGTACAACAATATATGGTAATTGAATTACCACAGCAGGTAATTCAATTACAGCAGCAAGAAAATAGAAAGGGAAGAAAAGATAGAAAGCATACACACAGTTTAGCGTGGTTCAGCCAATGTGGCCTACATCCACATATAGGAGCCTCCTCCACTATGAACTTTGATCGAGATTACAATAGAGATTCCTTGGATCTTCACTCCACCAAGTTCAAGATGAACAAACAAGAGAACTCAAGCCTTTCGTCTCTCTATTTTCTCACAACCCTTGATCTCTCTCTAATCATCTCTTGATTCTTCTCTCAATTCACAATAGAATCAAAGCATTACAAGATGATAGAATTCTCTAGGTTTTTCCCTCTTTTTTGCTCTGAAAAACGCACCCAAGAAACCCCCAGATTCCTTTCATTCGCTGTTGTAACGAACTTAAATATCAGAAACTAACACGTCGTAATCGATTACGAGCTGTTGGTATTCGATTACCATAATCGATTGCGAGATTCTGGTAATCGAATACCAGCTGTCTGTCCACAGTTCTGAAACTTCAGAATTCTTGGCTTAAGGTCCGTAATCGATTACGGCCTTCCCTTAATCGATTACCAGCTATCTGAACACCAAATTCTGCAGTTTTAAACTTGATTTTGAGGCACTTTCAACAATTCTTTTGACCAATAAAATGGTGGACATCAACCACATAGACAGTTAAAACATTTCACAAAATGAATGCGCAATAGAATAGCTCATTCATAAAGCATGATACGAAAATCTTTTCATAATAATTATCATTTTCCTTTGAAATATTACATTAACTTGCAAGAGAAACAAAAAAGAAAGGTACCAAGTTCTGAAGGTGCCACGCGAATGTAAAGATCAACTCCTCCAAATGAGAATCTTCGTATGTCTATCAAGTGTCCACTCCAAAACATGCATCCAATGCGACTTTCAAATGCGTATGCCGCACAAGAGCAATTCTCCAAGCACTGTGTCCTGCATTCTTCTTCCAAAGAAGCTGACCTCTCTGCATAGTCTGGCACTTTCATATTCTCAAGTTTCAAAAACACGTCTCTGCTGACTTTACTTCCACATTGCAGCGGCACCTTCCTCACACACCCACCAGTCCAATTTTTCCTATTCCACTCCTCAAGATTTTTGGGTTGATTGCCACTTAAACCGCTGCATATTGGTGAGGTTTGCGAATTACAGGTTCCAAATGCTCCACACATACCATAAATATCGCAATATGTTTCTTGCAACCGCCACTCCAAACTCCATAATTCATTTTTGTTGATCCACCCAACGAGTTGAAGTGTGCCTTGAGGAGTCATGGCCCCGATTCCAAACACAGATTTGTTCGCCAAATCATGAGAAAGATAAACAATTCCATCATCTTCATTTCTCACACTCGACCCATTTAGATATCACAGCACCACAATCTGGCTCTAGGACCAGCAGCATTCATTCCTCTTTCATTCTTCACCTAAAATTGTTGAACTTCATGACTCGAAAACAATAATCCATGTTTGACCAAATACCTTTAAAGTGAACTGCCCTTCAACTTCAGGCACCATTACTCCTTCCAACTATCTCCAAACTACTGGATCTTCATTGCGCAATGAATGATGCAGGCCAGGGTGGAAAGCTTGCAAAATGCATAGGATAATGAAATGACCTTATAAAAACGTTAGCTTCAAAATTATTATTTTTTTTATACTAAATTTATTTTTATTTTTTTTGTTGAAAAGGGGGGGGGGGGGGGGGGGAATAGGCCCAAAGAAAACAAAACAAAAGAAAAATTATGACCATCAAAGTTATAATTTCCGATTTTATAAATAATTATATTAATTTTATACAATTTTTTTGTTAACTTTAATTTTAAGAGTTTTATCATAAGTTAGTCAAGTCCAGTGAACCTTCTTATTTTACGACAATCACATTTCAATGGTCCAAACCAATTTACCCATCTGGCTTCCTTGTATTAATAAAGATGGGCCCAATTCATCAAATAAGGCTTAACAATATATCTTTAAACCTCAAATTCCATTCCCACCGTCCAGAAGAAGGTCGAAGCTGAAGTTGAAAAGCAGAAAGCACTCCCACCGTCGCTGACGAGGAAGAACTTCAATGTGTAAGTTTTCTTCAAAATAATAAAAGGCATACAATGCTTGGACTCGTGCAAAGAATTACCCGTCCAAAGTTTATTTAAACTGTTTATAATTTAATTGATAAGTAGACTGGTTTTTCCTTAGTGGACGAGACCATAAATGAATACCTAAACAACAAGTCCAAAGACTTGAAAATAAGCAAGTCCATCTTGCCACGTCAGCAGACGAGGGTTATTCTTGTAACTCAAGTATACATCCATAATGCCTAACTAAAATTCAGTAGACGTCCACAGTGCCACATCACTGGACGGATTTTCTCTTAAGGGCTTAGCAAGTCCAAAGACTTGTATGGACGAGCACTTCTGTCACTTGTGTGGACGGGCGCTTCTGTCACTTGTGTGGACGAGCGCTTCTATCACATCAGTGACGAGCACAATAAAATCTTGTATAGATGCGTTCTTAAAACTAAGTAGACGGCTATATATCTTTACTACCTTGAATATGATTTAATGAAATCTGGTCCACGATGAATTTATATCAAATGATTGATATTTATTTCACACTCTTGCTATGGTGGCTACACTCTTGCTTATTGAGAAGCATTAAAAATTTGATTACAAAGTTATAAGCATATTGATAACAGATGGTTTGTTTAAAAAAGTGTTAATTTTAAAATACAATTAGCAAACATGTTCAACTACAGTCTTGTAACCGGACAAAATTAGAATTTTGGGTTTCAGATATGAAAAAGAAATAACGAGTGGTTAGTTGTAAATAACTTAATTAAGTCATGCATTAATTCATCTGCCAACTCACTCGTGGGAGAGTGGGAATGATCGACTCGGTGGAAAAAAAAACAATATATTTGATAGACAATGTTAGAAGAAGGAGAGAGCAATCAATTCAATGGATCAAAAGAGAAGAACATGGGAAGCATAAAAACACATATATGATCAATAAAACTATACATTACAATATCAATTTAATAAGAAAGCAACAATATAGAAGTTTAGTGACCATCCTAATTGAATTCAAAATATATGGACTATCCAAGGAACCAAAAATTTAGTTAACTTTGAGGTGGAAAGCAGTTACAATTTTATAACAAGTAAACACAGCTATCTAAATTACATCTAAATTGTCTTACAAAAGTTGGTCTCCCAGTTGCAAGGGGAAGAAAATCCATTGACAGGAAACAATAGACACACAACTCAGATACGTGATTCTAATTGAGTAATATATAGATTTCAAATACATCACAATTAGTTTATTTTTTTTTGCAACTAATAAAAAAGAAAATGAGTTGCAGGTAATCATAATGTAAATGGTATGAGGCTAAAAAACCATAAACAAAATTATAAATTTGCAAGAACAAAACAATTACAACCAAACATAAAACAATAATTATACATGAATGACCAGCAAACTATTTTAATCGAGGATGAATCCAAAAGATCCCACAACTGCAAGCTATTGAGATACCTTAAACGTCGGGACACTGAATGCAGTATTGGTGGACATAGCTGGTATAAATTCTGCAAGGAAAATGGAATAAAGAAAGGAGATGCGATGCAATTTACCGTAGCTGAGGATTCAAGAAAGATAATGGTGAAGATAATCCGGGGTTAACTAATACAGCCAAAAAAAAAAAAGCAAAGCCTAGAGTAGTGTACTAGTTGGAGTGTATGTTATTTAATTCCAGTCTTCCATTAGAACCAGTAATATGATGATATTGTTTATGTGTTGCTTATATTCCTTGACATATTTTATGTTGCATGCGTATAATTATAAATAATTACAATATTAGAACAAAGTTTGATTTCCTAGTTCCTAAGTGTGTATAATGATTACTTACTGCCATATATGGAAGTGAGATTATTCACAATCAAAGATTTGTAAAAATTTATTGGTAAAGTTCAATTGAGTTATAAAAATTGCAATCCAACTATCTATTAAAATTTTATATCTCAGTAAAGGTAAATTATTTTCAAAGTGCATTTCGTAAATAACAAATAAGGAAGATTGCTTTACCAAAAAAAAAAAGAACCAATCGAAAGGTAAATGGATAAATTCAACATTAAATGTTCATATATGATTAATAGTAAATATGTGTTTTGAAAGTACTCTTCATCAAGAGTTAAACATTCATAGCACACACAAATTTAAAATACATATCTACAATATTGTATTGGTTCAATAATTTCAGATAGCATCTGCTAAACCAAAAACTCTACAAACATTACGGAAAACATTTTAAATCAAACCTGCTCAAAAACTTCTTTGTAGACGTCATTCTTTACCAAACTGCATGCCACGCCATGATCATCACAACTTAAAATCTTCAGACCACTCTTACATTTAACCCTAGAAATAGCAACATATAATTGGCTGTGAGAAAAAATAGGAGCGGGTAAATATAGTCCAACATGAGATAATGTTTGTCCTTGACTTTTATTTATAGTCATCACAAAGCTAAGAACCAATGGAAACTGGCGCCTTTGAAATTTAAATGGCAGTGTGTGATCTGATGATTCTAGATTAAATCTAGGAATATAAACTTTATCACCAACATGATTTCCAGTAGCAACTCTAGCACCAATGACATTCACACCCAACTCAGTAACAACCAACCTCGTACCGTTGCATAACCCAGCAGATTGATCGATATTTCTCAACAACATAACAAGAACACCGACCTTCAATATTAGCTTATGATTTGGAAGTCCAGAGCACCTAATTTTGTAATTACACATTTATATATTTTGATGAATGACAAACACTAACAAAAAGGCAAGAGAATTTTTCTTATAGCATGCAGGTACCACGTGCACAAATTCAAATTATTATGGTGTACCAGAAAATCAAGTATCAAGACCTCAAACAAGATTGAGTATATATACTAGGTCTTAGTTATCTTGTAAGGGTATGATGGCTAAAACTCACTTTGGCTCATTTAATCAATTTAACTAAAACACTACACTTTTGGATAAAAGGTTTTTAATTAAACTTTTGATTAACAAAGTATTTTTCAAATTGATTTTAAATTAAAAAAATAAATAGAAATCCGATTTAACAAAAAAAAAATAGATTGAGTTTTTCAAAATATAAAATCAGTTTTCAATCCCATGCAATTATTAATTTTCAAGGTGCAATCAATTTATTCAATACGTTGCATCATATCAAATAGTGCAATTTCATAATGATGCAATTTCAATTGAAATGATCAATTTTTCCCTTTTTCAAACCGTGTGCAGAGTTTGGTCAACATAAAATATATAGCAAATGGAAAATTTTTGTCAATCTTATAAAAACTGATTTGCACTAAAGCTTCAATCGTTTGAGCCTTTGATTCAATTTAATTATGATTGAGATTTTATTTTCAATTGACTAATCTTTTCTTCTCAATTAAAAAACGTGATTAATTGAGTTTGGAATGAAATAAATTGATTGACTAAATATTGCCAATTGATTGGCAACGGTAATTTGTTCAATAATGACCACTTCCATAAAATTAGTTCATTCCTTACTCATGATGCAACGGTCATTTTCAAGTCTATAAAAATGTGTTTCTTGGTTGCAAATAAGCAGAGAAGAGAATACATGGAAAATACATTTTGATATGAAAATTATTTGTGAGCCAAATTGTGTTATTATCATCATACTCATAGTGCTTCAAGTTGTAATCATCTGCAGTAGAAGAGTGTATCATATTGTTCTTCCTTTACTGAAACTTTGTGTGAGGGTGTGGTATCCCTCTTTGTTGTGATTGAGGCTTCTACACAATGGTGGGCTAGTGAGAAGGGCTCTGTTGTGTACAAAGGTTGCAAGCACCAGTTATAAGCTTGTTTGTTAGTGGAAGAAAATCCCACAGGTGGAGTGGGGACTGGACGTAGGTCACTGGTGGTTGGTGGCTGAACCAGGATAAAATCCTCGCGCAAGTATTCTCGTTACCTCTCTTTTAATTTATTTCTTTTATATAATTGATTGCGTGATCAATTTTGTTAAAGAAATTTTTGTTGAAAAATTAAAAAGAAATTTGTAGACTCAATTCACCCCTCCCCTCTCTAGTCGAAGCCACATATTCCAACAAGTGGCATTTGAGCTAGACTCTTGCATAAAGAGCTTAGCAGCTTCAAGAGAAATGGCTTCGAACGACTTCCTACCTGAAGGAGCCTCCCTTGGCAGACCCCCTGCCTTTAATGGTGAAGAATATGCATATTGGAAAGAACGCATGATAATTTTTATTCAAGCACAAGATTATGATGTGTGGGATGCTATTGAAAATGGACCTTTTGTCCCTATGAAAGATGTAGATGGTAAGTCTGTTATTAAGCCTAGAAGTGAACAAACTGAGGATGAGAAAAAGAAAGTACAATTAAATTTACGTGCTAGAAATATGATAACATCTGCTTTGAGTAGGGGAGAATTTTTCTGGGTCTCCAATTGCAAGACGGCCAAAGAAATGTGGGATACGCTTCAAGTCACTCATGAAGGAACGAGTGAAGTCAAGCACGCAAGGACAAACACTCTGATAAGAGAATACGAGCTGTTCATGATGAAGCAAGGAGAATCCAGTCAATACATGCAGAAACGCTTCACTCATATTGTGAACCAGCTTGCTGGTCTGGGTAAGAATATTGATAATGAAGATTTAATTAACAAAGTTCTACGTTGTTTGAGCAGGGAATGGCAGCCGAAGGTGACAGGAATTGCTGAATCTAAAAATCTCACCACAATGAACTTAGCGATACTATTTGGAAAATTACAAGAGCATGAACTAGAACTTAGTCGGCTGTCGGAACACGAAGAAAAAGACAAGAAAAAGAAGAGCCTAGCCTTGAAAGCATCCTCCTCCAAAAATGAGGAAGAGATTGAAAAAGAGGAAGAAGAGGAAGACGCTTAAGATGATGAAATGGGAATGCTAGTAAAGAAATTCAAAAGATTTGTGAAAAAGAAAGCTAACTCAAGAAGATCATCAACCTTTCCCAAAAAGAGTTTCAATAAGGGAGATGGTCCAAGCTCCACACCTACTTGCTATGAATGTGGAAAGCCCGTCACATGAGGTATGATTGTCCTAAATTACAAAAGAAGGACAAATTTGAAAGAAAATAAAAGAATGAAAACAAACCTAGAAGAGCTTACATAGCTTGGGATGAAAATGATTTGGATACCACCGATGATTCAGACAATGAGGAAGCTAACTTATGTCTCATGGCTGGCCACGAAAGCGATGATGAGGTAACCTCTAACTCTTCTTCTTCTTATTGCTCATATGATGCATTGCATGATGCCTTTCTTGAACTACACAATGACTCTATGAGATTGGCTAAGGCATTAGAAAAATCCAAGAAAATGGTTAACTATTTACAAAACCAAGTAATTACTTTAACAAAAGAAAGGTTGGAATTAAAGAAGGAAAACTATAGCATTGGATATACTCTAGGAAATTTTACATGTAAAAAGTGTCGTGAATATGAAAAACAAGTAAATGACTTGAAGATCACTCTTGCAAAATTCACCAATGGTAGAGATAACTTGAACGTTCTTTTGGGAATCCAAAAAGGTGTATATGATAAGGCTGGCTTAGGATATAAGCCTAATGATCATGAAAAATCCTTTTTGAAGAAAACATTTGTGCCTACTCATACATCTGTTAGTCCTTTCGTCAAATGTTATTATTGTGCTAGAAAAGGGCATACCGCATCAACTTGTAATATGAGAAAGGAGAATGAAAAGAAAAAATGGGTTCCTAAGGGAACATCATATGGCACTAACAACCAAGGACCCAATAAAATTTGGGTACCTAAAAACAAAATATAATTTTGTTTTGTAGGTATGGTTGAAAGCCAAGACTACAAATTGGTACCTTGACAGCGGCTGCTCTAAGCATATGACGGGAGACATTAGCAAGTTCACATCCTTCACACCAAAAGTTGGAGGACATGTGACATTTGGTGACAATAACAAAGGGCAAATTATTGGGATTGGAAGTGTTGGTAAAAGTCCGACAACATCAATTGATAATGTACTTTTTGTGGAAGGACTAAAGCACAACCTCCTAAGCATAAGTCAACTTTGTGACAAAGGTAACAAGGTTAGCTTTGATTCTAAAAGTTGTTTAATTGAAAATTTGCATGATAAAAATAAGAAATTAATTGGACATAGAATTAATAATATTTATATGATAGACTTAGATGATATCTCTTCAAATGATGCATGTTGTCTTGTCTCTAGAGAAGAAAACAGTTTTCTTTGGCATCGTAGGATTGCACACATACACACAGAGCACTTAAACAAGCTTATTTCAAAATAACTTGTTATCGGTTTACCCAAAATGAAATTTAAAAAGGATGGATTGTGTGATGCATGCCAAAAAGGTAAACAAACAAAGGCTTCCTTCAAACCAATTAATATTGTTTCATCAGAGAGGCCCTTGCAACTCCTACATATGGGATCTTTTTGGGCCTTCTATAACTAAGAGCCTTGGTGGCAATCTTTACGCGTTAGTAATTGTTGACGACTACTCTAGGTCACTTGGACCTTATTTCTTTCACACAAAAGTGACACCTTTAAAGTTTTTTAAAAATTAGCCAAGGTAATTCAAAATGAAAAGGATCTAAAAATTGTATCTATTAGAAGTGACCATGGCGGGGAATTTGAAAACGAAACGTTTGAAATTTTTTGCGAAGAAAATGGCATAAAACATAATTTTTCTGCGCCTAGGACCCCACAACAAAATGGGGTGGTAGAAAGAAAAAACCGGGCTTTAGAGGAACTCGCTAGAACACTATTAAGCGATACAAACCTCCCAAAATATTTTTGGGCGGATGCAGTTAGCACTACTTGCTATGTTCTCAATAGGGTTTTAATTAGACCAATTTTAAAGAGAACCCCATATGAATTATATAAAGGAAGGAAGCCCAATATCTTTCATTTTCGTATGTTTGGATGCAAATGTTTTGTGCTTAATAATGGTAAAAATAATTTAGGAAAATTTGATGTCAAAGCTGATGAAGGGATATTCTTAGGTTATTCATCATCTAGCAAAGCCTTCAGGGTATACAATAAAAGAACTTTAACTGTTGAGGAATCAGTGCATGTTTCTTTTGATGAGACTAACCCCAAAAGGTTGGGAAAGGATAGAGGACAAAGAAAGCAATGATGATGAGATCAAGCAAGAGGAAGAAGAACTTCACGATCTTCCCAAAGAATGGAGTGTTTCCAAAAATCATCCATTGGACAACATTATTGGTGATATTTCTAAAGGGGTAATTACTAGAAACTCCATTAAACATGCTTGCAATCACATGGCTTTTGTTTCTCAAATAGAACCTAAGAACATTGACGATGCTATTTGTGATGAATTTTGGTTGTTAGCCATGCAAGAGGAATTAAACCAATTTGAAAGAAATCAGGTATGGGAACTAGTCCCTAGGCCATCAAAAAATCAAACAATTGGAACTAAATGGGTCTTTAGAAATAAATTAGATGAAAATGGTATAATTGTTAGAAACAAGGCGAGACTTGTAGCTAAAGGGTACAGTCAAGAGGAGGGCATAGATTATGAAGAAACGTATGCACCCGTAGCCAGACTTAGGCCATTCGCATGTTACTTGCATTTGCTTGCATTATGAATTTAAATTATATCAAATGGATGTACAAAGTGTGTTTTTAAATGGATTTATTCAAGAAGAGGTGTATGTAAATCAACCTCCTGGTTTCTAAAATTTTGACCTACCCAATCATGTGTTTCGCTTAAAGAAAGCGCTTTATGGTTTAAAGCAAGCTTCTAGAACTTGGTATCAACTCTTAAGCAAGTTTCTTTTAGAAAAAGTTTTTCACGAGGAAAGGTTGACACAACCTTATTTATTAAAAGAAAATCACATGATATTCTTCTTATACAAGTGTATGTGGATGATATAATTTTTGGTGCTACTGATGAGTTTCTTTGCAAAGAATTCTCTAAGCATATGCAGAAAGAATTTGAAATGTCGATGATGGGAGAATTAAATTTCTTCCTTAGGCTTCAAATCAAACAAACAGACAACGGCATATTCATAAGTCAAACAAAATACTGCAAGGAACTTTTAAAAAGATTTGGAATGGACAATGCCAAGAAGATAGCCACACCAATGAGCACCTCATGCTACTTAGATAAGGATGAAAATGGTAAGCCTATTGAATTGACAAAATATCGAGGTATGATTGGATCCCTCTTGTATCTTACTGCAAGTAGGCTTGACATCATGTTTAGTGTTTGCATGTGTGCTAGATATCAGGCTAGTCCTAGGGAATCCCACCTTGCGGCGGTTAAGCGAATAATGAGATATTTAGTTGGGACAAAAGACATGGGCTTGTGGTACCCCAAAGGCGACACATGCAATTTTGTTGGGTATTCCGACTCTGACTTTGTAGGTTGCAAGTTAGATAGGAAAAGTACTAGTGGGACATGCCACTTTTTAGGTAGTGCCTTAGTTTCATGGTTTAGCAAAAAACAAGCTAGTGTGGCATTGTCAACCGCTGAGGCGGAATACATAGCAGCAGGGAGTTGTTGTGCCCAATTATTTGGATGAAACAACAACTGCTAGACTATGGTGTCCAATTAGATCATATCCCCATTCGATGTGATAACACTAGTGCCATTAACTTAACTAAGAATCCCATTCAACATTCTAGGACAAAACACATTGAGATAAGACACCATTTTATTCGGGATCATGTGCAAAATGGAGATTGTGTTTTGGAGCATGTGGGTACAACTAAGCAATTAGCAGATATCCTTACTAAACCCCTCAATAAAGAGAGTTTCTTTTACATCAAAAGGGAATTAAGCATCCTAGATTTATCTTACATCAATTAATCTTACATGTTTACTTTTATTCTCACATATCTATCAAATTTGCTCTCTGTCGATAATTTTATTAATAAATATGTGAGCAGGACAATTAATTTTATCATAGTTCCTATAACTATGTGTCACACTTTTTGATAATAAATTTCCAAATTAACTGCATAATTTGAATTGCACCAGTTGGTCAATGTGCTCCTGCACCGTGCGTTCTATTGTGATAGTCTGATTTTGTTAGTTTGGATATCGTGAATCATAAAATCATAAAATCATAAAATCAACCTCCATATTGGCTACTACACATACTTATTTTATTAACGCTATTAATGTCCCACTTTTCATCTATTTTGATGAATGAAAGTTATCATCTTTATTTATTATCTTTTATCCATAAACTTTCTTTTTGATCATGCCAAAAGGGGGAGAAGAATTGGAATATTAATCTTGCATAAAATAAATGTAATTGAACTATTCAGGGGGAGCATGCTTATAATAATATTAATCTTGCATAAAATAAATGTAAGTGAACTATTCAGGGGGAACATGCTTATAATATTCCATTGCCTAATAATTTGAATTTATGCCTTCTGAACTTAACTGACGTATCTATTGAGTAATATGTTTTAGATAGGGGGAAATCTATCCCACGCTCATGCAGTGCATATATGACTCTGACACCACATTACATAGGTAAGAAGGTAAGGTTTGTCATAATCAAAAAGGGGAGTATGTAATTACATATTTATATATTTTGATGAATGACAAACACAAACAAAAAGGTAAGAGAATTTTTCTTATAGCATGCAGGTACCGCGTGCACAAATTCAAATTATTATGGTGTACCAGAAAATCAAGTATCAAGACCTCAAGAAAGATTGAGTATATATACTAGGTCTTAGTTATCTTGTAAGGGTATGATGGCTAAAACTCACTTTGGCTCATTTAATCAATTTAACTAAAACACTACACTTTTGGATAAAAGGTTTTTAATTAAGCTTTTGATTAACAAAGTATTTTTCAAATTGATTTTAAATTAAAAAAATAAATAGAAATCCGATTTAACAAAAAAAAATAGATTGAGTTTTTCAAAATATAAAATCAGTTTTCAATCCCATGCAATTATTAATTTTCAAGGTGCAATCAATTTATTCAATACGTTGCATCATATCAAATAGTGCAATTTCATAATGATGCAATTTCAATTGAAATGATCAATTTTTCCCTTTTTCAAACCGTGTGCAGAGTTTGGTCAACATAAAATATATAGCAAATGGAAAATTTTTGTCAATCTTATAAAAACTGATTTGCACTAAAGCTTCAATCGTTTGAGCCTTTGATTCAATTTAATTATGATTGAGATTTTATTTTCAATTGACTAATCTTTTCTTCTCAATTAAAAAACGTGATTAATTGAGTTTGGAATGAAATAAATTGATTGACTAAATATTGCCAATTGATTGGCAACGGTAATTTGTTCAATAATGACCACTTCCATAAAATTAGTTCATTCCTTACTCATGATGCAACGGTCATTTTCAAGTCTATAAAAATGTGTTTCTTGGTTGCAAATAAGCAGAGAAGAGAATACATGGAAAATACATTTTGATATGAAAATTATTTGTGAGCCAAATTGTGTTATTATCATCATACTCATAGTGCTTCAAGTTGTAATCATCTGCAGTAGAAGAGTGTATCATATTGTTCTTCCTTTACTGAAACTTTGTGTGAGGGTGTGGTATCCCTCTTTGTTGTGATTGAGGCTTCTACACAATGGTGGGCTAGTGAGAAGGGCTCTGTTGTGTACAAAGGTTGCAAGCACCAGTTATAAGCTTGTTTGTTAGTGGAAGAAAATCCCACAGGTAGAGTGGGGACTGGACGTAGGTCACTGGTGGTTGGTGGCTGAACCAGGATAAAATCCTCGCGCAAGTATTCTCTTTACCTCTCTTTTGATTTATTTCTTTTATATAATTGATTGCATGATAAATTTTGTTAAAGAAATTTTTGTTGAAAAATTAAAAATAAATTTGTTGACTCAATTCACCCCTCCCCTCTTGAGTCGAAGCCACATATTCTAACAAATTTGATTAATAAATTCAGGCGTCAACCACTCAGAATTAATGCCGTTTGTTTCCTCCATCCTAGTAATAGAATCAGGGCTGAGATATTCTTTTCCTTCACCAGGAAACAAAGATAACACGTAATTGTTTACCTGTCCCACAAACTGCAATTTTGGTACCAATATTGCCCTTTCTTTATAATATTTGAAATCATTCATATGACTAACCAAATTAGGATATATATATATATATATATATATATATATATATATATATATATATATATATATATATAGGACACAATAGCTGTTATCGGATCAATTGCATCCAATATTAACAATTGTTCCGGGGGATAAATATCAAAATCATAATCATTGTCAACACCCAACCTCCCATCACCAATATCAAGAATCCACTGTGCAAATTCCTTATTCGATTGATTATCAAGACCACTTGAATCCATCTGAATTCTCATATTTTCTGTAAGCCTCACCACCTTACAATGCTTCCATAATATAGATGAGTTAATGACGGCCATAACAATACCTGCCCTACTCCCCTTTGGAACAACAGGTAATATCTGCCTAAAATCACCACCCAAGACAACAACCTTCCCACCAAATGGTTTATGAGAATATTCTACCATAGCAATTCCCATAAAATCCTTTAATGTCCTATCCAATGCCTCAAATTCCCATCTATTAACCATAGGAGCCTCATCCCATATTATCAAAGTAGTCTCACGAAGTAAATATGCTCTAAAACTATTTTGTCTAATATTACAAATTGAGTGTTTATTTAATATCAAAGGAATAACAAACTGTGAATGTGCAGTTCGACCTCCAGGAAGTAAAAGTAAAGCAATTCCACTCGAAGCAACATTTAAAACAATTTTACTCTCAGCACAAAATCTATAAGACAAAGTCTTCCATAAAAAAAGTCTTCCCCGTGCCACCATTACCATCCACAAAAAAAAAAAACCCACCATTTTTTGTTAAGACAGCATCAACAATTTCATCATATACAAATCTTTGTCCAACATTGAGTTGTCCCAAGCATTCAAGATGTATAACAGTCATTTCATGTGTGTCATATGAAAGTTCTCTAAGGACAAAAATGTTATTCAAATAAGATAAGTCTTCAGTATGAGGAAATGGCATGGTATCAAAATCCTTCAATGACTTCCCATTCAAACGCAATAATTTCTCCATCTCAACCAAACAAATAACCTTCAACTGATCATCACTCAAACATTAATCTGCACATTGAAATAAATTTACGATCATAAATATAAAAATAAAAGTAGCTATTACCTATTACCTATATTTTATACATAAGGAATATAATGAATATAGATTCCAATAAATAATGTATAATCATATAAATTATTGGTAAAATAATAAATAGAACAATTTAATAAAATTGATAAATAAAATAATAGAATCGTGAATCAATCAAGTATAAAAAATGAAATTCGACCAAACCTACTATTATAAATCTACAAAAATATTATACCTGGGTAATGTAATTGTTTACGTCTTTCGTATAATAAACCATCTACTAAGACTTCCCAAGTCACATCCCATACATGGCGAGGGTTGCTAATACTATTTGACAGCAATAAAGTGATAAAAAGCCTCCTCAAGTATGCCCCAGAAGCCAGTACTGCAACCTCACGAAGTCCATCAATATATTCTTTATCATCAGATAACAAACCCATAGCTGCACATGATTCTTGAAAAAATTGATAACTACTATTATTAACGGTTCTCAAACATTCATAACTCGTACAACCCCTTTGAATATTAAGCAATAACCTCATGTAATATGCCTAGCCACTACCAAGAGGCAAAAAATTCAAACGACCAATCATTTGACCTCTTTTCCTAGGTTTACATTCCCTTTGCTGTTGAAGAAACACAAAACTTAAGGGAAACTCCGCATAAGTTAGATGTCTACCTTCAACATATTTACGGTTAGCATTCATCCATGCCTGAAACATTGTCACCTTGTTTTTATTCTTCTCAACAACATGATCAATTTTTTCAGTATCATTAAACAATACAAACTGCTCTCTAGGAAGATGGAACGTCAAACGTTGTACAGGAGGACATCTTTCATGAATATCAAATGTAAAAAGTCTCCAAGCAGATTCACATGGTGATAAATAGCAACAATTTTAATAATGCTTTATCTCATCAACAGCATGCATTTCATTTAATTGACTTTGACCATTAGTGACAACAGTTGTAACACGATCCGGCCCCTTATTAACATATTTAAACAAATACATGGTGCAATCAGACTTGTTGCAATATTCAATATTAATATGGGCTCGAAAACGCATCAACAATTTAGGATTGTAAAGGACAACATACTGATTGTCCAAATGTACACCACCCTTAACAAAGGTAACACCATTATCTCTTCTCCTATAAATTGGATATCCATCATCATCAAATGTAGTATGATCAACAAATTTATTCGGAAAATATTTCGAATATTTACCACCCTTCATGCAAGGAGAACTACGATTTACACTACCACAAGGTCCATGAAGCATAAAATTGGTAACAATGTTGTATAAATTAGGGAACCTGGTCTTGTCCGGTAGCTCGACAGAAAAGAATGAATCAATAAAATCAATCGACTGCATATTATCCTTCTCTTCTAGCCATAACAATATATGTGCATGTGGCAAGCCATGTTTCTGGAATTCAATTGTATACATACCTAATTAATAAAAGAAAAATAATCAACTAACTATCAAATATAAAGAACATCATGTAATATATCATCTAAAATGATATACAATAAATAAAAGCTTAATAATAATACCTGTTATAACCTTGCCAAAAAATGAAACCTTCTTCAAATCAAACATCATTTGATTTAATTTCATATGAAACACTCTACACAAAATGAATGGACGATCGGAAGTAGTCAGGCCAACGAAAGATACCAAATGACGAATCTCATCCCACTTTGGATTACAAGTAAAGGTTAAAAACAAATCTGGATATCCAAATCTTCCGCATATTGCCATAGCATCCTGACAATTATTGAACATGTATCTAGGACCACCCGTGAATGAAGATGGAAGAATAACTTTTTTGCCAATAGTTGCTGCTTTTACATCACCTTTATCCATAGCTTCCTCAACACCTTTCAAAAGGTCACCTCTGATAACATTTTGGTGCCTTTTTATAAACGAAAGTCTTTGGGCTTCAAGCATTGAATAACAATCAACAACAAATTGCTGAAACAATCTTTTACTCTTCAATATAGGAGTTTCCTCAAAGTCTCTATCCATTAACCTAAATGCCAAAAACTCTCTCAACGATACATGACCTCTTTGAGTTTATGCAATAGAGTTTTTAGCAGGCACAATAGGCAAATCTTCTTTAAAACCATCTTCCCCATACGGAAATAATAATGGATATTGCAAAGGCATGAACCAAGCATCGGTCTCAGCAATCCTTTGCAAATACCCTTCTCTAGAATGGACAATCACATCTCGACCTCGATCACAATTGTCAAAATCTCCAACAATAAGAGCAGCAACTTCATCTACAGTTGGTAAATTGTACATCCGTGCTTCAACTACCCGACTACGAATTAATCTTAGTGTTACATTTAAACCACTGTCCTGCTGAAAAATATCTCTAACACATCTAAAACTCTTTGCACGAGGATTAAAAGTATCAACCATTTCCAACAACTCTTTCGCCAATGTCTGGTCTAATTTTTTTTTTGTCTTTGTCACTCCTGTACCATAAAAACAAAGTATCAAATTGTTGGTAATCAAAGGATGTTATACACACATTATAACATACGTAAAGTGGAAAAATTTAATTTAAACAAAAAACAGGTTAAAAGCTACAACTATTTATAACAGGGTTACAAGAAATAACATATACAAAACATTTAAAATAGGAAACGTCAGATATGACATTGAACAATACATAGAATAACATCAAAATTATATGCAAAATTAAATGTTATATATAGTTTATAAATAATCACTAAAAAATTTGTAAATACTTGAAATGAGATATCCGATTTGACACCTCATTTTGAGTATCATATATATACAATTGTGCAAATTGTGGCTTCTCCCCTTCGAGGGGCAACAAACTCCCTATTCGATGATAATTTTGACCACCAATAATAAACTGAGGAGGGCCATGACTTGAAATAACATTAGTTTGAACTTTACCTTCCATTGATGTAAAAGCAAACATGCTATTATAAGAACGTACATTTTCAAGGAAATGAGCACTCCTTGGGCCTTGCCCATGAATCAAATTCCAAAGCAAATCAGGGGGCTTCTCTAAATTTTCCAAAACAATTCTTCCCTTCATACAACATATAGAGAACTCCACACCAATGTTTTTCTTACTTTTATCAGCACGTTCCTCAAACCAAATGTTTGCTCCACAATTTTGACAAACATACCTCATAGCTCCAAAATCAACATAATCTAAAATTCAGAAATTAAAAAAAGAAAGACTATTACCTATATATTATATATATAGTTAACATCTTCAAAATAAATGATTTTGAGTTTGATAATTCCTAATTTGAATATACCATCATTTTCTGCTTTTTCAAACAACCAATTTGCATCATCCTGGTCAACAGGAACTTCGTCTACACCTTTGAATATATTTGGGTAAAAAAATAAAATATTTAAGGGAAAACTCAAATAGTTCAAACCTAAATTAAAATAATCGAATAATAACAAAGAACAAAATAAAAAAGATACCTGAATATATACTATTTGCATCAAATTGCATGTTTTCATCGGAGAATAGTATATACGGAGGAATACTCGAATGACATTGCATGTTATTTATACTCCAAGCTTAAACAGTGAAATTATCAAATATTCAGCAAAAAAAAGATGTTATCTCATAAAAGATATAAAAATTCAAAATCATATAAACTATAGACCTTCATTTTCCTTATTGCAACCCCTCTTATTGTTCCTTAACAAAGACATCCTCTTTTGTCTAGCCTTTTTACCATTGGAAACACGAGAACCATCCACTCGAACACGATCAGAACCACTTTTTTTTTTAATAAACTGCACTAACATCAAAAAAAAATGAAAAAATTGAAAAAAAAAATTAAAGATGTTTATGGAATCTTAAAAATTCTACAATTTTAATAAAACTAACAATAATATTTCGTCTTTATAAAGCTAGGTAACCAATCCTTTATTTTATCTTAGGGCATGCCCTCCTGTGCTTATTTTCCTATTTCATTTCATGCCTCCTCTGTTTGTTCTCAGATAGGCTTCAGGTAGTTTGTTACTTTTTGCAGGACTTTAGCTACTTTGAGTCATTAAAAAAAGAATAATTAAATGCAAACAACTATGATATTACTGTAATAAGCAATATATACGAAAGACTTTAATCATTAAAACAACACTGGGAAACACCACTTAAATAATGACATGTGAGGAATACCCTAACACCCTCAATAATATAATTTCTATATGAGGATTGACTATAATCACAATCTTAAACACACTCCTTCTAACACAGCCTCTATTATTGGGTTGATTTCATGTGGGACCATATGTTTTGCTAGGTCTCACATGAAATCAATCCAATAATAAAGAGTGCATTGAGGAAGAGTGTGATAAAGATTGTGATGTTAGTATTTTTCTTTCTATATTCCATATGTCTGTGAGGAATACCCTAAACGTAAGTAGACCATTAATTTATTAATTTATTATTATTAAACATCATAAATATGACTAATATTTTATTATATGATAGAGAGTAGCACCAACTAAAACACAGATGACATATAACCAACAAAAACTTCTCCCAAACATTCAAATGATAATAATAACAGGAACATCAAAAAAACCATATCAGAGAAAAAAAAATATCTAAGTAGAAATACCTGGCCTAATGAGATAACTTTGATATTGGATGAGGGAACTTGCTTGCTTACGATCACAAACCAAGAAACCTGCAATACCTGGTGTGGCGCAACAAATAGAAATGAAAAGGGAGGAATAAACAAAGGTTATATATATAAGTTCATTGGGAGGTAACACGCCTAACAATAAAAAAAATATAAAACAACAACCCTTTATGATAATTAATAAATAAATATTAATATTAACAAATATATATAAACACCTCTATTCAAAGTATTCTTTACAGAAGCGCCAGACCATCTAGCCTATGACATCCCATCAACTTTTATTATACTTGAAAGTAATTCTTTAGGTGTCTTAGAGAGTTCTTAACATGGACAAAAAAATATCAGACTACAAATAGAAAACATACTTCACAAAAAAGCATTCTTCATTCTTTAATATATAACTTGTATTTTAATATTTATATTTTAAAAAATAAACATGGAAAAGGCTTATACAGATGGTGTTAATTAAATTGAAAAATTAAGAACAATTATAAACCTGGGTAGTAATACAAATAGTCCCAGTATTAGTATTAAGTATACATATACAAATATATATATATATATATATATATATATATATATATATAAATTAATAAATACTAATAACCAAACATAATGATGTTTCCATTTTGAGAAAATCAACCTACAGGTTTGTATAAATTAATATCTGTGAGTGAAAATCGTGAAAATATAAACATGATATTAGTAAATGTCAATTGCAAATCATAAGATAGATAAAGAAGACCTTCTCTGGAATCAATAAATTCATTAACAATCATCAATAAAATACTTCATTAGTTGATTATTTGACGATTATTTTTTCATTATAATATGAACCAACATTATGATAGCAATCGAGGGTTATTCTTGTAACTCAAGTATACATCCATAATGCCTAACTAAAATTCAGTAGACGTCCATAGTGCCACGCCACCAAACGGATTTTCTCTTAAGGGCTTAGCAAGTCCAAAGACTTGTGTGGACGAGCGCTTCTACCACATCAGTAGACGAGCAAAATAAAATCTTGTATAGATGCGTTCTTAATTTAATACTGTTATATAACCTTTATTCCCTGATATAGTCAACATCAAAATTTTAGAACTGAATTAACTATATTGGCTGCATTATACTCCCTCTGATCGACAATATAAGAAACAAAAGACTAAAATACACATACCAATGAATTACATTGGAAAGAGTTAATTATAATTAATACTCATATAAATTTCCAAAAACACTCCTTCTAATTATAATGAATATTCAGGTAGCCTATAATTAATTACACTAATTAATAAGGGTAACATTGGAAATTAACATTTAATAAGTGTGAAAATTGTTGTATATTTCTTATATTTTGGACTAAAAAATAAACACATTTGTTTCTTATATTGTGGACTGGAGGGAGTATTTATTTTCTTTATTTTTTTCCAGACTCATCGTAAATATTTCAAAATTTGTTTAATTAATTGTAACAAAGTTATTTTTAAAAAACAATTACGGCTATTTATTCCAAAATGAATGTTTCATGACAAAAAGACAACATTTCATTAAGGTAATAAAAGTAATTACATATGACATATGATCAGCCTCTAGCTCGACTAGTTTTTAACTAGTAAGACCATGGTTTTATTCGAGTTTAATCTCGTTTTCGCCCAAATTTGGATGTAATTGTCCTCAAGCAACATTTTGAGTCTCTTGAGTAGTTTTAGGGTATTTTCATTGATTTTGAGTCAAATAAAGCATTTACTGCTATTTCATATTTTCAGGTTAACTTGGAGTCAAGGGAATGAAGAAACAGTGGAGAATGCAATTCTGGAAATGTTTGCCCCGCGAGAGGCTACTCGCCTCGCGAGACTGAAGACCAGCCTGAACAGCAGAATGTCATCCTTTCTGTCTCGCCTCGCGAACCACCACCTCGCCTCGCAAGCCTGAAGGCTGACTGTGCCAAAGAATGCAACCATTTCTGTCTCGCCTTGCGAACCATGTCTCGCCTCGCGAGTCTGAGGACCAGAAGCCATCACACCCAGGCCCTGATACTCATCACGGGCGTAATGAGAATAACCTTTCTGTCTCGCCTCGCGAGCCACTATTCGCCTCACGAGAATCCAAATTCAAACTGGTGCCATGCTTAATATTCGCGTCGCGAGAGGCTACTCGCCTCGCGAGCGTGCGCAGTTTCTGAAAGTTATAAATTGCTGTTTTAGGGCAGAACATGGGGACTTTTGATATCCACTGTTTATGAATTTTCTAGGTTGTATTACGTTTTTGATGGAGAACAAATTTCCTTGGATTAGTCTGCTGTAATCGGTTTCTGCCGCACTTGAGGTTCTGTAATTCCCATTTGATTTGCTATTCCCTTTCAATACTATGCTATATGTTCTGTTTGCTTAATTCAGGATTGTATAGAATACGTGCTGCTTTATTTCGATGATGTTATGTTCCTATACTTAATCGCGTTTGCTTAATTCGCGTGTGTTCAATCGTGTTTGCTTAATTCACGAGAGCTTCACCCCGTTTGCTTAATTCGGGAATTAGGAACATATATCTCGTAGTGTCAATTTCGCTTGTTAATTGTTGCTACAATCGAAAAGGGATTAGAATCCGCTTAGGGCTTGGAATTTACACGAATAAATGATAGTGGGAAACCGAGAACAGTAGATTAATCGTTTTGATCATTGATATTCACTTATTTCTTAATTGCATCGTTCTTTTAATTGAATCTCTCAATCTGAAACACCCCCCCCCCCCAACAAAAAAAATTGATTTTTCTGCGAATAACAATCCAAGAGTCCTTGAGAGACGATACTCGAGTTGTCGCTCCCTGACTACAGTTTTTACAAACCACTCGCTTTTTGACCCGTGTGCAACAGCGTGTCAAAATTGGCGCTGTTGCCGGGGACTCTTGTTGTTATTTTTGCATTTTCCTTTTTTTGATTTTCTGCTGAATTAGATCTAGCTACTAGGTCTGGTTGTCCTAATTTGTTTGAATTTGATCCTGAAATTGAGAGAACTTTGCACGCACGCCGTAGAGCAATTCAGGCTAACACTTGTTCACCAACCAGTAGTAATTCTGATTCTGCACTTGTTTTTTATAACATGGCTGATCAAAGAACATTGAGACAGCTTGCTGCTCCTGATGTTAATTATAATGGTTTGTGTATTGAATATGCTGATGTGGTTGCTCCTTTTGAACTAAAATCTGGTTTAATACACTTGTTGCCAAGGTTTAGTGGTCTTGCAGGTGAGGATCCACACAAGCATCTGAAGGAATTCCAGGTTGTCTGCTCTACACCTTTGAGACCGGAAGGAGTAACTGAAGACCGCATCAAGCTGAGAGCCTTCCCATTCTCACTTCAAGGTGCTGCGAAGGATTGGTTGTACTACCTAGAACCGAATTCTATTACAACCTGGAATGATTTGAAGAAGGTCTTCTTAGAGAGATACTTTCCTGCCTCCAGAGCTGCATCAATCAGGAAGGAGATAAGTGGTATTAGACAGGGCAATGAATCATTGGCTGAGTACTGGGAGAGATTCAAGAAGTTGGTATCCAGTTGTCCTCAGCACCAGATTTCTGAGCAGCTACTTATTCAGTACTTTTATGAGGGATTGCTGCCAATGGACAGAAATATTTTAGATGCTGCTAGTAGGGGAGCACTTGTTGATAAGACCCCAGCCGCTGCCAAGTAATTGATTGAGAACATGTCACTCAACTCCCAGCAGTTCACAACTAGAAGCAATTCTGCCGAGACAAGGGGAATGAATGAGGTCCATGTTTCTTCTTCCAACAAGGCCCTTGAGACCAGACTTGATGAGCTCACTTCTTTGGTGAAGCAGTTGGCAATGGATAAGGTTCAGCCAGCAAGGTTGTGTGGCATTTTCACCTCTCCTGAGCACCTGACCGATGCATGCCCCATTCTGAAGGATGAGTCAGTCACTGATTTGCCTCAAGCTTATGCAGCCAATCTTTACAATCAAGGCAACAATCAGAAGCGGTACGGCATTCCTAACCTTTCCACAAATAAGTACCACCCCAACTGGAGGAATCATCCAAACCTTCGGTATGGGAACTCATCTACACAACAGCAACAACCAATGTTTCCGCTGGCACCACTACAGAATTCTCCCCAAGTGACCAACTCTGCACCTTCTGGACCTTCACTAGAGGACCTGGTCAAGCAAATGACTACCTTGCAGACACAGACTGGACAGTTTCAACAGCGAACGGATGCTAGTATTCATACCTTGCACAGATTGGACAGCTTGCCACTTCGATGAATGCCATGCAGCAAGCTCAAGGATCGAACCAACTACCTGCACAAACAGTGGTGAATCCTAATGCTCCAAATCCTAATGTGAGTGCGATTTCTTTGAGATCCGGGAAAGTTGTAGAGGCAGCCCCTGAAAAGGATAAAAAAAACTGTTGAGGTAACACCTGAACCTTCCGTTGTTGTTGAAGCTGAGAAAGAGTATGTGCCACCGATCCCCTTCCCGCAAAGAGTGCTGAAAAATAAGAAATTGATGGGGAAGACAAGGAGAGGGAGATTCTAGATGTGTTCAGAAAAGTGGCGGTAAACATTCCGCTCCTTGATGTGATTAAGCAGGTTCCAAAATATGCAAAGTTTCTGAAGGATTTTTGCACACACAAGAGGAGGTTGTAGGGTAATGAGAGAGTTAATTTGGGGCGAAATGTTTCAACCCTCATTCAACCTAAGCCTGCACCTGAAAAGGTTACTGTTTCAGCCCTCACTCAGGCACTGCCACAGAAGTGCAAGGATCCGGGCACTTTTGCTATTCCATGTACCATTGGGGATAGTAAATTCGACAATTGCATGTTGGATTTGAGAGCCTCTATTAATGTCATGCCTACTTCTGTTTTCAACAGTATTGATCTTGGTCCTTTGGAGCATACAGGCCTCACTATTCAGTTGGCAAACAGGACCAATGCTCGCCCCATTGGAGTAGTAGAAGATGTTCTTGTTCGAGTTGATGACCTGATTTTCCCTGCTAATTTTTACATTCTGGACATGGCAGGGGAAACGGATTCTAGCAAATCACCAATCATTCTGGGCAGGCCGTTTATGAAAACGGCAAGGACAAAGATTGATGTTCACGATGGAACCATGTCCATGGAGTTTGGTGACATTGTTGCAAAATTCAACATTTTCGATGCTATGAAGCATCCCTTGGAAGAGCACTTCGTTTTTCAAATAGAGCTGCTCTCTGAAATTGTTGATGAAACTTATGATGATTTGGTTGCAGCTGCTGATTTCCCATCCATTTTTGGTTTTGATGATGTCTACTCATGTGCTGATTGCACTCACACTGACCCTTGTGCTGTTTGTTCTGGGATTGATGCTGCTTTGGAGGGTGACAGTGTAAGTGAAGCTGCTTATTCAGCTGAAGTTCTTGACAGTACGGCTACCCCAAACATACCATCCATAGAGCAGCCACCCTCCCTAGAGCTTAAGCCACTTCCTGGAAATCTGAAGTATGCTTATTTGGAGAGGAATGAAAAACTTCCGATCATAATTTCCTCTAGCCTTGATGCTGATCAGGAAGCTAAGCTCTTGGAGGTTTTGAAGAAGCATAAGAAGGCGATTAGGTGGACCTTGGCTGACATACCAGGTATTAGTCCCTCCAGGTGTATGCATAGGATTCTGTTGGAGGATGGGGCTAAAACAGTTAGGCAGCCCCAAAGGCGGCTCAATCCCTTGATTCTTGATGTTGTGAAGAAGGAGGTAACAAAACTCTTGCATGCGGGTATCATATATCCTATCTCTGACAGTAATTGGGTGAGCCTAGTGCAAGTTGTGCCCAAGAAGTCTGGACTCACAGTGGTGAAAAATGAAAACAATGAACTTGTTCCCACTAGAGTTCAGAATAGCTGGAGAGTCTGCATTGACTACAGGAGATTGAACTAGAATACTAGAAAGGATCACTTTCCTTTGCCGTTCATTGATCAGATGCTTGAACGGCTAGCAGGTAAATCACATTATTGTTTTCTTGATGGTTTTTCAAGTTACTTCCAGATCCACATTGCACCAGAGGATCAGGAAAAGACTACTTTCACGTGCCCCTTCGTCACATTTGCTTACAGGAGGATGCCATTTGGTCTTTGCAATGCTCCTGGCACATTCCAGAGATGCATGATTAGCATTTTTACTGAATATATTGAGAATTGCATGGAAGTGTTCATGGATGATTTTACTGTTTATGGTTCCTCATTTGATGCATGCTTGCATAGTCTGAATCTGGTTTTGGAAAGATGCATTGAAACTGACCTTGTTTTCAACTATGAAAAATGCCATTTTATGGTTGAACAGGGGATTGTTTTGGGGCATATTATTTCTAAAAAGGGTATTTCAGTAGATCCTGCTAAGATTGATGTGATTTCTACTTTGCCTTACCCATCTTGCGTTCGCGAGATTCGCTCCTTTCTTGGTCATGCAGGTTTTTACAGGCGCTTCATTAAGGATTTCAGCAAGATAGCTCTTCCTCTGTCAAACTTGTTGAAAAATGATGCCATTTTCAACTTTGATGACAACTGCAGAAAGGCGTTTAATTTCCTGAAGAAGGCACTGACCTCTATCCCCATCATCCAGCCCCCTGACTGGACCCTCCCTTTTGAGCTCATGTGTGATGCTTCTAACTATGCTGTGGGGGCGATCCTTGCACAAAGGGTGGGCAAGGTTGCCCATGTGATCTATTATGCTTCTAGAACTTAGGATGCTGCACAGGCTAATTACACCACTACTGAAAAGGAACTTCTAGCTATTGTTTTTGCTCTTGATAAATTTAGATCATATTTGCTAGGTTCCAAGGTTGTTGTTTTCACTGACCATGTAGCTTTGAAGTACTTGTTGAAGAAACCAGAAGCAAAACCGAGGTTGATTCGGTGGATGTTGTTGCTCCAAGAATTTAATGTGGAGATTAAGGACAAGAGTGGAGCTGAGAACTTGGTGACTGATCACTTGAGCAGAATAGAAAGGGATGAAAATCCTTCTCCCATCCAGGATGACTTTCTTGATGAGCAGCTTTTACAATTGCATGGGGTAACTCCTTGGTTTGCTGATATTGTTAACTATCTTATTGCTGGTGTTTTTCCGACAGGTGCAACTAGGTCACAAGTCCACAAACTCAAGAGTGACGCCAAGTACTATGTTTGGGATGATCCATTTCTTTGGAAGTTTGGCAATGATCAGGTAATTAGGAGATGTGTCCCCGACTATGAGATTGAGTCTATTTTGCATTTTTCTCATGCCTCTCAAGTAGGGGGACACTTTGGGCCACAAAGGACTGCACGGAAAGTCCTAGACTCAGGTTTTTATTGGCCCACCATTTTTAGAGATGCTTATGAGGTTTACCGGACTTGTAAAGAGTGTCAGACAGCAGGCACAGCCATCACTTGTAAGAGTGAAATGCCTCAGCAACCCATGCTTTTCTGTGAGGTATTTGATGTGTGGGGAATCGACTTTATGGGTCCTTTCCCTGCATCTTTTGGTTTTCTCTATATTTTACTGGCTGTTGACTGTGTTTCAAAGTGGGTGGAAGCCATTCCCACTAGGACTAATGATTCTATAGTTGTTGCAAATTTTTTCAGGTCCAATATTTTTTGCAGGTTCGACATACCTCGTGCTATCATAAGTGACCAAGGCACTCATTTCTGCAACCGCACCATGGAAGCTTTACTCCGGAAGTATGGAGTTGTGCACAGGGTCTCCACTGCATATCATCCCCAAACTAATGGGCGGGCTGAGATCTCAAACAGAGAGATCAAACAGATCTTAGAGAAAGTGGTGCAGCCAAATAGGAGGGACTGGAGCCGCCGTCTAGAAGACGCACTTTGGGCTCAGAGAACAGCTTTTAAGACACCAATAGGGATGTCCCCCTATAGACTTGTGTTCGGTAAGGCGTGTCATCTGCCTGTGGAAGTTGAGCACCGTGCTTATTGGGCGGTCAAAAGCTGTAACTTGGAAATGCAAAAAGCAGGCATTGAAAGGAAACTCCAACTGCAGCAGCTTGAAGAGCTTAGGTTGGAAGCCTATGAAAGCTCTCGGATTTATAAAGAGAAAACTAAGCGTTTCCATGACAAGATGATCTCTAGGAAGGAATTCTTTGTGGGCCAACGAGTTTTATTGTTTAACTCCCGCCTGAAAGTGATGGCTGGGAAACTTCGATCCAAGTGGGTTGGCCCATTTGTTGTCACTGATGTTTTCCCTCATGGTGCTGTTGAAATAAAAAGTGCAGGTAGCAACAAGGTTTTCAAGGTTAACGGGCAGCGCTTGAAGCTATTCCATGATAGCTCGGTGCCTGAAGATGCTACTGTTGAGGAACTCTCCTTGGGAGAGCCCACCTACACTACAACTTGATCAGGGAGCACCTTCTCCTTTCCCTTACTCTGATTTTATATTTACGTTCTTTCATTGAGGACGATGTATGTTTTAAGTGTGGGGCAGGGAACCAATTGTTTTGTTTTGTTTTTCTTGTTTGTGTCGTATGTGTGTTGAGTCTTGTGTCGGCAAGCTTAATTGGGTTTTGTTGAATTTGCATAGATGGATTGCATGATATGTGTTGACTGTTGATGATTTCCCCCTAGGTCTCGAAAATTGAAAAATTGACCCCCATGTGAAAAATTGAAAATTAAACTTTGAGATATTCTATTTTGAGTGCATGATTTATGATAAGTTTGGGATGAAGGGAAGCACACACTAGGGATTGAATCTCGGTCAAACAATTTGCAAAAATGTCCAGGTGAGGATTTGAGCCTCCAACATGTTTTTAATTGTGTGAAGCACTTTTGAGTTGCACTTTCCCGAATTTGCTTGAGTCTCTTCATGGTTTGCATGTTTATGTGCTTGCATCAAATGATTTAGGCAATTTTCTTTGAAATAACTACTTGGCCTGAAAAGAACCATCCCTAATGCATGTTCCCTAGTTAGTCACGTTGAGCCTAATAAGCCTATTGTTTCTTGATGACCTCATGTTATAAGCCAAAAATATGGAAAAAACCATGTTAACCCGATCTTAGGATTAGGAGATCATGGAAGCTTAGCAAGAGAAGGGTTGCAGGAAACTAAGTTTGGGGTGGCTACGAGGTGTGATATGTCATTCTGGGTTGTGAAAAAGAAAAAAAATAAAGGTTGGAGCCAAAGGGAAAAGAGAAAAAAAAAAGAAAAAAAGAAAAGAAGAAAAGAACAAAAATGTCAAAAAAAGGGGTATTAGAAGAAAAAGGCTGTAGTCACCCAAAGAAAAAAGAAAAATGGAAAAAGGAATTTGAGTGGAAGTTCAATGTGTCAAAATGCTAATGCTCTCTTAGTTCCTACCTTTAGCCAGGCCCCATTACAACCCTTAAAAGACCTTTTGATGTTGCATGCATGTTTTCCTGGGAACTTTGTTTGAGATGAAAATCAAATTTATGAGAAGTGCTCTTAAAATGTGAAATTGAGTGAAAAGTTGATAGCCTAGACACAAACTGAGCGAATGAGTGAAACATTAAATGCCCTTGTGAGGAAGGCGATTGTTTGAATTTGGTGATGTCCCTTTTGTGTGTAACTTGGATCCTCAACTTAGATTAATGATTGCATGAATGATGGAATTCTCAATGTTTTAAAGTAAATGAATGTGGGGGTTACATTGTTACAAAGGGGGGGAAACATTGAAGAAAAATTGTTTTGTTGAAATTGCATGAAATTTGTGTGAATTTGATTGGAACCTTTAAGCCTGCCAAGTTTGAGTCTTTTTGAGTTTTAGTTTGCTTGGGCACAAGCAAAGTTTAAGTTTGGGGTATTTTGATCAGCCTCTGGCTCGACTAGTTTTTAACTAGTAAGACCATGGTTTTATTCGAGTTTAATCTCGTTTTCGCCCAAATTTGGATGTAATTGTCCTCAAGCAACACTTTGAGTCTCTTGAGTAGTTTTAGGGTATTTTCATTGATTTTGAGTCAAATAAAGCATTTACTGCTATTTCATATTTTCAGGTTAACTTAGAGTCAAGGGAATGAAGACACAGTGGAGAATGTAATTCTGGAAATGTTTGCCCCGCGAGAGGCTACTCGCCTCGCGAGACTGAAGACCAGCCTGAACAGCAGAATGTCATCCTTTCTGTCTCGCCTCACGAACCACTACCTCGCCTCGCGAGCCTGAAGGCTGACTGTGCCAGAGAATGCAACCATTTTTGCCTCACCTCGCGAACCATGTCTCGCCTCGCGAGCCTGAGGACCAGAAGCCATCACACCCAGGCCCTGATACTCATCACGGGCGTAATGAGAAGATCCTTTCTGTCTCGCCTCGCGAACCACTATTCGCCTCGCGAGAATCCAAATTCAAACCGGCGCCATTCTTAATATTCGCGTCGCGAGAGGCTACTCGCCTCGCGAGCGTGCGCAGTTTCTGAAAGTTATAAATTGTTGTTTTAGGGCAGAACAGGGGGACTTTTGATATCCACTGTTTACGAATTTTCTAGGTTGTATTACGTTTTTGATGGAGAACTAATTTCCTTGGATTAGTCTGCTGTAATCGGTTTCTGCCGCACTTGAGGTTCTGTAATTCCCATTTGATTTGCTATTCCCTTTCAATACTATGCTATATGTTCTGTTTGCTTAATTCAGGATTGTATAGAATACGTGTTGATTTATTTCGGTGATGTTATGTTCCTATACTTAATCGTTTGCTCAATTCGCGTGTGTTCAATCGTGTTTGCTTAATTCACGAGAGCTTCACCCCGTTTGCTTAATTCGGGAATTAGGAACATATATCTCGTAGTGTCAATTTCGCTTGTTAATTGTTGCTACAATCGAAAAGGGATTAGAATCCACTTAGGGCTTGGAATTTACACAAATCAATGATGGTGGGAAACCGAGAACAATAGATTAATCGTTTTGATCATTGATATTCACTTATTCTTAATTGCGTCGTTCTTTTAATTGAATCTCTCAATCTGAACTCCCCCCAAAAAAAAAAAACTGATTTTTCTACGAATAACAATCCAAGAGTCCTTGAGAGACGATACTCGAGTTGTCGCTTCCTGACTACAATTTTTACAAACCACTCGCTTTTTGACCCGTGTGCGACAGTGTGTCAACATACAACAAAGATTGGGACAATCTAAAACCACCATGTTTAGATTATAATTACATAAATGACCAACAAAAAGTGCCCCAACCTGGACATACATGAACATGGGAAATACAAACCAGACTTACATTTTTTAAAAACCATAAAGATAGGTTGTAGGCAAATTGTGTTTTAATTTGGAAGTTGACACTGCCAATATCCAATCTCAAACACATTGCACAACAAAATACATAAACATATAACCACAGACGACTTACACCTTACAATAAAACAAACTACTTATATAAGGATCTCCACCAATGACTATACAACAGCAGCAGGATGAAGAAGATCCACCAAAAAAAGGTGATGCATACAGAATCTGAGTCAGGGATTCTCAAGCTTGACAGAAACCATGGCATAATGTGGAACCTCATAATTCTCCACATCAATAACAGTGTTGTTAGTGCCACTAACAGAGCATTCATTCCGAGTTGCAGCAAACTCAGCATCTAATTTTCTCTTTGCAGGAGTGACCCTATTTGCAGAAGTCCATTGATTAAAAATCAACCCGAGTATCTCCCAATGAAACACATTTGCCAATAATATTAGCACTTGATTGCTAAGGTAACAAAGACAAAAAACATATAATCAGTAACAAAGGTAAAAATAGTCCGGACAAAGAACATTACAAAAAAAAACTGGTTACCGAAATATCATCCTTCAAATCCACAATTTCAGTGTCAACCTTTGAAAAAGGAGGCACGAATACAACCTTCATATAAGAAATTAAAAACATATGGAAAATGTTAACAATTGAATAACAATAAGATTTGGAAATAAGGAAACAATAAATAATGTTACTACCAAATCATTATTTATTGGGGATCAAACCATACCTTTAAAGGTGTTGTTTCTGCACCCACAAGATCATACATCGAAATTATAGTTTCATCATAACAAAGCCTCCTAACTGGGAAAGTGCCTTCGAATTGAAAAGCCTGCTCAAGCTTTGTCTCCACCTTAAACAACATCCTCTTGCCAATAAGACTGTGAAGCAGCTGCGGGTAACCAATTTCAGAATCACCCTGAATTCACAAAATTTATTAGAATGAATACATGGATGGATAGACATGATATAAAGAAGAATTAATACAAAGAGACCAAACAACAGTCTATTATAGTCAAAAAATATAAATAATGATAATGAATATATGATTGAATGTGTAATTTGAATATGTCAATAGCATAGTATATAATTCTAAAAAAATAAATTGTACATATATATAATACCTCAAAATGCTGACCAAGAAGATCCTTACAACTCTTTTGAATCAATATATTCACATCACGATCAAACAGGATGAGAACACATGTCCCACTTGCATCAGTAACTTCCACCTTCACCTTATACCTATATTTAAGTAGTGTGTGTGATCAGTCTAAGCAGCAAAAAGAAAGACAATAATAAATAAATTTTTAGAATCAAACAAATGAAATTAGTATTTATACCTTGGGTAAACATGGAGAATAGGAATACGACAAGTCTCACAATAACTAACTCCAGCCTGAGAAGTCACAGACCTGTTACATCTATTACAGGCCAAATTGAACCAAGACCTATCATTGACAAGGTCAACAATCTCCCCAAGAACAACAAACAAATCGTCCTGAAATAACAGGATAACAATAATCATATCATCAACATTCCATTAATCATCAAATCATCAAATAAGTTTTAAAAATACAATTTAATCACTAAAATCATATCATATAAATAAATAAAATACAAATACAAATAAAACGCCAACAACCTCACTAATACTTGTCAACTGTGAAACAGTCTTCTTAGGATTATTTTTCATGAAATCAGCCTCAAGTCCCTGTCTTGAACTATCAAGGACCACAGCCAGAGGCTCAACATCTATAGCCCTGTGTTCAGCAATACTTCAAGGAAAGGAGAGCAACTTAATATATTAAAACACTAATTAAATATATAAGATATAAGTTATTAACAATGAACAGAAAAATAAATACAAATAAATACATCCATACCTATTCCTAAATGCAATTGCCTCTTCAATATCTGGATTAAGTAAGAGTCGGGTAGCATTCATGCTATTCTGAATCACAGTCTTGCCTAAATAAACAAAATAAAAAGCAAAAAGAAATGAGTCAAGGAAGTATCACAACATAATAAAAAAACAATTACCAGAAAAAATAAAATAAAACAAACTACAACTTACAAACTAAAATAGCAAAAGAAACAATACATGCCTCTAAAAACCTTCACCCTTGCAAGCTGGAGAACCACTACGACCTGTACATTTTCACCCCCAGCAAGTGAATCCCTGAGCAAGTATACATAATCCCCAAACAAAGCACACTCCAGAGGGCCACTGTAACAAACAGATAGACTAATCAACACAGTAACATTCACATAAATAAATCATAACAAACATTGTTTACCAAGTTACCAACAAATATATTATCTAAGTAAGAAAACCTTGGGTCAGTCAGCTCAATTACAACCATGCTAGTTGTCTTCCCATCCTTGGTATATATATTGTCTCTCAGGATAAATACAAGTCAAAAGACCCATCACATCTGCAAATATTAAAGAGTATTAAAACAACAAAAAAGGGAATCCTTAATATCCTTAATAAGAAACAAACAAAAGATAAGATGAGGTTGACAACAGTTATTGAAATTCCTAATCAGGTACTCCTAATTGTCACCATAGTTGGCAATCTCATTAAAAGGCACACATCTAAGTCCATATCTCGTAATAGAGGGGTAATCCCTTTTATGTACAGTAGTTTTGAACAGAAAAACCAGTTTAAATTCATGTGAAGACGTCCTGTAACCACCACTATTTGCCACAACATTTAAATAAGCAATCTTGTAACAACATCCCTCTTCAAGTAAAGAGCTGAACTTGTTTAATAGGGGTTTCCTGACAGTGGCTTGGATCTTACCACCCTTAAAAATAAAAGGAAATAAAACATAGACAATCAATTCCATATTAGAAAAGTAAAATCTACCATAGAACAGAATAGAATTATAAAGACACAACAAAGAATGAAATATAGATGACTACATTCTCATCAACCAACAACATCTCCAAAGAGCTGATCTGCGAAAGGTTGTTAAAAATAGGGACAGTCCAGAGGCGGACAACCCTAATAACCAACCGAATTGCTTCCCTGTTGGAAACAATGGAGTCAATTCGATCATAATGCAAATCCATAAGAACAAAGATTGATAGTATTGGATGATTGATAATCGAGACAAAGAAAAGGAAGGAGATAAGTATCAGTTGAGGTGATGTACCAATAAAATGAGGATCCAATTTATAGGCAGATAGAAGCATGAATCTATAAACAAATGTGGGAGGGAAAAATCAAATTTGAAATCTGAACTATAAAAAAATAACAAATAAAATTGGGAGGGAAAAATCGATGAACACCTATTTTAAGTTGTAATGTCTGCTAAATCAGAATCAAATCAGAAATCAGATTAGATCAGATAAGATGCACGAATAGACACACATACACAAATATCACCAAATATCAATCAAATTCAAAGTCTACAAAAGGCTAATCAAATCGGCAGTTCAAAAGGAACAAATAAAAATCATCATTACAACCATAACTTCGAGACCCCAAACTACCTAATCTACCTAGTAACCTAAAAAGAGTGAATTCAGATCAGATCCAACAAAACAGAAAACAACTATGAACCTCAAAACAAAACACAAAAACCAAATAGGAACCACCAAAGAACAAAACAAGAAGGGATCGAACAAAATCTTCACTTCTTAATGAAAAAAAAAACACATACAACAATGACCCAGTAAGAATGAACCTTTATAATAGAGGACAATCGTCAAATAAGAGTGAGAATTATAATTTTTTTTAATAATATAACAGAAAATATATAATATATATAATAAAAAAAACATATAGATAACATGGATATCTGTATCATGTAAAACACCCAAAATGAAGCTTTAATAGATACGTGTGTGGATCTCAGATGTAGCATTCGACACCTCAAGCTTTGAAAAAGCAATATTGTTACAACCCTAGCAATAACCCTAAAAAATGAACAACAAATAGAATATAAATTAAACTATAAATATAAAATATATAGAATAAAATAAAATAGATGATTCCTATGGCTAATCTAGGGAAAACACAACAATAGGTAATCTAACGAAAAGATATGAAAAGATATATAGCAATATAGCAATCAAAACCACCGCTCAAAATAACCCAGTAGGGTTAACACCAGCGCTCCATGAATCGACCAGATACACTGCACAATCGGCGGAGAAGACGGAAAGATGAGGTGGGATGAGAAATAGCAACAAAATGGGAGACATTATCGCAGAAGGGAGTGAGAGGAGAAGAACACTATAGAAACGAAGAAAGAGAAAGAAGACCAAATAAAAAAATTGATTTCTCCCCTAAAACACGGTTAAGCTGCCAGGCAAGCAAACAGTAAGGGCAACACCCAACAGTCATTACTGTATTAGTTAACCCCGGATAATCTTCACCATTATCTTCAACACATAAATTAGTTTTTGCACGAGTACAGTTTTTTTAAGTAACAACAAATTTCTTTTATAAATAATATTACGATTCAATTTTTTTTAAGAGATAAATATTAGTTTACTTAATATAAATCACTCAAACCTAATGAATTTCACTAATTTACAATAAGTCACAATAAGTCAATAGTTCAATAACATATATGTGTTAATTATGAAACACCCCAAATTATATAAATTTAATTCAAATTTAATTCAGTGAATAAAATAGTACTCAACATAATGAAATGTTTATTTTATTTCCCTTTTCCCGTCTTTCTAACTTTAAGTCCCAACACCTAAATGTACCCATAAATGATTGTTTATTTAATACATATCCACATTCAATGTTTTTTTTAGATTACCTTTCTCAAATTCTCACAACTTAAATATGTATTATACTCAATGATGTAGAATGATGTGAGAAGGTGAAATAGCTCTTAGAATAGTAAAAAAGTGAAAAGGTAAAAGGCTTCAAAGTAGAAAAAAGGGAGGCAACTGTTATAAGTAAAACTTGAAGTGAGAAAGTGAACATGTTTGCTGGATTTTAAAACATATCCTTACTCGAGACATTTTTGAAACAAAACTCTTCAGAGTCGTCTAAAAGCACTTTAGATGCATTCATGATGGAGCAAATCACAAAGAAACAATTAGAGTACTTGAGACATGTTCAAGCTAAATATGACCCTGTATCATGAACCATGCAAATCAAGACTTTCTAGAGAAATTTCCATGGCGAATTTCAAATCCAATCAAATCAACACAATAGTTTAAGTACTATAGTTTTATATTAACACATTCATTTATATGTATTTTTTTCTCTTACGACATAAATTATTTCAAATATACCCATAAATGATTGTATATTTAATACATATCCATATTCAATGATTTTTTTTAGATTACAAATCAACTTAAATTTTAATAACTAATCAAACAGGTTTTCCTACAACTGTTATTGAAATTCTTCATCAAAGTTATCTTTCAAAGGTGCAAATGGGTCTGCATCTAAAAGCAAAGCAACTTCAAAAGGTATACTGTGACCACCACCATCCAAAGTTGGTTCTTCCACTGCAGCTTCTGGACCTGTGAGTGAGGAAGACATAGTCTAAACTTAGGAAATATTGTGCTTGACCAGCAGGGGAGGTAAAGGACCTGATCAATTTGTTCAGACGTAGGTGTAAGGCCACCATGAACACAAAGCATCTGGATCAAACAAACCATGTAGAAGATTAGTTTTGAACAAAAGTACCATTCAAACAGAAATCAAATAACAGTGTACGAACTGCACAAAGATGTAAACTTAAACAAAACAACTTGCTGTGGGTTACACGCAAAAATGCAAGAACTAATAATTACTGATATTCATCACCACTAAGGGTGGCAAATGGATGGATCAGATAATTTTTTATTAGGATCTTAATGGATGGATTAAAAACAATCCATTAATCCATTATAATCCATTAAAAATTCATTAAAAAAAATCTAATCCATCAATGATCCATTAAATAAAATCCATCCGATCCATACATTAACAACTTTTCATGGATGGATATCCAATCCATCCACTAAAATTTATTTCAAGAAATTAAATAATTTTATATCCCTTTTATCCATCCATAAAATATTTTTAAAAATAAAATAATTTGTAAAAAAAATTAAAATATTATCTCCATCTCACCCTCGCTCTCCTCTTTCTTCCTCTCTCTATCCTTTCTCTCTCTCCCTTTTTTTCCTACTATCTCTCTATCTTTACTCTCTCTCCACTCTATCTCACCATTTTGTATCACGACCATTTTTCTATTATTATATGGGAGTTATTGATTATGTGCATCTACAGAGGTTGCTTTGCCAGAACGTTCTATGATATTGTTTTACGAAACTTGTTACGACTTTATGTGCTTTCAATTAGTTAATACTTTTTTTAAGTTTCTCAGCAAAAAAAAAGGCAACAAAAAAAGAAAACGTACGATAACGTGGACTAGAAGTGGTACTTGAGAAGAATTAATTAATTAATACTTAATGTAACAAAAAAAGAAAAAAAAAGTAGATAAATAAAATAAAAAATAGTGAAGAAAAAATAATAGGGAACGGAAGAGAAAATTAGATGTAGTGTTTTTTTTGTTACAAATGGAGGTTTCTTTTATTTGGTGAAAAATAATATAAAAAAAATAAATTGGTTTTGGAATGGATAAAAGTTGATCCATTACATTTTTGATTGTTAGTCCAATGGATTTTAAAAAATATTGGATGGATCATAAACCATCCACTAAAAAATAATACAATCCATCCAATCCATTTATATTATTTTTTTATGAATGGATGGATTGGATGGATTTTCTCATGGATGGACTGGATGGATGATGGACAAATGGATCATTTTGCCACCCCTAATCACCACTATATGTTTTACATTAATGGAACCAATAATTATAAACACATTATCTATGTAAATAAAACATAAAATTGCTATTACTTAGTGGGGTTTGTGGTCAATCCAAAATCCAAATGGAAATAAAGGATGAAAATGTTTATCATCTACATTCATTGGAAGCTGGTCAACTGTTTTAAACCATGTGCTTAATTACCAACTTGTCAATTAATGTATAGTAACTGATGTGATAAATCCCGGCAAGTGTACCGGATTCGTTGCCAAGTTATAAAAAGATCGATCCCACAGGGACCGTGATCTCAAACTTCAACTAATTAGGAAATCGATAAAACTGGACTAAGGTTTTGAAAAGGTTTTTTGAATATTTGAAATAAGATCAAGTAACAGCCAATTTCAATTTCGCAATTAAATAAACAGAAAGCGATTCGAATCGGGGGTTTTCAAATTTAAAATGGGTTCCCAGGAATTGGGATACCACAAAACTGTTTATGATTCTGAATCGATTTCTCTTCTTGTCAATTACCAAAAAAATCTGTTTTGAAGGTGAATCTGTCCTAAGTTAGCTAATGCTCCCTCTCGGGTTACAAAAGCCGTGCCCGATTAAATCAATCCCTACTCTCGTGGTAATTGAATTTAGATCGGACCCCTTGAGTTTTGTGACGATTCGTGGATCCTCGAGGGACGGCTTCTAACTCTCGTGATTTCAGTCCCAAGTTCAATTCCTATGGATCCGACACCTAAGTTCACCGCTAGGTTCGTCCTTAGTGTATCTATGGCACGCAAACAAGTGGCCACCGAATTCGCGAGTAATTAAAACGATAGGGATCGAATCAAAAACAAATCTGAATTAACAAGAAGTCAAAATCTATACATCACCATAAACAAGTTTCGGGCATAGCCCCAATTCCTAGAAACTAGACGGACTACTCAAGCTTTGTCATAGTGACAACAAGCTTGATTACAAAATTTATCAAATCGGGAAAATCAGAGAAGAACAGGAGGAGAAGAAGAGATCCTAAGTTAAAGCCTAAATGGTAGCAGCCAAGTGTCCTAAAGCCTCTGACTTGATCCCATATTTATAGAACTGGGCAGTTGGAGTCCTAATCTAACTCAAATTAGATCCAATTCTGTTTCTTCTGATCCAAGTAACACGCATCACGGCCGTGATGGCCATCACGGCCTTGGCCGTGATGCATTCTCGCCATGTGCTCGCTTGATAAGTGATGCAGTCAATGAAGTGATCATCACGGCCGTGATGGCCATCACGGCCGGGCGTGATGCAGATTCTGCCCTGAGGGTCTCTCGGCTCAATATGCCTGTCACGGCCGTGATGAGCATCACGGCCTGGCCGTGACGGTTCCGACTTTTTCATCCTTTTTCGGCTTCACTCGATCACGGCCGTGTGATGGGCATCACGGCCTGGCCGTGATCAGCTCTGTTTGCTCCTCTTCCTTGCCTTCCAGGCTCCCCATCTTTGTGTCGGCTCTAATTGCGATCGATCCCGAGCATTTCAATCTATTTTCCCGCACACAAACACACGAACCACCTTACTCGTTCCAAGGAAAAACTAACTAATAATCAAACAAAACAAGCCTAATCTATATGAAAATGCATGCGAAATGTTATGAAAATATGAGGTGAAATCACACTCATCAAACTACCCTGAGCTTAAGATTTTGCTTGTCCTCAAGCAATAACCAATGCCGAAAAAATTAACCAATCGAAGTATGGACAGTGAACCTAGAACCCAAGTCTTGAATTCAAGCAATCAAGCATATTTCATAAGAAACCAAGAGACAATCGATCTTAAGTCCAATTAGGAGCTTAGGTTCCCAGACTCTCATCTCTCACCAATTCGGGTACTCTTCTCACCTCACTCATGTGTTTGAGGGTTTGTGACAATTCGCTCAGCTTCCTCAAGTAAGGTGCCCTACCATAAGCTTGACTATTAACCAAATCTCTACTTTATCAATGAAAACACACAAGAATCAAGAGGTCTTTTATTTCGGTTGTAACGGGGCCAAGGGATTTATTGTTAGGTGGGGAGGAAAAAAAAAGGGAAAATTCTAGAGGCTTAAACAAAATTGACCAGTGCAAGCATGACACCTCCTAAAATTCCTTTTTTCGGGCTTCAGTTTTTCACACCCCCCCCCCCTTTTTTTTTTTTTATTTCTCGCTTTATTTTTCTCGTCTCCCTTCTCCCTTTTTTTTTTATTATTTTTTTTTATTTTGAGAAGGGGAGAGTTTCAACTTTTCGAGAAATTCTCCTAACTTTTTATCCCAACTTTATCCTTTCAACTAGCCTTCTTGCCCTTTGCAACATTTTAGAGGTGCCAAACTAAGCATAGTTCATTAAAATAGATCAATGGTACCAAGAAAAATATTTATTCTTTTAGGCTCAAAATTGGGCAACTAAGGGGCAATTTATCAGTAGAGTTCAGGAGGCCTGAAAAATACCTAGTGCCTCAATCATTTTCAAATGTGTTTTCAAAAAATTTTAAGCTTTGAAACGGTTTCAAGTCAAGTTCTAGAGGGCACAATACAAGAGGAAATAAATCACTCAATGACAAGGAATGGGGTAGATTTAGTGAGTACCCCTTTCGGCTCAAAATCTCACCTTTAGTGGTCTAGAATCGATGAGAAACCTAAGTCTAGGAACCATTTGCTAATTGTTAACTTCAAAAGATTGTCTCAAGCATTTTTCATTCTTAGCCTATCACAAGAATTCAAAAATTTAGTTCAAAAATCCACTGTCATAATTCAATCGATTGTCCTAACTGGCACAAAGTTTTCACTATTGGAGGCAGATCCTAAGCAGGGGACAGTTTAATCATGTGATTTGTGCAAACTAATCCTATATGAATGCAACATGCAAGGATGCAAAATTGATACCCCTACCCCAAGCTTAAAAACTTACATTGTCCTCAATGTAAATAATTAGGCTGGAGGGAGGAGAAAATAAAATAAAATAAAAGGAAAATAAAAGGAAAAAGGAACTCACTGAGGTGGGGGTGGGTGCTGGCTCAAATGCCAGTCGTAGAGCTGCTGGAGCATAGCTCTCTGCTCCAACTGCTCCTGCCTAACGCCATCCTCCTCCTCTCCTTCTTACCCTCTCCTTCCTCTGGTTCCCTTCCCCTCCATAACTCCTCCATAGCTAACACCAACTCATCAACACCATCAAGCAAAAACCTCCACTTTTGGGTAACTTCAAAAACCCCAAATTTGGATCCCTAACCACCCATTACAGAAGCAGAGGAAAGGAGACTGGGATCTTTAGCACTCTCTGGATCATGGCAACAAAAAGGCAAAGAGCAGCCCAGGCATCGCGTGCTCGCGGTAGAGCAGGTAACCTCTCTGACTCTAGCTCTTCACATTCTGAAACTGATGGGTATGGGTTTGGCATAATTTTTAGGGACAGTGCTCAACAGGATAGGTTTAATGTGTTAAAAAATAGAAAAATTGTACAAACTAAATATCTTGATGACGCCTGTTTAGACACCTTAGGATTGATTTGTGGATGTTAATCGGATGTTGCAAAACGTAGGGTGGAGCGAGTTTGCTCGCACCCGCTACCCCTGCATACGCGGCCCTACGCTGGAATTCCCGAGCTCCCCGAACGCAGAAATCATCCAGGGGCAGCATTGCAAAGAAGGGCGGATCACTTTCCGCCTCTTCAACCAGGACTTCACACCGACCCCGGCCGAGTTTAATAGAATTTTTGGATTGCCGGTAGGGGGTGAGCGAAGATGCCCCGTAGGGTTCAAAGGCACATGATTTCTGGTCGGTATTAGACCGTGAGGGCGGGAGGTTTGACCTCGCACATCCAAATCCACAGCCTTCGCTAACCCCAAAGATCGATACATGCACAGGGGTAATAGCCAACACCCTGTTTGGCGGGGGCGAGAGTGATGGATCCGTCCGTCGGGGACGAGGTCCTTATATTGTGGGCCATGCTCCACCCTGGAAGCAATGTGGACACGGGGTCCTATTTGGCTAGGCACCTCTTGAAGGTTGCCAAGAGTGCGTCTGGCACTATTGTCATTGGTGGCCTCATCACCACCATATGCCTCCACTTCAACTTTGATTTGGATGGTTTTGAGGCCGCTCCTGGACGGACCCGTATCACCTTACAGGCTTGTGAGGCCATGGGGATGATCGTCCAGGAGGACGACATTTACTGCCTGAAACACCCCAGGCTGAGGCAGCCAATTCCTCTCCCGAACCCGACACTGTTAGATGTTTCAAACCCGGCGACTTGGAAAGTACCGGTAGGAGAGGAGCCTCAGCCCATTAGAGTAGAGAGGCCGATACGCCCGCCACCGCAGGCTAGGCCGACTGGGCACCCATCTTCATCCGCTGCAGGTCCGTCATCTGAGGACCCCTATGCGCGGTTCGTTTGATGAGTTGGTGTTAGCTATGGAGGAGTTATGGAGGGGAAGGGAACCAGAGGAAGGAGAGGGTAAGAAGGAGAGGAGGAGGATGGCGTTGGGTTGGAAGTGTGAGTGGTGAGGAGAAGGAAGAAGAAGAGTTACGGCCGTGATGGAGTGGAAATCTGAGAAAATAGGATTTTAAAACCTAGGTCTGACACGCATCACGGCCGTGATGGTATTCACGGCCTGGCCGTGATGCATTCTGCTCTGGGGGAAATGGGACATCACGGCCGTGACGTATGTCACGGCATACCCGTGATGACTTCTGACCTCCCCTTTGTGCCTGTCACGGCTGTGACCATAATCACGGCCTGGCCGTAATAGGCTCTGTCTCTCCATGTTCTGTACATCACGGCCGTGACACCAATCACGGCCTAGCCGTGATGATTTTTGTTCTGTTCAGTTGCCTGTCACGGCCGTGATCTATGTCACGGCCCAGCCGCGATGGACTCTGACTTGTGAGGACTTGCCATCACGGCCTTGATATCCATCACGGCCTGGCCGTGACAGAGTCTGACCTTTCCTTTCCATTCCTCTTCATTCTTCGTCGTTTCCTGACCTGAAATCACTTGACAAATATTTATTTATGGGCTTTTTCCTCTTGATCTTCTCAAATTATTCAAGAGTTATATTCAAAAATAAATGGAAAGATAAGAAAGAAAACTTGGGTTGCCTCCCAAGAAGCGCTTATTTACTGGTCTTAAGCTTGACCACCGTCCTTTCAATCCTTCGCTCTTGGTTCTAGGAGGGGAATTGCAACCTCCCGCTCAAGTGGATGTTCCCGAGGTAGTGTTTCAGCCTCTATCCATTGACCTTGAATGTTCCTCGTTCTTGGCTCCAGGACCTCGACGGCACCATACGGGAATACTTTCATTACTTTAAATGGCCCTGACCATCTTGACTTGAGCTTCCCGGAAATAACCGCAACCTCGAGTTATAAAGTAGCACGAGTTCTCCTTCATGGAATTCTCGACGTAAGGATATGCTTGTCGTGCCACCTCTTTGTTCTCTCTTTGTAAGATCGTGCGGACTCATAGGCATCCAGCCTTAACTCATCAAGTTCCCGAAGTTGAAGAATTCTCCTTTCCCCAGCGCTTTCATATCAAAGTTCAGCATCTTAATGGCCCACAAAGCTTTATGCTCAAGCTCGACCGGGCAAGTGACATGGCTTACCGTAAATAAGCCTAAAGGGTGTCATCCCGATAGGAGTCTTGTAAGCCGTACGGTATGCCCAAAGAGCGTCATCAAGCCTTAAGGACCAATCCTTTCTCGACCCTGAAACGGTCTTTTCAAGAATGCTCTTTATCTCTCGGTTGGAAACTTCGACTTGTCCACTCGTCTGAGGGTGGTAAGGTGTAGCGATCCTATGAGTAACTCCATACTTGAGTAAGAGTTTCTCAAATTGTCTTTCAATGAAGTGCGACCCTCCATCACTAATCACTGCCCTGGGAATCCCAAACCTTGGAAAAATCACCTTCTTGAATAGCTTGATTACAGTTCTGGCATCACTTGTTGGGGAAGGAATGGCCTCCACCCATTTAGAGACGTAATCAACAGCTACAAGAATGAACTTATTATTGCAAGATGAAGGAAAGGGTCCCATGTAGTCGATTCCCCAAACATCAAATACCTCCACTTCTAACATGGTGTTGAGTGGCATTTCGTGCTTCTTAGAGATGTTTCCCGTTCTTTGACATGGATCACAAGCTAGTACGAACATCCGGGCATCTCTGAAAATATGAGGCCAATAGAAACCAGCCTGAGAACCTTCGCCGCTGTCTTGAGGCACTGGCATGTCCCCCGTAAGATGAGGAGTGACAACAACTCAAGATACTTGGGACTTCGGCTTCGAGATACACCTCCTGTATATGTTATCCGCACCCTTGCGAAAAATGTAAGGCTCATCCCATATGTAGTTCTTGAGATCGAAAAAGAACTTCTTCTTTTGTTGGTAATTGAGCTCCGTGGTAGAATCCCGCATACAAAGTAATTCACAAAGTCCGCATACCATGGAGCTTCCTCCCCCATAATGGCAAACAGTTTGCTCATCGGGGAAAGAATCATCTATCGGCCGAGTGTCCTTCTCATGTTCGAGATGGTTCCAGTCTGGATAAGTGGTCCGCAACTAGGTTCTCGGTCCCTTTCCGGTCTCGAATCTCCAAATCGAATTCTTGCGAAGCGAGAATCCATCGGATGAGTCTCGGTTTTGCTTCCTTCTTAGTCATGAGATGCCTTAGTGCGGAGTGGTCGTGTGTACACTATGACTTTAGAACCCACGAGGTAAGATCTGAATTTCTCGAAAGCAAAGACAACTGCAAGCAACTCTTTCTCAGTTGTGGCATAATTCGCTTGAGCTCCATCTAGAGTTTTGCTTGCATAGTAAATTGCATGGACCTTCTTGTCTCTCCTCTGTCCCAATACTGCTCCCACGGCATAATCACTAGCATCACACATGACCTCGAACGGCTCATCCCAATTTGGTGTTTGCGAGAATGGGAGCGGTGGTCGAGCCTCCTTTAACCTGGAAAATGCTGTCAAACATTCTTCATTAAAGTCAAATGGAGCATCTTTCATTAAAAGGTTAGATAAGGGTTTAGAAATTTTTGAAAAATCCTTGATGAAACGCCGGTAAAACCCAGCGTGACCCAAGAAACTTCTAACTCCCTTCACATTTATTGGTGGGGGCAAATTTCCAATGACATCTATTTTGGCCCTGTCCACCTCAATGCCTCTACCAGAGATCAAGTGCCCAAGCACTATGCCTTCTTTTACCATAAAATGGCATTTCTCCTAATTCAGCACCAAATTGGTTTCTTCACATCGCTGCAAAATCTTGGACAAATTTGTTAAACAATCATCAAAGGTAGTTCCATAAACAGAAAAATCATCCATAAAAACTTCCATGATGTTTTCAATGAATTCAGAGAAAATTGCAGTCATGCATCTTTGAAAGGTAGCCGGTGCATTACATAGACCAAAAGGCATTCTCCTATAGGCAAAAGTGCCATAGGGACAAGTAAACGTGGTCTTTTCTTGATCACTAGGATGTATAGGAATTTGGTGAAAACCGGAATATCCATCCAAGTAACAAAAGTATGAATGCCTAGCTAACCTTTCAAGCATCTGATCAATGAATGGGAGAGGGAAGTGATCTTTCCTTGTTGCCTTGTTCAGTTTCCTATAATCGATGCACATCCTCCACCCAGTTACTGTCCTAGTAGGGATAAGTTCATTATTTTCATTTCGAACAACAGTCATTCCCCCTTTCTTAGGAACCACATGCACCGGACTAACCCATTCACTATCAGAGATTGGATAAATAACCCCTGCGTCTAATAGCTTGAGCACTTCCTTCTTAACCACCTCTTTCATATTAGGGTTTAACCTACGTTGATGCTCAATGGATGGTTTATGCTCATCTTCCATTAGAATGCGATGCATACAAAAGGAAGGATTTATGCCCTTAATATCATCAATTGTATATCCTATCACTTTCCTATGCATTCTAAGCTCCCTAAGTAATTTCTCAGTTTCCAACTCATTCAAGCTAGCATTCACAATTACCGGATAGGAAGAGTTAGGACCGAGAAATTCATACCTCAATGTAGAGGGAAGGGGTTTCAGTTCTACCTTAGGGGCTTCTTCATCCTTCATATCTTTCTTCTTTGGTGTCAACTCAAGTTTTTCTTTCTTTGTTTTGTTGGGAGGAATTTCTGGACTAGCCTCCAGAAAGCGGGCATAATTCCCTACTTCTCCTCCATGAGCGCTTAAGTCTCCACCAATCAAACACATATCCAATGGGTCATCGACACAAGCTTGTGTAGATTCTTCTTTCACCACTTGGTGCATCGAGTCAATCCTGCAACAAGAATCTTCAAAAGAGGGGTGTTTAATAGATTTGGCTAAATCAAATTCAACCTTATCGTCACCCACAGTTAAGGTCAGTTTCCCGTTTTTAACATCAATAATGGCTCCTGCGGTGGCCAAGAAAGGCCTACCAAGAATAATGGGGATTTGGGAATCCTCTTCCATTTCGAGTACCACGAAATCCGCAGGAATGAAAAATTTACCAACCCTAATAGGAACATCCTCCAAGATGCCCACTGGAAATTTGACGGACCGGTCCGCCAATTGAAGGGAGATTGTTGTGGGTTTTAGTTCACCCATCTCCAACTTCTTGCAAACAGAGAGGGGCATAAGACTAACACTAGCCCCTAAATCACATAGAGCCTTATCAAAACTTGTGTTACCAATTAAGCAGGGAATAGAGAAGCTACCAGGATCTTTCAATTTAGGAGGCAATTTATTTTGAATTAAAGCGCTGCACTCCTCAGTTAAGGCCACTGTCTCATAATCCTCTAGCTTCCTCTTATTTGACAAGATATCCTTAAGAAATTTAGCATATGTTGGCATTTGCTGTAATGCCTCAGTAAAGGGTACATTAATGTACAATTTCTTAAGGACGTCTAGAAATTTTCCAAACTGCTTATCCAACTTAGCCTTCGCCAGCCTTTGAGGAAAAGGTATCGGTGGTTGGTAAGGTGGTGGAGGGATATACTTAGACACTTTTTCACTAGGCTCTTCCTCGTCTGAGGGTTGTGTCTTAGTAGGTTGCTCCTCCTCAGCTGCACTCTTGTCATTACTCTCACCTTTAGCCTCAATATTTTCAAGTTTCTTACCACTCCTTAAACTCACGGCCTTACATTGCTCATTATTCGGGTTTACCTCAGGTTGTCCAGGAAACTTGCCCGGTTGCCTCATCGAATTTCCAGCTTGTTGGGCAATTTGAGTTTCTAACATCTTGTTATGAATGGCTAAGTTATCTACCTTAGATGCTAGTTCTTTTATTGCCTCATTCTGCTTAGTTTGAGTGGCAACGAAGTTTTCCATGAGAGACTCGAGCTTAGATTTTTGTACCTGAGGATATCCTGACGCGGGCTTCCTATTACCTTGTCCTTCTTGGTATTCGTGATTCAACGTGTTGTTGTAGTTTCCATAGGAAAGGTAAGGACTATTCCTCCTCTGGTTGTAGGGATTAGGGGGAGCATAGTTTGGCAGCTTCGGGTTTGTGTCATAAAAATTGTGGCAAGAGTTCACTTGCTCCCCTGAAGCATCGGACTCAGAAGCGACACCATGTGGGCACTCCATTATATCATGTCCCTGCACACCACAAATCTCACAAACAACATTAGTAGCACCGACTGAACTCACATGAGCCTTTTCAATCTTATCTAATCGTTTATTTAGTGAGTCAAATTTAGACAAAATCAGATCGGTACTATTCATTTCAAACTTACCCCCCGAAAGCTTTCTCGGGTTATTACCTCTCTCAGAGCCCCATTGGTGATAATTGGTGGCCACGTTCTCAATTATGTTGAACGCTTCGATCGGGTCTGTTCATGAAGGCTCCACCGGCTGCGGAGTCGAGTGACACCTTTGATGAATAATCCAATCCGTTATAGAAGGTGTGCACTAACAGCCACTTTTCCAACCCATGATGTGGGCAAGACTCCAGCAATCCCTTGTAGCGATCCCAAGCTTCGGATAAACATTCTCCATCTTTTTGGAAGAAGCCGGTGATTTGGGTCCTTAGGTAGGCAGTCTTGGATGGAGGGAAGAATTTCTCCAAGAATGCTTGCTCTAATTGGTCCCAAGTCGTCAACGTGTTAGAAGGCACTTGCTTCAACCAAGCTTTCGCTTTTCCAGTCAGAGAGGATGGGAATAATCTCAGGCGTATAGCGTCGATCGAGGCACCCTGGATCCTTATCGCATCGGTAAATTCCAAGAATGTTTCCACATGATCCGTTGGGTCCTCTGAGGGCAATCCTCCAAACTGGTGCTGCCTAATCATGCTAATTAAGTGAGGCGGGATGGTGTAGTTTTCCGCCTCAATTTCCGGCCTTGCAATCCCAGTTCGCAGACCCCTAGCATTTGGGGCTGCGTAGTCCTTTAGTGGTTTGGTATCCGGTAGATTTGCCATTAGTGGAATGGGAATCAACCGCTCTCTCTCTCTTTGTAGTCTTCTTCGCCTATGAAAGGTCCGTTCGATCTCGGGGTCGGCTTCAACAAGGCTTCCGAGACTTAGGGATCTTTGCATAAACGGGAAGAGTACCTAGGGAGAAGAGATAGATACTCTAGAGAAAGAAAAAGAAATAAGTATAAAATAAAAAAATAAAAAAAAATGTCCAGAAAAATCAATTTAAAAATCAATTGAAATTTAAGAAAACACAGTCCCCGGCAACGGCGCCAAAAACTTGATGTGATAAATCCCGGCAAGTGTACCGGATTCGTTGCCAAGTTATAAAAAGATCGATCCCACAGGGACCGTGATCTCAAACTTCAACTAATTAGGAAATCGATAAAACTGGACTAAGGTTTTGAAAAGGTTTTTTGAATATTTGAAATAAGATCAAGTAATAGCCAATTTCAATTTCGCAATTAAATAAACAGAAAGCGATTCGAATCGGGGGTTTTCAAATTTAAAATGGGTTCCCAGGAATTGGGATACCACAAAACTGTTTATGATTCTGAATCGATTTCTCTTCTTGTCAATTACCAAAAAAATCTGTTTTGAAGGCGAATCTGTCCTAAGTTAGCTAATGCTCCCTCTCGGGTTACAAAAGTCGTGCCCGATTAAATCAATCCCTACTCTCGTGGTAATTGAATTTAGATCGGACCCCTTGAGTTTTGTGACGATTCGTGGATCCTCGAGGGACGGCTTCTAACTCTCGTGATTTCAGTCTCAAGTTCAATTCCTATGGATCCGACACCTAAGTTCACCGCTAGGTTCGTCCTTAGTGTATCTATGGCACGCAAACAAGTGGCCACCGAATTCGCGAGTAATTAAAACGATAGGGATCGAATCAAAAACAAATCTGAATTAACAAGAAGTCAAAATCTATACATCACCATAAACAAGTTTCGGGCATAGCCCCAATTCCTAGAAACTAGACGACTACTCAAGCTTTGTCATAGTGACAACAAGCTTGATTACAAAATTTATCAAATCAGAAAATCAGAGAAGAACAGGAGGAGAAGAAGAGATCCTAAGTTAAAGCCTAAATGGTAGCAGCCAAGTGTCCTAAAGCCTCTGACTTGATCCCATATTTATAGAACTGGGCAGTTGGAGTCCTAATCTAACTCAAATTAGATCCAATTCTGTTTCTTCTGATCCAAGTAACACGCATCACGGCAGTGATGGCCATCACGGCCTGGCCGTGATGCATTCTGCCATGTGCTCGCTTCGCAGTGATCTGTCACGGCCGTGATGGCCATCACGGCCTGGCCGTGACAGATTCTGCCCTGAGGGTCTCTGGCTCAATATGCCTGTCACGGCCGTGATGAGCATCACGGCCTGGCCGTGACAGATTCTGACTTTTTCATCCTTTTTCAGCTTCACTCGATCACGGCCGTGATGGGCATCACGGCCTGGCCGTGATCAGCTCTGTTTGCTCCTCTTCCTTGCCTTCCAGGCTCCCCATCTTTGTGTCAGCTCTAATTGCGACTGATCCTGAGCATTTCAATCTATTTTCCTGCACACAAACACACAGAACCACCTTACTCGTTCCAAGGAAAAACTAACTAATAATCAAACAAAACAAGCCTAATCTATATGAAAATGCATGCGAAATGTTATGAAAATATGAGGTGAAATCACACTCATCAGTAACCAAAGACAATAATAACACCTTGGTGTTCAATGTCCCTGGATTCGATGCAACCATAAGTATATAGATGTGGCTGAATCACAATTAGGCGGCCAGTGATAGCAATTAAAACACATAGGATAGAGCCACGTACATATATGTTGGTGACAATACTTGGACCTGGATCAGCTATTGTCATTAAAACGATCACCAAATGTTTCTACTTAATAATGACTATGTCAAAGAAAGTACATCACACCAAAATATTGAAGCAGTGTATAATTTTTTCCCAAGGTGATGTATGGGAAAAGGTACATAATCTTCATCGTCGTTACCTTCCCTAGCCAGTATTAAGGTACTTAATCCTCATTACGTTATATGTTCATTGGCTTTCCATGAAGGTATAGTTTTTTTATCCAAGAATTTATGTATTTGATCATTTGGTTGGGAAGGTAAGAAATGTTAGAAAAGACAATAATAATATTGATAGACTAACAAAAAAAAGCAGAATTAGATTATCTACATGTTCCAATTTTTTCTCATACATGTAGTTTACAAAATGCGTTGTACAATTAAGGTTCAGATGCATATAGGCAACATAGGAAAGGTGGTCCGGTAACTGATAGTGTGATTTTACATCATATTTTCTGTACATTTTTGCATGCATTTTTCATATAGATTAGGCATTCTTTATTTGATTTTAGTTAATTTTTTCCTTGGAACGGGTGAAGCGGTTTCTTGGTGTTGTTTTGCAAGAACTTAAGGAAAACTGTGCAGATTTGGCCATAATGAAGCTTGGATGAATTTAGAGCTTGAAAAGAGAAGAAATTGAGCCAAGCAGAATTCTGAAGCTTCGCCCCGCGAGAGACTACTCGCCTCGCGAGACTGAAGATTGACTGTGCCAAAGAATGCAACCATTTCTGTCTCGCCACGCAAATCATGTCTCGCCTCGCGAGCCTGAGGAACAGAAGCCATCACGCCCAGGCACTGATGCTCATCACGAGCGTAATGAGAAGACACTTTATGTCTCGCCTCACGAATCACCATTCGCGTCGCGAGAATTGAAATTCAAACTGGGAACCATTTAGTATTCGCGTCGCGAGAGGCCATTCGCCTCGCGAGCGCGCGCAAAAATGATTGGTATAAGTTGCTGTTTTAGGGCAGAAAGAGGGAGTTTTTTGGAGATTTCTTGGAGGGTGGCACTTGGAGGCACTTGGAGGCTGCGGCTGGACTAGGGTTCCAACCCTAGAAGGGAGTTGAGTTAGGGGGTTGTTGTGACGATAGTGGGAAGCTTCAATGGAGTTCTCCCTTTCTTCCTTTCTCTACTACTTTTCTGGTTTGGCTTTCTCTGTAATTATGAGTAGCTAATTCCCGTTTGTTGGGATTAGATGTAATCAAACTGATTATTATGTATTTATCTTGACTGATTATTCTGTGTTCATGCCTTCATATTAGTGTTTATTTTTCTGTGCTTAATGCTAGTTGTGGCTAGCACCCCCATGACTCGATTTGTGTTTTGATATGCAATTGGGAAATTCGTATTAGAACCGGAACTAAATTTAATCACCTAGTAATCCTTGCATCTAGGAATGGAGTTTGGTTTACTAGTAATCGCGTAATCCTTAATCCTAATGCAAATTCATTAATCTAGGCCACCTAAGGAATTAGGGTCTATTGGTGGATTTAGGCTCTTGCCATCCGAGGAATCGGGTTTTGAGTAATTTAGTGGATTGATTTTAATATCTGAAGCATGAATGGGAGGTATCTAGTCCTGGTAGTACATGAGACAGATGTTTGGTGAAGTCTAGTCCCAACATATCCCTTTCGCACCCCAAGTGTTCGATAGAAATCCTCAAAGAACTTTTCCTTTTCTTTTGTTTGTTTTGATTTCTTTTCATAGTCTAGATAGTTTCTGAACTTGTGAATTGGTATTTGACATCCAATCCCCGTGGATACGATAACCGGTCTCACCACCGTATTACTTGCACGACTGGGTATACTTGCCCAGAGCCGTCACCAGTAACAATTATAATATTTCCAATACTTCTCTACTTAATTAGCAGTAAATACCAAGGAAGCAGGATAATCGCTCCTAGACAGGATATGGATGCAGGTGGAAAGAAGGGTGTATGCTGTTTTGCCTCGTAGCTTTTGTTTGTTTTGGTTCTTCTTAGGAAGCATGTTGCTATTTAGTCTCTGCCTATTAATGGGGCTTTGTAGAGAGGCTGGTTAATCTCATCAGGCATCACCCCAATTTAAATAAAAAGTAATAAAGCATAGAGAATTGAGAAAAAAACGTAAATTACTTCTAAAAGTTGTTTACCTTGTCATGATTCTAAAAAAATATTCGTGATTTTCATCATCTTCCATGTTGAAAGCAAGCTAAAGCTCATATGTTAAACTCTAACTATTAGACCTGCAAGAAATCACACAAAATATAAAATCAATTAAGGTAACTTCTGCAAGCCAATACAAACGACCTAAGCAGTAAAAGTAATCAAAATCATCCCCATCGTCTTGATAATAGTTTTAAGTTAAATATTCTAGCCCAAACTGCCAACATAGTTGGGATGTCCTGCTCTATAGTGATGTTTTGGCATACCATTCTTTGTTTAAAAAAAATAAATCCTTTCCCAGACGTCTACTGAAATTTAGTTAGGCATTATGGATGTATACTTGAGTTACAAGAATAACCCTCGTCTGCTGACGTGGCAAGATGGACGCGCTAATTTTCAAGTCTTTGGACTTGCTGTTCTTATCAAGTTATTTAGGTATTCATTTATGGGTACATTAAGATTCATATAATAGCCAAAGATGATAAGTATAATAGTTTAAATGACAAAGATTTATGATTTTTATTATCTAAGACAGAAAATGCAGATTGATAAAAGGTGAGAAACAACAAAACTATAATTACAGTATTCGGTGCCACGTCACTGGACGGATTTTCTCTTAAGGGCTTAGCAAGTCCAAAGACTTGTGACGAGCACTTCTGTCACTTGTGTAGACGAGCGCTCCTGTCACTTGTGTGGACGAGCACTTTTGTCACTTTAGTAGACGAGTCCTTCTACCAAATCAGTGGACGAGCAGAATAAAATATTGTATAGATGCGTTCTTAATTTAATACTGTTATATAACCTTTATTCCCTGATATAGTCAACATCAAAATATTAGAACTGAATTAACTATATTGGCTGCATTAGACTCCCTCTGATCCACAATATAAGAAACAAAAGACTAAAATACACATACCAATGAAATACATTGGAAAGAGTTAATTGTAATTAATACTCATATAAATTTCCAAAAACACCCCTTCTAATTATAAGCATATTGATAACAGATGGTTTGTTTAAAAAAGTGTTAATTTTAAAATACAATTAGCAAACATGTTCAACTACAGTCTTGTAACCAAACAAAATTAGAATTTTGGGTTTCAGATCTGAAAAAGAAATACCGAGTGATTAGTTGTAAATAACTTAATCAATTGTGATTTGTTTGGTAGAAGCGCTTGTCCACACAAGTGACAGAAGCGCTCATCCACACAAGTCTTTGGACTTGCTAAGCCCTTAAGAAAAAATCCGTCTAGTGATGTGGCACTGTGGACGTCTACTGAATTTTAGTTAGGCATTATGAATGTATACTTGAATGTAAATAACCCTCATCTGCTGACGTGGCAAGATGGACGGGCTTATTTTCAAGTCTTTGGACTTGCTGTTCTTATCAAGTTATTTAGTTATTCATTTATGGTTTATTGTTGTAATAGATGCTGCATTCATATCCCTCAATCATATAGCTAGCAGTGTTAAAGAAATTATCTCCTAAACAATATAAACTTAAATCAGTGTAAATGTAACTTAAATAATTTCATTAAAAAATAGCCCAAGCAAGCATAAGAACAATCATTCAGACCATAAATAGCAAATATATGACTGTTAGGCTTTAGTTCTGAAACTTCACAATGTTGAAGACCTTCCAACCTCTCTAACAAAGCCCCTTCAAGATCATTGGCCATCACTAACATTGCAATGTCAGGTTCCGATATGCTGGAAGTGGGAAAAACATCAATAGTGTCTCGAGCTGTGATCTGCACAAATACCAAAAGATTTTAGCATTCCTACATAACAGTGTTGTCTAAGAAGGAGAACTGCACCTACCAATGGTGAACTCAGTCCATTGGGACAATACATATACATATAAGAATAACTCATGTATGAGCTGAAATTCACCGCAAACAGAGATAAGATATTACATTATTATCTGAAGAAAAGGAAAACAAATATAGTATAAAGAACAGTATCCTCCTTTATTTATTGGAATAAGTCTTGGACACAAATTATACCTGATTTCAAGAGCAAGCATTGGATCAAGTGGATATGCTATTGCATGGAAGGGCTGGAGGCTAGGAAGAACTGACATCTAAAAAACAGAAAATGATAACGGTTGAAGCATGTTCAAGTTCAATTCAACCATATCCATGTGTGCACCATGATTTGTTTTATCAAAACTACTATGCAAGTCTTATTTTCTGGTTTGAATGTGTCATACTTGATTTGGAACACGAAGAAGGCAAGAGGGGGAATTAATCCAACAACATGCATTTGGCTTTTCCTCTGTTTTCCTTTGTTAGTCTTTTTTATATTGATTTTACTATAAGAGATCAAACCATGACCAAGAGTAAGTATGCCAGAAAACTAATGTTTTAGTAGGTTTAATCACCCAAAGATATTCCCACCTTTATAGCTATGCAATAGGCGAAAATGCGAAATGCTTTGTCAAGCTCTGTTATCTATCATATCAAGCTATATTGTTTTTATTAACATATTCTAATATTCTAGTGATAGAAAAATCACAATACGAAAGCTGTCAAACACTGAACAACTACAGGTAATTTAAAAAAAAAATGGAGACAATAAAGAAGAGAGAAACCAATCAAGCAAATATTACAGAAATGAAGGCAATAAAGATGAGAAAAACCAACCTTGTGAATCGAAGAAGATACATCTTTCTCTCAAACAGAGTCAGTCTCAAAGATAAATAGGAAAAAAAATGGGAGACATTATCGCAGAAGGAAGTGAGAGAAGAAGAACACTATCGAAACGAAGAAAGAGAAAGAAGACCGAATATAGGGAAAGAACTTTTAGAATTTGAGATGAATGGAAGAAGATAATGAATAAGAAATAAAAGAAATAATATAATAAATAATAAATAAAAAGTAGATACACCGTCTCCCTATTGCACCTGTCTAATCGTCATAAATGATATCTTCCGATTGAAGCTTGTAATGTAAGCTTTAAAAGATTAAAGTTGAAATATTAATATATTAGTAACCCCAAACCACAAGTAAAACCCGAATAAAAAATAGATTGCTCCCCTAAATCACGGTTAAGCTGACAGGCAAGCAAACAGTAAGGACAACACCCACAAGCCATTATAAAGTTATGATACAAAGGGGGAAAATTATCACGTATCAGCAATAGTAAGTGCATTTTTGGATAAATTATAGGAAGGCAACAAATTGTGGGCTGAGACAAATAACTTTTTATATTTTGTCCTTTACTCCTGAAATTACCACCATGTTTTATTTGACTTTAAAGTGTCATTAAAAGGTTTAAAAACTTTTGAGTCTAATGAATAAAAAACGGTGCAACGTTTTAGAATTTTCATATTCTTTTATTTACATATGCTTCATAACAAGCTACGTATGATGGCTTTCAATATATATAGAGAGAGGGGGAGGAACTCAAGTGAGATGAGTGTGTTATTATGAGAGCTGATATAATTAAATCTGGATCTTTGGATCATACATAAATGGTAAATATTAGAATATAAAGTCATATGACTTTTTTAAGTAATCACATGACAACCCACTAACTTCTTATCCTGATCATCCATATATGGGTTAGTGGCCCAGATTTGTTCCTCTCACTTGAGTTGCCACACACACACACACACACACACATATATATATATATATATATATATATATATATATATATATATATATATATATATATATATATATATCTCTGAATTTGTAGAGATAAAAATTATTTTCTTTGGCTGATTAACATTTGATACAGAGCAAGTGCTGAGAAGCAAAATGACATTCTTTCTTTTTGGTCTCGAAGATGTGGAAGCTTTTCTTTTAAAAGAATTTTGTCACTCTTATTCCTGTATCTTTTTTTACGTAGGAGTTGATGTAATTCTTGTTGTTCTTTGTATCCAGAATAATATTATTGTTATATATTCTAGAAGAGTCTGTTAAATCCTGAGAATATCCGCAGTATTATAATTAGGCTTAATGAAGTTTTTGGTCGCTGAAAATATAGGTTGTTTTGGCTTTAGCATCTATCTTTTGTTTGCTTTGCTTTTGGTCCTTGTAACTTTTTTTATTTTGAAATTGGTTCCTGCCGTCAAGTGTTACGGTTAACTGCTGAGGTGGCAGACGAAAGTCCATGTCAACGATGACATGTGGACAAAATATTATTTTTTATTGCCACGTGGCTTACTAAAAATAATTTTTGGTCCCTGAAAATATAAGTCGCCTTGGTTTTAGTCCCTATATTTTGTAAGTTTTGCTTTTGGTCCTTGTAATACTTTTTTTTTAAATAAGTCCCTCCCGTCAACTGATGCGGTTAACTGTTGACATGGCAGACAGAAGTGCGCGTTAGCATTGACAGATGGCATAATACGTCATATTTTTTTAATTTTTTAAATCCATATAACATGACACTTCAATATTTACATAATGTTATTTTTATTATTAAAATATTTAATAAATGTTTAAAAATTCAACATTTTTTAAAGAAAACATTAAACATTATCTTAATGGTTTCAAAGTCTGCTCTTCTCTCATTTTCATTTTCCTCGATCCTCTCCTCGTCCATTTTCATCATATTCTTCTTGTTCTTCCCTCCGTCGGCTTCTCTTTGGTTCAAGCTCTAATGCCCAAAACAGAGTACGTGGGTGTGAACTTATAATTTTTCTTTCGGAATTGATTTGTTGTTAACCCTAGAACACCCTATTCTAATTAATCTCACCTACTCTAAGTTAGTTATTTTATGATTTACCCTTATTTGTTGTTAACCCTAAAGTATCCCCTAATTTAATAAATATGATTCCCGTAATATATGAATTAATTTGATTTCACGACAGATGAAGAACAATTGTAACTTTTTGAGTGGGTTGATTTTGAAGCAAGTAATCATCTATGTAGATTTAAAAAATTTATAAAAAATATATATGATGTGTTATGCCACGTGTCACTGCTGACGTGAACTTTCATCTTTCACGTTAGCAGTTGATGGCAGAAATCTATTTTAAATTTTTTTTACAAGGACCAAAAGCAAAAGCAAACAAAAAATAGGGACTAAAACCAAAATGACATATATTTTCAAGGACAAAAAACTTCATTAATAAACAATACTTTTAATAAGCCACGTGGCAATAAAACTAATATTTTGTCCATGTGTCACTGCTGACATGGATTTTCATCTGCCACGTCAGCAGTTAACGGTAACCGTTAATGACAAGGACCTATTTCAAAATAAAAAAAGTTACAAGGAGCAAAAGCAAAGCAAACAAAATATAGAGACTAAAATCAAAACGATCTATATTTTCAGGGACCAAAAACTTCATTAAGCCATTATAATTATTGTGGCGAAATAATCTTTAAGGACAGTGTAATTCCACACGTCTAAGACTATAAACGATTTCTTGTATTTTTCACTATTTCTCTATTTAATTTTATTTATCTATTTTATTTTATTTATTATTTTTACAACATGCAGTGTTGATAAGATTGCATTTTATGGTGCTGCCCATCCAGGATTCACATGGTGAGATTTAGTTAGAAATTTTGTTAGTGAGAATTTTAGTCAAAATTGACTAGGTCTTCCTAATTATAGATTTAATTGATTGTATTTCTTTTTTATATGAGTTTTAATTTGGTTCATGTTCCCCTTTGTTTTTCTATTTTTATTCTTTACATTTTATTGATTAATTCATGGTGTGCTGCAAATGATAGATAGGGACTAAGGTGCCAACTTAGTTGGGATGTTAGTCTTAATTGTGATGTTTTTACATGCCATGTTTTTTATTTGAAAAAATGATTTAATTTATATGCACTGACAATGTAAAGATTTTTTTGCACTGTCAACCAATAAGAAATTAACATCTCATTAAAAATCTTTGACTCTTATCCTAACTATACCTTAAAAGTCATCTATATCTTCATTTCTGATTAGTTGACTGTATAAAAAACTTTATACTGACGGTGTTATATATATTAAAATATATTTTGAGCTTAAAAATAACTGATCAACTTCTTTGCACATAGTCCATCAATGACATAATCTGAGATATAAAGTGAATGTCTTTAATATTACAGACCCACAAGTAACTTGTTAAACCTATCTCTTAGACTGCTACAATAGTTTTTAACATGAAAATAAACATTTAAAATATTCATTCCACCCTTCTGTCATTGTGCATCCTCAATGCTTCAACAAACCTTTTGGAGATCTCTCAAAAATTTAGCTGCCTTGGATATCTGTAATACTAACAATATTGTTTGAAAACAATCCATGACATTCCGAAGAAGATAATGAATTCAAAATATTTTGCCTCGGGATGAATGCAGGCTGCTTTGGTGGAGGAAGACTCACAATTTCACTGCTAAGCATTGAAGTCGTAGCAGCCATATTGGGCCTATCTCTTGCACTTTCTTGCACAGAGAAGTCCTATGTGTACACACCTCAAAATACCCTTCTCTAGGAAAGGGTCATATATGCCTGAATCTATTAAAGAAGCAATATTTTCTTCATTCCATAATTTCCATACCTAAAAAAGTTAAAGAAGCACAAACATATATAGTCATTAAAAGTCTGAAGTTTAGACTTTACAGTAATATCTGTAAAACTTAAAGCAATGGAATTGTTGTAATTGAGGAAGACGACAAATGTAGTAACTTACAAATCCTATAAGACTGGGAGATTGCTCGTTTTTGTAAAAGCTATAGTTTCTTCTTCCACTGATAATCTCTAGTAGCAAAACTCCATAACTAAAAACATCTGATTTCTCTGAAAATAATCCTTCCATTGCATATTCAGGGGCCATATAGCCACTGCAATGAAATATGGAACGATTTTTAAAACAACAAAGCCTAAAATGTGAGACAGTCTATCATCTAGGATTATTTTAAACTTCAAAAAAAATCATGGTCAAAGTCTCAAATTCGAATGAATACTTACTAGGTTCCAACAATTCTTCTAGTATTAGCCTCATCTCCATGCCCTCCAAATATTCTAGCCAAACCAAAGTCTGATATTTTTTGATTCAACTCCTTATCAAGCAAGACATTACTTGTTTTCAAATCTCTATGAATGATTCTTAGCCTAGAATCTCTATGAAGATAAAGCAAACCTCGGGCTATTCCTTCTATATATTATGTTGAAGCGTTTTCCCCAGTCAAGAAATTTATGCTCGACTGAACCTGTAGGTGAAGGACTACAATATTTATATTTGAATATAACATGACAAGTGGATGCAAACTCACATAAATCACAAAATTACTACATGTTTTCAAGAAATAATGAATTTGGGAACCGATTTTTTCTTTTCTTCCGGCCATGCATGTTATAAAAACAGCCTTATAACTTTTTTGAAACACATATGGCACGAGTAAGAAAGAGAGAATCGAAACAACTAACCAAAAACAAATGTATCCAAACTTTTATTTGGCATGTACTCATAGATCAACATATTCTCATCTCCATCTCTACAACAGTCAAGAAGTCTTACTAGATTGCGATGTTGAAGCTTGGAGATCACCACTACCTCGTTCATGAATTCCTCTTGTCCTTGTCCAGATGCTCTAAAGTTTTTTAACTGCTATTTCCTGACCATCTTTAAGCTTTCCCAAGAAGGTGATAATGAGAAACAACATTATAAACAACGGCTTTATATATGAATAATATTCAAGAACTAATTGTACCTTGTATACTGGACCAAAACCACCCTGCCCAAGTTTGTTGGATGAGTCGAAGTTGTTCCTTGCAAGTGCGATTTCTTCGACATCAAACAACAATAGTTCTTGGAGTTCAAATTCTGATAGGTCTCCAATTTTCTTGTCAGTTTTATTTACAATTGGTGTTTCACCTCTATTGAAGTGAGGGAACACTTCTCCATCTTGTACTAACTGTTTCATTAAAGTAAAGATAATTTAGCGGAATAAGACGATAAGATGTAAGAGACTTGGAAATAAAAATGGCAGCTAGAAAAGGCATTCCCAAGGCTACTGAGCATGGCGCCAATAGCATGCAAAGACTGCCAGCAGAAACTCAACACAGGGGATTATTGTACATGCCTAAGTTGCAAGCAGTCTCACAGTCACCCACACTACAACCCGCAAGCGGTCTAACTTCATTTATGAATTTAAAAAACTATAACTATAATATTTTAAATAATTTGTATAACATTCGTTGGCCTACAAGCAACGTATTTCTAGAGAGATAAGAACATGTTCCATGCAAATGAAATTCGAGGAATGGTAGGTTGCAGTGTCAAATTGCATAAAGCATTTCCTTTCTTTTCTAGTTGCAATAAGAAACAGTGAATATTAATTCCTGAATCAAAATAACAATTTGTAATTTGTAATTTGTAATTTAACACAAATACCTGTATATTTAGCATTCCATTTCCATGAGAGATAACCACAGCCAGCTAAAGTAATAATTCCTATAGTCACTCCAACGACAATGATTAATCTCTTCTCTCTTCTTTTATCTGAATATTGTTTTTCTGCATCTCGAAATATAAGTCAAACAAGTAGTATTAGTATTTGAAATATTATATTATAACGTTGCAAGGGAAACAAAAAAGTAACGTACCAAGTTCTGAAGGTGCTACGCTAATGTAAAGATCAACTCCTCCAGATGAGAATCTTTGTATGTCTATCAAGTGTCCACTCCAAAACATGCATCCAATGCCACTGTCATATGCATATGCCACACAAGAGCAATTCTTCAAGCACTGTGCTCTGCATTCATCTTCCAAAGAAGCTGACCTCTCTGCATAGTCTGGCACTTTCGCATTCTCAAGTTTCAAAAACCCATCTCTGCTGACTTCACTTCCACACTGCAGACTTCAATAGATAGATAAACAGTTCCATCATCTTCATTTCTTACACTCCATCCAGTTAGAAATCCACTCAACATCTGGGGAAATCCAATAAAAAACAGACCATTCCATGGACCAGTCCGATAATATGGGTGAGTTCCATTAACCCAGTAAAACAACTCTGGAGCATCAAGGCGTTCAAGAGTAAAAGAATAGTACCCAATAGATGGATCAGAAGGGCTCTTCCATGATGTAAAGTACACTTTCTCACCTGTTATTCTGTTATCACTCACTTTCATGTTTGAAACTCTCCCACATAACTTCTCCTGTGATGCCATCTAGTAGCACTAGATTTCCAGTCTCTAAAAGTTTGGCTGTTGAATTGCTTGCAATCAACCTTGTTTTCGTTGTTTAATACCACAAGATTGTCATCCACAGAAATTGTAACAATCCCAAAAGAATTCATTGTTAGTGGCTGGTTTCTATTAGCTACCCATGTGATATTGGATACAGAGGTACCAAATTCCCACATAGCGGTTTCTAGATTTTTCAGGACTGAAGAATCCTAGAATGAAAGTACCACTATTGGAGCTTAAGGTCTCAGGGTCTTTACCACTATTGGAGCTTAAGGTTTCAGGGTCTTTGATGAGTTCAGATGAAGTGATGGTGTCTATGGCAGTACCAAAATCTAAACATACGCAACCGAACACAACCCAAACAGATACCAAATTTCTATGGTTGATGAATCCCATTATTGCTAACAACCTGGTATGCTTGCTTCTTGTTATCGTAATGGGTTTTAACCTTTAAGATCTCAGAGTGACAATTTAAGAGAATTTGCTTACATGGGTTACAAAATCTTGTGAAAGTCCATAGCTTTTGGCTTTATGCATTAATGAAGCAATTTGGATTATCATGTTGATATGATGAAAATATTGACCCATTCTTTGCCCAAAGTATATCACAGCACCACAATCTGCCTCTAAATTGGGACCAGCAGCATTCATTCCTCTTCACAGGCGGCTCTCTTTCGTTCTTCACCTAAAATTGTTGAACTTCATAACTCGAAAATAATAATCCACATTTGACCAAATACCTCTAAAGTGACCTGCCCTTCAACTTCAAGCACCATTACTCCTTCCAACTATTTCTAAACGATTAATTCTTCACTCTGCAATGAATGATGCAGGCCAGGGTGGAGAGCTTGCAAAATGCATAGGATAATGACCTTATATAAAAGTTAGCTTCAAATTACCTTACAAAAGAAAAGAAAAATTATGACCATCAAAGTTATAATGTCCAGTTTTATACACTTCAGCTGACTGCCTTTACATTTCTACGTTGTATTATAAATAGTAAATACAAAAGGGGAAAATTGAGATATTACTTCCAATAAAGAATTAATGTAGGACACTAGCGCTCATCTCATCCTAGATGCAGTCCGTGGTTGAGAATTTTCAAATAAAATACAAAAGCCCTTTGTGAGGCATCTGCACAGATCCTTGTTAGGCACCCTAAGCAGGACCACGCATGGCTAAAAAAATTATCAAGGATCAATCTACCAGTCACACTTCAAAAATAAATTGAATCAGTAATAGTTTGTGCATTTTTGGATAAATTATTGGAAGGCAATTTATTATATATATCAGCAGATATTCAAAGGTAAAGAACTGATTTCTATTCAAATAGCTCATCACTCATTAGTGGATGCGGACATAAAGCAATTGTAATTAAGATTTTAGACCACCAAATAACTTCTGAAAGCTGGCTATCAGCTTGCTAATATAATCTTGGAAATGAAAATAAACCTACTTAAAATCTTCCATCAACCTTTCTAGTATTGGCCTCACCTTCACTGAAGCAAGAAGCAATTCTCAGAGCTCTTGAATCTTGTTTGCTTTATATTCTAATGGAAGTAAACCAGAAAAAATGCACTTCCAATTCGTTTACTGAAGCAACAATATGTTTTTTTTTTTTTGGGAAAAAATGCATTAGGAATGATGCTTCACATTGGATAAGTTGTTTCTTTTGGATCTGAATAAGGAGAGCTCAGTCCTTGAGCTTGGTCATGTGGTTCTAACTGATCCTTGCATGGATGGGTATATTTCCATGTGGTTAAGGCTGCTGCTGCTCAATTTTGAATACATTTGGTTGTTGCTCATTGCGAACACAGTCATTTGATGGTGGCTGCAGATTGTCTGTGTCTGACTTTGGATTATTATGAGGCCTCCCTCTACATAGGTGCTTCAATGGCAGCTGGTCATGATCCCCAAAGGTTGTGTTCTCTCCAATGCTGTGGTTGCTTGAGCTCTTGGGCATTATTAACATAAGATAAAGATTATATGTTGCACTTAAATCAATGTAAACAATGTGATCAGCTAAAAGGCAACAAACAATGTGATCAGCTTAGGCATACATTTAGGACTTCCTAGAATCAAATGTTGCTCTTGCTGGCTTTCTTGAACATCCATAGAAGATAATGTATATGTCATTTTTTTTCATTCCACAACTGAATTTAGTGCTGAAGGTCTGTGACATGACATTTGAAATTGTGATTGCAATAGTGTTAATTCTATCCCTGCTAGATCTCCCTCTGGAATCACTATAGTAGTAGGATCACCATGTGAAGCACTCAAGTTAACATCACTAGTTTTTTCATCAGAACTGAATCCTGACATCTCATTTGTGACCTCAATTTGTTGTATTTGTTCTTGATGTTCTATCATAGCTTTCATCATTTGTCCTTGAATAACCTCACTTTGTTGGTCACATAGTTCGCTCTGGTCATCATATACTACATTTTGTTGTAAAACCAAAACCAATCCTAAATTGTAAAGTATTCAGCTTAACTAAGAAATTGAATATTACTAGAGGTGGCAAATAGTGGACTGAGGTGTCATGGGCATATTTGGAGGGTTAACTTTAATATATTATAAATAATTAAGGATTAAACCACAATTGGATAAAAGAGAGACAATGTCATAAAGTAACTGCTATTTGATAGAGTTAGCAGTCGTAAAGAGGTAATCCAATAAAACATCAAACAGGTCTTATCCAAATCAATAAGAAGGGCAAGCTAAGGTGTAGAAATTACCTTCCCCTGTCTCACTCCGAGGAAATTAAAGATATAAATTGAAGAACGTCTTGATAGAGCTATGGTTAATTCTTCTTGGTGGGATTTATTTCCAGATGCAAAACTTGTTAATCTCATAGCTTCAATATCTGATCATAGCCCTATTCTTCTTACAACTGAAAATCAGCCAACTCATGTCTTTGTTCCTAGAAGATTTAAGTTTGAAAATCATTGGTTATTAGAAGATGATATTGATCAAGTGGTGGAGCATAGTTGGCCGAACCTGGATTCAGTGGATATATTGCTGAAAAATTGTCCAGCTGCGCTAGGAACCTACGGGCAGTGTTATTAAACTTCTGACCAGGCGGCGGTCGGACAGGTTCGACCGGAAACAGGTTCTCTGGCCGGTCCGGTCAACGTATCAAACCGCATAAGCCATCGAACCGGTATTGACGTCACTGAAACGAGATCGAACCGGATTAAACCGGCTGAACCAGTCCGGTCGAACCACCGAAAAGACCCGGTGAACCACGCACACTGTCCGAAGATGTGCCACACGCGCGCGCCTCCTGACAACAAGAAATTGAAAATTTCTCATAGCTTCAATATCTGATCATAGCCCTATTCTTCTTACAGCTGAAAATCAGCCAACTCATGTCTTTGTTCCTAGAAGATTTAAGTTTGAAAATCATTGGTTATTAGAAGATGATATTGATCAAGTGGTGGAGCATAGTTGGCGAACTCCGAATGGATATATTGCTTGAAAAACTGTCCGTATTGTGCTAGGAACCTACAAGAGAGGTTATTAAACTCGGACCGTGGTCGGAACCGGAGCTCTGGCCGTCGGTCAATGTATCGACCGCATAAGCCATCGAACCGGGATTGCGCATCGAAGATCGAGATCAGAGAACCACCGAAAGGACCGTGAACCACGCACGTGTCAGAAGTGTGCCACGGGTGTTATTAAATCGGTGGAAACCGAGCTTTGGCCCGGTCAATGTATCGGACCGCATAAGCCATTGAACCGTAGACGTCCCATCAACCAAGATCGAACCGGAGAACCACCGAAAGAGACCGATGAACCACGCACGCTTGTCAGAAGATGTGCCACGCGTGCCTCCGACAACAAGAAATTGAAATTTTCCATTGAAATTCCCAAAACTTGTCTTCAGGGGGGTTCGAACCTTGGTCTTCTAGGAGAGATTCAGTGTGTTTTACCGCTGCGCCATTGAAGACATCCATTATAATGCTTGCAAATATTTTATATACACATAACTTAGTTTAGGAGTATGGAGATGTTAAATTATGTTGTCATATATATGAATATTTTAAAAAAATTTAATGTATACCGGTTCAAACCGAGTCAACTAGTGACCCCCGGTTGAACCAGTGACCCATTAATCCAGTGCCCTGACCGAGTCGATCACCGGTTCGATTTTAATAACAGGAATGGGGACGTCAACTGCAGCCTTCATTTCGTGGGGATATTGCACAATGTAAAAAGAAATCGATGGCTCTCAGGCATAGAAATGACAGAGCAGGTGCTAATCATTATGCAGCCTTGAGACTGAGATTATCAAAACTCTTAGTGCAAGAGGAGATGTATTAGCGCCAGAGAGCAAAGTGTCATTGGTTAAATGGATATGACTCTGATACCAAATTTTTTCATGCTTCTGCTTCATCTAGAAAGAAAATTAATTCTATCGATGCATTAGTTGATGATCAAGGTAAATAGAGTTAATACTCAGGAGGGGCTCTGTGTTTTAGCCACTAATTATTTCTCCAAATCGTTTGCTAGAAATAATAGTGAGGTAGCCTATGTTATTAATCATGTTCAGGTTAAAATTATTGCAGCTGATAATTATCTTCTTTTAGCTCCTTTTTCTGATGAGGAGTTTAAAAATGCTACCCTTCATATGCATCCAGATAAGTCTCCGGGCCCTGATGGCCTTAATGCAGCTTTTTACCAAAGATTTTGGAATGTTTGTGGATCCGATGTGATCAATTCTTGTAGGAAGTGGTTGCGGGATGGGATTTTGCCTCTAGAAATTAATGATACAAATGTTGCGCTTATCTCTAAATGTGAGCATCCTAATTCTATGCGTGACCTTAGACTAATCTCTCTTTGTAATGTGATTTACAAGATTCTGTCCAAGACTCTTACAAACAGGTTGGCTTTGGTTATTGCTAAGTGTGTTTCAGAAGAGCAATCTGCTTTTGTCTCTGGCAGATCTATAGTGGACAATGCTTTGATAGCCACAGAATTATTGCATTTTATGAAATGTAAGAAGAAAGGTATAGTGGGTGATGTGGCTTTAAAGCTTGATGTTAGTAAAGCTTATGATCGAGTTAGCTGGGATTATTTGCAGGATGAACAAAATGGGTTTTAAGACCCAATGGATTCGATGGATGATGATGTGTGTGTCTTCAGATCAGTATTCAGTTCTTATGAAAAATGATAAAGCGGGTTCGGTTATTCCTGGTCGTGGGCTTCGTCAAGGTGATCCCTTATCCCCTTATCTTTATATTCTTTGTACAGAGGGGTTATCTTCTTTGATTAATTTTTCCGAAAGAAGTGGTCATCTCCATGGTATTAAAATTTGTAGAAGGGCACCTATTGTTTCTCATCTTCTTTTTGCCGATGATAGTCTCTTATTTATGAAGGCAACAATTCAAGAAGTGGGTTATGTCAAAGAGCTGCTGCATAGATATGAAATGGCTTCGGGGCAAGCCATTAATTATGACAAATCGGCCATCATCTTTAGTTCTAATGTCCAGCATCAAACTCATCAGAATCTGGTTGTTGTTTTGGGAGTTCAGGAGAGAGTGGAGGTGGGTAATTATCTTGGAATTCCTTCGTTAATTGGTCGCAACAAAAAACAAATTTTCCAATATGTGAAGGATCAGATTTGGAAGAAAGTGAGTTCTTGAAAAGGTAAAACGTTATCAATGGCAGGAAGAGAAGTTTTGATTAAGTCAGTGGCTCAAGCTATTCCAGCATATTGTATGAGTATGTATCTTTTACCCCCTTCTCTTGGTGATGAAATTCAAAAAATGCTTCATTCTTTTTGGTAGGGTGCGAAAACTAGAGAAAATAAAGGGATTAAGTGATTATCTTGGGATAAGCTCTCTATGCCAAAAGCTTGGGGTGGTCTTGGTTTCCGTAATATGTATGCTTTTAATCTAGCTATGCTAGGTAAGCAAGCTTGGAAATTTGTTGTGCATCTAGATTCTTTAGTGACTAAAATCTTTAAAGATAAATACTTTTCACATGGTGATTTCCTGGATGCAGAGTTGGGCTACAATCCATCTTATGCTTGGAGAAGTATTTGGATGTCCAAGGCTTTGGTTAAGAAGGGAGTTAGATGGAGCATAGGAGGTGGTGATTCTATTTCGATTTGGGAATCTCCTTGGTTGCGCAATGGGGAGAGTTTATCATGCCCTATAGGTTTGCCTTTTGAGCTTCAACACTTATCTATTAGTGATTTATGGGTGCATGGATCTAAGTGTTGGAATGAAGCTTTTATTGGCAATTTTCTACCCACTCAAATAGCTGAAAAAATTATCAAAACTCCTCTTAATGAGCTAGTGAGTGAGGATAGGATTATTTGGGGACCAAATAAAAATGGTTTATATTCAGTTAAATCTACATATCCGCTTGTTTTAAATGATTTGGCATATACAACTCACTTGAAGGTAGAAGGTGATTGGTCCCTAATTTGGAAGCTTAAAGTGCCCCAGAGTGAAGATTTTTCTATGGAGAGCTTGTAGAGATTGTCTCCCAACAAGAACTCAACTACAGCATAAGGGAGTGATTTGTCCCATTACATGTGTTTTTTGTGAGCATGAGTTTGAGAACTTATGGCATCTTTCGTTCACTTGTTCTATTAGTAAGGAATATTGGGTCAAACGAAATCTCTGGAATTATATACATCCTCTTCTGCCGGTGGCGCAAGGTTTTGGTGAATTGGTGTTTACCATTTTGCGCAGCTTGGACCAGCAAGAGCAATTATCATTTGCTATGTCTTTGTGGGGATTGTGGAACGCAAGGAATGACAAGCTTTGGGATGCTAAAGTACCATGTTCGACTACAATTATCCAGTGGACTACTTCATTTTATGCAGATTGGCAGAGTGCTAATAATTATGGAAGGATATTACATGGTAGTAACAATAATAGTGGTGCAATTGTGTGGGAAGCTCCTCCTCCGGGTTTTTATAAGTGTAATGTTGATGCAAGTTATTTTGAGGATGTTGGTAAAACCAGCTTTGGCATGTGTATTAGAGATGATCATGATGTTTTCAATCAAGCTAGAACAGATTGGGTCCCCTCTTGTCTTCCAGTTCTTGAGGGGGAGGCCATGGGTCTCCTAAAAGTTATCCAATGGGTTCAGCAATTGAATCTTCAGCATGTTATTTTTGAATTAGATTGCAAAGTGGTTGTAAATCATGCTATATCCCCGAAGGATGATATCTCCTAATATGGAGTTGCTATTAGAGCATGTTATGATTTCCTTAGTTCTTTTCCAAATTTTGGTATAAGTTTTGTTAGGAGACAAGCGAATAGTGTAGCCCATTCTTTAGCAAGGGCGACTCTTTTCACTGTTAGTCCTCGTATTTTCTATCATGTTCCTTCATGTATTGCTGCTTTGATTATTAATAAAATACATTAAACTAACATGATTAACTCTCTAACAAATTATTAACAACTTATAACAAACTCTAACAGAAACAGAATTATTTATACTCATAACAAGAATTTTGAAATTCCAAGATGTCGATCCTGTATTAGTTATTGTGAACTGTAGAAATTCACTGCTTACAACATTTACATCCAGTTCTTTGTGATAAAATAGAACATATCATTTCTCCCTTCCACGTGCTCTAGCTTTACTGGAAAAATAAAAATAAAAACTTATTTATTAGGGGTCTTCATCAACCGATCCAAACAAATTCAAACCTCAAAAACCGAGTCGAAAAACCAAAAACCGAAAAAACCTAAACCGAAAGAACCGCTTAACTTTAATTGGATTGGAGCGGATTTTTGATCACATAGAGAAAACCAATCCAAATCGAACTACTATATACATATACTATTATTTTTAAACTTATAATATTACTCATACTTAAGCATTTTTTTTATAAAACACGTTGGAGTGCAAAAACATCACTATAAACTCATACTTAAGCATTATTTTTCATACTTTTATGAACTAATTAACTCTTTCATTCTTTTTAATATTTTTGTTAAAATGACATACATGAAAATATTTAGAATAAATGTTAATGTCTTGAAGTTATATTTTGCCAAAAGTTTTGATGTTTATCATGTATATACTTTATTGAGTAAACATAAAAAAAAAATAGGAAATCAATTAAGAAAATTAGAAAAATAATTAGGAACCATTTATTTATAGTTAATTCAAAAAAAAATAGGATAAGTGGGAGTAGATACAAAGAATTAACATAAAAGAATACTTAATATAAAAGAACATGTTAAAAAATATCAATAATTATTTTTCTCACACTCCAAAAATTGGTCAAGAATTTTCCTCACTCGTCATCAAATCAAATAGTAGTTAATAAGATTATAAGAACAAATAGTTGTTGTCTTTCATAAATGTTCTATTGTTCTAGCATAGAGAGGTTAAAATAGGTGTTGGGCACTCTAAACTAGCTCCCTTAAATGAATATTATCTTTTGTCCGCTATTAAATCAGTAGAAATGACACTTGACATAAGAAAAAAGAAAGTATAATAAAAATCGAATTACTCAATCCAATCCAAACCACATTTGATTGGATTGGATCGGATTTTCTGAAGGAAACAAATCAATCCAATTCAAACCACATGTTGTTTTCATCATTGAATCGGATGACTTTTTTACTCAAATCCGATACAATTTAATCCGTGAACACCTAATCTATTCTGTTTCTGTAACACCTTGATGAACATTTAGTATTATATTCAGGACCCATTGTTGGCCCAAGTCCTATCACATAGAACTCAGTATAGTGCAAACTTTTGAGTAAACCATCTTTCATAGAAGCCACATAACTGCAGAAATCCAAACCATGAAGATGGAATCTCTACAACCACAAAGTTAAATCCAAACTTTCGAAAACTACATGAAATTTCTATGACCTAACCTCTTTGTTCCTTTTCTTTATATGATCCAAAAAGCAGAAGATTTCGGCAGCTTCCCTAGGTACTTTGCGCCTTTATATATATAGCCATGAAAAGAAATATGAGGACATGTCAGAAAGAAAGAAAGAAACCAACAAAGTAAAGGCCTCGATCAGTTCTTTCCCAGCCCATGGAGCATTGTTCCATCGTCAAGGCATCTATCATATGAAAGTTATCAATTTTTGTTACCTATTGACTAAGCTAGTATAGAAATCAGAAATGTAGTCTACTAGTTTTTTATAAAACCTCAAAATTAAGTTTCCATAAAATAAAATAAAATAAAAAAGGAAGGGTTATATTAACCAGTGCCCTTATCTAACTGATTAAGAAATGCATAAAAGGAAATGATTCATTGGAAACTAAGTGTATTATTCATTCAAGTATCAAATACATAAATTTTCATGAAAGTTTCTTTTTTTATTCCTGGCAAAAACACTGATTAGCATTATCCAAAAATTAAATATATTATTTCTCACATTATTTCCACATAAAATTTATTTTTATAGATTCCTTAATCGATTAGCAATCCCTAAAAAGTAATAAGGGCGTGTTTGAATAATAAACAATTTAATTAAGCGACTATTCAATAATTTTCTTTCGAATAAGCTAAAAACTTATGTTTATAAATTTCTCCTACAAACTTATTGAAATAAGCTAAAAAGAGCTTATAAGAAGATAATAAATTATTTTCATAAATCATTTGTATAATTTTATTTTCATAAACTATTCTCGTTAGTTTAAATAAGCCCTCTATAATTAACCCGTTGGTAAAATAGCTTAATTTTGATTTATTATTAGTATAAAGTTTTTTACACTATCAAGTAGTCACAAATTATTGTATATATGATTTTTAAGGTCGCTATGATAAAAGAAAAATATTTTTAATGATATCACAATTTATTATTAGTTGAGAGTGTATAAAATTTGGACCGACAATACGTACCGATTAAATCTTGATAAAATAATATCCAAATTAGAGGATAAGGATTATCAACACTTAAGCCCAAATTGATAATCGTGAAGGAAGGAACTTGAGTCTCCTTTAATTATGTGTGGGTCAACTCTTTGGATTATATAGCTACATCACAGCATCTTCGTTTTTGTTTCTTGCGTTAGTCGTTTGTTTCATTTCGTGCTTGGATTTGCTTGGAATTCTGTAAACTGGCGGTCCAAAACTTAAGAAAGTAACCAAAGGAAAATGCTAACTTTGTGGAATCAGGATGGCCTCCATGATGGAGGCAGTCCAGCAAAAAAATTAAAGGGGGGGTTTTTGATCATGAGAGAGAAAATGATAAATAATGAAGAGAGAAAATGAAGTTAAGAGAGAAAAAAAATGATGGAGGGATGATGGAGGGGAAACTGATGAAGGGAATCCAGATCCAACTTTGTGAGTCACAATGACCGTTTCGTACTTTCCTTAGACACACTATAGAGCTTCCCACGCATCTTCCAGGAAAGAGTAACCTCGTGAGACAAGAAAACAACTAAGAATTTATGCAAGCAAAAATAGTGCCTAGCAACAACTTTTCATTAAAAATTACAAATCCTTCTTATCTGTACCTGAATTGTCAATTTGTCATCACCAGTCACCACCTCCCACTTCTATTTCCTCCAACACTTGCTTCATATTTCTTTTTATTCTCCATCTAACTATATAAATGCACATACCCACATAAACAATTGCCCCACAAGAAATTAAAAGTCTTCCCTATAGAACACAAAACTCATTTCTTTATTTTCATTCAGACTAAAAGCAATGGCATCCAAGAAGAACACGGTTGTTTTTGAGGATTACTTCCCGGCAATGGTGGAGAAACTGGGCACTGACGGTTTTATGAAGGAGCTGACAAACGGTTTTCAGTTGTTGATGGACAGAGAGAAGAAGGTGATCACGTTCGAGAGCTTGAAGAGGAACTCTGCATTGCTTGGGTTAGAAGGGATGAGTGATGATGAGATAATGTGCATGCTAAGAGAAGGTGATCTTGATGGGGATGGTGCTCTTGATGAGATGGAGTTCTGCACCCTTATGTTCAGGTTGAGTCCTCATTTGATGAATAATTCCAAGCAACTTTTGGAGGAAGCTATCTTTAGCCTTTAGGCTGTTCTCTTTATCCCTTTGAGTGTCCTCTAATTTTCCCCCTTAATTAGGCTTCTTAGCTCCCTGTGTTGTTCTACTTCTAAACTGCTTCCTTTTCATGAGGCTATATATTCTGTACTTTTTAATTGCAGGTTTGTAGTTAGTTTGTGAAATCTTCTTCAACAATGAGACCTTCTAATTCTATTACTTTCATTTCTGTCCTTCTGGTTGTTTCCTGTGAGCTGGTGAGAAAGAGTAGGCAATGCCAATAGCCATCATAACTTCTTCATTCTTCTTTTCTTTTTTTTCCATTACAATGAGCTAATAGCTTATAGCTATTACTTAATGGTTTTATATATTTAATAGGTCCCTTCAGCCTGTTGTTAGAAGAAAACGAGAGTTAAATTCCAATATTATATAATAAAAAAATAACTCTTTCTTAAGTCGTTATATGAAAGCACGTAAATATTTATAAGAAAAGATTTTTCATGTTATCAAAGACATTCTATTCATGATATTGGGATAAGAGGATTCACGTTTCAAGTGCCGCTGATATATATTTTTGAATTGGAAGCATGGGAACAACGGGGATGGTCTTAATCGCGTTGACCTCTATTAGGGGGCAAGGCATGGCAAGCAATTTGTTGTTTGACAATACAGTAAGATATACGCTGGAATTTGGGGAATTGTCAACGACGAGTAGAGACTGGCAGACAAAAAATAATGTTACATACATTTTAGAACTTTCCCTAGTCTCCTAGGTAATTTCACATCAATTATATGTGAAATTACTAAAAGAATAATGTTATTTGAATAACAAATTTTCATTTTTTTTTTTTTAGTACAGCTGTTTAGTATACGGCTGTCCCTTCTACTTTTTTTATTTATTTCTTTTACTCTCTTCTCCCCCATTATATCTTTTTTATTTTTTAAAAAAATCTTGTTCTCTCCTTCCACGTTCTCTTTCTTCCCCTCTCTAATAGTACGCAGTGGCTGGCGAGTGTCAATGGATGGTGGTGATTGAGTGGTGGAGGTTGCTGGGGTAGTGATGAGTGGTGGCAGTTTAGGTGGTGAAAGGACAACCATATACTATAAATTTTGAATATACGCTGACATTTATAATAAATTTTGACAACTGTATGAATGTATAGATTTTATGGATATTCACGGATATTTATAGATATTTATTAAATTTAAAATAAATAAAAAATCTCAAAACAAACTAATTTTTTTACCACAATGAACAAATATCTTTTCAATTATTTGACTTGTCATGATTATACATTCGCATATGTAATGATAATAAGTAAGCTTCTTCCTTCAAATTGACAAAATCTCAAAATAAAGTGGTTAAGATGCCGCCACAATCATCATACTTGCTTCCAAATGGATACCCATGTTAAACTGATACGGAAAAATGGACATCATACGCGACACTGTTACAGTAGCGTATTGTAGTGCTACTGTAGCGACATCTTTTTTAAAAAAAAATTTGATTTTTTTTAAAAAAATAAAAATTTTATTTCTAAAAAAACACATTCATCAAATAATGAACTGAATTCACCAGATATTTGTACCCGATTTACCAGATATTTACACATACTTAACCAACAAAATTTATTTATAAAAAAAAAAACTCATTCACCAGATAATGAACTGAATTCACCAGATATTTATACCTGATTCACCAGATATTTGCACATATTTAACCAAAAAAATTATTTCTCAAAAAAACTCATTCACCAGATAATGAATTGAATTCACCAGATATTTGTACCCGATTCACCAGATATTTACACATACTTAACCAACAAAATTTATTTATAAAAAAAACACATTCACCGATAAATGAACCTGAATTTACCAGATATTTATATCTGATTCACCATATATTTGCACATACTTAACCACAATTTATTTCTCAAAAAAACCTATTCACCAGATAATGAACTGAATTCACCAGATATTTGTACCCGATTCACCAGATATTTACGCATACTTAACCAACAAAATTTATTTATAAAAAAAAACATTCACCGATAATGAATCGAATTCACTGAGATATTTATACCTGATTCACCATATATTTACACATACTTGAACCACAATTTTTTTCTCAAAAAAACCTATTCACCAAATAATAAACTGAATTCACCAGATATTTATACCGGATTCACCATATATTTGCACATACTTAATCAAAAAAATTATTTCTCAAAAAAACTCATTCATCAAATAATGAAACCAATTCACCGAGATATTTGTACCCGATTCACCAGATATTGACACATACTGAATCAAAATTTATTTATAAAAAAAAAATAAATTAAAAAAAAAATCACTACGATGTCACAAGTTTCAGAATTTCTGATCTGCGTCTTATCGGACCTTGTTCATACGATATAACCGTATGATGTCCGAAAAAACGTGTCAGTTTAGCATTTTTGATTACCTTAATATTCATCTCTACCATATTAATAAGCAAGTAGAGAAAAATCCATTTATTTTATCCTACTCGTACCCATTAAGCTATTCGAACCAAACCCATAGCTGCAAGTATATGCGGATATAGGTAATTATGTCATCCTTAGACTTGAGAGTGACATTGTGTCTTAAATGACCGAAGGTTCACCACATGCCACATGTTGTGAATGCAATTCTTTTACTTCTTTTTTTCTTTTGTATGTTCTGTATACGATTTTATTTTACTTGATTTGTACTACGAGTCAACTCTTATCCTTGTCTAAAAGGCTTAATTATATTTTTGGTCCCCCAAATATAAACATATGTGTAATTTTGGTCCCCCAAATTTTAATTGTATCAATTGGGTCTCCCAAGTTTTTCAAATGTTATAATCAAATCCTTCAATCCAATTTCCATCCATTTTTTAAAGGTTGACCACGTTGATCGTGAGTTAGGCTTAATCAACTTGCTTAATTCTTCTGTTTTAATTAAATTATCTTAATTATTAATTTATATAATAAAAAATGAAGTTAAAAATAGTATGTCTTCTTCTTCCTACACATCTTTGATCTTCCCCCACCATTGTCAAAAAACCCAGCCGCACTACCACCACGGCTCTTCTCTCATCTCCACCGCTCCCACCATCATTACTGTCGACAACCACCACCTCCTACAACAACGACACGTGGTTCTCCGCCTCCTCTCTCCTCCACCGCCTTGGCCTCCTCTCCTCCGAATCGGCTTTGACCAGTGGCTCTGTGGACGTCTCCGAGATTCTTCAAGGGCGGTGGGTTTTCTTCAATGGCGGTGTCCTCCGAGGTACCATCAGTATGAGCCGTTGCTGTGGGTCAAAATCGACCATGTGTACAGCGAAGGGAACTCAAGCAGAGAAGGGAACCAGAAACCAATATCTGGGCATTTTTAATGAGGGTTTTTGTTCGCAGAAAATAGATCTAGGGAAGCCACAAAATAATTGCTAAAAATTGACTTCAATCAGGTGAAAATCGAACCAGAATGATTAAGCCTCACTATCGCGCAAGTAACATTATGCCGCGGACAGGGTCGTCGTGCATGTCGAAGCGGTCGATGAGTGTGCCCGTGCGGTAGTCCCACGACCAGGGGTGTTCATCAACCAATCCAATCCAATGTCAACAACACTAACCGAACCAAAAAATCGACAACCGAAATAACCGCAAATCGAAAAATCGAAATTTTTCATTGGATCGGATCGGATTTCGGATCCTATATGTAATACCGATCCAATCCAAACCGAATCGAAATTATTTAGTTCAATGAAAATAATCTAATCTTTATACTATAAAAGTAATTATTAGTCTTTGTATTTTTATAAGTTATCATCCAGTCCTTATGTTATATGAGTTTATTTGGTATGTAAATGTATTGTTAGTGTAAAAACTTTTACATTGTTAACCAATTATAAATCATGTTATCAATGACTTTTAATATATTTAGGACATGAATCAAACATTTATAATGATTTAATAATTTATGATTAGTTGATAGTGTAAAATATTTTTACACATAAGAATGCATATCAATTCATGTATATCCCGTTAAAACGCTTATTAGAAATTGTCAATATAATATTTTAAATTATTTTTTATTTTAAATAAGTAACAAATGCATATGACTCTTTAAATACTCAATCAAATCCAAATCGAACCGAAATATTGGATGTTCTTTGATGTAATATAACTACGTAAATATGTATCGATAAAAACCGAATTATCCAATCCAATCCAAACCGTATTGGATTGGATCGGATTAGAATTTTTTAAGGAGGCAAACCGATCCAATCCAAACCGAATGTTATTTTTATCATTTGATCGGATGACTTTTTGACTCAAAACCGATCCAATCCAATCCGCGAACACCCCTGCCCATAGCTGGATGACGCCGCTGTGGAGGTTGTCTAAGATCCAGGGTCGCTTGTTGTGGAAACTAAGGCCTTTTTACTCTGTTGCTTTTGGTTTTGAACTTGGTGAGCGTCTTTGAAGATCTAAGAGATGGGAAGAAGGTTGTAGTTGATTGATGAGGTTTGGGTTTTGATTCTGATTTGGATTTAAGATGAGATATGGGGCTCTCTTCTTTGGTGGAGTGTTGTTGCGAGATTTGGTTTATGGAAGGAGATCTGGTGTTGGCGGTGTTAGGGGCGATGATAGTGATGGGTAGGATCAGAAACAAGCGTCAGAAGAAGAAGAAATGGTGGTAGCTAGGAAGAAGATGAAATGTTTTTTTAATTTTATTTTTTATTAAATAAATTAATAATTTAATATAAAAAACTGACCACTTAAACAAGTTAAGTGGGACCCACTAATGGTCAACGTGGTCAACAGTTAAAAAATGGATGGAAATTAGATTGAAGGACTTGATTGTAACATCTGAGAAACTTGGGGGACCCGATTGGCACAATTAGAACTTGGGGGACCAAAGTTGCACATATGTCATACCTGGGGGGACCAAAGTTGCACATATGTCATACCTGGAGGGATCAAAAATGCAATCTAAGCCTATCTAAAAAGAGTAGGGATGTAAAAGAACTAGTAAAACCAATCAAAAACTCACCTAAATAAAATTTGTTCCAGGTTGGGTCCACCGAATTATAATCCCTTCGAGAACTTGTTTATCAATAGAAAGTAGAAACTGAATCTGTCGAGCGCATTGCCCATTATCTCTTACCTGACAAAACACGAACTAAAATGATATATAGTCCACCTAGAGCCATATAATCCGCAATCATTACATGCATGCCAGTTATAAAATGATTGGCGGTGCTTCATTATAGCAATGAATACGCACATAATGAGATAACACATCTGCATCATTATACAGGAGGTACAAGGAACCATGCCATCACAATCGTCACTAACTCTCAATGCACAGGGATATTGAGAAGAAAAATGAACCATGGCTAACACGTAATGGAACAAAAAGGGTTAACGGTGAGTTTTGATTATTAGTGCGTTTATGTTGACGTTACTTTGTTGATCAGTCTCTTCAAAACATGTAAAACATTACACAATTGACCATCCAATATTAACAAGGTACATACACAAATTTGTTCAGCAGCCCAAATCATTGCAGAGTTGTTGCGGTTCCACGCACCACAAAAATAGTAACAAACAAAAGGTCTTCCTAAAAAGGTCATCACTTTGGATAGAGGATATCATAGTGACCGGGGCGATATAGCAATGTGATGAAAGGAATTTTCTTTTCAGAGCTACCGCTAGCATTTGGGAGATCACCAGCGACAGGCATGAAATCATGATGATTTACACTGACACCGCCAATATCACATGAGCTGCGGTCAAGGTACACAACACGGATTGGAATGCCCAAGGCATCTGAAAGGGCAGTAATGTGCACATGGTCGCTTTCTTCACCCATTGGTTCAACAGATGATTTGCAAAACTAAAAACACAATAAATAACATCAAAGATGGAGAATTATATGCTACCATGGGCAGTTTTTCAACAATAAAACTAATGGTAGTTCATTTTTGTCACATATTAACTTCACAAGGAACTTTTGTAGGGATAAAAAATTCTTAACACTGAACGAACCTGCTCAACTGTTGTATTAGTTAAGCCCAGTATGAAAGGTTCAAAAAATTCTGAGCGCTTTTGGATTTCAGCAGAGGTAACAAATCTGAAGAACATGACAACTAACCAAACAAATTCATCAAGACATATGGGAGGGATATATGAGACTAAGGCAATTGGGACGGGCTTTAAGTCACTCACCATAATCAGATATTGATTGATCTCGGCTTCTAAGAACAAGCTCTTCATGACTGAGATCATATATACAATTCATTCAAACAAAACCACATTACATTGGAAAGAGAAAAGGAGAAAGAAAATTAGAGCTAGATAAACAGCAAAATGTGATCAGTAAATATTCCGAGAACATATCATGCTTTCAAGTTTCAACTCATGATTATCAATGCCAATTCATGGTGGTGAAGGAAAAAGTTAACACCTTATGGAAGTCTCTTTCCCTTGAATAACACAATCCAGCTGCTCAAGGAATAACTGAATTTTTTAAAAGAACAAGACAATCAAAAGTATTCTTCAAAAAAAAAAGATAATCAAAAGTAAATTCATATCCATAAAATAAGGAAAACAATCCTGTGTAAGCTTTCTAACATTTGAAAATGCCTCCACAGATTTAGAATTACTACAATCCCCTGTGGTCTAGTTAAAATCAATTTCTTAAAAGTATTAAACATTGTCTTTCGGTCTATTGTATGGTTTCGCATCTTTTCTAAACAACCAAAGATTTCACTTCCCTCTTTCGTCAAATTTCATTGGAAACGTTAGAAAAAAATAAAGAAGTTATGCACAGCTTCCAGTGCAAGAACACACAGACTTCGCAAAATGAAAGCACTTTGCCTCCATAAATGAGGACTTTTAGAGGCCTAGACTTTGCAGCTTCTGTTGATCATGGTTTTTCAGTATATGGTTTCACAAGATCCCTGCCCAACAGTGAACAGACTGAACATACTCTACCATACCACGACAATGTAATTGGTACCGAGCTATCACATGATAATTAAGGTAATATGTTTCATTTCTTAAAATTTTGGACAAAAAGTAAAAGAAAAAACTAATTCAACTTTATACCTAATTTTGGCTCATGCATGAAGGTAGGAAAGAAATATTTATGGGAGAATGAGATTCTCGGGAATATAGTTAACCTGGCAGGCAATAAAACATTTCATGAACCTAACACCATGTGAATAAGGGCTTAATGGTCAGACCATGGTGGCTACTTTTAACTAGACCAAAGTTTAGGAGAGAATATTCAGTACGCCCAATGCAATATACTTACTTCCATAAATAGCAGCCAAATTGTGGGGCATTTTTCAAAGTTTAGAAGGTTACACATTTGCCTAAGAAATCTTAAGATATTAAAATAAAATAACTAAACAGATACGTATACCCTAGAAAAGAAGGAATGAAGAATGTAGTGGTTAAGTTACCGCAAAAAAATCTTCAAAAGTCAAGTCTGCATAACCCAAGGTCTGCAGTGCTTTTCTACCTTTTTCAACATTGGCTTTGATTCGATCAATTTCACCTTGGTCTTGACATTCCAAAATATGCTCCTGAAACAAAGCAGGACAATTTATTCATTGACCCCAAAATTATCCGAATATATTTGATTTCATGGTCCATAGACCCCACAATAGCCATTCATACATAAAGTAGAGGATGAATATAATCTATATAATTAAAACATACAAGGTATGAAAACATAAAGCTGCGAAAGAAGCAGTTTCCATCTCCCCGAGTGCGACGAATGGCAGCATATTGCTCTTCAAGCACCTGTGTGAAGGGTGACAAGAGAAAGGTTCAAGAAACGTGATAAGGTGCAAGAGGAAGCGAAGGTAAAACACAAAAAAAATGGAGAAAGAAAAGGTTGAGCAAACCTTTATTTTCTCCAGCAATATAGGACTGCCCGATTGATATTCAGCAGCTAAGCTACATAGTGGTTCCTGCCAATTTGTCACATTAAATCTTTCCTTCTTTACTCATTATGAAAATTATATCACCCATGCCCCCTCCCTTCAGGGAACAGAAGTCACAAAGAATTGGGAAAAAATGAAAAAACACAAAGTGATCCAATTAGAATGTAATAACTACTATCACTTTCCTCAATTACACAGTTATCAGCACAACACAATGCAATATAAAAATGTAACCCATTTAAACCTAAATCAGTTGATAAGAAATAAAAGAAAATTGGAAGGGTTATGCACCTTGTCACCCACAAATGGAACTTTCTTGGCTTCTTGAGCCTGAATTTCAGATTTTTGCTGCATTATGTCATCATCCCCAAAATTGGACCACTCATCGAATCCAGGCTCCGGAACTGTCAAAGACCCTATTTCCCTATCTTCCGAAAGTGGTTCTGTATTCTTCATTTTTCCTCTTGAAGCAATTCACCACTTTTTGCCCTATGTTAGGAAAACCCTTTTTTAGAGCTGTAATTGCACATGAAAGGAATCACGGTGAAGCGAGGTCCTTAGCATTCATCAGAGAGGAAATAAGAAAAGAAAAACACAAAAAAGCAAGTTTGGAGGCTTCACCTTCCACACAAACGCGAGACGGAACCTGCGAAGAGAAACCCGAAAATCACTGTGACGGGGAAGCTAGAGACTGAGATCGGTGAACTCAATCAAATCCCTAAATTCCCAAAATTTTAATCCCTCTTAGCCAACACATGTAAAGCGCATTGGCGTTTTATAGTGCACGGGGTTAACGGTTAATAGGAAAATTAAGTGATAAAGGTATTATTATAATTAAATTGAACATTAATATTTTAGTTTTATGAGAATTTATAATTTATAATATTATTAATTTTACAGTTTGTTTAACATTAAAAAATATAAGTAATTTTGTCGTAAAATAATGTATTGATTATTTTTAGAAATCTTAAAGAGAAATAAAAGTTAATTTGTTTTTGTTTATAATCTTAAAAAAACATTTTTACATGCTATCTTTTCTACTACACGTGTTTATAATGAAAAGCTATTCAAAATAACTTCTCATTTTTTCTTGATTATTTTTATTTTCTGTTTTTCATTATTTTTAAAAACATAAACAAACACACTAAAATTTTATAAAGTAATTATTTGATTAATAATTTTTTAACAAAATAAACAATAACAAACACACTCTTTATTATAAAGGATTATTTAGATAACATCACCCTTTATATATTAAGTGAACTCATCACTCTTGAACGTGAAAGTCCTCAATTAATTGTCATAATTTTATAATAAGATTAATTTATCAGATATAAAATAAGATTTTTTATAGTTTATTTTCTATTTTATTTTTAAACGGAATAATAATTATTATTATTATTATTATTATTAACTTTTTTGGTAAAATCCCCTTTATGGTTATATATATATATATATATATATATATATAATTTGTATAAAACATTAACCAAATATTATCATATACGTATGGTTTTTATGTAATTTTAATAAAAGTTAAATATTTTTAACGAAATGACCATACATCAAAAATTATCAGTGACTATATCATATCGAATTATAAAATAAAAGGCGACCCAAAATTCTAATTTTTTTTGGGTCAATGGAGGGTTATGGTGGGGCAAGCCTTACATATAAGAAGGGGAGAGGGGAGAAAGAAAATGACAAAGAAACAAGACACATTGTGGGGTTTAAACCCGCATACTAACGCAATTCATATCCACAACTTAACCAATTAACAAAGCGGACTCAAGGGCACTATTACGAACTTGAACTTTTTAAATTTAACCACGTAGTAACCAGTTAATAAATGTTTCAAGTAGCTCGTGGAAGTGGTGTTTACTACGACACTCATTCTTCGGACATCACATTAATTATTACGTTTCACGGAAAATGATACTTTTAACAAGTTGTCATTTCTTTCAAAAAATATATAATTATTAAGGATACTTACATCCTTAAAAATCACATAAAACTTTTTACCACGAGCATCATTAAACATAAATGACTAAAATGTAAATAACACCATAAATTTGAAACAAAAAGCCTTCTTGGAGACAAGCTACTTTAACAGAATTTACAACGAGTGGATTAACATAATTTGTACATCAATTGGTTCCAAAATTAACAAGCAATTAAAGAGTTAAATAAAGTTTAAAGAGTTAGAAGTCAAAATACAATAAACAAGAGTAACTATCCAGACACTTCGACCTCAAAACAAATGGAGATCCTACAGTTGGTCTAGTCCTAGTGGTATCCATTAGGGAGACCACTACGATCATCCCCACCCGACGGAGGTAAAATTGGTGGAAGCCTATCCACACCACCTTCCTCATCGGGAGAATCATCGTCCTCGTCACTAAGTGAATGGTACTGTGGATCCTCCTCTATCTCCTCAACAGGATCATCCTCGACCACCTCCTGGGGATACTCCTCCATCATCTCTTGTGGATCCTCCTCAATCGGTACAGGGGGCTCTACCTCCTGATGAAGCGGAACCTGTGGCTGCGGAGGATCTAAGACCACTAGGCCCTGAGCTGCCCAATGCTGCAGGCGCCTTCCACTGGTGGCAGTGTAATCCGTACAGTCTCCGTAGTATAAATCCTTCGGACAGGTCCGTCCAACTCCCTACCCTCAACAGTACATATCGGGCCGGTGTAAAATGATACATGGGCTCCCGCCTGAAATTCCCATGCTGCGGGATCCTGATAGTTCTAAAAAATGATGGCTCGAACCCGGGAGTGGGCCAACGGTATGTTCGGATCCATCTATTCCCCGAAACAAAAAATATATATCACATAGAAGAGAAAAACCAACAAATGCAAGGGTGAGATACCAATATATAGATGAATTATGACAGTTACATACTTGTAATACAAAAGCATCAGATACAATTAAACATCGTCATCTACGCAACATGAAAATTTCCAAATATAGTATGGTAACACGTAATTCATCGTCATTTTTGAAAAACATATGGCATCTCTATAATTCAACGTTTGATTCTAGTCTCCGGAGATTTCAACTTCTTTTAAAAATGAGTTGATCAGACTCGATTGCCAATAAGGCACGACGTGTTTTTCCACAGCACTGTCCAATACTCCTGGAACAGTGATCAACGTGTGTGGATGTCCATAGCATACCGTCCAACACAAGGCACAACAACCCAGGCATATGGACTTCATTGTCCATCAAGGCACAATGAAACAACGTAGCATGAAGTATCTGACCCTTCAAGGTATTCATACTAAAACAACGTGGGCACGTCTGCCAAAATGCATGAGAAAATCATTTTATTTTCGCAGCTTTTCTTTGTGTTTCATTCTTCCCTTTTGTCGAAGCCCAAGGCTCACGACCTTCCATAAATTTTCAACGTGTTAAAACTCTTATTATCAACACGGGACCTTTAAGTCCGAGTGTCTAATCACAACAGTCTTGGACCAATGCAACAGTCTTGGACTTTATGGTCGTAGAAAACACCTTTCACCTTTTTACTACTTTCACCACGTTTTAATACAACGTATATAGGACGCACGGTCCATAACAACGTACTCAGGACACAGTCTATAACAACGTGACACGGATCATATATTAACGTGTTTTTAAAACACTGGTATACCGACGTCTCGGTTACTAGGTTCGCTTTTCAACGTTCTTTTTCGTTTGGTGAAAATACAAATCTAAACACAAAACTTTCGTAACTTATCCAAGTTATCAGATATTTTTATTTTGAAATAAAGCCTTTTGAAAAGACGTTCTTATTTTGAAATTCATTTTAAAAATCTTGAGTTATAGAAAGTCTCTTTCTTTTCTAAAAATTCATCTTTACTTTGGAAAATATCTATTTTATTTTTTATTTTTATTTTTTTCCAAAAATATTGAAAACTTTTTCTAAAATATTAAGAACTAAAATCTCTTCATAAAGAACTTGAAATTGAACTTGTTTTCCTCTATGGTTTTTTTTTTCCACCATAAAATAGTCTCAAAATTTAAGTTTTTCATAGAATAATATCTTTAAAATCTCAAAAATAATTTCTCTTTTATTTTTATAAAGAAAAATTTTATTTAAAGTTTCTTTAATTCTTCACCAAACGTTAAAAGAATATTTACTTTCTCTTTTATCAAAATGCTGCTTAAAATTTTAAAATCTTTATCTTGTGGCTTCCCACATAAGTTTTCTTAAGGCTTTTATCTTACATTAATAATTGAGCTCTAACCAATGGTTAGACTTCTATGCAACAACCAACACAACTTACAACAATTATAACATGGTCAATAGAATACACATATTTATAACTCATCATAAATCATACAAGCATGTAATTCAATCCAATATACCATCATGGTCATAAAATTCAAAATTTTCACTAAAACAGCCACATCAACAATTAACTTCAACAACCACATAAAATCAAACACATCAAGCATATAGTTATCATAATTTACTCCCCTTACATTTTCCTGTCGAGTAAAAGTTCGTGGTCTTTTCGACGTTTTTTAATGGAACGAGCTTTATTTTCCCTTCACGTTTACAAATCTAAACAAGATTAAACATATAATATACATCAAAATTTTATAAAATCACCCTATGCTTATTATGCATGTTTCGGCCTTAGAAAAAAAATAAGTTAGAAATTTATTTTTCAATTTTCCTCTTGCATGCATGTACTAAAAATGATAATTTTAAAACATACAACTTTCTAAAAATTTGAAATTAAGCTTTCCTATCCACAATAATTAGTGTTTCGGCCTACTCAAAATATAGGTTAGAAAATTAATTTTTTCAACATTATAGATACATGCATGTAACCAAAAATAGTAAGTGTTCCTCTTAAAAATAGAAAACATAATATCTTCAACTTTTTATCAAAATGCATGAAATCAAAATGATGATCAAAGTACTTTTCCTTCAAAATTTAAAATAAAGTTATTTTCAGCTTGTGAATCACATGCATGTTTAAGAAAATGGGCAAAACAATTGTATTTTCCTTAAAAATCAAAGTCAAGCTTCCTTAACCCTAATAACTAGGGTTTCGGCCTTCATAATCTCAATGGGAAAGGAGACTTAATTTTTATTTCTTTTTTGTATGAAGCTCATAAGCCTAGAAATCACATGCATTAAAAATTTAAGGACATGCATGTAGAAATCTTAACAAAGCACCAACTTTCCTCTACATATGATTTTTGGCCAACATTAAAAAAAAGGGTTTGGAGAAATTTTTTCACTACATGCAACCCCACAAGAAGACGGCAGAGATGATGATGAGCAAAAAAAATTAAAAAATTAGTCTCTTGTACAAAAGATGTTTCTAAAGCTCTTTCTCAAAGTTTCCAATTAGAACGTGAACATGCAAACTACAATAAGACATGCATGTTGATATATAAAAAAAATTCTAAGAAATAAAGAGTAAGTGATGAGAGTTGTACCCTCTTGATGATGATAAATGGAAGATGAATGAGGTTCTCAAGCTTCTGATATTCAAAGGCAAGAGGTTGAAGATGAGTACAGTTGAGTAAGTTAGTGAGGGTTTGGTTGGATTTTTGAGAGTAAGTGGAGAAAGTGAGAAATGGAGTTAGAGTAGAGTATTTATAGAGTGAAGAGAGTGGGGGAGGGGGGCGCAACTTGGGCTGGACCAAGAGGGAGTGGGCCTTGATTTTTTTTTTTCCAATTTAAAATTAAAGTCTATTTTCTAAATAAAAAAAAGCTTTCTTGCAAAAAATTGAAAACAATATGAGTTGCCATAAATGAAAATACTATGCACATCAATAAGTTTATTTTCACATCAAATCTTTAAATTCTGCATCTAATATATTTGAATAAAACTCTCTTTGTTAGAGCAAAAATTTTATTTTAAATAATTTATTGGTTTCTTGCAAAAATAGATGAAATAATTTGATTTAAGGTCATGATGGTGTGATTTGAATGCAATACTATTCAAAATCATATCAAATCTATTTAAAACTTAATAAAATATAGTTTTGATAAATGTTGCTCGTCCCGATTTCATTAATTTCTTAATCATAAAAACCGATCGTATTTTACTTCGTTAATTTCCCACACGAAAATTCACATTGAAAGAAATAATTTCTAAAGTCATGGAAATAGTTATATTTGAGTTAGGAAAAAATTAAAATTTTATTTTACGTAATGAAAATTATTTTTCGGGTCAGTAAAGTTTTACTGACAGTGAAAACTCAGACTGGAAACATCTGAAATTTTCTACCGAAAATTCAACTGTACTTTCATAAAATAAAATAAATTATGAGAATGAAATTTGGTTTATTAAAATAATTATTCATAAGTTATAATAATAAACACTCAATTATTCACATAAACACAAATTATAACAGGCTGAAAAATCGGGGTGTTACATTTACCATATTGCTAAAGTTGTAAATTTGCAATCAACTCTCTAATAGAACTATTGTATTGATCAATATAACATGCTTGACAAGTCACAAACTTTTAAAATTTTTACGTTAGAATAAATCACTAGTGCAAAAAAGGGATTCTACATCGGAGTTTACACATCGGTTTAGTATAAACCGATGTGTAAAACGAGGCGGTGGCATTTTTGAAATTCAAAGGAAAGTATTACACATCGGTTTAGAGTATAACCGATGTGTAATACTTTTCCACATCGGTTATATATAACCGATGTGTAAAATTAAAATAAAAAAATTTAAAACTCGGAATTTTTAACATTCAACATCGGTTCTTTTTCAACCGATGTGTAAAATGGTGAGTAACCACATCGGTTTTTAAATAACCGATGTATAAAATTATAAAGAAAAAAAAATAGAAATTTAGGTTACACTTTTACACATCGGTTTTTATTAACCGATGTATAAAATTTAAAAGAAAAAATCAGAATTTAAATGTTTCATGTTTACACATCGGTTTTTGCATAACCGATGTGTATAATATGTTTAACACATCGGTTTTCCTCATAACCGATGTGTAATAGTCCCATTTTTCTATTTCCCTCCGTGTGTTTTGCGCCCTCATTCTCGGTTTCGAACGTACCTAAAAACACAACACTCCTCCCCTTCTGCTAACGCGCGTTGTCACTGCTTTTCCATCTCTCTCACTGCACTCACATCCGCGAGCTACCCTCAGGTATGCGTCTCTCTCTCTCTCATTCTCATTCTCTCTCTGCATTTCCTTCTTCTCATTCTCTCTCTCTGCATTTCCTTCTTCTCATTCTCTCTCTTTCTTTCTCTTTCTCTCTCTCGCTCCCTTCTTCACGTCCTTTTTCCCTTTTCAATCGTAGACAAAGAAGACCACTGCGACTACGAGCCTTCATTTTCTGCTTCGTAAGAGAACCACTGAGAACCAAAGCCGCGAGCTACCCTCGTTTGCGTGAAGAGCGCCATTTTTGCTCGTCCCTCAGGTATATATTTGTTTCTTCTTTAGAAAAGTTATGAACTTTGACTCGAAATGGTTGGATAATATACTTGCATGTGTTGTTCTGTTGCTCCAAGACTGGATTTTTCCAGTGGTGGTATCACCCGTCACGGCCAGAAGTCTTTGCTGTCACGCGGCTTGGCGTGACGAGTTCGGGATCGGGAGGTTGCTTCACTCGGTTGTTCTGTCACGGCGTGACCACCATCACGCAAAGGCCGTGATCGGTTCTGCCTGTGAGGGTCCGGTTCGATTGGCATGTCACGACCGTGATGGCCATCACGGCCAGGCCGTGATAGGTTCTCGCCTTGGAGGATGCTTCACTCGTTGGTCTGTCACGGCCGTGACCACCATCACGGCTAGGCCGTGATCGGTTCCCCGCCTGTGAGGGTCTGGTTCGGTTGGCATGTCACGGCCGTGATGGCCATCACGGCCAGGCCGTGATAGGTTCTCGCTTGGAGGTTGCTTCACCGGGTTGGTCCGTCACGGCCGTGATCGATTCTGCTGTGAGGGTCTGGCATACGGTGACATGTCACGGCCGTGATGGGCATCACGGGATGGCCGTGACCAGTTCGACTTTTCCATTCTTTCTTTTAAGCTATACTCGATCACTACCGTGATGGCTTTCAAGGCTAGGCCGTGAAGGGCTCTGTTTGGCTAATTTTCTTCACTTTTCAAGCCCCATCTTCATGCAAGCTACATAAATAGTAAAGCCTTAGTTTCCGTTTGAGATGCAATACTAAATGAGCGTACGTGTACGTGCTTAATGTACCGCTCATTGTGTTGGATCTTGAATTGTCCAAAGTTGGACAGTTTGGGAAAAAACTTTTTCTTAATTCAGTTAAAATAGTTATTCATTGGTTCTAATGTTATATACTTGATGAAAGTTCGGATTGATACATCTCCTTTCGTTCTCCGGGTGCATACTTTATCGTGGTGGATGTCATCGCGTTCAAGTAGTGTACGCTTGAGACCGCGGGGAAATGCTTTCCGAAATTTTGTCGAGTATGAGCATGAGAGTTAAGGACTAACTGTTAACCGAATGTTGGAAAAGTTTCTTCTCGAATGGGATAGGGCCATACCTGTCATAAGAAGTGGTTGATGAATATGTTGGACTAAGTACGAAGGTATTGGTTTAGTCATGGATCGCGGTTGGATGAATGCTAGACGGACAAGTGATGAGTATGAGAATGGAGTGGAAGATTTTCTACAGTTTGCAAAAACAAATGCTCCTGATAGTGGTAACGGAAGGTTTTATTGTCCTTGTGTTAACTTTTTGAATGAGAGACGACTAGAAGCTGAGGAGATACGTGATCATCTTATTTGTGAGGGGATTTGCAAGAGTTATACAACATGGATATGCCATGGTGAATCGTTAGACAGGCCGAGGGTGTCGGATAGAGAGGAAGTTGATGACGTGGAAATGGACGATGGACTAGAGGACATGATCCGTGATGTTGGGCAAGAGTCTTTTCGGCGTGCACATGTGTATGATACTTTGTGCAGTGATGCGCAAGTGGCTTTGTATCCGGGGTGCACTAATTTCACACGGTTGTCAGCGGTGTTAAGATTGTTCAATGTGAAGGCGAGAAATGGGTGGAGCGATAAAAGCTTTACCGAATTGCTTGAGTTGTTGAAAGAAATGCTTCCGAGAAGGCAACACATTGCCATCTCGAAACTATGAGGCGAAGAAGATATTGTGTCCGATGGGTATGGAGTATAAGAAAATACACGCTTGCCCCAATGATTGCATATTGTACAGAAAGAGTTTGAAGAGATGCACGAGTGCCCCAGGTGTGGGGTATCACGCTACAAAGTGAAGGATGGTGATTCTAGTTGTGATGTGGTCACCAAAGGTCCTCCTCGCGAAGGTGTTATGGTATCTTCCCGTGATTCCGCGGTTCAAGCGATTGTTTGCTAATGTAAATGACGCAAAGAACATTAGATGGCATGCAGATGAGAGGAAGTGTGATGGACGGCTTCGCCATCCTACCGATTCTTTGCAATGGAGGAGAATTGATAGTTTGTTTCCTGGATTTCGGCAATGAGCCCAAACCTCTGGCTTAGACTTGCTACCGATGGAATGAATCCATATGGAAACTTAAGTAGTATTCATAGTTCATGGCCTGTTCTCCTTGTAATTTACAACCTGTCTCCTTGGTTGTGCATGAAGCGCAAATACATTATGTTAAGTATGATGATTTCGGTCCTAAACAGCCAGGAAATGATATTGATGTTTATCTCGAGTCCCTTGATTGAAGACTTGAGAATGATGTGGGATGAAGGCGTTGATGTGATCGACGGGTATTGCCGTGAGACATTCAGATTACGTGCCATGTTATTTTGCACCATCAATGACTTTCCAGCATACGGGAACCTGTGTGGGTATAGTGTTAAGGGGCATAAAGCATGTCCAATATGTGAAGAAGGCACATGTTACCATCAACTGCAACATGGAAGGAAGACGGTCTACCTTGGGCATCGGAGATTTCTCCGACGTAATCATCCTTATCGTAGATTGAGGAAAGCTTTCAATGGACTTCCGGAGAATGAAATTGCTCCGGTGGCCTTGACTGGAGAGCAAGTTTATGAAAGGGTGAACAACACTAATGTTATCTATGGGAAGACCCATAAGAAGGCTACAGAGAAGAAAATATGGAAGAAGAGGTCGATCTTCTTTGATCTTCCATACTGGTGCAAGCTTGATGTAAGACATTGTATTGATGTGATGCATGTAGAGAAAAATGTGTGTGACAGTTTAATCGAAACGCTTCTCAACATTCAAGGCAAGACAAAGGATGGTGTGACTGCTCGTCCTGGATCTAGTTGCGATGGGTATACGAGAGCAGTTAGCTCCACTTAAAGTGGGGGATAAGAAGACTTATTTGCCCCCAAAATGTCATACTTTATCAAAAAAAGAGAAAAGAAGTTTACGTGGAATGTCTACGGGAGTCAAAGTGCCACAGGGTTACTCTTCAAATATCGAAGACTTGTCTCAATGACGGATCTCAAATTAGTTGGCTTAAAGTCTCATGATTGTCATGTCTTGATGCAACAACTACTACCGGGTGGCCATTCGTGACATATTGCCTAAAAAAGTCGACATGCCATTACTAGGTTATGCTTATTCTTCAATGCTATATGTAGCAAGGTCATTGACACTAAAAATTTGGATGTGTTGGAAAATGAGGCAGCCATTGTATTGTGCCAATTGGAGATGTATTTTCCACCTTCATTTTTTGACATCATGGTTCATTTGATTGTTCATCTAGTGAGGGAGATTAGATTGTGCGGTCCCGTTTATTTAAGGTGGATGTACCCTTGTGAGCGATACATGAAGATCCCGAAAGGATATATGAAAAATCCACACCGTCCCGAAGCATCTATTGTTGAAAGGTATGTTGCAGAAGAAGCTATTGAGTTTTGTACGAGACTACATGTCGGAAGCGGAACTGTAGGGCTTCCAAGTCTCGTCACGAAGGAAGATATGATGGTAAGGGTACACGAGGTATCACCGTTAAGAGCATGGATCGGGAGGAAGTGCTTCAAGCACATTTGTATATATTGAATAACACCGATGAGGTTGAACCATACTTATGTGAGCATAAAAGCATTATCAATGAAACTTACCCTAGAATGAATGAAAAATGGTGTTTGAACAAGCATAACAAGACTTTCTTGAACTGGTTTAAAGAAAAAATTGCAAAGGATGGTACTGCTTCTGCTACATTAAAATGGCTAGCACAGGGGCCTAACTTTGATGTCATATGCTGGAGTGGGTACGATATCAATAAGTTTTCCTTCTATACAAAGTCCCAGGATGACAAAAGTACTATGCAAAACAGTGGGGTTATGGTCGTCGCTGAGTCCATGCATTTCTCTAGTTCGAAAGATAAAAACCCGGTTATGGCATCGGTTTCATACTTTGGAATCATTGACGAGATATGGGAGGTTGATTACACGAAGTTTAGAGTACTGTTTTTAAATGTCGGTGGGTCGACAAGAATAATGGTGTGCAAACCGATGAGTTAGGATTCAAATTGGTGGACCTTAGTAAGGTAGGTAATAAAGAGGAACCTTTCATCATGGCATCCCAAGCAAAACAAGTGTTTTATATCCGTGATCCTTCTAACAAAAGGTGGTCAGTGGTTCTCCAGGGAAAAAACATGTATAACGGTAGTGAGGGAAATCACGATTCAACTCTTGATATTTCTGATACTCCTTCTTTCTCAACACGAGTGCCTAATTTCAATGAGGAAAATGAAGTGGATGATGTACATGCTACTCGTAATGATCACCAAGAAGGGTTATGGGAGAACTTTACTAATTGACCACAAAGTAAGTTTAGTTTGATATTACCATCAAGTTTGGCATATTATGTGTTTACGTTGATATTTATAAGTTATGTTTATGTACGTTGATCGATATTTATAAGTTATGTTTGATATTTATCCTGACATACTAACAAGTTTTTTTTTTTGTTTTGTGTTTAAACAGGTATACATGGCTGATCATGAGGATACACCTCCTTCATGCAGCGGGTCAGAGACCCCGTCTACCGGTAGAAAGGGTAGACGTGCCACACGGATGAGGCATTTGACTGCCAACCGTGGGTCAAATCAGAGGATAAGAGTAGATTTTGATGATAACCTCAAACCTATTGGGCCAATGGAAGATCAGTTTACCAGTTTTGTGGCGACCCTTGCTAGGAACAGGCCTAGTATACTCATTGATAGGTGGAGAGATGTACCGGCGGACGTGAAGGAGCAGATATGGGAGAGTATTCTGTATCTATACTTCTACGTCCCGTGTTTGTCTCGTATCTACTTTATTTTTATCTTAATAATATCATACAGATAATTCGTTGATTCTTTTGGTCTTAATGTAGTTGACATTTGACATACCGGGATACATACGCTATGAAGAAGCGTTTCTTTGAAGTATCTTGGAGAGCGTTGGAGGGGTTTTAAGGCCGACCTGGGCGGCGATACTATATATTCGGTCCAAAAAGTAAAAAGAACCCACTTGAGGTGTATCCGTTTCTTGACAAGGCGGCGTGGGATCGCTTTGTTCGAGAGCCGACGTGATCCCAACTTTCAGGTTAACTTATTTGATTTGTCTCTAAATTTATGTAATTGCATTAATTTCATTTACTTATGTAATTTAATTGTCTTTTATTTATAACAGAGAAGAGGAAAAAGGGGCAGGAAAACCAAAGCAAGAATGTCTACCCCCATGTCATGTCTCGTGGGGGATATAAAAAGCTTGTTAAGAAAATGGTTGAAGAGGAAAAGAAAGCACGTCGGCGAGCAAAGATCTCAAAGCGGATCCTAATGCTGAAAATCTTCCGAGAGGTTGTTGATCCACCTCCACCCCCACGCCATCGTTCATGGAAGAGGGGCCGACAAAGAAAAACGGGACAATATACATCCGAGGAGGCCCGCCAAGTAGCCGAGAGGATTGTAAGTATAGTTTGTTGTAATTGTCATTTTAAGATTGTTACCGAATTGTAATGTGACCTGATATTTTTATGTGATAGGATGCCTTGGATGATCAGCTAACCCAAGGAACCTTTGTTCCTAGAGGACGCAATGATATCTTATCTCACCGCCATCGGTAAACCGGACCACCCGGCCGTGTCATTGGTGTTGGATGGGAGTCGGCATTCGCCAATACCATGGTTCATCTTCACATTCCTCCCACAGGGGATTCGATTGCAAGATAGAGCACAACTAAAACAGGAGATTGCAGCCGAGCTTGACGAGAGATGAACGAGCGGTTGCCCGGCGAGATGGCAATATTTACTTCTTTGTCCCAGCAGAGATGACAGCCGGGTGTCCAACCCTCTCGTCCAACCCTCTGTCCATGTGAGCACTAAGGGCTCATGTGATCCTCCTCATCATCCCGAAAATGATGATGATGTCATGATGATGATGATGATGATGATGATGATGACGACCTGATAGGTGTGAGTCTGTATGTTGATGATCATCATCATCATCGCCGCTTAGTGGCATTGGGTAGGGCATATAATAAGTTAGGTAATACCATACACCATCGGTTATTACCGGACGATCATCCGAGGGTGTCTGTTGAGATTATTCGAGATGTCGATGCTCGAGTCCCCCGTGCCCACCGAGGAGGTTCAAACAAGGGGTCGTGCCCCAGAAACTTCATCCTCCGGCCAAGAAGACCGGGTCGCCTTTCTTGTTGCATCTGAGGTATTCGGTTAGTTGTGTTTTTCTATATTCCTAGTTGAAATATATTTATTATTGTTTAAAGATAATGCTTTATTTGTATTTGTTATAGGATGTTGGAAATGATACTGTGCCTAAAAGGTCGGATCTAGGAAGACCGAGATGTCTCGCTCTGTCAAGGTATTCATTTGACCATTTAGTTCATAATCTAATTAAATAACTTAATTATCCGTGATTACTAATATATATCTATGTTGTTTAGGGGATCGACAAAGGGGTACCTGGCCATGGTGATGTTTTCAAAGATCTTGCTATACAAAGTTGTCACCATGGAGGATGATGCAGCCTTGGTAATGTTGGAACATGATGCCAGCCCTGGTGAACTGTATATACCAAAGAAAGAACTTATGGAGATGACACTCAATAAAGAAATGGCCAGTTCTGCACACATATCGTTTTGGTGCACGTAAGTACATTTTATTTATAAGTTAAGTACGTAATTAATTTTTAAATACAATGATAATTAACATGTTTTTCCAATATATTAGGTATCTGCATCGTATGTTAGTCGATCAGGGTAACCTCGCCCTTTATGGGTTCATTGACCCCATGTTCATTCAGGGTGATGTTCTCGTAGCATCGGAAGACCCGGTCACTACCATACGTGATATACTTGCCCGAGACGATCATCAATTCTATCTTGCGCCTTATCTCAATAAGTAAGTACCGGTTATTAATTTAAGTATAACTATATATGACTTACAGTCACTAATTGTTCCGCAAATACAAGAAAGCATTGGCAATCGCTCTTGTACCCAAGAATGAACGCCGTGGTCTTCTTACGCTCATTGGGACATAAGCGGCGAATGAATCAAGACGATCATCGAAACGTAAGCGTTAAAATACTTTATAATCAGTAATGCAGTTGTTTTAATTATCCAAATCTATTATATATACTTTAATTAATGTTTTTGTCATGATAGGTCTATTAATGCATCCCACATGGAGCGTGGTGAAAGGCGTACTCGGGCTATCAGATGGATTATTCCCAGCGTAAGATATTTATTAGTTCAAATGCATCAAATGCAGTGGGTACAATAATTGATTTCTATTTTATTTAATTCCTCATATTCTAATTGGGTTTCATTTGTACGTAGTCACGTATACAACGTGGGTCATGGGAATGTGGCTACTATGTGATGCAATGGATGTTGGAAATTATCTCCTCCGGGATCACTGAAAGATGGAGTGAGGTAAATGTTAATTGACACAATTAGAAGTAATAGTATAGATTCGTTATATGTTTTATGTTAGTTTATTACTTAAAAGTAATAATCTTTTGTCCAATTAAACTTGCAGATATTCAACAATCCATCTCCATTGTCCTGTTCGACATCAACATCATAAAGAGGCGTTGGGCAACTTTCTTTCTTGAAGTGTACCACCCATAGTTTGTATATATGTAGTTAGTTTAAAAACTTATCATATACTAGCTATAGTGTACGTACCTTTGACTGATGATATGTATTAGTGCTCGTGTCCGGTTCAATTTTTCTTCTCTCGTGTTTTGATGTAACTTTGATAAAGTGTTGTTTTCATTCATAAGAAAATTGAATGAAGTATGTTTTGCTTTTGAATGATTGTGTCAAAACTGGTTTGGTGTTCTCGTTGTTGTTTCTTGTTTGATCGTGGTAAGTCTTGTGGTTTGTTTATTGATCTGCATTAGTGAAACAGGAATGATTGAAATGTAAATATCGATTAAAAAAAAAAGAGATTTTACACATCGGTTCTCAAGAACCGATGTGTATATTTATTTTTTCTACATCGGTTTTACATAAAACCGATGTGTAAATTTAAATTTACACATCGGTTCTTTATAAAACCGATGTAGAAGGTCAATTTTACACATCGGTTTTTTGCAAAACCGATGTAGAAAGTTAAATTTCCAACTGCTTATCAATTGCTAAATTAATTTTACACATCGGTTAGTATTAAACCGATGTTTAAAATATACTTTACACATCGGTTTTAAAACCGATGTGTAAAGTGGCAATAAACCACATCGGTCGTTTCCACATCAGTTTCAAAACCGATGTGGAAAGCCAAAAATAACCGATGTGGAATCCCCTTTGTGCACTAGTGAATAATAATAATAATAATAGTAGTAGTAGTAGTGAATAATTGTATTAAAGTGAATAATAAATATTTTGTGAGAATGTGATATGATTTGATGAATGGTTGATTATAAAGTAAGAATTATTACGTACTCTTAGAGAGTGCCTCAAATAACAACTGAATCACAACTAAACGAACAAGAACTATGCAAGTCATGAAAAAACACTTAGAGGGACAAGTGTGCTCAAATTGAGAAAATCTCACCCCAAAACATATGAAAATTTTTAATTTGTAAGATAGAAAGAAGTAAGGAATGCTTGCAAATTTATCATATTTATATTTATGAAGTTTTTTTAGCAATTAATGTTTTATCGGGGTGGAAGCAACCTCGTTCCAAAGATTAAGAAATGAAACAAGTTTTAACAAGCACTTGTCATAATATTTTCAAGAAAGGGCCTAAGCCCATAAGCAAGAAAATAAAAAAACTAAACATGAACTAGACGGAGTGAGGAGCCCCTGCTCCATCACCAAAAATATATACATAGATAGCCTCGCGATAAGATTTCCTCAAAGCCGAAAGCTTTAGTTAGTCTTCAATTAACTAGTCAATCTGCACACTTATTTAAAATTTTTAAAATACAAATACTTAGATAATATGTTATATATAAGAATCTACTATTTTAACTTCTCAACAATATCAATTATACTTTGTTTTGGACTGACTTTAAAATATTCCGAGCAACAAATATAAAACATAACTCGTAATAATTATGTAGTATTCATAATTCGTTCTATCTTTTATTTGCTGAAATAGATGTGTCCACAAGGTACCCAAAACCACAAAGATTTTGTTTTTCAATGTGAAATGGCATATGGAAAGAGAAATGATTTTTGAATATTTAAAATGAGATATGTGTCATGTTTATTTATTGATGTATTTTTGAAAAATGAAACTGAAGAGAAAACATATGAACCCCTGAACCAAAACCACCCACTCCCTGAGAAAATAGGGGCAAACCTCACAAGGAAGCCCACAGATTTCATTAGTCACTGAATTCTGGACGCGTGTCCTGTTGGGGGCTACCCTTCGCTAAGTCCCTTCCCAAAAATCAAAGCTAAGATTTGGCCAAATTCCGCGGAAAATGGAAATGCAATTTTTCTGTCTAGATGCAGAGGGACAGAATTAAGTGCATCTGTGGATGATCATCAACGGTGGCAACCAAAGATGGGAAAGGGTAACGCCCAGAGCTCAAGAGGTCCAATCCATGTCAGCAATCAGGATATAATTAAAAATAGGTGTGAAAACAGAAGAATTGAATGATAACAGCAACAGAATGCATCACACTTTTCTTGTTGTGCAAGCAATGAAGACTTAGTGTTTGAATGGTGAAATTCATTCATTGAATTGTAACTATTGTAAGCAGATACATATATACATCTGAAAGACTAAAAAGAATTGAGAAGCTAAGAAGGCTAACTAACTTCAACTAACAACTAACAAGGAATAACTAACTTAACTAACTTAACCAACTTTGTAACTAACTTAACCATATGGCTACTTTAACACCCCCTTTCAAGCTGGAATGTGTATGTCGAACATGCCAAGCTTGGAAATGAGGAACTGAAACGGGCCAGGTGCCAAAGGTTTTGTGAGAATGTCAGCAAGTTGTGAAGTAGTGGAGATAGGTAGTAAGTGAATCACTCCAGATTGTACTTTCTCCCTAACTATGTGACAATTAATCTCAATATGTTTTGTTATTTCATGGAACACTGGATTTGCAGCTATGTGAAGGGCAGATTGATTATCACAATAGATGATTGCTTGTTGAGAGGGAATGCCAAAATCATGGAGTAGGTACTGCAGCCATTGTGCCTCACATGTGGCTTGTGCTAAGGCCCTGTACTCAGCCTCGGATGAGGATCTAGACACTGTAGTTTGCTTCTTGCTTCTCCATGACACCAGTGAAGAGCCTAGGAAGAAGCAAAGACCAGTGATAGATCGCCTAGTGTCTTGACATGCTGCCCAATCCGAGTCACTAAATCCTTTGATCTGAGTATTGGAATCTACTGGGAAAAACAGTCTTTTCCCGGGTGCTCCTTTGATGTATCTCAGAATTCTAAGTGCTGCTTGATGATGTGTTGAGGTTGGAGCTTGCAAAAATTGGCTTAAATGGCTGACTGCATAGCTGATATCTGGTCTAGAATGAATGAGGTAGAGCAGTCGACCAACTAGTTGTCTATAGCTGCTAGGATCGTGCATTGGCTCTCCAGATTGACTATGCAGATTTGCTTTATAGTCCATTGGTGTGTTGCAAGGTTTTGCAGCAAGCAACCCTGTGTCTTGCAGCAGGTCTAGTGCATATTTTCTTTGGTAGAGGCCGATTCCCTTTTGTGTTCTAGCAAATTTCGAACCCAAGGAAGAATTTCAAGTTGCCTAGATCCTTGATACTGAACCTTTCATCAAGTAATCTTTTCATGGTGTTGATTTCAGTGATGTCATTCCCTGCTAGAACCAGATCATCGACATATACAAGAATGGTTGTGAAACTGGGACCATTGGCTTTAACAAAAAGTGAGTAATCTGCCTTGGATTGAGAGTAACCAGATGTAAGCAGAACTTGAGATAATTTGACATTCCATTGTCTACTTGCTTGCTTCAGGCCATATAGGGATTTTTGGAGCTTACAAACCAGTGATGAGTCGGTTAGTTGCAGCCCAGATGGGGGAACCATATACACTTCCTCATTGAGATCTCCATGGAGGAAAGCTGTGTTGACATCTAGCTGGTGTAAGTGCCACTTGTGTGTGGAGGCAAGTGATAGCAACACTCTAACTGTGGTCATTTTGACCACATGGCTGAAAGTCTCTAGATAGTCTATGCCACATGTTTGGGTATAACCCTTGGCTACTAGTCTAGCCTTGTATCTCTCTATGGTTCCATCTGCTTTGTGTTTTAGTTTGAAGACCCACTTACATCCAATTGTCTGTTTGCCTGGTGGAAGATGAGTGAGAGTCCAAGTCTGATTTTCTCAAGTGCTAGCAGCTCAGTCTTAATAGCATTATTCCAATTATCATCAGTCACAGCTTCTGCATAATTGTTAGGCTCAAAAGAAGAGGAAATGGCTAGGGAAAAATGCTTGTGTGCTCTAGACAGATTATCATAAGGAATGTACTGAGAAAGTGGATACCTGACCTGCAACTTGGGAGATGATGGTGTGGCTGCTGAACTGATTAGAGAACAATGATATTCTTGCAAGTATGTGGGCTGTCTCCTTACTCTGTTTGACTGCCTTGTGGTTGGAATGTTAGGCATAGGTGGGGGAATTGGTTCAGGGTGATGGTCAGGTTCTTCGAGAGGTTCATGATCAGGTTCAGGATCATGGTTAGGATCAGGATTCTGTATATGGTCAGTGTGTGCAGCATCATAAAATGTATCTGCAGAAAGCTGTGGTATTGAAAAACTACTGCGATGTGTTGAATCACTTGTATTTGTTAGGTAAGGAAACTTATCTTCATAGAAGACAACATCTCTTGAGAGGAATGTTTCTCTAGTTTTAAGGTCGAAAAGGATATGACCTTTTGTGCCAGTTTTGTAGCCAAGAAACAGGCATTTCCTAGCCCTTGGGTCTAGCTTCTTTCTATGAGAAGTAATGGTGCTTGCATAGCATAAGCAGCCAAAGACTTTGAGATTTGACAAGTCAGGCAGTTTGCCATGTAAGGCTTCATAAGGAGTTATGTTTCTCAAGTAGGAGGAAGGTTGTATGTTAATGAGGTGAGTGGCATGTGCAACAGCAAAATTCCAGAAGTATTTAGGAAGGTTTGCTTGAAATAGAATGGCTCTAGCAATGTTGAGAATGTGTTGGTGCTTTCTTTCCACAATGCCATTTCTTTGTCAGGAGTCTCCACACAGTTGTGTGATGCACAATCCCTTTGGAGTTATAGAATTGAGTTAAGATGAACTCTTTTCCATTATCAGATCTAACACACTTTATTCTTTTGTTGAATTGTGTTTCTACGAGTTGTGTGAAGTTTTGAATGAGAGAAGGCACTTCTGATTTATGCTTCATTAGAAACAACCAAGTATATCTACTTTTATCATCAACAATTGTGAGGAAGTATTTATGACCAAGCATAGATGGCACAGAAAGAGGGCCCCAGATATCAACATCTATTATACAAAAAATGGATTCAGATTGAGAAAGGCTATGACAGAAAGGTAATCGTTTCTGTTTTCCCATATGGCAAGCATCACAAGGAGCTTGTGATTTATTACAATCAATAAAAGGAAAGCATTTGTGTAAAACAGCAATTTTATCAAAGGATGGATGGCTTAGTCTGAGACACCCCGCTGTGCCCCTTTGTGACATTTAGTTTAAAACCTCAGTAATTAGTTCCTTAAGCGCGCGTTTAGCTTTAGAGATTTTCACAAATCATTTTCGAAATATCCCCTTTAAAAATCGGAGATTTGTATGACGTCGGAAAAACACCTGATAGATAGTTTTATAACTTCAAAACTTAATCCAACCATAAATGGTCTCTGGACTTACATCAACTGCCAGGAGCGGAAAATAAATACACAAACTCCAGTCGTGATAAAGACTTAGGAGATAAATAGATACAGTAATCTTAAATTGGTTTTTCATGCACATACACAGTTTTCATTAATAACATAAAATATTCGCAAGATTATAATATATAAATACCCCATGTTTATCTATTTCATTATCAAAACACTGTCGAGGGTATCCTCTCACTAGGAGCCCTCACAGGCATAGACTTAGACAAAATACTAAGCAATTGAGAACATCTAAAACGTCCTACAAGACGCACTGGCCATATACTACCTTGATCCTGATCACCATGAGTCAAGACTCGAGTTCCGGCATCCGGCTCATAGGAAATCCCGTCCAATCCCTCATCATTAAGTTTGTCCACCAGGTCTTCTAGTACGATTTCATAATAAAACAAAATACAACATGCAGAAAGATACAGGGGATAAGAAACCATATAACATCAAACGTGGAAAGGGTTTAGCAACATTTAATTAAATAACGGCACACTAAACATCCGTCTCCCCAGATAAATATATATAACATAATCATCCTCAATCCACATCTATAATCTTTCCTCTACCCTCCATCATGATGCAATGCAAATGCTGTATGAATAATCCCTTCAGGTATCGACCATATCCGGATATCACAACAATATACTCGACACGTCCCAGAGTCCCCGGCGCACACCCTTGTCCGCGGCTGGAGGGTGCCCACGCAAAGCAATGGCACTATAGACGCACAACCCGGTGCACACCTCTGGACCACAATCCAGGATGCTCATGCAATGCATGAACTATAGTCGCGACTAAAATGAAATCATCTCTCGGACGGTCCGCCGTTAGCCTATCCCCTGAATTTTCCCTCCGAGGCATAGACTCCAATCGACCATGTTTGAGTCCTCATATCACGGACCATGTTTGTGTCACCCCCTAGTGCCCTAACCGGTCATCTTAATCTCATAAATAACCTCAGAATAATCTCATCTCATTAATCTCGACCTCATATCAAGATAATCATCTCGGTTAGGCACTGCTATCACATATTGTATGCAATTCCCAAATACATCCTCGTGTCCCAACATAACTTATGATTTACTCAATCCTCTAAGCACAATCATAACACTCATCATATCATCATAATCATCATCATGTTATAATATCATACATCAAGTACCAAGCTCAAATCAACCAGTCAAACAGGCAATCATCACGTAATAAAATAATCTATGTATGTAGCGTAATGACGATAAACACACAATTTCTATATCATCATCGGTACCACTGAGTAGTTCCCAATGTGGTATAGACATTGTCCGTTACTCGCTTTCGTGTAGGGTTTGGGTCGCCCTACACCATTATCTAATTAAATGTAACCGCACCGTTTCCGACGTTAAATAGTTTCTTTCCCCCACCTGGAATGTCTTAGGCTAGCTCTGGGGCAACGAAACGGACACTCCATATACTCCCTCAAATCTGCCACGCACGGTTCTACACCCTCCGGGGCTCCAAAAATTCACCTGAACACATCATTGTGAAGCACACGTTACGTGTAACCCAAATTTGAAGACGGAATTGGAAACCGATAAATGAATTGAAAGATAACCTCAATACCGTCGCCGACGACATTTAGATATAAAAAGGACATAGGCTTACCTTAGCCTAATCAAGAAAAGAAAGATAGGATAATGAAGTAGACATCGTGAGGATCACAACGGTATAATCAGAATTTTGATAGGACGAACGGATTGACCGGAATCGGCTCCGGAAATTCTCCCTCTCTCGGCCCCTCCCTCTTTTCTTTCTACGTCTCTCTCTCTCTAACTTATCATTTTCTTTCAGTCAAATTTTCTTATTCTTTCTTTCTTAGACGTTAAGTAGTATATATATATATAGATAAGGAAAACTTTTTGTCACAATCTGCAGTCTCGCCATTTAGCAAATGGTCAACATAAATAGCTTGGATAAATAGGCAAGCAAGAGGTGTTCCCTTCTTATTATGCGGCAAAATTTTTAAAGGTGGAGGTGTCATTATTACAGCAATTGCCGTGGCCACTAATCATATCAAGAAAAAAAAAATGTTTAGTTAATTCAATTAGGTTGAAACTTGTAACTAGGGTATAATTAATTAAGACTAGTGCTAATTAATCATAATAAATAAAACTTGAGTAAATTAATTATAATCATCTAGCTATGATTAAGATTTATTTCTATAACTAATTATCTTTTAATACTGTTGATGATAAACCACTTTAATTAAGAATTTAAATTGAGGTGTTTACCTACTAGAAAAATTTGGGTTGCTTGAATTTTATTTTGAATTTGCTTATGTGTTTGGATTCTTAAATAATTTTAGATTTATCTAACCCTCACTCCCATCTAATTAAAATATTTAATTTCCCGAAAGATAGGATGTTACATAGTCTCCTATGCCAGAGGTTACAAGAGGAGCTTTCAGCTATATTGACAGAATGTGTCTTGAAAGCCAGCATACTTGGAGAACTTATTGCATATAAGCCTTGGTTCAGTTCAGCTACACTAATCATCTTCAAAGTTGTCATGTCCTGTATATGACATTGAGAGGCAGAAAAAGTCAGATTGCAATTAAGGGATCTGGTGAGCTTGGAGATAGAAACAAGGTTAAAACTAAATTCAGGAATGTAGAGAACATCACTAAGGTAAAGATCAGCTGAGAAAAAAATGGTTCCTGATATGTTGGAGGTGACATGACTACCATTTGGTAGCTTGACTGGAATGGGGGTTATCCTCCTGAAACTTTGAAAAAGGTCTAAAGAGAAGCAAACATGATCTGTGGCACCAGTGTCCAAGATCCAAAGACTAGGTTTGGAAAGACTAGATAGGCTACAAATTATACCTGAAAGCTTTGGTATGACAGGATAGGTAGTGATCTGGTTAGTGTTGTGATTCTGAGATCCTTGAAGCAGTGCTAGCAAGCCCTTGTCTTTGCTCGGGAGTGAAACCAAGTGCCAAAACTCTCAGGTTCTTCCCTATGAGATCTATGAGAGACAACAGTGTGCACATCATCATCTGAAAAGGGGTCTCCCGGGGCTGTGCAATTGTTTACTGCACTGTTTCTCTTGTAGTTGGGAGGAAAACCATGTTTCTTATAGCATGTGTCTATAGTGTGACCACTTCTATTGCAGTAAGTACACATCTTGGAGGTTCTTCCTGAATTGCCACGACTGCCAGATCCATTCCTGCCCCCTCTGCCTCGATTGTTTCTATTCCAAACCTGATTTTTATCTTCAGTGGAGTTGAACAAGATTTGTGGTTCTTTAACAGGCCCACCAATCTCTCTTTCTTGTTGGCATAACAGAGAAAATGCCTCATTGATGGCAGGTAGGGGCTTCATCAACATTATTTGGGATTTGACATGGGAATACTGCTCATTGAGTCCTCTAAGAAACCGAATGACATGATCATTGTCTCTATAGGTTTGAATTGTGGGGATCAAAGTGCAAGTACATCGAGTTGCACAAAAACAAAGGGGAATGGGCCTAAAATTATCAAGTTCCTGCCATAATCCTTTCAGTTGTGTGAAATAGGCAGAGATAGACATCACCTTGCTTGCACATAAAGATCTCCTCTTGTAAATCAGCAATGCGAAATACATCCCCTTGGTAAAACCAAATTCTGAGATCTTTCCACACTTCTGCAGCAGTGTCCATCCATAGAATGCTAGGCAATACATCCGGATGCAAAGAGTGATGAATCCAAGAAAGTACATAAGTGTGGCAGCGATCCCATGCTGGGAAGGTAGGGTCGTCCTCATCAGGTTTAGGAATGGAGCCATTGATGAAGGGAAGTTTGTTCTTTGCTTTCAGGGCTAAGAACATGGCGCGAGACCAAGAGTGATAATTGCTACCAATCAAATGAGCTGAAACCAAGACAGAGCCAGGATTTTCGTTGGGATGCATGTAAAGAGGATTGGTGGGATCAGCAATGATGTCGAGATTTGCCATTTTTGCAAAGAATCAAAGGAAAAATGGAAGCAGAAAGAAGACAGATTGATTTGAAGAATCAGCAAGTATGCGAAAAGGATCAACAAGGGATCAAGAAATGGTCAAGAAACGATCAACAAAGGATCGAAAGATGAACAACAAAGGATCAAGAAGTGATCAACAAAGGATCGAAAGATGATCAACAAAGGATCAATACCTTGGAAGCGGAAGCTAGAAAGCGAATGATACCATGTGAAAACAGAAGAATTGAATGATAACAGCAACAGAATGCATCACACTTTTCTTGTTGTGCAAGCAATGAAGACTTAGTGTTTGAATGGTGAAATTCATTCATTGAATTGTAACTATTGCAAGCAGATACATATATACATCTGAAAGACTAAAAAGAATTGAGAAGCTAAGAAGGCTAACTAACTTCAACTAACAACTAACAAGGAATAACTAACTTAACCAACTTAACCAACTTTGTAACTAACTTAACCATATGGCTACTTTAACAATAGGTGTATTCATTCTCTGAACCTGGATAATTTTTGGGTAAAAATTACACTCCCTACTCTTGGACCAGCTATATCTTAACATCTAGTTTAAAATAGACACGTAAATGACACCTTAATATTATTATTTTTTAATCTTTTCATTTATTTTTAAACTCAAAACACCTATATACCCCTTTAACCCTTCAATCCTTTTGCACTACTTTCATCCCCTGAACACCATGGCAGCAAACCCAATCAAGCTACCCACCTCCTGTTAAGAATCCGGCCACTCACCTCCGCCGTGGTGCCGCCACGCTCCCATCTAGAATCAGAACAACCGACCCCACTGTATGCCTAGCCGCGCACCGCACATGCCTTTGCGCGTCGGCGCGCTGCCGCGGATCCGCGACGATTCGCCGCAGCCAGAACGAGCAAGCCCTCCGCAGCGCCGCCCATCTCAAAAACACGAAGCACTGCACCCCATACTGTCTCCGCCCACCACCGCGTCGAGCGCCGCTCATCATTTTGCCGCCGTCAGGGTCCTCCACAGCAGCAGTGTTCACCAAGTTGCAGTTGGTTGCTAAAGTAGGTTTAATGTGTGTGAGAGTGAAAACCATTTTGGTTTGGGCCGTGTTTCTGAAAAACAAAAATCTTTTGGCCTAGTCTGGTAACAAGTTAATGTGGTATTGTTTTAGTGATTTTTTAGTTTTTTTTCCTCTTAAACAGGAGATTATAAATATATATATAAACATTCCTTCTCTGAAAAATAAATAAAATTTATTTTCAAATCAAATAATCTAAAAAATAGAATATGTTGTAAAATTAGGACACGACCTGCAACTTTTTATCCTCTCAGTTTTTTCTTCAAGTGGGATAGAATATGATACGATAATTCACTTGGATTCTTTATAATAATTAATACTGCGACAGAATCATTTGATTTTAAAATTATTTGATTTGAAAATTAATGTTTATCTATTGTTTTTATTTAAAGAACAATAAATTGATTTTTTTAATAGATATTTTTAGATTTTCTGATATTGGGATTATTTTTTTAAAATGAATTTTTTTTTTAGAAGAGGGAGTTATTATATATTTTTTATTTTCAGCCTAAAATAAACTAAAAGGCCACCAAAAAATTATTTCATGAGGCTCTAGGCCCAAACAAAATTTTTATTTTCAGAAAATGGCTTTTTAGTAAGGAAGTGGGCCTAGAGCTAGCCCTAGCCCAAATCCAAATGACATCGGCTTATTCCCTCACACAAACTGAACCTTGGAACTTGGAAGCTAATGGCTGAACGGCCTGAACCCTTCTGTGTGGAGGAATTGCGACAGCGGCGGGACGGGAGAAGGCTTCAACGCACGGTGGTCCGTTCTATTTATGGTGAAGCTTTCTGCGGAGGAGGACGCGACGGTTCTGGACTATGACCTGTGGCAGCGCGCACCTCTGCATGGAGCGATTAGTGGCGGCACATGGATGGGAACACGATGCTTGATGGGAAGTAGTGTGAGTGGAGCTTGATTGTTGATGGTGGTGGAACTCATGATGATGTGGAACTGTTGAAGGTGGTGGAACTGTTGAAGGTGAGCGGTGGTCAGAGATTCTGGTGTTTGAGCGGATCTGGGGCGACGGAGGGTGGATGGCCTGGTGGGCGACGGTGGTCTGTTCTTGTGAACTGATGGAGCTTGCTTGGTTGGATTGGGTGCCATGGTGGTGTGTATCAAAAGGCTAGACAGGTCTTTTGATTCTAAAAGTAAATAAAAAGATTAAAAGATTTTTTTAAAAATTAACAATGAAATGTCAATTTTAGATGATCTGTCAATTTTAAAATAAATAACATTTTTTTAAAAAACCAGAACAAAATTTCAATTAAATTTTTTTTAATAAAAATGTTAAATCAAAAAAAGTTTTAAAAAGTTTTAAATAGAATTGTTTTAAAAAATGTTTTTAATAAAATTCAAATTAAAAAAGATTTTTTTTTAAATGTCGGGAAAAAAAATTAAATAAAAAACATTTTTAACAAAAATCCGTAAAAAAATTTTTTAAAAAATTGGAAACATTTTTTTTTTAATTTTTAGATAAAAAACCATTTATTAAAAAAAATCAAACAAAAAATTAAATTAAAAAAAATTATTAAAATAAATAAATAAATAAAGTGTTAAATTAAAAAAACACATTTTTTAAAAAAAAACAATTTTTTAAACAAGTTTTGCAAAAAAATTAATAAAAAAATTTTAAAAAGTTCGAAAAAAAAGGAATTAAAAAACTAAATAAAAAATATTTTTTTAAAAAAAATTGTTAGATTTTCAACAACAACAAAAAAAAATGGGGAAAAAATTAAATAAAAAAGTATATTTTTTGAAAAAACAATGTTAAATTAAAAAAATAAAAGAGGCGACACGTGTCGCCAAAGTGGTCCACTGCAGTGAAAAGTAGATCCACATATTATATGTACTAGTGTATTTGTTCGTGCGAGACGTACGAGCATCCGTTAGATGATTATTTTTGTAATAGTTTATTATAAATAATTTCAACATGAACAACATTAAATGTATTATTTTTTGAATATAAAATAATATTATTGTGTGTAACAGTTGGATTCGTATATTCAATAGTTAATGAATAACAGGCTGCATGACAAATTTGTACGACAAAAATTTTAGTAGGTTTTATAAAAGCTTGACCTTTCATTACGGATATTAGTTCATGATATGCATTATGTTAATCTTTTATGTTTATGAAAAGAATACACATTTCAATAATATTATATGTTATTGTATTAAACATTTATATTGTAACACCCCAAGATTCACCCTTATGTTTATATGTGTTAGCTTTAGCATATATATGTTGTTATATGTTTGATATGTTTTATATTTATGCATATGTGTATGTTAGAGGTAGTTCAGCCTTTGGGAGGGTCGTAATAGTGAATTCTGGTTTTCTGAGATCCACCCGGCCTAAGTTTTTTGAGCCCGCCTAAGAGTCTGCGCAAAGCCTAAGTTTATGAGCCCGACCCAAAATACAGAAAAACTCACATTCTGGTTTTCTGCAGAATCCGCCCGGCCTAAGCGTCTGTGCTCGGCCTAAATTTTCTGAGTCGACTACTAACGACGACGACAATTTTGGGGCTTCTGTTTCGGTCCAGTTGCACCCTAATTCATTTTAAACCTTTAAGTCACGTCCTAAACCCTGGTTTACACGACTCGAACACTCAGAAACTGCATCTCACCTTTCTCTTTGAGGTCTCATCTCTTTTCTCTAAAAACTATCTCTTTAGGGACCATTATGTTCATCGTTTTCCACCGTTCTTCAATTGGGGAACACCGTTGCGAACACGTGTTCATTGTGTTTGCTGTTTGGATCTCTAAACCAGGTAAAATTCGTGCACCTTGTCATCCCTTTTTGTCAATCTCCTTTCTTCTCCTTGAATTGGGGATTAATGGTTTCCCTTTTTGCGTTTTGACCAATGCTTGGGGAACTCTTCGAGCCGCTCGAGGGAACGTGTTTGGTTTACCGATTAGCTTTCATTAGGAATCTTCATACCAGGTATGGGAAGAAGGATAATGTATTCATTAGGCAAGGGGGTAGCGTAAGATGAGGGGTTCCCATAGCCCGTTATTATTGTTGTTGTTAGTTGATGTCTATGCCATGTTATATTTGATTATATGACTAATTTCCATAATTGTTATTGGTTATTGAAAATGCATATTTGGTATATTTGACTGAACTGTTTTTCTGTTGTATGCCAATGATGTATAATTGGTTGAATCTGATTATGATATGAATGTTGCTGCCGTGATGTTAATGATGTTGATTGGCTGAGTTATGTTGTTGTTATGTTGAACATGTTAATAAGACCTTAATTGGATAAATATGATTCTTAATTAACATAAGAATTAATGGGTTAATTCCCCTAAAGTTTCATAAGACATGAACTGTTAGTGAGAGGTGAGATTTGATACCAACTGAATTAGTCAAAGGACCCTAGGATCTGATTTGAGAGTGGTAGGGAGTTTTGACTCCAAGAACACGTGTGAATCTGCCCAGAACAGAACGGCCGGCCCAGGAGCACGAGCGTGCTGAACAGGGAGCACGCCCATGCTCCCAGTTGCATTCTGGAAGGTAGGCTGTGCATTGAGCACGACCGTCCAGGACAGTGAGCACAGCCGTGCTCCACTTAAGTGGCAACATGATCGTGCTGGGGTGAGCACGCCCATGCTCCCTTACTGGTCAGAATCTGAGATTAAAGGAATTAAGGGGTGTTTCATCCCAAATGTCCCCAATAATGTAATAACGCACCAATCGAATGGAGAAGAGTTAGATAACTTAATTAAAATATTAATTAAGATAACAAGATTAATAAGTTGGTTAAGCCAGTGCCCATTGGGTTGCCGCACGTTGTTAAGCTTTGGTGCTTTATGGCCAAAGTGACCTCGATGCTTTTTGGTCGAGGTGTTGATGAGTTGGACCTTAGTGTTTTTGGGCTAAGGGGGCCTTGACCCAGAATGGGTTAAGGTGTTGATGTTGATGATGGTGATAAGTCTTGGGTGCTTATTGGCCCAAGCAAAGGAGGTGGTTGCCTTGTGTGTCGTTTGCTCATGCATTCATACGTTGAAGCTGATTAGTGGGGGATGTTCAACATAGGGAAGGTCGTCCAAGTTATGATGATCTGGCCTAAATCTTAGGTGGTTCACCCAAGGTTTGGTGAACCGTGCGCCCCCGAGGTGGCGTATCCAGTTATGATACGTCGGCTATCCAAGGGGTTCACCGATGGTTTTGTGAACTGCCGGCGTTGGTACTTTTATGGCCAATATGGATATGTAACTCTGAAGTTGACTTCCTGAGATAGTTGGATCCACATGCATAACGGAGTAGCGGAGTATTGTTGCACCGCATAACATCTATTGACTATTGACTTGTAATATGTAAATGGTGATGTATGCTGTATGTTCATCTTATTCCCTATTCCTATGCCGTTGTGTTTACAGATTTCTTACTCCCCGTTTTCCTGTTTATGTTGTTGCATGTATCTCTTATGCAGAGGACAGTAAGCAGCCAGTGGAGTGACTCTGAGGAGTCGCGACTCTAGTTAGGATACTTAGTTTTACCAGTAGTTATAGCTGTTAGTTTGTTTGGTTGTTTCAGTTGTATTCCGAGGATTTTATTCCTGAACGGTTATTCCAGCTCTGTATGTGACATCGGGGTTGGGTTAAGTTTTGACGTTTACATTTATGTTTTATGTTTTTAAAACTATGTTCTTTTCCTCGTTGTTTATGTTGAGATGTGGTGTCTTTCTATCAAGTTTTATTTTTATAAAATAAATGCATGTTTTTATATTACATCTTTTAAGTAAATGTTTTATATTAACGTGCGGGGTAGAATGGTGTCACATATATAACAAAAACAATAGAAGATACTTTGATGAAAATAAAGCAATCATACTTTGATACTCAATAGTATTTTAAATATGTATGATCCTATTATTTAGGGTAAGTTATAATATTGGATTGTTATGTTCAATTTAAGTATCAGATTATTTCTTCTTTTATTAATTTTTAGTTTTCCGTAAGTTTTTATTAATCTGAGACAATGATTTTATTTTTTCATAAAGTGACACATGTCGCCCATTTTTTCGTCCATAATAAAATCATGCTACAATCTAAATTTAAGAAAAAGTCATAGTATGAATAACATAATAATTAAAATAATTAATTAAATAATTATTTTTTTAAGAAAATATCAGATGCCGTCGGTGACACGTGTCGTGTAACAGCCGTGTTTTTATGTATGGTTTATGTGTGAGGATTAGGGTTAGGACTTTGATTATATGGTTGAGATGCGGTTTGAGGCATAGGGACCTTTGCATGTTAAGTATGCAACTTTTTCGGATGAGTTTGAACGTAGAAACCAAAACTTGGGTTTCCCGGTGAGCGTCTTTGAGACGTCTGAGTGTGAAACAAGAAATTTGGAGTTAGAGTTGAGATTAGACCTTTTTTTATGGTTTTAGGTTCTTTATTAGGTCCTAATGAACCTATATCTCAAATTTGAGCGCGATAGGACGTTAGACAGACCCTGAACGCAAAGAGTTGACTTTTTGTCAGAAGTCAACGCTCGAGCGTGGGTGTATCCATGCTCAAGAGCCCAGGTCAACACACAAGGGCCATGCTTTGACCTGCCACGTGTCATCAGGGCTGACGTGGCACTCCAGAAGTGGTTGCATGGCACGGTGGTCCTCCCACTCCCAACGCTCGAGCGTGGAAAAGCCGATGCTTAAGCATTGGAACGCTTTGACGTTGTTTTTCCAGCGCTCGAGTACTAGCACGAATTTCAGCAAAAATAAAAGATGACTTAAGTCACTTAAGTCATCAAAAGAAAAACGAAGGCAGAGAGCAGAAGTCTGAGAAAACAGAGAGGAGAATATATATATATATATATATATGGGTGTGGCTATGGTGCACCACCCACATTTTACACCACCCATGTGACAAATTTTGGGCCAATCAAATTGCCACATAGGTTGGTCAAAATTTCAAACTTTCTAGTTGTATTATACTGTAGTCAAACTATATGAATACAGTATATTGTAGTATAGTATATGTACTCTTTGTATTCACAAATTTAACCCATATTAAAATAATATTTTTTGATTAAAAAAACTTATTATATTACAAAATATTATTGACAACGAACATTATTTTAATTCATATTAAAATATTATTTTTTAATATAATCAGTTTTTTTAATAAAAAAACATTATTTTAATATGGGTTAAATTTGCGAATACAAAGAGTACATATACTATACTACAATATATTGTATTCATATATTTGACTACAGTAGAAATACAACTAGAAAGTTTGAAATTTTGACCAAACCCATGTGGCAATTTGATTGGTCCAAAATTTGCCACATATGGGTGGTGTAGTGGGTGGTGCAAAATATGGGAGGTGCATCTTAGCCCAACCCACACACACACACACACACACACACATATATATATATATATATATATATATATATATATATATATATATAGTTTAGTAAGAGAAAAGAGTTCTAGTGTGAGTGTGGCTTGCCCGATCGTCCCATCGTGATTTCGGTTGCTTGGTTGTGTTCGTGAGGATGATACCTTCATTGTTCTCTTCTTCTTTTCCTCAAAAAATCTGAAGGTAAAATCATCCTCTCCTCGTTCCGAAACTCGTTTCTTTATGTTTCTCGTAATATCTTTCATTTCGTTTGTCGGAATTCGATTCCGTTTTCGAATATGAACTCGTAGTAACGTGTGCTTCGCAATGTGATGCTTAGGTGAAATTTTGGAAGTTTCGAGGCCCTAGAACCACACAGGGCATATTCGAGGAGGTTAGGGAACGTCTCGTTTTGTTTCGTTTCGGGCATCGTACGACTCTCCAGGTGGGGGAAAGAAACTATTTAACATTGGAAACGGCTCGGTTACATTTAATTCGATAATTGCATAGAGCGACCCAAACCCTACACAAGAGCGAGTAACGAACAATGTCTGTACCACATTGGGGACTACTTAGTGGTACCGATGATGATATAGAAATTGTGAGTTTATCGTCGTTACGATATATATATATATATATATATATATATATATATATATATATATATATATATGATTATTTTATTATTTGATGATTGTCTGCTTGACTGTTTGATATGGTATTGGAAATTGTTATTATGAGTGTTTGAAGTATTGAGATTATGTTTATATTTAATATTATTATATTGTTGTGATGATTATTATATTTGGAAATGATGTTATGACATGATGATATATGATGATGATTTCGGATACCATGATGATGATTGTGATGATATGATGAGTGTTATGATTGCACTTAGAGATTGAGTAAGTTATAATTTATGTTGAAACATGATGATGTATTGGGGAATGCATATGATATGAGATAGTAGTGCCTAACCGAGATGATTACTGGAATATAATGATGAGATTGATGAGATGAACTACTTTGAGGTTAGTTATGAAGTTATGATGAGAGGTTAAGGCACTAGGGGTAGACCTGAAACATGGTCTGTGATATAGTGGACATGAAACATGGTCGTGTGGACCTGAAACATGGTCGTGTGGGGTCTATGCCTCGGAGGGAGAATTCCCGGGGATAGGCTAACGGCGGACCGTCCCAGACATGATTTCATTTTAGTCGCAGCTATAGTTCATGCGTTGCATGAGCACCCTGACCGGGGTTCAAAGGTGCGCACCGGATTGTGCAGCTATAGTGCCATTGCTTTGCGTGGGCACCCTCCATTCGCGGACGAGGGTGAGCGCCGGGGACTCTGGGACGTGTCGATTATATTGATGTGATATCCGGATATGGCCGATACTTGATGAGATGATTCATACAACATTTACATTGCATCATGATGGAGGGTAGAGGAAAGATCCTAGATGTGGATTGAGGATGATTGTGTCATATATATATAGTCATACCTGGGAGACGGATGTTTAGAGTGTCGTTATTTAATTAAATGTTGCTAAACCCTTTCCACGTTTGATGTTATATGGCTTCTTATCCCCTTTTCTTTTGCTGTGTGTTGTGTATATATATGCTTTGTATCACAGATCCAGATTTAGTTGATGGCGCATTGGGATCATCCATGGATGACCCAGGACCTGGGGTTCCCCACCTCGGGAACCTTTGAGGTTGAGTGAATCGATCTGAACGGGTGAGTTGTGGACCCAGTCACCCGCTTCATGGTATATACGGGTCTGATGTCCATTACCTTTAGGCTAGGACAGGGATCACCCATAGGTTTTACCGGCACGTTCCACTTTGGTACTACACTGCCGTTTCCGATTGAATAGCCGGATGGACATGTACCGCCCATGCCACCGATGCCAGGCATGGCCCCGGTTCCCTTTATGGTACTGATCAGCCTCTGGCTAACTAGTTTTATAACTAGTAAGGTCATGGTTTTTGTGCTAATTATTCGAGTTTCAATCTCGTTTTAGCCCAGATTTGGATTTAACTGTCCTCAAGCAACATTTTGAGTTTCTTAAGTAGTTTATGACACTTTAGTTAGTTTTTGAGTCAAATAAAGCATTCACTGCTATTTCATGTTTTCAGGTCAATAAGAAGATCAAAAAGGGAAGGACACCTGAAGCAGAAGCCATCACGCCCAGGCCGTGACACTGGTCACGACCGTGATGAGCTACCCATGGAAGACAGAAAGGATCACGGCCCAGCCGTGACACACATCACGGGCATGATGAGGAGATCATGAAAGTCAGAAAGCATCACGGTCCACGCGTGACACACATCACGGGAGTGATGAGAAGACCCAGAAAGTCAGAGTTGATCACGGCCAAGCCGTGATGGAGGTCAAGGCCGTGATAGATCAGCACCCAAAGTCAGAAGCTATCACGGCTTGACCGTGATAGGAATCACGGCCGTGACGGACCAGAATTTGAATGCACGCCCTTGACAGCAGCGGTCACGGCCTGGCCGTGACAGCCATCACGGCCGTGACGCGCGGCCTCTTTATAAATAGGAATGCAGCAGACACAGAATGGGAACCAGTTTTCACTGTTTACACTATTCTTTTAGGTCTTTGTCATATTTGTAATGGAGAACTAATCTCCTTGGATAAAACTGCTGTAATCGGGTTCCATTGATGCTTGAGGTTCTGTAATTCCCATTTGAATTGCTATTCTCTTTCAATATTGTTCAATATGTTCTGTTTGCTTAATTCAGGATTGTATGGAATATGTATTGATTTGTTTCGATGATTTTATGTTCCTATACTTAATCGCGTTTGCTTAATTCGCGTGTGTTCAATCGTGTTTGCTTAATTCGGGAATTAGGGACATATATCTCGTGGTGTCAATTTCGCTTGTTAATTGATGCTACAATCGAAAAGGGATTAGAATCCGCTTAGGGCATGGAATTATATGAATCAATGATAGTGGGAAATCGAGAACAGTAGATTAATCGTTTTAATCATTGATAATCACTTGTTTGCATTGCTTTCTTTTAATTGAATCTTTTAATCTCAACCCCCCCCCCCCCCCCCCAAAAAAAAAAAAACTGATTTTGCTGTTAATAACAATCCAAGAGTCCTTGTGAGACGATACTCGAGTTGTCGCTCCCTGACTACAGTTTTTACAAACCACTCGCTTTTTGACCCGTGTGCGACAGCGTGTCAAAATTGGCGCCGTTGCCGAGGACTCTTTTTTGTTATTTTTGTTGGTGTAAGCCCTATAGGCTAGTGTATTTCTTAGACTTACATTTGTATCTTGCCATTATATATATATATATATATATATATATATATCATATGAGGCATTCCAGTTTATTGTGTTACTTGTTTAAACATAATAAAGTCCTTAGAATAAAAATTTCAGTTTAATAGAATATCAAGTACATGACTTGATCGTGAGACACTATTGAACAATGAAATCCTATTCTTAAATATCCGTAGTCAAGTATTTTATTAATAATGACAATAATAATACATTGAGACTATTGTGTGTGCAGACTGATGACCATATCTCACGGGTCATGGATATGAGATATCGAGTCGCCACATAGGTACACATTAGAGTAATGATGTACTGGATTGACCCACCATGAGAACACTACATGTAGCGTTATGTGAGTGTCATAAGTAGTTCTCATAGTGACAATGATGTATGCAATCCTTCGACCTGAAATCGCTACGATCCCTACATGAGGAGTCGTGTGCTTTAATATCGTCAAACGTCATCTGTAATAGGATGATTATAAAGACGGCCATTGGGCATACCACGAGCCATGCAGAGGGATGTGAGTGACCTAGATGGAATTTGTCCCTCCTACATAACAGGAATAATATCTGTGGGTCCCCTGATAGAGTGAGACTGTAAAATGCATGGCCGTGCTGAAATGAGTCAATATGAGATATTGACCTCATTTGTTGTTAAGTCTACTCGGGTATCAGGGAACATGATATTGAACCATACAAGGGTGACACATTCTATGTCTTGTGTTCAATATAGATATATGGACAAAGGGATAATAATGCACATGAATATTTGTCACAAAGGTTTCGTCAAATCACTGACTTTCTCACTACTTAGGTGGCAGTGATGTATTGCTAGATATCACATCGTTTGTAATATTAAATGGGATTTAATATTACTACTAACGTTTTGGGAACCTATAGGGTCACACACATAAGAGCGGATCAAAAGAAGCATTAAAAGGAGAGTTGGACTCTGTTATTGGGCCTAGCGCATTGTACATGGGGCTTAGGTCAAACGATGCTCACTAACTCACTTAAGGAGGTGCTACTATAAGTAGACCACTTAAGCTATTGTACCTACATGGTTTTTACCCTAGCCGCACATAGAAAGTGACAGTGAGCAGCAGGTCTCGATTTTCGAAGCTAGCACTGTGAGGCAGAGACGCTTCGTGTTCGTGACGTTGGACGTTCACGGGATCTGCTCGTGTGGATACCTTAGAGACACCGTTCGTGCGGTGTTCGTGATAGATGATTTCAATCAATTCTCATCGCTTCAAGAGATAAATCTTCTAACCATGAATCATGACCATTCGCAAGGATCCTTCGATGGGATTTTTTTTTCCGCTGCGTTATTTTGTTTTATACGCAAATTCCCAACAATTTTCGCATTTTCTTTTTTGATTTCCTGCTGAATTAGTTCTGGCTACTAGGTCTGGTTGTTCTGAATTGTTTGAATTTGATCCTGAGATTGAAAGAACTTTGCACGCACGCCGTAGGGCAATTCAGGCTAGCACTAGTTCACCAACCAGTAGTGATTCTAATTCTGCACCTGCACTTGATAACATGGCTGATCAAAGAACATTAAGACAGCTCGCTGCCCCTGATGTTAATTATAATGGGTTATGTATTGAATATGCTGATGTTGTTGCTCCCTTTGAATTAAAATCTGGTTTGATACACTTGTTGCCAAGGTTTAGTGGTCTTGCAGGTGAGGATCCGCACAAGCATCTGAAGGAATTCCAGGTTGTTTTCTCCACACCCTTGAGATCGGAAGGAGTAACAGAAGATCATATCAAGCCGAGAGCCTTCCCATTCTCGCTTCAAGGTGCTGCGAAGGATTGGTTATATTACCTTGAACCAAATTCTGTTACAACCTTGAACGATTTGAAGAAGGTCTTCTTAGAGAGGTACTTCCCTGCCTCCAGAGCTGCATCAATCAGGAAGGAGATATGTGGTATTAGACAGGGCAATGAATCAGTGGCTGAGTACTGGGAGAGATTTAAGAAGTTGGTATCTAGTTGCCCTCAACACCAGATTTCCGAGCAGCTCCTTATTCAGTACTTTTATGAGGGGTTGCTACCGATGGACATAAACATTTTGGATGCTGCTAGTGGGGGAGCACTTGTTGATAAGACCCCAGCCACTGCCAAGCAATTGATTGAGAACATGTCACTCAACTCCCAGCAGCTCACAACTAGAAGCAATTCTGCCGAGACAAGGGGAGTGAATGAGGTCCAAGTTTCTTCTTCCAACAAGGTCCTTGAGACCAGACTTAATGAGCTCACTTCTTTGGTGAAGCAGTTGGCAATGGATAAGGTTCAACCAGCAAGGTTGTGTGGCATTTGCACTTCTCCTGAGCACCTGACCGATGCATGCCCCATTCTGAAAGATGAGTCGGTCACTGATTTGCCTCAAGCATATGCAGCCAACCTTTACCATCAAGGCAACAATCAGAACCGGTACATCATTCCTGACCTCTCCATAAATAAGTACCACCCCAACTGGAGGAACCATCCGAACCTTCGGTATGGGAACTCATCTGCACAACAGCAACAACCAATGTTACCATTGGCACCACCACAGAATCCTCCCCAAGTGACCACCTCTGCACCTTCTGGACCTTCACTAGAGGACCTTGTCAAGTAAATGGCTGCACAAAATCTCCAGTTTCAGCAGCGAACGGACTCTAGTATTCATGCTCTACAGACACAGATTGGATAGCTTGCCACTTCGATGAATGCCATGCAGCAAGCTCAAGGATCGAACCAACTACCTGCACAAACAGTGGTGAATCCTAATGTTCCAAATCCTAATGTGAGTGCAATTTCTTTGAGATCCGGGAAAGTTGTAGAGGCAGCCCCTGAAAAAGATAAAGAAACTGTTGAGGTGACACCTGAACCTTCTGCTGTTGTTCAAGCCGAGAAAGAGCATGTGCCACCAATCCCTTTCCCGCAAAGAGTACTGAAAAATAAAAAGATTGATGGGGAAGAAAGGGAGAGAGAGATTCTGGATGTGTTCAGAAAGGTGGAGGTAAACATTCCGCTTCTTGATGTGATTAAGCAGGTTCCGAAATATGCAAAGTTTCTGAAGGATTTGTGCACCCACAAGAGGAGGTTGAAGGGTAATGAGAGAGTCAATTTAGGGTGAAATGTTTCAGCCCTCATTCAACCTAAGCCTGCATCTGAAAAGGTTACTGTTTCGGCCCTCACTCAGGCAATGCCATAGAAATGCAAGGATCCGGGAACTTTTGCTATTCCATGCACCATTGGGGACAGTAAATTCGACAATTGCATGTTGGATTTAGGAGCCTCTATTAATGTCATGCCCACTTCTGTTTTCAACAATCTTGATCTTGGTCCTTTGCAACATACGGGTCTCACTATCCAGTTGGCAAACAGGACCAATGCTCGCCCCATTAGAATGGTAGAAGACGTGCTGGTGCAAGTTAATGACTTGATTTTCCCTGCTGATTTTTACATCCTAGACATGGCAGGGGAAACAAATTCAAGCAGATCACCAATCATTCTGGGCAGACCATTCATGAAGGCGGCGAAGATAAAGATTGATGTTGATGATGGAACCATGTCCATGGAGTTTGGTGACATTGTTGCAAAATTCAACATTTTCGATGCTATGAAGCATCCCTTGGAAGAGCACTCTGTCTTTAAAATAGAGTTGCTCTCTGAAATTGTTGATGACACCTATGATGACTTGGTTGCTGATTTTCCATCTATCTCTGGTTTTGATGATATTTATTCATGTGCTGATTGTACTAACACTGACCCTTGTGCTGTTTGTGCTGAGATTGATGCTACCTTGCAGGGTGACAGTGTGAGTGAAGCTGTTTGCTCAACTGAAGTTCTTGACAACACGGCTGCCCCCAACATACCATCCATTGAGCAGCCACCCTCCCTAGAGCTTAAGGCACTTCCTGGAATTCTGAAGTATGCCTATTTGGAGAGGAATGAAAAACTTCCAGTTATCATCTCCTCTAACCTTGATTCCGATCAGGAAGCTAAGCTCTTGGAGGTTCTGAAGAAGCATAAGAAGGCAATTGGGTGGAACTTGGCTGACATACCAGGTATTAGCCCCTCCAGGTGTATGCAAAGGATTTTGTTGGAGGATGGGGCTAAAACAGTTAGGCAGCCCCAAAGGCGGCTCAATCCCTTGATCCTTGATGTTGTGAAGAAGGAGGTAATAAAACTCTTGCATGCGGGCATCATATACCCTATCTTTGACAGTAATTGGGTGAGCCCAGTGCAAGTTGTACCTAAGAAGTCTGGACTCACAGTGGTGAAAAATGAAAATGATGAACTTGTTCCCACTAGAGTCCAGAATAGCTGGAGAGTTTGTATTGATTACAGGAGGTTAAACCAGGCTATTGGAAAGGATCACTTTCCTTTGCCGTTCATCGATCAGATGCTTGAACGGCTAGCAGGTAAATCACACTACTGTTTTCTTGATGGTTTTTCAGGTTACTTCCAGATCCACATTGCACCAGAGGATCAGGAAAAGATAACCTTCATGTGCCCTTTAGGCACATTTGCTTACAGGAGGATGCCATTTGGTCTTTGCAATGCTCCTGCATTCCAGAGATGCATGATTAGCATTTTTACTGAATATATTGAAAATTGCATGGAAGTGTTTATGGATGATTTCACTGTTTATGGCTCTTCATTTTATGCATGCTTGCATAGTCTGAACTTGGTTTTGGAAAGATGCATTGAAACTGACCTTGTTTTGAACTATGAAAAATGCCATTCTATGGTTGAACAGGGGATTGTTTTGGGGCATATCATTTTTGAAAAGGGTATTTCAGTAGATCCTGCTAAGATTGATGTGATTTCTACACTGCCTTACCCATCTTGCGCTCGCGAGATTCGTTCTTTTCTTGGTCATGCAGGTTTCTACAAGCGCTTCATAAAGGACTTCAGCAAGATAGCTCTTCCTCTATCAAACTTGTTGAAGAGTGACGCCACTTTCAACTTTGATGACAACTGCAAGAAGGCGTTTGATTTCTTGAAGAAGGCATTGACCTCCACTCCCATCATCCAGCCTCCTGACTGGACCCTCCCTTTTGAGATCATGTGTGATGCCTCTAACTATGCTGTGGGGGCGGTCCTGGCACAAAGGGTGGGAAAGGCTGCCCATGTGATTTACTATGCTTCTAGGACTCTAGATGCTGCACAGGCTAATTACACCACTACTGAGAAGGAACTTCTAGCCATTGTTTTTGCTCTTGATAAATTTAGATCATATTTGCTAGGTTCCAAGGTTGTTGTTTTCACTGACCATGCAGCTCTAAAGTACTTGTTGAAGAAACCAGAAGCAAAGCCGAGATTGATTCGGTGGATGTTGTTGCTCCAAGAGTTTAGTGTCGAGATAAAGGATAAGAGTGGAGCTGAGAATTTAGTAGCTGATCACCTGAGCAGAATAGAGAGGGATGAGGATCCTTCCCCCATTCAGGACGACTTTCCTGATGAGCAGCTCTTACAGTTACATGGGGTAAGTCCTTGGTTTGCTGATATTGTTAACTATCTTGTTGCTGGTGTTTTTCCAACAGGTGCAACTTGGGCGCAAATTCACAAACTCAAGAGTGATGCCAAATACTATGTTTGGGATGATCCATATCTTTGGAAATTTGGCAGTGATCAGGTAATTAGGAGATGTGTCCCCGACTATGAGATTGAGTCCATTTTTCACTTTTCTCATGCTTCTCAAGTAGGGGGACACTTTGGGCCACAGAGGGCTGCAAGAAAAGTCCTAGATTCAGGTTTTTACTGGCCCACCATTTTCAGAGACGCTTATGAGGTTTATCGCACTTGTAGAGAGTGTCAGACAGCAGGTACAACCATTACTAGTAAGAGTGAAATGCCTCAGCAACCTATGCTTTTTTATGAGGTGTTTGATGTGTGGGGAATTGACTTTATGGGTCCTTTCCCTGCATCTTTTGGTTTTCTCTATATTCTGCTTGCTGTCGATTATGTTTCAAAGTGGGTGGAAGTTGTCCCCACTAGGACTAATGATTCTAGAGTTGTTGCAAATTTTGTCAGGTCCAATATTTTCTGTAGGTTCGGAATACCTCGGGCTATCATAAGTGACCAGGGCACTCATTTCTGCAACCGCACCATGGAAGCTTTACTCTGGAACTATGGAGTTGTGCACAGGGTCTCCACTGCATATCATCCCCAGACTAATGGTCAGGCTGAGATCTCAAACAGAGAGATCAAACAGATCTTAGAGAAAGTGGTGCAGCCAAACAGGAAGGACTGGAGCCGCCATCTAGAAGACACACTTTGGGCTCAGAGAACCACTTTCAAGACACCAATAGGGATGTCTCCCTATAGACTTGTGTTCGGTAAGGCATGTCACCTTCCTGTAGAGATTGAGCACCGAGCTTATTGGGCGGTCAGAAGCTGTAATTTGGAAATGCAGAGAGCAGGCATTGAAAGGAAACTCCAATTGCACCGGCTTGAAGAGCTGAGGCTAGAAGCATATGAAAGCTCTCGAATCTACAAAGAGAAAACCAAGCACTTCCATGATCAGATGATTTCTAGGAAGGAATTCTCTATGGGCCAACAAGTTTTATTGTTTAACTCCCGCCTGAAAGTGATGGCTGGGAAACTTCGATCCAAGTGGATTGGCCCATTTGTTGTTACCAATGTTTTCCCTCATGGTGCAGTAGAAATTAAAAGTGGAGGTAGCAATAAGGTCTTTAAGGTTAACGGGCAGCGCTTGAAGCTATTCCATGAGAGCTCGGTGCCTGAAGATGCTACTGTTGAGGAGCTCTCCTTAGGAGAGCCCACCTACACCACAACTTGATCAGGGAGCACCTCTTCCTTTCCCTCACTCTTACTCTATATTTGTGTTCTTTCATTGAGGACAATGCATGTTTTAAGTGTGGGGGAGGGAACCAATTGTTTGTTTTTGTTTTGTTTTCCTTGTTTGTGTTGCTTTGAGTCGTTTGTGTGTGAGTCTTGTGTCGGTGAGATTGTTGGATTTTAATCAAATTTTGCATAGATGGATTGCATGATACATGATTGACTGCTGATGATTTCCCCCTAGGTTTTGAGAATTGAAAAATTGATCCCCATGTGAAAAATTGAAAATTCAACTTTGAGATATTCTATTGTGACTGCATGATTTATGATAAGTTTGGGGTGAAGGGGTGCACACACTAGGGATTGAATCTCGGTCAAACAATTTGCCAAAAATGTCCAGGTGAGGATTTGAGCCTCCAACATGTTTTAATTGTGTGAATCACTTTCAAGTCGCACTTTCCCGAATTTGCTTGAGTCTCTTCATGGTTTGCATGTTTATGTGGTTGCATCAGATGATTTAGGTAATTTTCTTTGAATATAGCTACTTGGCCTAAATTGAACCAATCCCTGATGCATGTTCCCTAGTTAGCCACATTGAGCCTAATTAGCCTATTGCTTCATGATGACCTTATGTTATGAGCCTAAAATCTGGAAAAAAACCATGTTAACCCAATCTTAGGATTAGGAGAGCATGGAAGTTTAGCAAGAAAAGGGTTGCAAGAAACTAAGTTTGGGGTGGCTACAAGGATATGATGTGTTGTTTGGGGTTGAGAAAAAGAAAAAAAATAAAGGTTGGAGCCAAGGGCAAAAAGAAAGAAAAAAAAAGAGAAAGAGAAAAGTGCAAAAATGTCAAAAGGGTATTAGAAGAAAAAGGTTGTAGTCACCCAAAAGCATAAAGAAAAATGGAAAATGGAATTTGAGTGGAAGTTCAATGTGTCCAATTGCTCATGCTCTCTTAGTTCCTAGGGACTTAAGCCTAGTACCTTTGAATATCCTACCCTGAGCCAGGCCTCATTACAACCTTTAAAAGACCTTTTGATGTTGCATGCATGTTTTTCGTGGGAACCTTGTTTGAGATGAAGATCAAATTCATGGGAAGTGCTCTTGAAATGTGAAATTGAGTGAAATGTTGATAGCCTAGAAAAATTAAGCGAATGAGTGAAACACTAAATGCCCTTGTGAGGAAGGCGATTGTTTGAATTTGGTGATCTCCCTTTTGTGTGTGACTTAGATTCTCAGCTTAGATTAATGATTGCATGAATGATGGAACTCTCAATTGTTTAAAGTAAATAAATGTGGGGATTACATTGTTGCAAGGGAGGAAAGCATTGAAGAAAAAAAATTGTTTTGTTGAAATTGCATGAAATTTGTGCGGAATTGTTTGAATCCTTAAAGCTTGCCAAGTTTGAGTCTTTTTGAGTTTTAGTTTGCTTGGGGACAAGCAAAGTTTAAGTTTGGGGTATTTTGATCAGCCTCTGGCTAACTAGTTTTATAACTAGTAAGGTCATGGTTTTTGTGCTAATTATTTGAGTTTCAATCTCGTTTTAGCCCAGATTTGGATTTAACTGTCCTCAAGCAACATTTTGAGTTTCTTAAGTAGTTTAGGACACTTTAGTTAGTTTTTGAGTCAAATAAAGCATTCACTTCTATTTCATGTTTTCAGGTCAATAAGAAGAGCAAAAAGGGAAGGACACCTGAAGCAGAAGCCATCACGCCCAGGCCGTGACACTGGTCACGGCCGTGATGAGCTACCCATGGAAGACAGAAAGGATCACGGCCCAGCCGTGACACACATCACAGGCGTGATGAGGAGATCATGAAAGTCAGAAAGCATCACGGCCCAGGCGTGACACACATCACGGGCGTGATGAGAAGACCCAGAAAGTCAGAGTTGATCACGACCAAGCCGTGATGGAGGTCACGACCGTGACAGATCAGCACCCAAAGTCAGAAGCTATCACGGCCTGGCCGTGATAGGAATCACGACCGTGACGGACCAGAATTTGAATGCGCGCCCTTGACAGCGTCGGTCACGGCCTGGCCGTGACGGCCATCACGGCCGTGACGCGCGGCCTCTTTATAAATAGGAACGCAGCAGACACAGAATGGGAACCAGTTTCCACTGTTTACACTATTCTTTTAGGTCTTTGTCATATTTGTAATAGAGAACTAATCTCCTTGGATTAATCTGCTGTAATCGGGTTCCATTGACGCTTGAGGTTCTGTAATTCCCATTTGAATTGCTATTCTCTTTCAATATTGTTCTATATGTTCTGTTTGCTTAATTCAGGATTGTATGGAATATGTATTGATTTGTTTCGATGATTTTATGTTCCTATACTTAATCGCGTTTGCTTAATTCGCGTGTGTTCAATCGTGTTTGCTTAATTCACGAGGGCTTCACCCCGTTTGCTTAATTCGGGAATTAGGGACATATATCTCGTAGTGTCAATTTCGCTTGTCAATTACTGCTACAATCGAAAAGGGATTAGAATCCGCTTAGGGCATGGAATTATATGAATCAATGATAGTGGAAATCGAGAACAGTAGATTAATCGTTTTAATCATTGATAATCACTTGTTTGCATTGCTTTCTTTTAATTGAATCTTTTAATCACAACCCCCCCCCCCCCCCCCCAAAAAAAAACTGATTTTGCTGTTAATAACAATCCAAGAGTCCTTGTGAGACGATACTCGAGTTGTCGCTCCCTGACTACAGTTTTTACAAACCATTTTTGACCCGTGTGCGACAGCGTGTCAGGTACCCTTCGAGGTACTTGTACCCGGGCTTGCACCAGCACCCGCACCATCACCGGAGCCCGAGTTAGCACCTATTCCGGAGGAGGACCTAGTTGCCCCCGTCCAGGACCTAGCACCCCTTCCAGAGGTACCAGCACCTTCAGAGGTCCGGGCTACAGTTTCAGAGTCTTCCCGGGTGTCTTCCCGGTTGCTACATCTTCGTGATAGCAGGCTTTACCGACAGAGGTTTTAGAGACAGTCGGACAAGAGCTCTTCCAGTGAGAGCGGAGGAGTGTCTGGACCTGCCGGACCCCAGGATGCAGACGAGGGTGGTAGTGTATGATGGCTCAGGCCAGTGCCATCAGTATAGGTATGAGTGAGGTTTTACAGTATTTTGAGAGGGGACGGGGTGCGGAGTGCATCGGTTAGGTATATTCTTTTTGGCTTTTGATGTATTTTGTTGATGTGACTAGTTTGTATATATCGGGATCCTACTAATAGGAATCCCTTGACAGCTCAGTACCGACAAATGTTTATATATTTATAGTTATGTCTGTCTGTATGTTTACATATGTTGTTTATATTTTAAGTTTTAATTTTTCCGTCGTTTTTAATACATCCGCTTAATGATAATAAAGAAATTAGGTCTTAATATTTTGAGTTTTCTTTAATGGGACGTCGGGGTGTCCCATTTGGTGGTATCAGAGCAGTTCGGTTCTGAAACGGACTGTGATGATTGTGATTAGAGTAAACTGGTCATTTAGTTGAATCCATATAGGATAATAGCTATGCTTAGGAGTTGGGTAGTGAGTCTGACGCGACATTTCTATTGATGTATTATATGTCATATTGATGTGGGCTAATGATTTCTTTTAACAGGATCATGGCTCGAGGCAGAGGACGAGGATCTGGCAAACGTGGTGGTGGCAGAGCTATAGAGGGTGTAGAGGATGAGCCTCAACAGCTAGAGGCAGGGATTGGAGGTGGAGGAGAGTCCTCTGAGACCCTTAGGACTATCCGTGAGTTAGCATCTGTTCTGTTGCAGTAGGCGTAATAGAATGCTCAGAGGGTACAGACAGAGGCAGAGTTACAGGAGCGACAGGATAGGAGGAGAGCAGCGGAGGCTGAGGATGTAGGATTTGCTACCTTTCTCAAAGGTAAGCCACCACAGTTTGGTGGAGAGTATGATCCAGAGTGAGCAGAGTGGTGGATTCAAGAGCTCGAGAAGATCTTTGATACCATGAGATGCAGAGATGATAGGAAGGTGACTTATGCCGCCTTCATGCTAACCGGAGGGGCTGAGTCATGGTGGAGAGGCAAGAGGAGATTACTAGAGGCAGAGGGCAGATTGATCAGTTGAGAGCTATTCAGAGAGTGTTTCTTTGAGAAGTACTTCCCGCTGGTTAGTCAGACGCGAGAAGGAGAGAGAGGTCATGAGTCTACAACAGGGAGACGGGTCTGTTGGTGATTATGCGGCTAGATTTGAGGCCCTGATTCAGTTTTCTGAGTTCTACCAGAGGTTTCCAGATGAGGACTGTATGTGCCAGAGATTCGAGGAGGGTTTACGGCATGAGTTGAGGAGGGCTATAGTGCCCTTGGATATCCTGAGTTTCCCAGAGCTTGTAGAGAGGTGCAGTGCCATCGAGAGTATGGACCAGAGGCAGGCTGCAGAGCAGAGACAACAGCGTAGTGGGGGGTCCTAACAGAGCATGACATCATAGGAGAGGTGATAAAGGTTCTCAGTGGAGGAGAGGACCCAATACTAGACCTGGGTAGAGTGCTCGGACATCTGCACCACCAGCACCAGTTACCAGAGAGGGACATCAGCAGAGGGGCCCAGTATGTTTCAGATGCGGAGGTCTGCATTATATTAGTGATTGCACAGATAGATCTAGTTGCTACGTCTGTGGCTGAGACACCCCGCTTTGCCCCGTTGTGTTATTAGATTAAATCCTTATTAATTAATTTCTTAATCGCACGCTTGTCGTGAAAATACGTAAAAAAATGAAAAACTTAACTTATAAAGTATACAACTTCATATTGAATATCATATCATAATATAAGTATATTATGCATATTACAAAACATTGTTGAGGATATCCTATCAGTAGGATCCCTCACAAGCATATACTTAGGCAAAAAGTTAAACAACAGAAAACATAATAAAAACATGTCTCATGAGACGCACTGCTATAACTAACTAGACCATAATCACCATGGGTCACAGCTCGTACTCCAGCCTCCGGTTCGTAGGGAGTTCCATCCAACTCCTCCTGGTTACGCTCATCTACAGGGTCTTCTCGTACGACTCCACAAGGAGATAAAATACAACATACAGAAATATACAGGGGATAAGAAACAGTACTATCATCAAAAAGCAGAAAAGAGTCATAGTAAATTATACAGTAATTGTCATAGACAAACAACACACATAACTAACAGATCTTCCTCAAGTTAATATATCATCCTCTACCCCTAATCTCATGCTACTCAAAGACACCATAGCTGCACACCTATTTCCTAAGGTGGAAGTGGTCTCGCGAAAACTCTTGATTTTACATGTATTATATTACCAATACACAGATGTATTTTACGTGTATTATATTACCAATACACGGTGTATTATATTACCAATACACATATGTGTTTTACGTGTATTATATTACCAATACACGGTGTATTATATTACTAATACACAAATCTCCTTGTGTATTATATTACCAATGCATTTTTGTCTTTGTGTATTATATTACCAATACACAGTTGTGGACAACAACACCTATACTTGAATCTCACCAACCCGTTTTAACAACACCCTGGTACCTTAACCTTCCATTAGAACTTGACACATATATTCTATGACATAACACTTCTTTAAGATACATCATCTAGGTTAGACACTTCTAAATCATCATTATCCTCACACCCAAAACAATCATCTCTTAAACAACATATATATCTTTGCTTAAAATCCACTAAGCATAATCATAAAAACCAGGCAGATCTTGCATAGCACAATATCAATCAAAATATTCCAATATCACTAACATAGCACAAAATCAATTCAATAAAGGTAATAAAATCAAATCAACCATCAACAATATAAACTCAACCTAATGTCGATAAATCTACAATCCCCGAATCGCCATTGGTTTTTTTGAAAAGGTTTCCAATGTGATTTTGGTCTTGTCGATTACTCAACTACCAGTAGGGTTTAGGTCATCCTACACAATTATTATATAATCTACTACTTATCCATTCCGACGATAGGTTGGTTATTTCCCCCACCTTGGTTATCACCGAACTCCCGAACTCGAAGCTCCTCATTATCACACCACAAAGTACTAACTCCACCTTCAACCAATCAACATAATAACCAATAAATCAAACAAACTCATCTATGTTCTCTTTAGGCTAGGTTTGGCCATTTAATTCAAATTAGAGTTAGGATTCTTTTCTCAACACAAGCCTTTGGATACTTATCACTTAGGTTCTAGGTAACTTAGATAAATTGCTATTACTTGAAAATATGGAATAAAAATCATCCAATCACTTAGGGTAGGTTTCGGTCTTGTATTACAAAATAGGCTAGGGTTTTCAAAATAACACAATTTCTTCGATCAATGATCTTAGAGTATTAAAGAGTATGAATCAATCATTAGATTTCACAAATCAATAAAAACCTTTCACCCCTTTTATGTTAGGGTTTTGGCCTCTTTAGTATAAGTAGGATAGAAATTTCCAACACTTTTAAGCTCTTAGATTTAGCGTTAAAAGATACCAAGAAGTCTAAATTCGATCATATTGCAAAATGAAAACAAAACATCCTAGGTTCACAACCATCATAGGCTGGGCCATCATAGGATAAATAGGCTAGAAATCTTTAAACTTTCCAATCTCTTAGACTTAGCATCCAAATGTATTAAGGAGCTCAAGTCCATGATCATATTGGAAAATGAAAACAAAACATCCTAGGTTCACAACCATCATAGGTTCGACCATCATAGGATAAATAGGCTAGAAATCTTTAAACTTTTCAATCTCTTAGACTTGGCATCCAAGTGTATTAAGGAGCTCAAGTCCATGATCATATTGGAAAATGAAAACAAAACATCCTAGGTCCACAACCTACTAGGTTCGGCCATCATAGGATGAATAGGTTAGAAATTTCTAAACTTTTCAAGACTTTAGATTTAAGATCAAGAGGTCTAGAAGCTCAAATACATGATCATCTTTCAAAAAGTTGAAACAAAACCTCCTTGGCCACTAATACATAGTTTCGGCCATCCTTGGGGAAATAGGTTAGAGATGTTTGTTTGATACATGCTCTTAGAATATGAAAGTAGAGATTAATAGAAGTCCATAGAAATTGGTTTCAACTTAAACAGAGTTTTCTACCATTTTTTAGAGATTTTAGAAGTTAAAAAAGCTTTAAGAACATTTTAAGAAGACATAAAGTAAACTCATGAAATAAGTGTAAAACTTGAAATAGAAGAGTATGAGAGTGTTACCCTTGAAACTAGAAAGAAAAAGTATGAAGAACTTGAAGCTTGAAACTAAGTAAAAATGAAAACTTTAAGTGTTCGAAGTTTTGAAGTAAGAATGGAGAAGAAGAATAAAAATGGAAGAGATAAAATGAAGTGAGTATTTATAGAAGGAGAGGTGAGAGTGGCGTGAAAGAGAAGGAAGGAGCAAGTCTTGATGGCTAAGTTTTGGCTTATGCCTTGTTTGGTTGAAGAAGAGAGAGAAAAATGGGTTTTTAGCATATAATATGTTATAATTCAAAAAGTGTCATCATGTCACTTTTTAGGATGTGACTTAGGCCATCCCCCTAGTAAGTCACCTCACTCTCACATGTCACCTCATCACTTTTGTGCTCCCAACTCTGCTCCATTGCGTATCTGGTTCAAGTTTCCGGTCGTATTTCGCCCGGAATAAATATTATATTTTATTTCCGAACTCAAATTTTCGAAAATTTCCAATATCAAACAAAACATCACAAAAACACTAACCGTTTTGTTCACGGTTCAAAATTAGGTTTTCTACTTAGTAAACTTTTACTGGCAGTGAAAATGCAGACCGACTTTCGTCTGAATTTTCAACCTAAAATTTAACCGTGACTTCATACGATAAAACAACATAAGAAAATGATTTTATTTTATTTAAAGTCACACTCATGATTTTATAAAAAATAAACACGTATATACATGTATTTATTGCTACAGAAGGACACAAATCGGGGCGTTACAGTGGCAAACCAGGTCATTTTGCAAGGGATTGCCGACAGATAGCGATACAGCAGCAACCAGCTGCCGGCAGAGAAGCCTGTGGTTTTAGAGGAAGAGCTGGGAGAGGAGTTCCAGCAGCAGGACGATAGACGGCCATACCTCAGGCCACGGGGAGGGTGTTTACAGTGAGAGGATCTGAGTCCTCTCAATCTGCAGATCTTATTCAATGTATGTGTTTAATATCTGGCAGACTCTCGTCTGTGTTGTTTGACTCCGGCGCTACACATTCGTTTGTTTCACATGAGTGTGTGGATCATTTACATTTGCCCGTTTCCCAGTTACCATATACTTTGACGGTATCCACCCCTACCGGTGATCCTTTGATCACTATGTCTGTTTGCTTACAATGTCCTATAATTGTTGAAAATAGGACATTTCTTGCAGATCTCATCAGTTTGCCTATGCAGCAGATAGACGTTATCCTTGGCATGGATTGACTTTCGGTTAACCGTGTAGTGTTAGACTGTTCCCGAAAGACCTTATCTTTTCTTGAGCCTTCTAGCATAGTATCTGCCAATGAAGGAACAACTATAAGGAGTGACGAGTCTCAGCAGTATGTGATGCTTTTCTCTTTGGAAGCTAAGGAGACTCCGAGGATAGATTCTTTACCTATTGTGAGAGAGCTTCCTAAGGTTTTCCCTCTTGATGTTCCAGGTTTGCCACCAGAGGGGGAGGTGGAGTTTACTATAGATCTTATACCAGGGACTGGACCGATATCAGTAGCTCCTTATCTGATGTCACCTATGGAGTTGGCAAAGTTGAAGAAACAGCTGGATGATATGATGAAGAAAGAATTCATCACACCGAGTGTTTCGCCTTGGGGAGCACCGGTATTGTTTGTCAAGAAGAAGGATGGAAGTTCTAGGTTGTGCACGGATTACAGGCAGTTGAACGAGGTTACAATCAAGAACAAATATCCGTTGCTTAGGATAGATGATCTGGTGGATCAGTTGAAGGGAGCTTCGGTGTTTTCCAAGATAGATTTAAGATCATGATACCATCAGATTAGGGTGAAGAAGGATGATATACCTAAGACTGCTTTCAGGACGAGGTATGGACACTATGAGTACCTAGTTATGCCTTTTGGTTGTAGCGACCTAAAAAAAAGGCCAGTTTTTCCTCTTAGAGATAAAACATGGAGTCGCCACCAACTTTATTTAATTTCGGGAAAGTTGGAAAACCCTCCAAGAAGAAGCTTCGGGTTCGGGAGTCGATTATGTCTAGGGAAGGCACTGAGACTTAACCCCACGACACCCTAGAACATCCATAAATGGTTACCCAAAAATTAGTTGTGTAAATTATTAGTAACTTTGAAATATTTGTTTTACCCATTGTAATTCTCTTTATTAAAACTACATGAGGTTGAACACGGCACGTAAGTCCACAGAGCAACCTCTAAATCTGAAGGGTTGAACATGACACATGTCATAGGGCAACCAAAAAAAAAAAGGTTGTTTTAATCAAGTGATCATCCTCTATTTTTTTTATGTAAAATAAATAATTTTTATCTCTTGAAAATGGGACAGAAACGTAGAAATGAAACTTTTTACCAACTTATTCAGAGAAAAGAAGCACAGAGAAATAAGAGTGTCAAGAGAAATTTATTAATAATATCAACGAAAAGAACAAAGATTACCAAACGGGAGTAGAATAAGAATGACTATGTTTACTCCCAGTGGTAAGATTTTAAGATCGAAGTCTTTACATTCAATCTCCCTAGCTCCTTCAGCTCTTCCTTCTTAACCACTTCTAATAATAGGGAAGAGAAAAGGAAGCTCAGATTTCTGATCTCTCTTCCTCACAACAAAAATCTCTTTCTTTTCTCTTTTCTTTGTATATTTCCTCTCTATCTCCTCTCTGATCTTTCGTTTCCTCTCAAGAACAGTGTTCTCCCCCTCCAAAAAATGTCCTCCTCCTTTTTTTATCTTTCTCCTTTCCTTTTATAGACGGAGGAGAGGGCTTCTTGCTTCTTCCCCATTGGCTTCAAGGTCGGTTTGTACGAAACCCAAGGCTTGGGCCGTTCTGAGCAGCGGAAAGGAGGTGATTTGATGTGAGGGTTGCACGCTTGAAAAAAGGAGATGGGGGGTTTCGTCTGATGGGTGTGATGGCTTTTTAGGGTTAGGAGTAGGGCTGCTAGGTTAAGGTGGGAAAAGATGAGGAAAAAAAAGAAAAGACCAATGGGTAAAGGAGGTGCAAAAGGGGGGTTCTGAGCAGAAATAGCGTGTGTCCAGATGGGGCGGCATGAGTAGCAGAAAGGAGGTGATTTGACGTGAGGGTTGCACGCTTGAAAAGAGAAACAAATGAGGGGTTTTGAGAAGAAATAGCGTGTGTCAAGATGGGGCGGCGTGAGTAGCAAAAAGGAGGTGATTTATCCTGAAGGTTGCGTGTTTGAAAAGAGAAGGAGATGGGGGGTTTTTAGGGTTAGGAGTAGGGTTGCTAGGTTAAAACGAGGGAGGAGGTAAGGAGGAAGAAGGACCAATGGGTGGAGGAGGAAAATAGGACTTGCCTGATATGTAAAGTGGGTAGGAGGTATAACTCAGTTCCCTTTCCTCTTTGTTGATTGTTTTTTTTCCTTGTTTTCTTCGCCCTTTCTTCCTTATCTTCTCCTTCTTCTTTCTTTATTCTTTAGCCTTCAGCCTGAAAATAAAAATCCAGTGGATGGAATCTCTTCGTCCCAACAGAAACTTAGATATACAAAAGTAGATATATACTGGACGGACCTCCTCGTCCAACAAGAAAATATAATTGCAGTGGACGGAAACTCCTCATCCAACAGAAATTAAAATAATTGAAGTGGACGAAACCCCCTCGTCCAAAAGAAATAAAAGGGACAGGACTGGACGGGTCCACCCCGTCCACCAGCAAGTGTAGTGACTGGACGGGACCACCCCGTCCCTTCGCAAGTGCAGTGGACTGGACGGGGCCAACAGCAAGTGCGAGACAATGGACGGGACCACCCCGTCCATCAGCGAGTGCAAAGCAATGGACGGGACCACCCCGTCCATCAGCGAGTGCAAAGCAATGGACGGGACCACCCCGTCCATCAGCATGCGCAAAGCAATGGACGGGACCACCCCGTCCAACAGCAAGTATAAGGCAATGGACAGGACCACCCCATCCACCAGCAAGTGCAAAGCAATGGGCGGGACCACCCCGTCCACCAGCAAGTGCAAAGCAATGGACGGGAACACCCCGTCCCCCAGCAAGTGCAAAGCAATGGACGGGATCACCCCGTCCACCAGCAAGCGCAAAGCAACGGACGGGAACACCCCGTCCACCAGCAAGCGCAAAGCAATGGACGGGACCACCCCGTCCATCTGCAAGCGCAAAGCAATGGATGGGACCATCCCATACATCCACGAGTGCACAACAATGGAAGCGACCACCCCGTCCTTCAGCAAGTGTAATCACTGGACGGGACCACCCCGTCCAGTAGCAAATGCAGAGCAATGGACGGGACCACCCCGTCAATCAGCAAGTGCAAAGCAAGGGACTGGACAGGACCACCCCGTCCACAGCAAGTGTAAATGTAATGGACGGGACGTCCTCGTCCAACAGCAAATCCCATGTGATAGACGGGACTTCCCCGTCCATAGCAAGTGTAAATGTGATGGACGGGACTTCCCCGTCCAACAGCAAGTCCCAGGTGATGGACGGGACTTCCCCGTCCACAGCAAGTGTGAATGTGATGGATGAGACTTCCCCGTCCAACAGTAAGTCCCACGTGATGGACGGGACTTCCCCGTCCACAGCAAGTGTGAATGTGATGGACGGGACTTCCCCGTCCAACAGCAAGTCTCACGTGATGGACGGGACTTCCCCGTCCACAACAAGTGTGAATGTGATGGGTGGGACTTCCCCGTCCAACAGCAAGTCCCACGTGATGGACGGGAAAGTGCAAATGTGATGGACGGGACTTCCCCGTCCAACAGCAAGTCCCACGTGATGGACTGGGCTAACAGCAAATTAGCTATGAGTCCCCTACTTTCTTCATTTTTCTTTTTATTATTATTATTCTCCTTGCAGTGTCATGTTATAAAAAAGAATAAAAGACGAACAAAAATGGGTGTTCACAGTTGCCCCTCTTTACTTGTTGCGTACTAGAAGACATGATTAGTCGCGACTTCTCTTGTATTTTAGTAATGAACAAGTAAAGAAAATGAACACATATTTTGTCCGAAAAACATGAGGATCTCAGAAGAAAACCTTACAGTTTGGAAATGGAATTGCAGTGGACGGAAACTCCTCGTCCAACAGAAGAGTAAATATGCAATGGAACCTCCTCGTCCAACAAAAAATTAAATGCAATGGACGGAACCTCCTCACCCAACAGAAAAGTAAATATACAATGGACGAAACCTCTTCGTCCAACAGAAAATTAAATGCAATGGACGGAACCTCCTCGTCCAATAGAAAATTAAATGCAATGGACGGAACCTCCTCGCCCAACAGAAAAGTAAATATACAATGGATGGAACCTCCTCGTCCAACAGAAAATTAAATGCAATGGACGGAACCTCCTCGTCCAACAGAAAAGTAAATATGCAATGGATGGAACCTCTTCGTCCATCAGAAAATTAAATGCAATGGACGGAACCTCCTCATCCAAAAGAAAATTAAATGCAATGGACGGAACCTTCTCGTCCAACAGAAAAGATAATTATGCAACGGACGGAACCTCCTCGTCCAACAGAAAAGTAAAGATGCAATGGACGGAACCTCTTCGTCCAACAGAAAATTAATTGCAATGGACGGGACCTCCTCGTCCAACATAAAAGTAAAGATGTAATGGATGGAACCTCATTGTCCAACAGAAAAGTAAATGCAATGGACGGAACCTCCTCGTCCAACAGAAAATTAAATGCAATGGACGGAACCTCCTTGTCCAATAGAAAAGATAATTATGCAATGAGCCTTAGAGCTCGAAAATAAACTTGTAATGAGCCTTAGAGCTCGAGAATAAAGGTGCGGTAAGCCTCAGAGCTCTAAAATAAATAATTAGTGATCTGAAACAAATGAGAATCCCTTCCTTTTGAGGACAAAGGAACCAATTGCTCCCTGGAAAAACTTCGACCAACCAAACCCTTGTTCACCGGCCACTCTGGGACAATTCATCACTCATTCTTTTAACAACATTGGTCACCCACGAATCTGATGAACTCCGGATGTCATGTAAGCTTGTTTGCATCATTCTTTCGTCGTCCAGTGCATGCTACCCCTTCCACTGAATCTGAAGTATTTAGCCCTCTTGGTTTAAACCATTCATTGGTGATACCATTAGAGTTATCAAATCATACCATTAAACTTATATTTACTTTTATTGAGACATGAGAGTGAACACGATAGGGGAGTGTGGGAGAAAACCTCTTGCCTTAATATGAGAATTTAGGTTGTTAAGTGACAATAACAGTGAGAACAAAGTTACAAAAGGGGTCATGAAGATTAAAAGAACAAAGATAAGCAAAGAAAATTACGAAAATCAAATAAAATTTGCCCCAGTGTTGGTCCCTTGATTTTCATTTAATTGATTCCCCTCAGCCTTTTGATGACACAGATCTTGGCTCCTGTTTCTGATTCTTCAAACACACCTTCTTCGATCATTCCTTAATAATTTTGCCCCAGGATACTCAGCCAGATAAAATTGCCCCAGTATGGTGGGTGCTTGTAGAAGTGTTGGACCCTATCCTTCTCCTAGGTTGCCCTTGCAGGTTTTCAGCCTAAGGTTTCTTTGCCCTAACTTTTGCCTAGGTTGCCCTCTCGGGTTTTCGACCTAGCGGGCCTTTACTTTTCTATTGTTCTTTTGCCCTAACTTTTGCCTAGGCTGCCCTTTCGGGTTTTCAACCTAGCGGGCCTTTGTTTTCCTTTTGTTTTCATTGTTCTTTTGCCCTAACTTTTGCCTAGGCTGCCTTTTCGGGTTTTCAACCTAGCGGGCCTTCAAGCGTAGAACTTTTTCACAGTATCAGAGTTTAATGGCCTTGGTAGCTCTTCCCCATCCATGTTTTGCAGAATCAAAGCTCCTCCCGAGAACGTTTGTTTGACAATATAAGACCTTCATAATTTGGTGCCCATTTTCCTCGGGGATCCTCTTGACTAGGGAGGACTTTCCTTAATACCAGGTCTCCCGCACGAAATTCTCTAGGATGAACCTTTCTATTGAAAACTCTTGCCATTCTGTTTTGATACAATTGCTCGTAACAGATAGCTGCCAGCCTTTTCTCTTCTATCATGTTCATCTGCTCATATCGAGTTTTCACCCAATCAGATTCTTCTAAGTCTGCTTCCATCAAGACTCTTAGCGAAGGGAGTTCTACTTCGATAGGTGAGACAGCCTCCATCCCGTACACCAGAGAGAAAGGGGTTGCCCCAGTGCTTGATCGTATGTTAGTCCGATAAGCATGTAGAGCATATGGCAGCATTTCGTGCCAGTCCTTATAGTTTACAACCATCTTGGCCACGATCTTCTTGACATTTTTGTTTGTTGCTTCAACTGCACCATTCATTTGAGGCCTATAAGGAGCCGAATTGTAGTGTTTGATTTTGAGACCTTCGCAAAACTTTTGAATCTCGGTACCATTAAGATTGGCAGCATTATCTATGATTATCCTCTCTGGGATCTCGTATCTATAGACAATGTCCTTTTTGAGGAATTTGAGAAACACCCTTTGAGTTATGCTGGCATATGAAGCAACTTCTACCCATTTAGTGAAATAGTCTATCGCCACCAAAATGAAACGATGACCATTGGAAGCCTTGGGATTAATGGGACCGATGACATCTATTCCCCACATCGAAAAAGGCCATGGGGATGCTAAACTGTGCAGTGGAAACGCAGGTGCATTAACCCGGTCTGCATGCATCTGGCATTTTTGGCATTTACGAACGTGCTCCATGCAATCTGACTCCATAGTAGACCAATAATAGCCACTTCTCAAGATCTTCCTAGCCATTATGTGACCATTGGCATGAGTCCCACAGATTCCTTCATGAACTTCAATCATGATCCATTTAGCTTTGCGAGCATCCACACATCTGAGTAGGGTACCATCATACCCTCTTTTGTACAAGACTTCCTTGTTTAAGAAAAAAGCCATAGCCAATCTTCGGATGGTCTTTTTATTTACTTCGCTCGCCTCTACCGGGTATTCCTTGGTCTGAATATATCGCTTGATATCATGATACCAAGGCTTACCATCAGGTTCTCCTTCCACATGAGCACAGTACGCCGGTTCATCTTGCACTCTAATTTGGATGGGTTGGACATTGACATGGATATCCAGCTTGGTTATGGAAGCTAGTGTGGCTAAAGCATCAGCAAATTGATTCTTGTATCGACTTAAAAGCGAGAAAGTAATCTCGTCGAACTTTGCAATCAACTGAGTCAAGTATTTCTGATACGAAATCAACTTGGAGTCCTTGGTCTGCCATTCACCATTGACTTGGTAAATGATTAAAGCTGAATCCCCGAAGACTTTCAACTGCTTTATACCCAGTTCAAGTGCCATTTTCAATCCACCAGCACACGCCTCGTATTCTGCAATATTATTTGTACATTCAAATTTCAGTTTTACGGTCATCGGGTATTGCTTACCATTGGTGAGATAACCACTGCTCCTATACCACTGCCATGCATATTGACTGCTCCATCAAAATACATTTTCCATACATCTTCCTGTTCTTCGTCTTCCTCAAGGGACATTACCTCTCCATCTGGAAACTCAGAATTGACAGGCCATCCATCCTCAAGAGGATTCTCTGCTAAATGGTCAGCAATCACACTTCCTTTGATGGACTTCTGAGTCACATATTTGATGTCAAATTCTGACAATATTACTTGCCACTTCGAAACCCTTAAGGAGATATAAGGACTCTCGAAGATATACTTCAAAGGATCCATTCGAGAAATTAGCCAAGTGGTGTGATATAACATGTACTGTCTGAGTTTCCTGGAAGTCCATGCTAGTGCATAACAAGTATTCTCGATTACCATGTAACGAGCCTCACAGGCGTTAAACTTCTTACTCAGATAGTAAATTGCTTGTTCCTTCCTGCCAGATTCATCATGTTGTCCCAGCATTGCCCCCATTGAGGTTGGCAGTGTGGTGAGATAGAGTAATAATGGACGACCTTGGGTAGGTGGTACCAACACTAGGGGATTTAGTAGATATGCCTTTATTTTATCGAAGGCTTCTTGACAGTCATCATCCCATCTTCCTGGATTAATCTTCCTGAGGAGTTTGAAGATTGGCTCGCATGTGCTAGTCAGATTTGCAATGAAGCGCGCGATATAGTTCAATCTTCCAAGAAAACCCCTTACTTCTCGCTCGTTCTTAGGTGCTGGCATGTCATGTATTGCTTCCACCTTGTTAGGGTCCACCTTTATTCCTTCTCTACTGACAACAAAGCCAAGTAAATTCCCTGCGGATGCACCGAAAGTACATTTTGCAGGGTTGAGGCGTAGCTTGTACTTCCTTAGCCGCTCGAACAACTTTCTCAAAACTGTCGCATGACTTTCTCCTTCTTTGGACTTGGCCACTATATCATCCACGTATACCTCTACCTCCTTATGCATCATATCATGGAACAATGCCACCATAGCACGTTGGTAAGTGGCCCCAGCGTTCTTTAATCCAAAAGGCATCACTTTGTAACAAAAAGTTCCCCAAGGAGTGATAAAAGTTGTCTTTTCTTTATCTTCATTGTCCATGAGGATCTGATTGTACCCAGAATACCCGTCCATGAAAGAAAACCTGCGACTTCTGGCTGTACTGTCTACAAGGACATCAATATGAGGTAGGGGGAAATCGTCCTTTGGACTGGCTTTATTCAGGTCTCGGTAGTCCACGCACATTCTGACCCTTCCATCCTTCTTTGGTACCGGAACAATATTAGCTACCCATTCCGGGTGTCTAGCTACTTCCAGAAAGCCAGCCTCCAACTGCTTGGTCACTTCTTCCTTGATCTTCAGCGACATCTCAGGATGCATTCTCCTTAATTTTTGATTCTTTGGAGCCGCATCTGGGTATAAGGGAATTTTATGCGTTGCTATCTCAGGATCTAAACCTGGCATATCTCTGTAGGACCATGCAAAAACATCCAGATATTCTTTGAATAGTGCAACCATTTCTTCTCGCTCTGGGTTATCCACTATTTTTAACTCCTTCTTATCTTCCTCGGTTCCCATATTGATCACTTTTACAACCTCATCATTCGAGTTAATCCCTTCCTCTGACCGTTTCGCCACTTTTATGAATTCTTCAATGTCTTCTTCCTCCTCATCGGATTCAAGATTGTATTCTTCAGCGGACGCGAGGGAATCAATAAATGAACTTTCAAAGTTCCTCTCTTGAGGTAAATGTTTAGTGGAAGAAGCATCCCTGGAAGAGAAAGTCAGGAATATGAGAAGTATAGGCAAGGGTTTTATTTATGACAGAAAAGCTTAAACAAAATAAATAAATGAAAGAGAGAAAAGAAACGATGGAATCAAAAGGAAAACATCAGACAAAGTGTTACGTTTTTATTCATGTCTCAAAGAAAGTAAACATCAGTTCATAATTAGTACAATAAGATAATTACTTCATGGAAATAACATCAACAAACGGTTCAGATCGCCAATTGTTGAGAACTTCATCTACTTCAGAGTTTAAGTTTCTTCCTTCCTCAGGCATACGGGCAACCATCCTGGTCCGAGATCTGGTATCGTAAACTCGGGTTTGATTAGTGTCACCTTTCCTAGGTCGCGCAATAGTTCCTGAATCCTCAGAAGGATGTGACTCTGTAAAGCATCCTAGAATCTCATTATTAAACCCAAAATTTTTGTGTATGTGTATGTATGCATGTGAAAGTTAACATCCTTTGTTTGATCGCGAAAGTACTCTTAGGAAGACTGTCGTATACACCAAGCAAGAAAACTCATCCTGCAATCAAATCTAGTGGTATGGTTCCCTCTAGGTTGAATGCAGTTGGTGTCAAGTCCAAGGGAGAATCCACTCCTCAATAGACCAAACCCGTACTAGCAACGTCCTCATTTTTTACACAGAAAACACATCATTTTTAGGGTAAAAGTACAGTTGATGATGTATCTAAGGGAGAATACACTCCTCGATAGATATCATCTAAAAAAACGTTTGACGGTCATGGATGAAAACTTCCTTTTCATTATAAATATTCGGATACAAATCGCGAGTCTTTGAACAAAATAAAAGCAGTACATTGATGGTCTCCATCTTTCTCTGAGGTCTACAAAGTTCTATGTTAAGAGCCTCATGTTATTTTTCCTGAACCCTCCGGTATGTTTCTCAAAATGATCGAACAATTCGGTCACCTTCGGTGGTAGCTGAAGGAAATGGTTCATACGAACGTGGACGGATGCCTCTTCAAATTGCTCTACCAGCTGGGAAGTGTGATATTGGAGCTTATCCATCACGTCCTCGTATTTTCTCTTCCATGCTTCCTTTTCATTCATTACATCTTTCACCACCAATTTCCATCCCTTTACCTATTCTGCGTGACGTTGAGCTTCAATCCTTTCAGAGTTTTTTATCTTGTTTCTGAGCCAACTTTCTCTCATGCTTCTGCCAGTAACTCACGATATTTGGCTGCTTCGTTCCATCCTTGATCAGAGTACACTTCTGTTTGGGCTAAGGATTCCTGCAGGGATTCAACCCTCTCTTCTAGTATACGTATCGTTTCAACGTGATCCCATACACTTGTCTCAAGCTCTTTTTTCTTCTTTTGAAGTTTGACAAGCATCTTCTCTTGACATCCTATTTTTGCCAGCAGCTCTGGAATTTCTGCTTCTTTGTCTTTTCTTGCCTTTTTTGCACGACTCGGGGCTTCGTGGGCATCGGCGCATTCATCCTTCAAATGCTCAATTTGTAAACTTAGCTTCTGTACTTGTCTTTGGAGCGTGATAATAGTTACTTCGGCAGCTTGATATTTCTTATCAAAAACCCTCATCTGAGCTTTTAAAACTTCGATTTCTTTCAACATTTGATCTTTGGTCAGATAATTATTTTCCTTATGGAGAGGGGATGCAGGTCTTGAAAGGAAACATCTTCTTACTTCTCTCCATACTTCATATCCTTTTGTGTGAGCTATGACTCGCCTTCCTAATTCCTCCGGTCCTTTTATATGAATATCATTCCATGCTGACCTTACTGCTATCGTTTGACTCTTCATGCCCTCACCTTCTTGGTATAGGAAGAACATCCCATCGAGCAGCTCTTTGGGGGGTTCATCCTGTGTCCACTTGAGTTGACGCATTACCAAAGCAGGTGAGTATGATACACAACCTCTGGGACCCATCAATGGAACATTTGACTAACTTCCACAGCTGAACACCACTGAATCTCCATTATACCATGGACACATCCAACTAAATGACCGCAGGTCGATCTGATCAAACTCTTGCTTCCACTCATATAACTTACGTGACTTTAGTTGCATGCGAGTGAATCCTTTCAGCGGGTCGCCTGTTCTATCAATTTTATCACGAGCGTACAAGTGAGTCATGATCCAGACATACAATATTGACGCACAACATCGCAGTTTCCCTTGTTGATTCTGATGACAAACCTGTAGGGAGAGGAAGGTTTCAGCTAAGATAGCAGGGACCGGGTTTACACCATATTCTTCGACCCTATAGAAAACGTCCATGGTTGACTGATCAATCATATCTGGTACAAAAGGAAAGAGCACCAACCCATTCATCATGAGGGCTAGTACTTTGTTGAAAGTAACCCATCGTCGTTGCTGGCCCAGCTTGTTGAAATACACTTCCAAAAATCGCCTCTTCATCCCTTTGGCGGTTCCCTTTTCTGTTTTCTCTATCTGTTCCGGTTGAAGCTCCAGTAGACTTGCTATCTTCCGCTCTGTTACATGTTGGCCATAATACATGTAGAAGTGAGTCTTCTTTTGAATGGGCAGTCTTAGCATATAAGCATACTCTTCCATGGTTGGAGTGATGTCCAAGTTAGGCAATTCAAAACACCTCAAAGTTGAGTTCCAATATTGGGCCAATGCACTCAGAGCGGGAGCTTCCACTGGAACACGCAACAGGTCTAATATTCTACCATACTTGCTGGCAAAGTCTGAGCGTGCTTTTTCTGGCATTTGCTGGCTGAGTTCACACAATCTCTTCACGTCATTGAGCATCACATCGATCTTGATATTTTTCTTGGGACAACTCGCGTTGCTAGTACTCTTCTCTGAACCAAGCTTTTCCATTTTCTTGCTATAAGGTGAATACCAAAATCTTCTAACAAAGAGAGACACAAAAAAATGAGTATAGTGAAGCAAATATATCTTGCATGATTCATGTTGTAGGGGACCCAATGGGGTTGAAAACCCTGATGGGTATGCATCACCTTCATTATGACATAGCGCCTATTAGATATGCAATAATATTCAAACATGTCATTCAGGTTTGAGGCAGCAATGGTGCCCCTAGTTTCGTGAATATTCACGATGAGCATGCATGCCAATTTATGCTTATGATGATAGAGGAGGGAAAGAAAGTACGCCCCTTTTTACCCTAAGCCAGGTAAAACCTAAGGATGGACACGCCTTAAGGTTAGGACTCTAAACAGGTTGGCCACTAGGTCTGCTATATTAGTGAGAGTTGGGACGGGTCTAGACCTCTAAAAGTCACGGTCCCCAGATTGCCCTCATAAGAGTATGATTCATGAATCTAGTCACAAGTAGGGATAAACCCTCTCAATATGACTATTCCACGATCGCATGTACAATCTGAGTGGTGAACTGACCAGTATTAGGGAGGTACAAGACCTCTTCAATAACAACGTCAGAGCACCGCCTAATCCTTGGGTTTTTGAGCAAGCTCGGGTATAGAGCTAAGTGTGTGTGCAATATGTGATAGTGGTGTGTGTGAAAGGGGGCATACAAACCTGTAACACTTAAAAGTAAAAATAAAAGGAGAAGACAAGAAAAACCTGCAAAACACAAACATAGATATATATATATATATATATATATATAAATGGTTATAAGTCCTCTATCCTATTGTTAAAACATGGGAAAAGAAAAGAAAGGAGGAGCAAACAAAAACATTGTTAGTGAAACATATATAATAATAACGTAAGTTAAAACGCCTGCACCACTAACTCTTCTTATTTAAATAAGAGGAAAAACCCAACCAAAAGGACAATCCAAACAAACAGCACTGCAAATAAAAACATGTTTTGTCATTTAGCTATTGCCAGGAGAAAAAAACGGTAAGATAGAGCCATAAAAGGTAAAACAAATAAGCTACAAGTTACTAAAAATTTGCAAAACCAATTTTTATGGGATTTACTCTCTTAAAAGAAATCCCCAGTGGAGTCGCCATCTGTAGCGACCTAAAAAAAAAGGCCAGTTTTTCCTCTTAGAGAGAAAACATGGAGTCGCCACCAACTTTATTTAATTTCGGGAAAGTTGGAAAACCCTCCAAGAAGAAGCTTCGGGTTCGGGAGTCGATTATGTCTAAGGAAGGCACGGAGACTTAACCCCACGACACCCTAGAACATCCATATATGGTTACCCAAAAATTAGTTGTGTAAATGATTAGTAACTTTGAAATATTTGTTTTACCCGTTGTGAGTCTCTTTATTAAAACTACATGAGGTTGAACATGACACGTAAGTCCACAGAGCAACCTCTAAATCTGAAGGGTTGAACATGACACTTGTCATAGGGCAACCCAAAAAAAAAGGTTGTTTTAATCAAGTGATCATCCTCTATTTTTTTATGTAAAATAAATAATTTTTATCTCTTGAAAATGGGACAGAAACGTAGAAATGAAACTTTTTACTAACTTATTCAGAGAACAGAAGCACAAAGAAATAAGAGTGACAAGAGAAATTTATTAATAATATCAACGAAAAGAACAAAGATTACCAAACGGGAGTAGAATAAGAATGACTTTGTTTACTCCCAGTGGTAATATTTTAAGATCGAAGTCTTTACATTCAATCTCCCTGGCTCCTTCAGCTTTTCCTTCTTAACCACTTCTAATAATAGGGAAGAGAAAAGGAATCTCAGATTTCTGATCTCTCTTCCTCACAACAAAATCTCTCTTTCTTTTCTCTTTTCTTTGTATCTTTCCTCTCTATCTCCTATCCGATCTTTTGTTTCCTCTCAAGAACAGTGTTCTCCCCCTCCAAAAAATGTCCTCCTCCTTTTTTTCTCTTTCTCCTTTCCTTTTATAGACGGAGGAGAGGGCTTCTTGCTTCTTCCCCATTGGCTTCAAGGTCGGTTTGTACGAAACCCAAGGCTTAGGCCGTTCTGAGCAGCGGAAAGGAGGTGATTTGATGTGAGGGTTGCACGCTTGAAAAAAGGAGATGGGGGTTTCGTCTGATGGGTGTGATGGCTTTTTAGGGTTAGGAGTAGGGCTGCTAGGTTAAGGTGAGAAAAGATGAGGAAAAAAAGAAAAGACCAATGGGTAAAGGAGGTGCAAAAGGGGGGTTCTGAGCAGAAATAGCCTGTGTCCAGATGGGGTGGCATGAGTAGCAGAAAGGAGGTGATTTGACGTGAGGGTTGCATGCTTGAAAAGAGAAAGAGATGAAGGGTTTTGAGCAGAAATAGCGTGTGTCAAGATGGGGCGGCGTGAGTAACAGAAAGGAGGTGATTTATCCTGAAGGTTGCATGTTTGAAAAGAGAAGGAGATGTGGGGTTTTTAGGGTTAAGAGTAGGGTTGCTAGGTTAAAACGAGGGAGGAGGTAAGGAGGAAGAAGGACCAATGGGTGGAGGAGGAAAAGAGGTCTTGCCTGATATGTAAAGTGGGTAGGAGGTATAACTCAGTTCCCTTTCCTCTTTGTTGATTGTTTTTTTTTTCCCTTGTTTTCTTCGTCCTTTCTACCTTATCTTCTCCTTCTTCTTTCTTTATTCTTTAGCCTTCAGCTTGAAAATAAAAATGCAGTGGACGGAATCTCTTCGTCCCAACAGAAACTTAGATATACAAAAGTATATATATACTGGACGGACCTCCTCGTCCAACAAGAAAATATAATTGCAGTGGACGGAACCTCCTTGTCCAACAGAAATTAAAATAATTGAAGTGGACGGAACCCCCTCGTCCAACAGAAATAAAAGGGACAGGACTGGACGGGTCCACCCCGTCCACCAGCAAGTGTAGTGACTGGACGGGACCACCCTGTCCCTTGGCAAGTGCAGTGGACTGGACGGGGCCAACAGCAAGTGCAAGGCAATGGACGGGACCACCCCGTCCATCAGCAAGTGCAACGCAATGGATGGGACCATCCTGTCCATCAGCGAGTGCAAAGCAATGGACGGGACCACCCTGTCCATCAGCATGCACAAAGCAATGGACGGGACCACCCCGTCCAGCAGCAAGTATAAGGCAATGGACGGGACTACCCCATCCACCAGCAAGTGCAAAGCAATGGACGGGACCACCCCGTCCATCAGCAAGCGCAAAGCAATGGACGGGACCATCCCGTCCATCCACGAGTGCACAGCAATGGACGGGACCACCCCATCCATCAGCAAGTGTAATGACTGGACGGGACCACCCCGTCCATCAGCATGTGCAGAGCAATGGACGGGACCACCCCGTCCATCAGCAAGTGCAAAACAATGGACTGGACGGGACCACCCCGTCCACAGCAAGTGTAAATGTAATGGACGGGACTTCCCCGTCCAACAGCAAATCCCATGTGATAGACGGGACTTCCCCGTCCACAACAAGTGTAAATGTGATGGACGGGACTTCCCCGTCCAACAGCTGGTCCCATGTGATGGACGGGACTTCCCCGTTCACAGCAAGTGTGAATGTGATGGACAAGACTTCCCCGTCCAACAGCAAGTCCCACGTGATGGACGAGACTTCCCCGTCCACAACAAGTGTGAACGTGATGGACGGGACTTCCCCGTCCAACAGCAAGTCCCAGGTGATGGATGGGACTTCCCCGTCCACAGCAAGTGTGAATGTGATGGACGGGACTTCCCCGTCCAATAGCAAGTCCCACGTGATGGACGGGACTTTCCAGTCCATAGCAAGTGCAAATGTGATGGACGGGACTTCCCCGTCCAACAACAAGTGTGAATGTGATGGACGGGACTTCCCCATCCAACAGCAAGTCCCACGTGATGGACGGGACTTTCCCATCCACAGCAAGTGCAAATGTGATGGACGGGACTTCCCCGTCCAACAACAAGTGTGAATGTGATGGACGGGACCTCCCCGTCCAACAGCAAGTCCCACGTGATGGACGAGACTTTCCCGTCCACAGCAAGTGCAAATGTGATGGGCGGGACTTCCCCGTCCAACAGCAAGTCCCATGTGATGGACTGGGCTAACAGCAAATTAGCTATGAGTCCCCTACTTTCTTCATTTTTCTTTTTATTATTATTAGTCTCCTTGCAGTGTCATGTTATAAAAAAGAATAAAAGACGGACAAAAATGGGTGTTCACATTGGTGTAACTAATGCTCCAGCGGTGTTCATGGATTACATGAACAGGATATTTAGACTGTTCCTCGACAAGTTTGTCGTGGTGTTTATAGATGATATTCTCATCTATTCCCGTAGTCAGGAAGAACGCGAGGAACATCTGAGAGTGGTGTTACAGGTGTTGAGAGATAGGCAGTTGTATACTAAGCTATCCAAGTTTGAGTTTTGGTTAGAGGAAGTGCAGTTTCTAGGTCATATAATCAATAAAGATGGGATAGTTGTGGATCCAGTCAAGGTAGAGGTTGTGATTAAGTGGGAGAGGCCTAAGCCAGTGAGTGAGGTGAGGAGTTTCCTGGGATTATCCTGGTATTATAGGAGGTTCATCGAGGGTTTCTCGAAGATTGCGTTGCCTATGACGTAGTTAACGAGGAAAGGTACGACGTTTGTTTGGACAGAGAAGTGTGAAGAGAGCTTTCAGAAGCTAAATGAGAAGTTGACTACTTCTCCAGTGCTGACATTGTCAGATCCTCTAGGACAGTTTGATGTGTACTGTGACACGTCATATCAAGGGTTGGGTTGGTTTTTGATGCAAGAGGGAAGAGTTGCGGCTTATGCTTCCCGACAGTTGAGGGTTCATGAAAGAAATTACCCAACCCATGATCTGGAGTTAGCAGCCATAGTGGTCGCTTTGATCGAAGATATGGCGACACTATCTCTATGGAGCCAAGTTTAATGTGTTCGGCGATCATAAGAGTCTTAAGTATTTGTATGATCAGAAAGAGCTGAACATGAGGCAACGTAGATGGATGGAATTCATTAAGGATTATGAGTTTGATCTTCAATACCATCCAGGAAAAACAAATGTTGTGGCGGATGCACTAAGTCAAATCTTTGCACGTATCCGCGATGATGGTGAAAGAGATGGAGTTTCTTGAACGGTTTAGAGATTTGAACCTAGGTATGAATTTGTCTGAGGATAGACTATGCATAGGTATGATCACCATTAGTAGTGAGTTTTGGAGAGATCTTAAGGTTAAGCAGGGTCAGGATGGATATTTGATAGATATGATTCGAGGTATAGATGAAGGAAAGATGTCCGAGTTTAGGAGAGGATCAGATGTGGTGTTAAGGTTTAGAGATCGGATATGTGTGCCAGAGGACTTTGAGATTAGGAAGATGATCTTAGAGGAGGCACATAAAAGTAAGCTGAGTTTCCACCCAGGAGCCACCAAGATGTATCACGACTTGAAGAAGATGTTTTGGTGGCCAAAGATGAAGAAAGAAGTGGCGGAGTATGTTCTATCATGTTTGGTATGTCAGAAAGCTAAGATAGAGCATCAAAAGCCTGCAAGGTTGTTGCAGTCCTCGGATATCTGACACGCTGTCGCGCACGCGTCAAAAAGCGAGCGGTTGGAAAAATATGTAGTTAGGGAGTGACACTCGAGTATCGTCTCACAAGGACTCTTGGGTTGTTATTCCCAGAAAAGTCAGTTTTGGGGGGTTTTGGATTCGAAATTCAATTAAGAAAACAGTTAAGAAAACAATGCAAATAGGTGATTGTCAATAATTGAAACGACTAATCTACTGCTCTCGGTTTCCCACTATCATTGATTCATATACATTCCAAGCCCTAAGCGGATTCTAATCCCTTTTCGATTGTAGCGACAATTAACAAGCGAAACCGACACTACGAGACGTATGTTCCTAATTCCCGAATTAAGCAAACGGGGTGAAGCGCTCGTGAATTAAGCAAACACGATTGAACACACGCGAATTAAGCAAACACGATTAAGTATAGAAACACATCATCATCGAAATAAATCAATACCTATTCTATATAATCCTGAATTAAGAAAACAGAACATATAGCATAACTATTGAAAGAGAAAAGCAATAAGATTGGGAATTACATAACCTCAAGTGGCAATGGAAACCAGTCACAGTAGATCAATCCAAGGGAGTTAGTTCTCCATTACAAATATGACAAAAACCTGATTCGCAGCCGTCTAATCTAAAAAGGAAAAGAAGATGAAAAACTATCCCTGTTCTGACCTAAAACAAGTAATTTATAACTTTCAGGCTCTGCGCGCGCTCGCGAGGCGAATCTTATGAGTGGCGAGAGTTCAAAATTGAGTTCTCGTGAGGCGAGACAGTTATTCGTGGGGCGAGACTTCAAATTCCAATCTGTCACAACCGTGACCTCCATCACGGCTAGGCTGTGATGGTCTCTGTCCTTCAGGGTTTGGATTTATCGCGAGGCAAGGCGGTGATTCGCGAGGCGAGACAGAGAGGATGGTATTTCTGGCACAGTAAGGCTTCCGGCTCGCGAGGCGAGTAGCCTCTCACGGGGCGAATAATTCCAGAATTGCTTCCCTTTATTAACCTGAAAACAAGAATTAGCAGTAAGTGCTTTATTCGACTCAAAATCAACTAAATTAAACTAAAAATACTTAAGAGACTCAAAATGTTGCTTGAGGACAATTACATCCAAATTTGGGCAAAAACGAGATTAAACTCGAATAAAACCTTTGGTCTTACTAGTTAAAAACTAGTCGAGCCAGAGGCTGATCAAAATACCCAAACTTAAACTTTGCTTGTCCCCAAGCAAACTAAAACTCAAAAAGGACTCAAACTTGGCAAGCTTAAAGGACTCAATCAATTTCGCACAGATTTCATGCAATTCTAGCAAAACAATTTCCCTTCAATGTTTCCCCCCTTTGCAACAGTATAATCCCCACATTCATTTACTTTAAACAATTGAGAATTCCATCATTCATGCAATCATTAATCTAAGTTGAGGATCCAAGTTACACACAAAAGGGAGATCACCAATTTCAAACAATTGCCTTCCTCACAAGGGCATGTAATATTTCACTCAATTTGTCTAGGCAATCGACTTTTCACTCAAGTTCACATTTTAAGAGCACTTCCCATGAATTTGATTTTCATCTCAAACAGGGTTCCCACGAAAACATGCATGCAACATCAAAAGGTCTTTTAAAGGTTGTAATGGGGCCTGGCTAAAGGTGGGATATTCGAAGGTATTAGGCTTAAGTCCCTAGGAACTAAGAGAGCATGAGCATTTCGACACATTGAACTTCCTTTCAAATTCCTTTTTCCATTTTTTCTTTATGCTTTTGGGTGACTACAGCCTTTTTCTTCTAACACCCTTTTTGACATTTTTGCACTTTTCTCTTCTTCTTTTTTTTTCTTTCTCCTTGCCCTTGGCTCCAACCCTTTTTTTTTTCTCAATCCAAAACAGCACATCATATCCTCGTAGCCACCCCAAACTTGGCTTCTTTCAAACCTTGTCTTGCTAAGGATCCATGCTCTCCTAATCCTAAGATTGGGTTAACATGGTTTTTCAAATTTTTGGCTTATAACATAAGGTCATCAAGAAACAATAGGCTTATTAGGCTCAATGTGGCTAACTAGGGGACATGCATTAGGGACTGGTTCAATTTAGGTCAAGTAGTTAATTCAAAGAAAAATTGCCTAAATCATTTGATGCAAGCACATAAACATGCAAACCATGAAGAGACTCAAGCAAATTCGAGAAAGTGCAACTTAAAAGTGATTCACACAATTAAAAACATGTTGGAGGCTTAAATCCTCACCTGGACATTTTTCGCAATTTATTTGACCGAGATTCTATCCCTAGTGTGTGCACCCCTTCACCCCAAACTTATCATAAAGAATGCAATCACAATGAAATATCTCAAAGTTTAATTTTCAATTTTTCAAATGGGGACCAATTTTCAATTTTCAAAACCTAGGGGGAAATCATCAATGGTCAACAAATATCATGCAATCAATCTATGCAAAATTCAATCAAATTCCAGCACGCTTGCCGACACAAGACTCAACACACAAACTCTTGATCTTCTCAAATTATTCAAGAACTAAAAGAAAACAAAACAAAAACAAAGCAAGGAAAAGATAATTAAAAAGAAGAAGGTTTAGAGAAACTCATGGAGGCGGTTCCACCGGGATCCCACTGTCTGTCATATAGCGGCCAAGGAATGCCCAAAGTGCAATATGATCCTCCTGGATCCCATGGTATGAAGCATAAGCATGAGAGTGAGCGCTTGGCAATCATGGTGACCCCGCCCAGTGCGGCGGACTTCTCACTCCCTCTCGGGTCAAAGTTGACCTCCTGGTCAACAAAGTCCTCCCAATAAAAATGGGATTCAACCTCTTGGACTGGCCATAGTGCCTTCAAATTTAAGGATGAAAAATCCAGTCTCGCGGGCAGAGGCATGAACTCCATTGCTGGTTGTTCCACAGTGGGAGGTGATGAACAAGTGGGGAGGGCTACTGGTGCTGCTTCAACTTCTGCACGATCTTCATTCACTGCACTAACAAATCCATCACCTGCTATACATGCAGTAATATCAGCACACACCACACAAAGGTTAGTGTTAGTACAATCAGCACATATAGTACAATAAACCGAATCAGAAAAGGCTTGAATGTCTGGAAATTCAACACACAGTTCATCCATCCCATCATATTCAACACATGGATATGAATTAATAGAATCATCTAATTCCAAAGGTTCTTCATCATCCTCAAGCATGGTGAAGCAGATGTCCTCCTGATCCTCATTTTCTATGTTTCTTGGCCGAACAGGGCCCTCAACCTCATGTGTCTCATGTTCCATGTGGACGTTTTGCTCCTCATACCCTAAGAAGGATGAGCTTTCAAAACATGCTACACACGAAGCAAATTCATTACAATCATCACATGAAGTATAATAGACAGAATCAGGAAAGGTGTGTATATCTAGAGATTCAACACACGGTTCATCAATAGAAGTATTCTTGACATCATTATCAAAATTATGCTCAAAAGAAGTATCGTCAAGAACAACTACTTGTGAATCTGTATGTTCTTCAAGGAGATGTGGAGTTTGCAGTGTAGCCAAGGCGGAGGTGATGTGAAGATTTTGAGTGGCAAAATCCTGAAGACTTGCTTCCATCCTCTGTTGAATTTCAAGATTGTTCTGTGCCATTTGTTGTATCAGAGAAGCTAACTCATCCAGGCTGCCTTGATCTCCACCATGTTAGCTAGAATAATCATTCACTCCATACATGCCAAAATCACTACTAAACTCATAACCTCCAGCAAAGTTAGGATAATATATGCATGGTGGCTCATAATAAACATTAGGCATATAGTTTTGCATGTAATTATCCATGGGAAGTACTAAGATTCACAACCAGACCTAGTAGCCAAAACTAATTCAGCAATGAATTTTTTTTTTTCTGTTAATAACAAGAGTCCTCAGCAACGGTGCCAATTTTGACACGCTGTCGCGCACGCGTCAAAAAGCGAGCGGTTGGAAAAATATGTAGTTAGGGAACGACAACTAGAGTATCGTCTCACAAGGACTCTTAGGTTGTTATTTGCAGAAAAGTCAGTTTTGGGGGGTTTTGGATTCGAAATTCAATTAAGAAAACAGTTAAGAAAATAATGCAAATAGATGATTGTCAATAATTGAAAAGACTAATCTACTGCTCTAGGTTTCCCACTATCATTGATTCATATACATTCCAAGCCCTAAGCGGATTCTAATCCCTTTTCGATTGTAGCGACAATTAACAAGCGAAACCGACACTACGAGACGTATGTTCCTAATTCCCGAATTAAGCAAACGGGGTGAAGCGCTCGTGAATTAAGCAAACACGATTGAACACACGCGAATTAAGCAAACGCGATTAAGTATAGAAACACACCATCATCGAAATAAATCAATACCTATTCTATATAATCCTGAATTAAGCAAATAGAACATATAGCGTAACTATTGAAAGAGAAAAGCAATAAGATTGGGAATTACATAACCTCAAGTGGCAATGGAAACCAATCACAGCAGATCAATCCAAGGGAGTTAGTTCTCCATTACAAATATGACAAAAACCTGATTCACAGCCGTCTAATCTAAAAAGGAAAAGAAGATGAAAAACTATCCCTATTCTGACCTAAAACAAGCAATTTATAACTTTCAGGCTCTGCGCGCGCTCGCGAGGCAAGTAGCCTCTCGCGAGGCGAATCTTATGAGTGGCGCGAGTTCAAAATTGAGTTCTCGTGAGGCGAGACAGTTATTCGCGGGGCGAGACTTCAAATTCCAATCTGTCACAGCCGTGACCTCCATCACGGCTAGGCCGTGATGGTCTCTGTCCTTCAGGGTTTGGATTTCTCGTGAGGCGAGGCGGTGATTCACGAGGCGAGATAGAGAGGATGACATTTCTGGCATAGTAAGGCTTCAGGCTCGCGAGGCAAGTAGCCTCTCGCGGAGCAAATAATTCCAGAATTGCTTCCCTTTATTAACCTGAAAACAAGAATTAGCAGTAAGTACTTTATTTGACTCAAAATCAACTAAATTAACCTAAAAATACTTAAGAGACTCAAAATGTTGCTTGAGGACAATTACATCCAAATTTGGGCGAAAACGATATTAAACTCCAATAAAACCTATGGTCTTACTAGTTAAAAACTAGTCGAGCCAAAGGCTGATCAATATCCCAGAGTGGAAGTGGGATAGTATAGCGATGGACTTTGTAGTTGGATTACCATGAACTCCGAAGAACTTTGATGTGATTTGGGTTATCATTGATAGGTTGACGAAGTGTGCCCACTTCCTGCCTATTGGTGAGAGTTATAGTCTTGAGAAGTTGACCCATATTTACATCAAGGAAGTAGTGAAGTTGCATGGGGTGCCGTCGAGTATTGTCTCCTATCGAGATCCCAGATTTACATCTAGATTTTGGAGACAGTTACACGATGCTTTGGGAACAAGGTTGAGGATGAGTTCTGGTTATCATCCTCAGACGGATGGACAGTCAGAGAGAACAATTCAATCCTTGGAGGATATTTTAAGAGCTCGTGTGTTGGAACATGTGGGTAGTTGGGATGAGTTCTTACCTTTGATTGAGTTCACATACAATAACAGTTTCCACAGAATTATTGGGATGGCACCGTATGAGGCTCTGTATGGGAGAAAGTACAGGACTCCATTATGTTGGTATGAGACTGGCGAGAGTCAAGTGTTGGGTCCTGATGTGGTACAGCAAACAACAGAGCAAGTCAGGAAAATCAAAGAGAAAATGAAGGAAGTGCAGGATAGGCAGAGAACCTACAGTAACAAAAGGAGGAGACCCTTAGAGTTCCAGGAAGGTGATCACGTGTTTTTGATAGTCACTCCGAAGACCGGAATTTGCAGAGCTATAATGTCTAGAAAGCTCACTCCCGGATTCATTGGACCATTTCATTTTTATTCGACGAATTGGTCCAGTAGCTTACCAGATAGCCTTACCCCCTTACCTTTCCAACCTTCACGATGTCTTCCATGTTTCCCAGTTGAGAAAATATTACCCAAATCCTTCTCATGTCATTGAGCCTGAGTTCACACAACTCCGAGAGAATCTAGAATATAAGGCTTTACCGTCTAAGATTGCAGATAGAATGATTAAAGAACTCCGTGGTAAACAAATTCCCTTGGTCAAGGTCATACGGGATAGTGTTACTGGAGATGCTACTTGGGAGCGTAAGACAGACATTTAGCAGTAATACCCCCATCTGTTTTCAGGTATGTAAATTCCGAGGACGGAATTTCTTTTAAGGGGGGTAGAATAGTAACAGCCGTGTTTTTATGTATGGTTTATGTGTAAGGATTAGGGTTAGGATTTGGATTATATGGTTGAGATGCGGTTTGAGGCATAGAGACCTTTGCATGTTAAGTACGCAAATTTTTTGGATGAGTTTGAACATAGAAACCAAAACTAGGGTTTCCCGGTTAGCGTCTTTCAGACGGCTTAGTGTGAAACAAGAATTTTGGATTTAGAGTTAAGATTAGGTGTTCTTGATGGTTTTAGGTTGGTCCTAATGAGCCAATATCTCAAATTTGAGCGTGATCGGACGTCGAACGGACCCTGAACGCAAAGAGTTGACTTTTTGTCAGAAGTCAATGCTCGAGCGTGGGTGTATCCACGCTCAAGCGCCCAGGTCAACACACAAGGGCCATGCTTTGACCTGCCACGTGTCATCAGGGCTGACGTGGCACTCCAGGAGTGGTTGCATGGCACGGTGGTCCACTCACTCAACGCTCGAGCATGGAAAAGCCAATGCTCAAGCATTGGAACGCTCGGACACTGTTTTTCCAGCACTCGAGCGCTAGTACGAATTTCAGCAAAAATAAAAGATGACTTAAGTGAGAGAAAAGAGTTTAGTGAGAGAAAAGAGTTCTAGTATGAGTGTGGCTTGCCCGATCGTCCCGTCGTGATTCCGGTTGTGTGGTTGTGTTCATGAGGATGATACCTTCATTGTTCTCTTCTTCTTTTCCTCAAAACAACTGAAGGTAAAATCATCCTCTCCTCGTTTCGAAACTCGTTTCGTTATGTTTCTCGTAATATCTTTCATTTCGTTTGTCAGAATTCGATTCCGTTTTCGAATATAAACCCGTAGTAACGTGTGCTTCGCAATTTGATGCTTAGGTGAAATTTTGGAAGTTCCGAGGCCCTAGAACCCCGTAGGGCAGATTCGAGGAGGTTAGGGAACGTCTCATTTTGTTTCGTTTCGGGCATCGTACGACTCTCCAGGTGGGGGAAAGAAACTATTTAACGTCGAAAACGACGTGGTTACATTTAATTCGATAATTCCGTAGGGTAACCCAAACCCTACACGAGAGCGAGTAATGGAGAATGTCTATACCACACTGAGGACTACTTAGTGGTACCAATGATGATATAGAAATTGTGCATTTATTATCGTTACGCTATATGTGTGTATGTATGTATGTATATATATATATATATATATATGATTATTTTATTATTCGGTGATTGTCTGCTTGACTGTTTGATATGGTATTGGTAATTGATATTTTGATTGTTGGAAGTATTGGGACTATGTTTATATTTAATATTATTATATTGTTGTAATGATTATTATATTAGGAAATGATGTTATGACATGATGATATATGATGATGATTTTGGATAACATGATGATGATTGTGATGATATGATGATTGTTATGATTGTGCTTAGAGGTTGAGTAAGTTATAATTTATGTTGAGACATGATGATGTATTGGGGAATGCATATGATATGAGATAGTAGTGCCTAACCGAGACGATTACTGGAATATATTAATGAGATTGATGAGATGAACTACTTTGAGGTTAATTATGAGGTTATGGTGAGCGGTTAGGGCACTAGGAGAGGACCTGAAACATGGTCTGTGATATAGTGGACCTGAAACATGGTCGTGTGGACCTGAACCATGGTCGTGTGGGGTCTATGCCTTGGAGGGAGAATTCCCAGGGATAGGCTAACGGCAGACTGTCCCAGACATGATTTCATTTTAGTTGCAGCTATAGTTCATGCATTGCATGAGCACCTTGGCCGGGGTTCAGAGGTGTGCACCGGATTGTGCAGCTATAGTGCCATTGCTTTGCGTGGGCACCCTCCATCCGCGGACGAGGGTGTGTGCTGGGGACTCTGGGACGTGTCGATTATATTGATGTGATATCTAGATATGGCCGCTACCTGATGAAATGATTCATACAGCATTTGCATTGCATCATAATTGAGGGTAGAAGAAAGATCCTAGATATGGATTGAGAATGATTTTGTCATATATATATACTCATACCTTAGAGACGGATGTTTAGTGTGTCGTTATTTAATTAAATGTTGCTAAACCCTTTCCACATTTGATGTTATATGGCTTTTTATCCCCTTTTCTTTTGCTGTGTGTTGTGTATATATATGCTTTGTATCACAGATCCAGATTTAGTTGATGGTGCACTGGGATCACCCATGGATGACCAGGACCCAGGGTTCCCCACCTCGGGAACCTTTGAGGTTGAGTGCATCGATCCGAACGGGTGGCTTGTGGACCCAGTCACCCGCTTCGTGGTATATACGGGTCTGATGTCCATTACCTCTGGGCTAGGAAAGGGACCACCCATAGGTTTTACCGGCACGTTTCGCTTTGGTACTACATGATACCCTTCGAGGTACTTGTACCCGGGCTTGCACCAGCACCCGCACCCGCACCCGCACCAGCGCCGGAGCCCGAGTTGGCACCTATTCCGGAGGAGGACCCAGTTGCCCCCGCCCAGGACCTAGCACCCATTCGCAGGTGTCTTCCCGCCTGCCGCTACATCCTCACGATAGCAATCTTTACCGACAGAGGTTTCAGAGACGGTAGGGCAGGAGCTCTTCCAGTGATAGCGGAGGAGTGTCCGGACCTGCCGGACCCCAGGATGCAGATGAGGGTGGTAGTGTATGATGGCTCGGGCCAGTGCCATCAGTATAGGTATGAGTGGGGTTTTACTGTATTTTGAGAGGGGACGGGGTGTGGAGTGCATCGGTGAGGTATCTTCTTTTTGGCTTTTGATGTATTTTGTTGATATTACCATATGTATATATCGGAATCCTACTGATGGGAATCCCTTGACAGCTCAGTACCGACATGTGTGTGTATTTATAGTTATGTGTTGTATATATGTTTACATATGTTGTTTATATTTAAGTTTTAATTTTTCCGTCGTTTTTAATACATCTGTTTAATGATAATAACGAATTTTGGTCTTAATATTTTGGGTTTTTTTTAATGGGATGTTGGGGCGTCTCATGTCACCCGTTTATTCGTCCACGAAAAATCAAACTACCATTTGTTTTAAACAAATTATCTAGTATTTAACAATTTTATATTTAAATTGTTAAATCCATCTAACACAAAGGTGGAAATAATAAAAAATTGAAAAAAAGAAGGCAATATAATAAATAATAATACAATAAGTAAAATAATAATCTAAATATTTTTTATTATAAAAAATCCAGAGGCCAAAAATCTACGTGGGTACGGTGCGTGACATTTGGCGCCGACCTTTTCGTCCACAGTAAAAGAATGACACAATTAAAAGTAAGAGATGGCACATGAATGGACTTTACAATAATTAAAACAATTAAATAAGAGAAGACCCATCAAGGTATCATTTGTTTTAAACAAATTATCTAATATTTCACAATTTTGTATTTAAATTGTTAAATTCATCAAACACGAAGGTGGAAATAATAAAAAAAAAGTGAAAAAAAGAAGGCAATATAATAAATAATAATACAATGAGTAAAATAATAATCTAAATGTTTTTTATGATAAAAAATCCAGTGGTCCAAAAATCTACGTGGGCACGGCCCATGACATTTGGCGCCGACTTTTTCGTCCACGGTAAAAGAATGACAGTTAAAAATAAAAGAAAGCCCATGAATGAATTTTACAATAATTAAAACAATTAATTAAATATTTAGTATTAAATAGTTTCCAGAGGTCGAAATTATATGTGCACCCCTCACATGACACGTGTCGCTCGTTTATTTGTCCACATTAAAAGCATGGTACAAATGTATTTTAAGAAAATGCTCTAGAATAAATTATACAATAATTAAAATAATTAATTAAAAATTATTATAAAAAAATGGCAGAGGACAAAAATATATATGAAACCTGCCAGTTACACGTGTCACCCGTTTATTCGTCCACATAAAAATAAAGCTACCATTTATTTTTAGCAAATAATATAATATTTAAAAAGTTAATATTTAAATTGTTAAATTCATCAAACCAAAAGGTGGAAATTTTAAAAATAAACCTGAAAAATAGAAGCCAATATAATAAAAAATAAATAATAATACAATATGTAAAATAATTATGTAATATTTTTTAATATAAAAAATTTAAAGACGAAAAAAATTTCATGGACCATGTGCATGACACGTATTGCCACCTATTCGTAAAAAGTAAAAGCAGGACACCATTTAATTTAAACGAATTATATATAATAAAAAAATACATAATTTATGCTGGGACCGCCGTCAACACTTGTCGTCATCTAATTCATCTAGTGTGACACAATGGTCAAAAAATCGGAGCGCATTTCTAAAAAAAGGTTTAAGATAAAAATAGTTTTACTAAAAAAAATTCAATTAAAAAAGTTAAAAATAAATAACATTTTTAAAAAAAACTAGAAAAAAATTAAAATTAATTTTTTTTAATAAAATGTTAAATTAAAAAAAGTTAAATAAAAAATTTAAATATTTTTTTTAAGAAAAATGTTTTTAATAAAATTCAAATAAAATAAAATTTTAAAAAAAATGTCCGGAAAAAATTTAAATACAAAACATTTTTTTAAAAAATCTTAACTTTTTTTTAAAAAAATTATTATTTAAAAAAGTTAAAAAAAAATTATATCGAGAAATAATTTTTTTAAAAAAAATTTGTTAGATAAAAAAACTTTTATAAAAAACCAAAAAAAAATTTAAATATAAATTTAAATAACAAAATTTAAAAATAAGTGTTAAATTTAAAATACAAATTTTTTAATTAAAAAGCATTTTAAAAAAAAGTTTCGAAAAAAGTTTTAAAAAAATTTAGAAAAAATAAATAAAATACAACTTTTAAAAAAATTGTTAGATTTTCAACAACAAAATATTAAAAAATCGGGAAAATAAATTTTAACTACAAAATATATTTTTTGAAAAAAATGTTAAATTAAAAAAAAAGGCAACACGTGTCGCCAAAGTGGTCCACTACAGTGAAAAGTGGATCCACCTATTATATGTGCTAGTGTAGTTGCACGTGCGAGACGCACGGGCATCCGTTAGACGATTATTTCTGTAATAGTTTATTATAAATAATTTCAACATGAGCAACATTAAATGTATTATTTTTGAATATATAATAATACTATTGTGTGCAACAGTTGGATTCGTATATTCAATAGTTAATGAATAACAGGTTACGTGACAAATTTGTACGATAAAAATTTTAGTAGGTTTTATAAAAGCTTGACTTTTCATTATGGAGATGAGTTCATGATATGCAATATGTTAATCTTTTATGTTTATGAAAAGAATACACATTTCAATAATATTATATGTTATTGTATTAAACATTTATATTATAACACCCCAAGATTCACCCTTTTGTTTATATGTGTTAATTAGTTTTGGCATATATATGTTGTTATATGTTTGAAATGTTTAATATTTATGCAAATGTGTATGTTAGAGGTAGTTTAGCCTTTTCGGAGGGTCGTAATAGTGAATTCTGGTTTTATGAGATCCGCCCAGCCTAAGTTTTTTGAGCCCGACCTAAGAGTCTGCGCCCAATCTAAGTTTATGAGCCCGACCTAAAATGCAAAAAAACTCACATTCTGGTATGAATAACACAATAATTAAAATAATTAATAAAATAATTATTTTTTTAAGAAAAAGTCAGATACCGTCGGTGACATGTGTCACCCGCTTATTCGTCCACGAAAAATCAAGCTACCATTTGTTTTAAACAAATTATCTAATATTTAACAATTTTATATTTAAATTGTTAAATTCATAAAACACGAAGGTGAAAATAATAATAAAAAATGACAAAAAGAAGGCAATATAATAAATAATAATACAATAAGTAAAATAATAATATAAATTTTTTTATTATAAAAAATCCGGAGACCAAAATTCTACGTGGGCACGGCCCGTGACATTTGGCGCCGGCCTTTTCGTCCACAGTAAAAGAATGACACAGTTAAAAATAAAAGAAGGCCCATGAATGGATTTTACAATAATTAAAACAATTAAATAAGAGAAGGTCCTTCAATGTATCATTTGTTTTAAACAAATTATCTAATATATAACAATTTTATATTTAAATCGTTAAATTCATTAAACACGAAGGTGGAAATAATTAAAAAAAAGTGAAAAAATAAGGCAATATAAAAAATAATAATACAATAAGTAAAATAATAATCTAAATATTTTTTATTATAAAAAATCCAGTGGTCCAAAAATCTACGTGGGTACGGCTCTTGACATTTGACACCGACCTTTTCGTCCACAGTAAAAGAATGATACAGTTAAAAATAAGAAAAAGCCCAAGAATGAATTTTACAATAATTAAAACAATTAATTAACTATTTAATATTAAAGAAATGCCAGAGGTCTAAATTATATGTGCACCCCTCCCGTGACACGTGTCGCTCGTTTATTTGTCCACAGTAAAACTATGGTACAAATGTATTTTAAGAAAATGCCCTAGAATAAATTATACAATAATTAAAATAATTAATTAAATAATTATTATAAAAAAATGGCATAGGACAAAAATATATGCGGGTCCTGCCAGTTACACGTGTCACCCGTTTTTTCGTCCATATAAAAACAAAGCTACCATTTATTTTAAGCAAATAATATAATATTTAAATTGTTAAATTCATTAAACCAAAAGGTGGAAATTTTAAAAATAAAACTTAAAATGAGAAGCACATATAATAAATAATAATACATAAGTAAAATAATTATGTAAATATTTTTTAATATAACAAATTGAAAGACCAAAAAATTTTTGTGGGCCAGCCGCACGACACATGGTGCCCGCCTATTCGTCAAAAATAAAAGCAGGACACCATTTAATTTAAACAAATTATATAATCTAAAAAATATATATAATTTGGGCTGAGACCGCCGTCGACACGTATTGTCATCCAATTCGTCTAGTATGACACAATGGTCAAAAACCTAGAGCGCATTTCTAAAAAAAGTTTAAGATAATAAAAATTTTAATAAAAAAATCAAATTATTTTTTTTAAAAAAAATAACATTTTTAAAAAAAATTAGAAAAAAAATTAAATTAAATAAATTTTTTTATAAAAATGTTAAATTAAAAACAATTTAAATAATTTTTTATAAAAAACTATTCTAATAAAATTCATATTAAAATTTTTTAAAAAAATGTAGAATAAAAATAAATAAATAAAAAACATTTTTTAAAAAATTTAGTAATTTTTTTTAAACTAATATTATTTTAAAAAGTTGAAAACAAAATTCTATCAAAAAAACATTTGTTTAAAAAAAATTTGTTAGATAAAAAAACATTTTTTAAAAAAAATTTAAAAAACAAATTTTTTTAAAAAATCGTTAAATTAAAAAATAAAATAAAATAAAGAACATATTTTTTAAAAAGTTTCAAAAACATTTAAATAATACAATTTTAAAAAGTACATAAAAATAAATAAAAAATATTTTTTTAAAAAAATATTTTTTAGATTTTCAACAACAAAAAAAAATCTATTTTTTTAAATAAATAAATATATATATATATACTTTTTTGAAAACAGATGTTAAATTAAACCAAAAAAAAGAGGCAACACGTGTCGCCAAAGTGATCCACTACAGTGAAAAGTGGATCCACCTATTATATGTACTAGTGTAGTTGCCCGTGCGAGACGCACCACATCCGTTAGACGATTATTTTTGCAATAGTTTATTTTAAATAATTTCAACATAAACAACATTAAATGTATTATTTTTTGAATATAAAATAATACTATTGTGTGCAACAGTTGGATTCATATATTCAATTGTTAATGAATAACAGGCTACATGACAAATTTGTACGATAAAAATTTTAGTTGTTTTTATAGAAGCTTGACTTTTCATTACGGATATGAGTTCCTGATATGCAATATGTTAATATTTTATGTTTATGAGAAGAATACATATTTCAATGATATTATATGTTATTGTATTAAACATTTATATTGTAACACCCCAAGATTCACCATTATGTTTATATGTGTTAGTTTTGGCATATATATGTTGTTATATGTTTGATATGTTTGATATTTATGCAAATGTGTATGTTAGATGTAGTTTAGCCTTTTGGGAGGGTCGTAATAGTGAATTCTTGTTTTCTGAAATCCGCCTGGCCTAAGTTTTTTGAGCCCGGCCTAAGAGTTTGCGCCCAGTCTATGTTTATGAGCCCGACCTAAAATGCAGAAAAACTCGCATTCTGGTTTTCTGCTGAATCCGCTCGGCTTACGTTGTCTAAGCCCGACCTAAGTGTCTGCGCCCGGCCTAAATTTCTGAGCCCGACCCAACGACGCTGGCAGCATTTTGGGTCTTCTGTTTCGGCCCATTTGCACCCTAATTCGTTTTAAAGCTCTAAATCACGCCCTAAACCCTGGTTTACTCGACTCTAACACTCAAATTGCCTCCCACCTATCTCTCTAGGGACTTCTGTTCATCGTTTTCTACCGTTCTTCAATTGGGGAGCACCGTTACGAACACGTGTTCATTGTGTTTGCTGTTTGGATCTCTAAACCAGGTAAAATCCGTGCACCTTGCCATCCCTTTTTGTTAATCTCCTTTCTTCTCCTTGAATTGGGAATTAATGGTTTCCGTTTTTGCGTTTTGACCAAGGCTTGGGGAACTCTTCGAGCCGCTCGAGGGAACGCGTTTGGTTTACCGCTTAGCTTTCGTTGGGAATCTTCATACCAGGTATGGGAAGAAGGATAGTGTATTCAATAGGCAAGGGGGTAGCGTAAGATGTGGGGTTCCCATAACCCATTATTATTGTTGTTGTTAGTTGATGTCTATGCCATGTTATATTTGATTATATGACTGATTGCCATAATTATTATTGGTTATTGAAAATGCCTATTTGGTATATTTGATTGAACTGTTTATGTGTTGTATGCCAATGATGTATAATTGGTTGAATCTGTTTATGATATGAATGTTGCTGCCATGATGTTGATTGGTTGAGTTATGTTGTTGTTATGTTGAACATGTTAATAAGACCTTAATTATCTAAATAGGATTCTTAATTAACATAAGAATTAATGGGTTAATTCCCCTGAAGTTTCATAAGACATGAACTGTTAGTGAGAGATGAGGTTTGATACCAACTGGATTAGTCAAAGGACCCTAGGATCTGATTTGAGACTGTTAGGGAGTTTTGACTCTAAGAACATGTATGAATCTGCCCAGAACAGTACGGCCGGCCCAGGAGCACGACCGTGCAGAACAGGGAGCACGCCCGTGCTCCACCTAAGTGGCAACACGACAGTGCTGGGATGAGAACACCCGTGCTCCCCTTACAGGTCAGAATCTAAGATTAAAGGAATTAAGGGGTGTTTCACCCCAGATGTCCCTAATAATGTAATAACGCACCAATCGAATGGAGAACAATTAGATAACTTAATTAAAAGATTAGTTAAGATAACAAGATTAATAAGTTGGTTAAACCGGTGCCCATTGGGTTGCCGCACGTTGTTAAGCTTTGGTGCTTTTTGGCCAAAGTGGCCTCGATGCTTTTTGGTCGAGGTATTGATGAGTTGAAGCTTAATGCTTTTTGGCTAAGGGGGACCTTGACCCAGAATGGGTGAAGGTGTTGATGTTGATGTTGATGATGGTGATAAGTCTTGGGTGCTTATTGGCCCAAGCAAAGGAGGTGGTTGCCTTGTGTGGTTTGCTCATTCATTCATACGTTGAAGCTGATTAGTGGGGGATGTTCAATATAGGGGAGGTCGTCCAAGTTATGATGACCTGACCTAAGTCTCGGGTGGTTCACCCGAGGTTTGGTGAACCGTACGCCCCCGAGGTGGCGTATCTGGTTATGATATGTCGGCTATCCAAGGGGTTCACCCATGGTTTGGTGATCTGCCAGCGTTGATGCTTTTATGGCCAATGTGGATATGTAACTCCGAAGTTGACTTCCTGAGATAGTTGGATCCACATGCATAACGGAGTAGCGGAGTAGTGTTGCACTGCATAGCATCTATTGACTATTGACTTGTAATATGTAAATGATGATGTATGATGTTGTTGCTATGCCTAATATGATGTATGTTCATCTTATTTCCTATTCCCATGCCGTTGTGTTTACAGATTTCTTACTCCCCGTTTTCCTGTTTCTATTGTTGCATGTATCTATTATGCAGAGGACGGTAAGCAGTCAGTGGAGGAGTGACTCTGAGGAGCCGCGACTCTAGTTAGGATGCTTAGTTTTATCAGTAGTTATAGTTTTTTAAAAAAATTATTATTTAAAAAGGTTGGGAAAAAAAATTCTATCAAAAAAATATTTTTGTTAAAGAAATTGTTAGATAAAAAAACTTTAATTTTTTTTAAAAAAAAACTAAATTAAACAAATTTATTAAAAATAAATTTAAATAAATTTTTTTTAAAAAATTTGTTAAATTAGAAAAACAAATTTTTTAAATAAAAAACATTTTTAAAAAACGATTCCAAAAAAATTAAATAAGAAAAAGTAAATATATATATATATATAATCGTTAGATTTTCAACAACAAAAAATAAAAGAAATCGGGAATTTTTAAATGAAAAAAATATTTTTTGAAAAAAAAGTTAAATTAAAAAAAAAGAGGCGACACGTGTTGCCAAAGTGGTCCACTACAATGAAAAGTGGATCCACATATTATATGTACTATTGTTGTTGCCCGTGCGAGACGCATGGGCATCCGGTAGACTAATATTTTTGTAATATGTTATTATAAATAATTTTAATATGAACAACATTTTTTTTAATATTAAATAATACTATTGTGTGCAACAGTTGGATTCGTATATTCAATAGTTAATGAATAACAGGCTACATGACAAATTAGTACGATAAAAGTTTTAGTAGGTTTTATAAAAGCTTGACTTTTCATTACGGATATGAGTCCATGATATGAAATATGTTAATCTTTTATGTTTATGAAAAGAATACACATTTCAATGATATTATATGTTATTGTATTAAACATTTATATTGTAACGCCCCAAGATTCACCCTTAGGTTTATATGTGTTTGTTTATATATATATATATATATATGTTTGATATTTATGCAAATGTGTATCTTAGAGGTTGTTTAGCCTTTTGGGAGGGTCGTAATAGTGAATTCTGGTTTTGAGATCCACCCGACCTGAGTTTTTTGAGCCCGGCCTAAGAGTCTGCACCCAGCCTAAGTTTACGAGCCCCACTTAAAATGCAGAAAAACTCACGTTCAGGTTTTCTGTTGAATCCGCCCGGCCTACGTTGTCTGAGTCTGGCCTAAGCGTCTGCGCCCAGCCTAAATTTTATGAGCCCGACCTAACGATGCTGACAACATTTTGGGGCTTTTGTTTCGACCTTGTTGCACCCTAATTCGTTTTAAACCTCTAAGTCACGCCCTAAACCCTGGTTTACACGACTCTAACACTCAAACTGCCTCCCACCTTTCTCTTTGAGGTCTCATCTCTCTTCTCTAAAAACTATTTCTCTAGGGACCATTATGTTCATCGTTTTCCACCGGTCTTCAATTGGGGAACACCGTTGCGAACACATGTTCATTGTGTTCATCGTTTTCCACAGTGACACGTGTCACTCGTTTATTTGTCCACAGTAAAAGCATGGTACAAATGTATTTTAAGAAAATGCCTTAGAATAAATTATACAATAATTAAAATAATTAATTTAAAAATTATTATTAAAAAATTGCAGGAGACAAAATTATATGTGGGCCCTGCCAGTGACACGTGTCACCCGTTTATTCGTCCACATAAGTAAAGAGAAGCCCATATAATAAATAATAATACAATAAGTAAAATAATTACGTAAATATTTTTTACTATTAAAAAATTCGAAAACCAAAAAATTTTCATGGGTCAGGCGCGTGACACATGTTGCCCGCCGATTCGTCAAAAGTAAAAGCAAGACACCATTTAATCTAAACAAATTATATTATTTAAAATATATATATAATTTGGCCTGGGATCGCTGTTGACACGTGTCATCATCCAATTCGTCTACTGTGACACAATGGTCAAAAAGCTGAAGTACATTCGTAAAATAAGTTTAATTAATATTTTTTAAAAATATATAACATTTTTTTTAAAAAAATTGATAATACAAATTTAAATTAAAAAATTTAAATAAATTTAAAATAAAAATAAAAAAATGTAAATGAAAAAAATTAAAAAATTCGGAAAAAAATCTTAAAAAATTGGGAAAAAATCAAATAAGAAAATATTATTTAAAAAAAGTTGGAATTTTTTTTTTGTTAAAATAAAATTTTAATTAAACAAATTTAAACTTGTTTTCTAAATATTAGTTTTTAAAAAAAAGTGTTAAATAAAAAACTTTTTTTAAAAATAAAATTGAAAATATCTTAAATTAAATTTTTTTAATAAAAAGATATTTAAATAGAATAATTTTTAAAAATGTTAAATTAAAAAAACATTTATTAAATTTAAAACAAATTTTTAAAAAAGTTTCGAAAACAATTAAATAAAATAAAATTTTTAAAAAAAGTCGAAATATATTTTTTTAAAAAATAAAAAAAATCGAACAAAAAAGTAAATAAAAACTTATTTTTAAAAACAATTCAAAAAAAATTCAAAAAAATATTTGTTATATTTAAAAAAAAGTAATAATTTCCGAAAAAAATTAAATAATTTTTTTAAATAAAGAATTATTTTTAAATAACAAATTTGTTATATTTTCAACAAAAACAAAAGTCCTCTTGGGGTGGACCAGTTGGTAAAGTTCTCGTTGTCCTGCTTGACAGGTCACGGGTTCGACACCCACTTCCCCTCGATTTATAGCCTATAGCGAATTTCCTCATTGGGCTGGGACAGGCAATCCGTAAATAAAAAACAATTTTTTAAAAAAAATCGAAAAAAAGTTATACAATTTTTTTTAAAAAAAAGTAAATAAAAAATTTACTTTTTTTAAAAAAATTTGTTAAATTTTTAAATAAATAAATAAGATCTTTTAAAAAAATTCGGGAAAAAAATTTATTTAAAAAAACTAAATAAAAAATTTCTTTAAAAACATTTTGTTAAATTTCCAAAAAAAAAAAATTTATTTGAAAAAAATTAACAAATTTAAATAGAAATTTTTTTTAAAAAAATTGTTAAAAGAAAAGGGCGACACGTGTCGCCATTTGGGGATCCAACAGTGAAAAGTGAATCCCCTAATTAGTATATTATAGATATAGATTTAAATAAAAAAATATTTTTTTAAAAGAAAAATATTTTAAAAAAAAGAAGCGACACATGTCTTCATTTGAGGATCCAACAGTGAAATGATCACAGTTTGTATTGTTTATGGAATTTCTGATATTTTAGGGCCTGTTTGTTTTAGATTTATATGATTAATTTTGAAGGAATTGGTTTAAAAGAAAATTGAGTTAAAAAAAATTGATTTGTGCTTGATAATAATATTTTAAAAGTTAGTTTATACGAATTTGTTTTATTTGGATGATAAAGCAAAATTATTTTTGATGTATAAATATAAAGTGTGTTCGGATGAGCGTCGGATAAAAGTGATTTTGAATGTAATTAATTTTGTGAATTGATTTTGTTAGAATTGAGTTTGAAGTGAAGTGATTTATGTTTGGATGTTATCATTTTAAAAGCAAGTTTAATATAAAATTTAGTGTAAATTTTACAACCCAACTCAAAAGCTACTTTTTTTAGCTTCTAATCAGAATCACTTCTGGAGGCAAAATCAATTTTACCAGATAGTAACCAAACATGTCATTCTTACTAAAATCACGTTTGACCGAGGACAAAATCGATTCTGAAGATTTCTAACTTGAAACCAAACTCAATTCTACTCAGGAAAAAATTAAAAATTTGTATTTCTCTTAAAATCAATTCTAGTCAACCCATAATTGATTTTATTGAATGCTAAATTTAAAACTAACACATTCAGAATCCCAAAATCATTTTTATTGAAAGCAAACATGATTTTGGATCTACCAAAATCTAATCCAAACAAACACTTAATCATTTTGTTAATGGATTTTCCACCAACTATAATTATTATAACTAAAGTTAGTCAGAATTGTATTTAAGAATTTCTCATTCAATCAGGTGTCATGTGCATTTCAAGCAAACTAGTCTATTAATCTCTGCAACATGTCATATCTTTCTAGTTTCTATCTTATGAAAGTTATAGCCATACATAACCATTATTGCTTGTACCCATAATATTGAAGAAGCTAATTTTACTTTATAAACATTTTGATAACACAATTCTATAAGTAGAGACTTAAGTTTCATAACAAAAAAAAAGACTCGGAGTTAAGTAGTTAATTACTTGTACAAACATTTTTTTACGGATAATTCTATGTAGCATTGCTCTTACCAAATAAGTAATAGTACCTCTGGACTCAATTATAAACAAAAATAACTAATTTCACACTTATTAAGGAAGTTAGTTAATTTAGTTTATTTGTCTTGATTTATGTAAAAAAATGATTTTTAATTAATAAACTACCCTTTAATTGTCTCGGGAATGTGCAATACTCTTCAAAAAGTAATGGAAGAATTGGTTTGATTGGTTAATTTTCTTGATTTTTAGAATACTTATATTAAATAGAGTTGAGTTGGTTGGATTTTTACTTATAATTGAATAAAAAATATAAGTATTTTTTTACTTATAATTAAGTCAAGAGGGAGTAACTAGGGATGTAAATTTTACTCGTACACGCGGATATCCGTGGATAATATCAGCAATGGGTAGAAAATGGATACCTTAATGAGTATCCATGGATAAATAAATTTGATATTTTCTCTACCCGCTTATTAGTGGGGTGGGGACGGATATTGTAGTATCCATACCCGCGGGTACCTACTAAGGTGAAATTACTAAAATACCTTTACATATATAAATCAAATGCCATATTTTTTTCACTATTCTTATTTTATTTCTGAAATATATGGCAACCGCAGCTCCCAAACCTTATCTTACCCAAGCTCCATAGTTCATTGTTACGTCTTATTGCTTTTGTTCAACTATTGTGTTATGGATTAATGCTTATGAATTATAGCTTCTAGATTAATGCTTGTGGATTAATGCTTATGTGTGAATGATGTCAATATAGGGTATAAAAAATTTAGTCTAATATTCAATAATTTGTGAGGTGTTTGAATATCCATGGATATCCATGGATACCCACAAATATTGATAAATCTATTTAAAATCCACAAGATAGATACTTACACGGATATGGGGAGGGACGAGTAGTATGAAATTCATCTAATGGGGCAGGTAGTGAAGGGCTATTACCCGTACCCACCCAGCCTCATTTACATCCTCGGAGTAACTCATAACTACTTTCTGCTAGAATTCGGTCCTAATGACTAGGGGTGTTCATCAACCGAATCAAACCGCAAAAACTGAGTCGAAAAACTGAAAAAACCATTTTTTTATTGGATTGGATCGGATTTTGGGTCCTCTAGTGCAATCCAATCCAATCCAAACCGAACTATTATATACATATACTATTATTTTTGAAATTATAATATTACTTATATTTAAACATTGTTTTTCATACTTTTATGTCCCTCATTCTTTTTAACATTTTTGTTGGAATGACATATATGAGATTATTTAGAATAAATATTAATGTCTTGAAGTTATATTTTGCTAAAAGTTTTGATGTATAACATATATTTACTTGATCGAGTAAACATGAAAAACAGGAAATCAATTAAGTAAATTTGAAAAATAATTAAATACAATTTATTTGTTTCCGATTCAAGGAAAAAGTAGGATAGGTGAGAGTAAATATAGAAAATTAATACAAATGAACGTATTAAAAAATATCAATAATTATTTTTTCTCAAATTCCCAAATTAAAATAAAGAGTATCGTTTGTCCACTATTAAACAAGTAGAAATGACATTCAACATAAGAAAAAAATAAAGTATGACAAAAATCGAATTATTCAATCCAATACAAACCGTATTTAATTGGATTGGATTGAATTCGATTTTTTTTAAGAAAACAAACCAATCCGACCTAAATCACACATTATTTTTATCATTAGATTAGATGATTTTTTAACTCAAAACCGATACAATACCCGTACCAATGACTTAATCCTATTCTACATTAAACACATCCATCTGAGTACAGAAAATTCAGACGTGGATGACGTGACCAAAACTGGAAATCGAAATAATCATAATCAATGCGTTGAATCTAATAGAGAAACCAACTTGTTGCTTGACTCCAAGTCATAAACAACTATAATTTCTCTCTCTCTACCTTTGGTATGAAACTACTATGACCGGTCATTCTTCCACCTAGGAGTGAGAAAGCAAAATTCTTTGAAAGAGAAAAACCAGAGACTCAAAGAGGATTTTGATAGTTGCAACTTGCTCTACGCCATCCATCTCTTCTTTTTTTCCGCACAGTTTAGTATATGTTTTTTTGTTTAATGAATTTTATCAAAAAATTTAAATAGGTTTTCGAATTTTAAAAAATCAAATTAATTTTTAAAATTTATAAATAGTTTTCTAAGATATACATACGTTTACTTAAAAAAAAGAAGAAGATGTACATACTTAAGATTTCTCAAAAGTATAGATTTTTTTTTATAAACAAACTTTAATAATTAGTTGTTATGTTGATATTTTCCTTTGTCAAGATTTAAATCCTAAACCTATTATTCCTTTAAATTTTTATATCCTTAACTCAAACCAGTTGAGTTACTTAACCTCTTATATAGAATGGGATTGAATGTTCCAAAAAAAAAAAATAGAGACTTCGCTGAATTTTTCAAAATTTTTAAGATCCATGGATGCACTGAGTTAATAATCATTTAACCAAATTGTAATGTAGGGTATAAAGGAGTTCATTAAAAAAAAATAGAAATTAAAGAATCTTATTACACATTTTAAAAGTTGAGACACTTATTTAACTTTGACACCAACACAAAAAAATAAAGCTTTGTATAGTATATCTAGGCTCTGTGCCCATAACAACAGAGATAAAGGCGATTTTAAGGTTTGAGATGAAGAAGTGCGAGCTGTGCAACTGTCCCGCAAAGTTGTTCTGTGAATCAGATCAAGCCACCCTTTGTTGGGAATGCGATGCAAAGGTTCACAGTGCAAACTTTCTGGTCACCAATCATCCCAGGATTCTCCTCTGCCACGTTTGTCAATCACTCACGGCTTGGCATGGCTCTGGACCCAAGTTTGTTCCCACCATCTCCGTTTGCAGCGATTGTGTCAGCAACAACAACGAAGCCCGCAACCAACAGAACGACGACTACGACGATGATGATGATGATACAGAAAACGATGAAGGTGGTGGTGGGGACGAAGATGAAGAAGAAAATCAAGTGGTTCCATGGAGGTGTACACCTCCACCACCAGTTTCAAGTTCTTCAAATAGTGCAACTAGTTCTACCAGGTTCTCTAATAGTGAAGAAGAAGAAGAAGGAGTCTCGGACTAATGATGTTTTTCTTCTTGCTGCTGAAGCTTACAGTCTCTGTCTGTAAAGGTCTGCCCAGAAGTATAATCATGTTTTTATTCTTTTTGTTCTCTAAGTTAAAGGATTTTAGTTAGGTTTGTCATGTATGTTCATAGGCAAAGAAAGACCACCAAGTTCCAGTGCCTTGACAGATATGATTTTCCTCTGTTCAAAGACTGCTTGTGGATGAAGCTTCTTCTTCCCACTGAAAAAAAATATTGCTAGAAGAATATTTATTATGATGATGATAGTTTGATGACTGATATAGATTACAGGTAACAAATCCTACTGTGAAAAATATTCTAGAAAGAAAAGGAAAGGGAGGGAAATCTGCACAAGTCAGCAGTTATTTTTAGTTCATGTGTTGTAATAATCATGAATCTGCTCTATCTCTCTTGTAGTAAATGCTGCCATCGATGCAAATTTAGAATATTTTCACAGATCGGTCCTTTTCGTTTTCTACTCCATGTGGAACATATTAATAGTTGTGCAGTTCTGTTATCATGGTAATTAGTAATATTTACATGGTTACCGCCGGATGCCAATGCTGTGAAAAAAATTTATATTGATTTTTATACTGCTATTAAGCTACAATATGTATATGCAAACTCAGTCTTGGATGCCCTTGTTTGGAATTCAATAAGTAAATGCTGAAGAAACCAGGGGCCCTACTTTTCAGGAAATGCTATATCTCCTACAGGTTGCTTGTCCCGCTGATCCACTCATGCCTATAGGCTAGAGCCTAGAGTCCCTCAAATGTGTCTCAGGGATTTGTATTTTCTACATGTCCAACAATCTCTAAAGACAATTTCCATTCCAACTAACGGAAATAGAAGGTGTACTTTAGTGAATAAAATGAGGGTTGATGTGAAAATTAATGGAGTAGATTTTGTGGTGATCATAATTTGTGAGATATGTGAGAAAGCATGAGTTTACCTACTATTAAATCTCAATGAACCTCTTATTTTAGAAAGATACAAATCCATTTCCATTTTCTTGTTTTATATATTATGAAGAGTGTACAATCAAAGAGTATTATACCTATGGTTCCATTCAAAGGTTGCCTGTTTGCATTAATTATCGGAATCCATTTATTAATTATAAGAGTTTAATGACGTTAGATGCCTCCAATTTCTGTTTGATGTGAATGAGGAGACATGGCTGTCCTACTCCTTCCAACATGAATTGTGAGAGGTCGAAGACAATTGAATTCTAAACAATTATTTTCACCAATTGAGGGTATCGTACATCCAAGGAAATGTGAGGTCTAAAGTAGGTTAAGTCGAACCTAAAGCAAGAACTTGTCTGATCTTATCTTTGAACTGATCGTGATTGAAGGGTTGTCTGACCTTTCAACTAGGCTAGGATCTCTCTCTAAGTTTATAAACTCGATGATCACCTGGTCTTAAACAAATAAAACCGGCCATCAAATAGATTTGTAGGAATATATATAACAAGAGGCTGGCTGTGTCTTTGAATATAAATGGAAGAACAACCACCTCTCATGTGATTCGCAAGTATAGAATAAGCTTAATAAGTTTTGAACCTTAGAATAGGGAAGTGGGACCAAGCAAATCCGACAACACCACGTGCCTTCCATAAAGCATAATCTAGTAATTTAAGTTGCAAGTGGAGCATGGATCGTACTAACCAAAGAAAATTAAACTAAATTAATGTGAAGTATGCTAACAAGATTTGAAGGAATCAAGAAAGGGGGATGGGGAGTGGGAATTAGATTTGGAATGACTTTGTGTGTGAAATGGTTACTTTGGAATAAGAGGATGGTATGTGTGGCTGTGAGTGTAAGCTTTTGCAAGAAATTTACCACCACGGACATGGATACTTTTTTGGGTGATCTATGTATGCTTGTTCAAAAACCGTTGCTGTTTCTGATTTGTTTTTTTATTGCAGTACGTGTGACGTGTCAACCACAAAAGCAAAATATTCTACATCATGGGGATATCCTTTATCTTGAAATTAATTACAGCCACCATACTCCCCTTTGGTACCCACAGGTGTCAAAAGTATCTTCTGAGCAAAGATGATGTATTGATATTGTTAATGGCTTTCTACAAGCAACCATGGAAACTCATCGGATTCTATTAAGTGCATGTTTGGAAGAATGGTATAGAAGTGCTTTTCAACAAAAATCATGGTGAAAATGGCATTATAGTAAATATAAAAGGAGCAAAAGCAGTCACGTCCACTGCAGGCGTGATAAAAACACGTTTAAAATCCTATACAATTTCAGATTAACAGAAGGAAAGGCAACGAAAATGTGATCTTATCAGTTTTATGATCACCACATGAATTTAAATATTCCTTTTTTAAATAACTTTGTTAATCAAATTATAAAAGAACAAAACTTTTTAAATAAAGTTTGAGTGGGACTGTGTCAATATTATCTAATGCTGGATCAACCACGTCTTGATCGCTGTCTTAACGTTGGTTTTTGGTTGGTGTCTAAAAATTCCTTCGTTACAAATAATTATAGATCAGACGAGTGTGAGACATTCGAGTTATGTGGCAATCTCGTCAAAATGTGTGTATGAATTGTCTATCAAGTATGAATATGACAAGTTAGTCAAATATAGTAATATACTGGCAATAATAATAATGATGTATCGACTATCGTCAATAATGAAACTTGACAACGAAATTGTTTATATTTGAAAAGGGGAATTTGAAAATTAAAAGAAAGAAGTAGTTTATATATAGAAAATAACTTCCTGATTGAACTAAGTTTACAAGAAAAAGAAGAAACATAAGTTTAAAAAGGAAAGTTAGGTAGAGGAGGATCTAAGTGATACAACTTTCAAGAAGTACGTGAATTTAAAAGAAGAACATAAGAGAAATGTTGGAAATAAGTAAGAATATAAATGAAGAAATTGAACAGACGAAATGAAAATGGCATTGAATTTTGCCATAATATTGAAATAAGAAGGATGGAGGGAATACTTGAATGTAATTCGTCAATCTGCTGTGTGATCGAGATGTGTAGGATGTGTATCAAGTAACCTCCCTAGATAATGGAAATAGTTTCTGAAATACTAAGTCATTAAATATGAATACTTGGCATGAAGTAAAATTTAGATTTGAAATGTAAGAACACTACAAATGAATTAATATTGAAAAGGTATTATTTATTTATTAAAGTTGATGAAGAACAATTTCTGGAAAATTGAATTGAAACGAATGAAAATGTTAATTTAAGCAAAAAATGTCAAAAACTAGGAACTACTTATAATATTAGAGTAAAAGAAAACTGGATTAAACAAGTATTAATTTGTAGAAAAATAATGAAGTTTAAAGAAATAACCTGAAGATGATTATAAATAAACTTGAAAATGCATGAAGAAATATTGAAGACATATTAAAAGTTAATAAAAATTAACATAGAAATAAGATGAATCCGCCATCACAATATTAATGGCAGTAAAATAAAGAAGTGTAAGAACACTATGAAGAACATGATGAATAAACTGGAAAGTATATGAAGAACTTGAAGGAAATGAACCAATATTGTATTGAAATTGAACATTGTATTGATGATAACAGGGTGGAAGGAGTACTTGAGTTAATCCGTCAGTCTGCTGTGTGATCGAGACGTATAGGATGTTTCAAGTTCCAACCCTTATTACATTATAATAACTAGTATTTATAGGCAAATAAAATAACTACCTAATAGTAACTTCCTATCTAAATGACTGCCACGTATCTTGGCAGTTCTCTAAATTTCAAATTTAAACTACTTGTCAAACAACTCTGATAACTGCTCAATTTCTTGAACCGCTCCGTGTCAACTTGATTGTCTTTGACGGTCCGGCTGCTTGACAGCTTATCTTGCTAATGCCTTGTCAGTTTTGAGGACTTAGGCATTTTCACACTTCTCTGTACGTTTGACAACTCTTCTTAATACTTTGTCAAAAAGCTTGGTTGTCAATTTATCCTTTCTGTCGACCAGCATTTTCTTGTCAACTAAATATTTTCAATACTTAGAAAATATCAGTTATTACTCTGATTCCTTCGTCAGCTTGTCGAAATGCATCTGTCAATAATCAGAAATTTCACCCCTAACAGATGCTCCCCAAGTTTTTCTTTTCGATGGCCTTGTTTGTCTGACATGTCAACTGAAGAACTTCTTGTCAACTCCACACTTGTCAATTCTTCTATAATCTTATGAATTCGACGTTCTTCTTTATGTCAATTTTTTCTGTCAACTTTCCGTCTGTTGATTTAGCACTTGTCAACTTTCTTTTAGCCAAAACAATATATATCAATTTTGGGACTTCTTTCTCAATTTTTATGTAGCCTCTTTCTGCCTGTCTAACGAAAGCTCAAATTTGAAAATTCACTCCTAACAGATGCCCCCCAAGTTTTGTCTTTCGACGGCTTAGGGAGAGAGGCAAAACTTCAACAATCGCTAATCTTGATGCCATCAATACTCCTGAACAACCAATTCATTCTTCACCAACTCCTCAACAAACTCTAATTCTCAGTCACATCTTCTACCTCTTCCGACAGATACCTTGTCTACTGCGTCAAACTAGTGAAAGTTCATGCCTCTAAACTTGAAGACTTAATTGATTTTTTGTCAGAGGCTGGTCATCAGAATTCATCAAGATCTGCCCATTTTTCAAATTTGACAGGGCAATATTCGAGTGATTATCAAGCTGTCAAGTTTATGCAAGAGCTGAAATCCCTTTCCAAGCATCTACTTGACATCCTATGTTCAGCCGTTCGTTCGACCATGGCCAATCTTCTCCAACAACTTAATCCAATTAAGAACAATCTGCCAACTTCAAGCAGGGGCACTTTGGCTTCTGTCCAAGACTACTTTGATGGTCTGACAGACAAATTGTCAACCATAAATGATGTTATGTCACCTTTTGAAGTCGAAGAAACCAATAGGGACAATATGTTGGGGACTTTACGCACCATGAAGGCCACAAGAGAACAAGAGATTCATGTCATTGCTGACAACGTCAAAGCTGAATTGGTAGTAGACAAAGAGATTGTTGACTTAGAAGTTGCTTTAACTCAAGCTAAAGAGGAAAAACCTCAACTTGCACAAACTCTGTCGACCAGCAAAGAAAAGGTCAATCAAATTGATGATGAATCTGAAAAATCAGGGGTGACTGCCAGGACAACTGTCAACATTCTAATAGCCATGCAATCTAAATATCTGGCAGCCAAGGCTGATAGAGAGGCTCTAGAGAAGGCTTGGGAAGAAATCAGAAATTCTCAATCATAGTTTAGTTGGCATTTTTTTTTTGTATGTCAACTGAACATCTTTTTAACTTATCTTTTTGAATGATCATAATTCGACACACATCTGTGTATGCCAACCGTCAGTTTCCAGCCCGCTCTCTTAGGAATAAGTTAGCTTAAACTGACAGGATGTACTTTTGACAATGTAAAATTGTATTGCCAAATAAATGAATAAAACTTATGTTCTATCTCATTTACTGTCAGTTTTTACTTCTAGCATCGTCGGCTTATACTTTTTTCAAATACTTGCCATTAATTGACTTAATTTTCAAACCAGTATCAACATTGACAAGTGCATAAGCATTTCTAGAAAATGCTTTATCAACTCTAAACGGTCCTTCCCATTTTGGTGACCATTTGCCATATTCTCGACAACTTTTATCCATGGGCAATATGACTTTCCATACTAGATCATCTACCTTAAATGATTTGAACTTAACTCGACTATTATAGAACTTTGTAATTTTTTCCTTTTGTCGAATCAAATTTTCTAAGCAGCTGCAATCAATCTTTCATCACTTAACTCATCCAATTCGTCCAACATTGCATTCCAATATTGGTTGGTAGGCAAGTCATTTTGCCTTTGAATGCGAGTAGACTGAAGATTGATTTCGACAGGCAACACAGGATCGTGTCCATAAGTTAGCCGATATGGTGAAGTTCCCGGCGCCTGCCTGGGTGAATTTCTATATGCCCACAGTATTTGATCAAGAGTATTATGCAAATTCTTAGGTTGCCGACCCACATGTTTTTTAATAAGACTAATAATGATCTTATTCATGGCCTCAACTTGGCCATTAGCTTGCACATAGTATGGTGTAGATGTGAGCATATTTATATGCCTAGAACCAGCGTATTCCACCACTCTCTTGCTGACGAATACTGACCCTTGATCCGTTGTCAAAGTTTGGGGTATGCCAAATCGACAAATAATGTGATTTTCAATAAAATCCATTACATCTTGTTGGGTGACTACTTTAAGGTAAACTGCTTCTACCCATTTGATAAAATAATCAGCTCCAACTAAAATGAATTGATGTCCTTTCGATGGAGAAGGATGTATTTGACCAATTAAATCCAAAGCCAATCCTCGGAATGGCCAAGGCTTGATAATAGAATGTAATTCGCTGGCCGGTACATTTTGTATATGGCCATGTTTCTGACATTCTTCACAAGACTTGGCAAACATAATACAATCTTTAATCATAGTTGGCCAATAATATAAACTTCGTCGAAGAATCCATTTCATTTTATCTCCTGCCTGATGAGCTCCACATATGCCCTCATGGACTTCCGATAGAGCCAAATAAGCATCTTGTTCACTCAGGCACTTGTGTAGAGTCCCGTCTACATACCTTCTATATAACAGTCCTCCTTGCATTGTGTATTTCAATGCTTTGTATTTCATTTTCCTATCTACATTCTGACTTGGATTTTCCAAATATTCAATTATTGGCAACCTCCAGTCATTAGGTAGAATTACATCATTAACCAAAATATCTCTTTCTTCTAGTGGACATAATAATTCTCTGATTTCCATTAGTCATGACAAAGTCTTTTGAGATATCTTGTATCCTGAGGCTATTTGAGCCAACTCATTAGCCTCTTCATTTAAATTTCTGGGAATATATTTGACAATTACGTCATCGAATTTCTTCATTAACATACTAGCTATGATACAATATTTTGTCAAGTTGTAGTTGACACACTTGTATTCTTGAGTAAGTTGTTTGATAACTAATTGAGAATCCCCAAAGATATGCACATTTCGTGCTTTTATTTCTATTAGTATCTCTAATCCGACAATCAAAGCTTCATATTCAGCTTCATTGTTGGAACATGGATACTTAAGTTCAAACATGAACTTAGTAGGAGTTCCTTGTGGAGTCACGATTAAAATTCCTACTCCACTACCTCCTTGATGCCTTGATCCGTCAAAGTAGAGTTTCCGGGGTTGTAAACTAACAACATTTATTTCTGGCACGTCCAATCCTGGATGGTCTACCAAGAAGTCATCTACTGCTTGTCCCTTGACAGCTTTAGATGGTACGTATTGTAAATAATATTCCGACAAAGCAATGGTCCATTTACCGATACGTCCATTAAGGACTGGTTTTGACAACATATACTTTATAACATCAGTTTTGGAAATAACGAATACATTACATGGCATCATATAATATTTAAGTTTTGTACAAGAAAAATACAATGCTAGACATAACTTCTCTATTGCACTATATCTTCTTTCAGCGTCATTGAGGACTCTGCTTAGATAATATACGGCCCTTTCAACATTGTCATCATCATCCTGGGCCAATAGACATCCTATAGTGTCCTCAGATGTTGATATGTACAACTTCAACGGCCGACGAGGTACTGCGGGCATCATGACCGGTGGATTGACTAGGCATTCCTTGATCTTGTCAAAAGCCTCTTGGTGACAAGGCTCCCATATGAAGCTTTGCTCTGCTTTCAACTTGACCAGTGGTGCAAATACTCTTGTTCTTCCCGACAGATTTGATATAAACCTTCTTAGAAAGTTAACCTTTCCTAGGAAGGATTGTAGTTCCTTTTTATCTGTCGGTGCTGAGGCTTCCATGACCGCTTTGGCTTTATTTTTGTCCACCTCAATTCCTTTTTTGTGAACTAGGAAGCCTAAGAATTTGGCAGCTGACACTCCGAAGCTACACTTCTCTGGGTTCATTTTGAGGTTGTGTCTCCTCATCCTTTCAAACCCTTGCTTCAGGTGCTCTAAGTGGTCATCTTTGGTTTTGGACTTGACAACCACATCATCAATATATACTTCTATGAACTCTCCAATCACATCATGGAAAATCATGTTCATTGCTCGTTGATAGGCGGCTCCTGCATTCTTTAAACCAAAAGGCATGACGACCCATTCATATGTCCCAATTGCTCATGGACACTTGAAGGCAGTCTTTGACACATCTTCTCCGGCTATAAAGATTTGATTATAACCTGCATGGCCATCCATACAACTCAAAATTTCATTTCCTGATACTGAGTCGACAAGCATGTCGGCTATTGGCATCGGATACTCATCTTTGGGGGTAGCCATATTTAAATTTCTAAAGTCTATGCATACCCTCATTCTGCCATTCTTTTTAATGACATGAACTACATTAGAAAGCCAATCGACATACCTGGTTGTTCGAATGAACTTTGCTTTAAGAAGTCTTTGCACTTCCTCTTTGATTTTATGCACTACCTCTGGAGCAAACCTTCTGCTTACCTGTTTGACAGGCTTGCAATTCTCCCTAAGTGGCAGTCGGTGTTCGACAATATCTCTGCTTAAACCATGCATTTCATCGTAGTCCCATGCAAAACAATCTTTATACTCTGCAATTAATTTGACAAGTTTTTGTTTATAATCCTCTGGCAGAAAAGCACTGACAAAAATGGGCCTTTTCTTTTCTTCTGTCCCTAAATTTACTTCTTCCAGAGGATCTTCTACTTCAATGTTTTGTTTAACTTCGGCTCCATTCCCAAAACCCAAAGGACCGTCGTCAATGATACAATCTGCCAACACACCCTCTGAAGTGTGTACTTCTCTGTTGGCCATGTAGGCCGACAATCTTCTCAGTTGTGATTCAAAGCTTATTGTCGGAACTGAGCCGAGACTTGTCGGCCTCTTCCTTTATCTTTACGCCAAACTGACTGAGAAGGCTTGCTTCTAACGCATCTTTGTCAATGACCCCTTCGTTGGCAGTCACGGGTCTAACATTTAGCGAATATACTTTGAAATCCACATGTGACTGCTGGGCGTAACACGCGCTATCGTCTGCTTCTACGATCTCCACTTGATCTTGCTCATTCCACAAGATTATTTTCTGATGCACTGTCGAAGGAATTGCTCTCACAGCATGAATCCAATCTCTGCCAAGTAATAAGTTGTACACTATTGGAAAATATACATTAGACAGTAAATGTTTACGTCAGTTAACCAAAAACTAGACGTTAAAAAGGGGGCGGTGGAAGTTTTGTAAATATCAGACTTCATTAATTCACTGTTAACGTCGGTTGTTTTAAGGACTGACGTTAAAAGTGAGGTGGTGGCAGTTTTGTAAATATGAAATCACTATTTGCGTCAGTTGTTTAATGAACTGACGTTAAAAGTGTTTTGCAAGAAATTATTAACACTTTTAACGTCAGTTGTTTATAAAACTGACCTTAGAAGTGTGATTTTTACTTCAGTTAAATAAATAACTGACGTAAATAATCAACTCATTCCTATCCTTCTTTCGTTGTCATCTCCCTGTTGTCACTCTTAACGCAGATCATCACTCCATATAGTGCAATTTATTTCTAATCTTTTTTTAAAAAAAATTTATTTTTAATCTTAATTAATTAGCTTGAATTAGTAAATTAACAAATTCTTGTGCAAATTAAAATAAATAAACACTTAACATAAAACAAGTTATATATGTATAATCAAATCGTATCTCATTGAAGCGATTCATAAGTTACAATTACATGTTTAAAAGATAAAAAATTTCCGCAAGATAGCACTAAAATATAAAAAAGTTTCTGCTTCAACATCATTTTCTTCTCAGTCCTGTCCTCAGAAACTCCAACATTGAATGCATCCCCTCCCTTATTTGAAGTCCTTGATGCTCCATCTGAATCCACAGTCACTTTGGAGCCGTGGTAGAGTGAAGGGTGCACTCGATCTGTTTCAGCAATATTCTTGGAACAGCCACTTGGTTCCAAAGCCGAGGTTTTGGAACTGTAGTCTCGATTCTCCGAGAAGGATGATGGTGTGTGCAATTCACATAATGCGATTTACACACCCTTATCACCCATGTAATGTGATTTACACAACCTCGTGAAGTTGTTTGACCATTAAGACAGAGACCTTTAAGTCTAGGTATAGGAAGAAAGAGTGATGAAGTTAATCTCCATGGCGAGCCATATTGTGAAGCGAGAAAAATTAAAGGAAGGAATGAAGCTATTTATAGGAGTAGGGGATGAAGTTACTAGGCGTCGTAAGTTGCTAAAAAATTAAATTGATCATTAAGAGCATTAGGTTCCAAGGCGCATTGGGAGTTGGCAATCATATATTATAAACGTGCGGAAAAGAAAACGCCCAAGGATTAGGAAGAAACTTATACACTTTTAACGTCGCTTGTTGAATAAAACGACGTTAAAAGTGTTTTTAAATAAAAATATTTATTTTTAACATCGATTGTTTATACAATCGACGTTAAAAGTGTGATTTTTACTTGATTAAATAAACAACTGACGTAAATAATCCTATATCCCTATCTCGAAATGTCCTGTTGTCACTCTTAACACAGTGCATTTAACGTCGATTGTTGAATAAAACTGAAGTTAAAAGTGTTTTTAAAATAAAAATATTTATTTTTAACGCCTCATTGTTTATACAATTGACGTTAAAAGTGTGATTTTTACTTCAGTTAAATAAATAGCTGACGTAAATAATCCTATATCCCTAGCTATCTGAAATGCCCTGTTGTCACTCAATTAACACAAGTCTCAGAGCCATTTTGTGAAGGAATAAAAATATAGAGGAAAAGAAGAGGCAGTATTACAGACTGTTACAGAAGAATGTTACTTTATACAGAGACACAACACTTTTAATATCAGTTGTATTCAACAACGGACGTTAAAAGTGTTTTTTTAAAAAAAATATTAATATTTAACGTCAGTTTGTTAATAAAACTGACGTTAAAAAATTAATTGTAACATCAGTTGTTTAATACAACTGACGTTAAATGTTGTTTTATATAACGTTTACAGCCGCGCGCCTTCTGCACTTCGCTCTGTACGTACATCTCTTTCCTCTTTTCATCACGCTCAACCCTAAATCACTCTCAACCCTCACTCTCACTCTCACCCAGCACAGAACCCTAATCGCGAGCTCATCTCCACCGCAACCACCGCGAGAGCTTCTTCGCCACCACCGTGAGGTACACTATTAACCCTAACTCTGTCTTTCCATTCATTCTTTGCAATAACTTGACGTACATCTCTCTTTCCCCTTCCCGCACACTAACTCTCCTTGTCCCTCTGCTCTCAGTAACCACATCGAACGTTGGCCACCACTCGAGCTCCCCTCCCCACCACCACGCGAGCACCTATTTCTGGTGAGTATTTAGGGCACATTTTTGTATTTTTGGTTTTGAGTGTATGTTGAAACTGTAGTCTCGATGAGTTGAAATTTGAAACCGTGAGTTTGAGTTGTTTGGAATGTACGTCTCTGTTTTTGGTTTTGAGTGCATGTTGCTCTCTGGTTGATCTGTCACGGCCGTGATGCTAATCACGGCTAGGCCGTGATCGAGTTCTGCTGCGTGATGGCATGGTTCTGTTCGGTTGGCACGTTACGGTAGTGATGGACATCACCGCCAGGCCGTGACCGATTACTTGGCAATTAATCTTTAAAAACTATAGTTTTCAATCTCCTGTATTGTCCTTATATTGGATATATATATGTTTTGTATATCTACAGGACCTATCTAGTTATGGATCATAGTTGGATGGTTTGTAAGCGTACTAGTGCTGAGTATTTGAAGGGGGTGGGAGAATTTATAGAATTTGCTCAAAGGAATGTTCCTAATAGTAATGGAATGTTCTGTTGTCCTCGTGTCAAGTGTTTGAATACGAGGAAATATACGGTGAAGGATATACGTACTCATTTGATTTGTGAAGGGATTTGCTTGAGTTATACAAGATGGATATGGCATGGTGATATGTTGTTGAGTAGTAATACGGCGAGTGTCTCCAAAAGTGAGGACGTTGACGTAGATATGGAGGATGATCGAGTAGAGGACATGATCCGTGATATTGGACAAGAATCTTTTCATCGAGCGCATGTGTATGATAGGTTGTGCGGTGATGCGGATAAGCCTTTATATCCAGGGTGTACTAATCATACACGGTTTTCGGCGGTGCTAAAATTAGTTTGTGTGAAGGCAAGAAATGGTTGGAGCGATAAAAGCTTCACGGAATTGCTTGAAGTGTTGAAAGACTTGCTTCCGGAGGACAACACATTGCCTGACCGTAACTATGAGGCCAAGAAGGTATTGTGTCCTATGGGTATGGAGTATAAGAAGATACACGCATGCCCCAATGATTGCATATTGTACACCGGTGTTCATGAAGACAAACACGATTGCCCCAAATGTGGGTTATCACGATACAAAGTGAAGGGTGGTGATGATGATGATGATGTTGATGATGTGAGAAAAAAGGGTCCTCCTGCGAAGGTGTTGTGGTATCTTCCAATAATTCCAAGGTTCAAGCGATTGTTTGCCAATGCGAAAGATGCGAAGAATCTTAGATGGCATAATGATGAGAGGAAACGTGATGGAAAGGTTCGTCATCCTGCTGATTCTATTCAATGGAAGAATATCGATACTATGTTTCCGGATTTCGCCGATGAGCCAAGAAACCTAAGGCTTGGACTTGCTACGGATGGAATGAATCCTTATGGTAACATGAGTAGTATTCATAGTTCATGGCCTGTTCTACAGGTGATTTACAACATGCCCCCTTGGTTGTGCATGAAGCGCAAATACATGATGTTGTCTATGATGATTTCGGGCCCAAAGCAACCGGGAAATGACTTAGATGTTTATCTAGGTCCCTTGATTGAAGACTTGAAAACGTTGTGGGTGGAAGGTGTTGATGTAGTTGATGGGTATTCTTATGAGACTTTCAAGCTTCGTGCCATGTTATTTTGCACCATCAACGACTTTCCAGCATACGGTAACTTGTCCGGGTACAGTGTCAAGGGGCATAAAGCATGCCCTATATGTGAAGAAGGCACATGCTACACTCAGTTGCATCATGGAAAGAAGACGGTTTACCTTGGGCATCGGAGATTTCTTAGACGTGATCACCCATATCATAAGATGAAAAAAGCTTTTAATGGATGTCAAGAGACAGAAGAAGCGTCGGCGGCCTTAATTGGAGAGCAGGTTTATCAGAGGGTAAAGGACATCGATGTTATATTCGGCAAGTCCAAAAAGAAAGGTAAAGCTGTTGAGAAAAACATATGGAAGAAGAGGTCGATATTCTTTGATCTTCCATACTGGCGCAATCTTGATGTCAGACACTGCATTGATGTGATGCATGTGGAGAAAAATGTATGTGATAGTGTGATCGGGACGCTTCTCAACATTCAGGGCAAGACAAAGGATGGTGTGAATGCTCGTCTCGACCTTGTTGCTATGGGTATACGAGAGAAGTTAGCTCCAGTTGTTGAGGATGGTAAGCGGACTTATTTGCCGCCAGCATGTCATACTTTGTCAAAAAAAGAGAGACAAAGTTTCTGCGGGTGTCTTCAGGGCATCAAAGTTCCACATGGTTACTCTTCGAATATAAAGAGGCTTGTCTCTAGTGATCTTAAATTGCTTGGCTTGAAGTCTCATGATTGTCACATCTTGATGCAACAACTTCTGCCCGTTGCTATTCGTGGTATTGCTATAAAAAATGTGAGACATGCCATTACTCGGTTGTGCTCATTCTTCAATTCTATATGTAGCAAAGTCGTTGACCCCCGTATGTTGGATGACTTGGAAGTTGAGGCTGCTACAATCTTGTGCCAATTTTGAGATGTATTTTCCTCCTTCCTTTTTCGACATAATGGTTCACTTAATTGTTCATTTGGTGAGGGAGATTAGATTATGTGGGCCGGTTTTTCTAAGATGGATGTACCCAGTTGAGCGCTACATGAAGATCTTGAAAGGGTACGTGAAGAATCCTCATCGTCCGGAAGCATCTATTGTTCAAAGGTATGTTGCAGAAGAAGCTATTGAGTTTTGTTCGGACTACCTTCATAACACGGATCCTATAGGGGTTCCTAAGCCTCGGCATGATGAGATCAGATGTCAAGGTAAGGGTACACATGGCTTAAGAATTAATAGGAAGGATCGAGAGGAAGTGCTTCAAGCACATTTGTATGTATTGAACAACATCGAATGTGTTCAGCCTTTCTTATTTGAACATAAAAGAAAAGTCAATCAAGAAAACCCTCGAATGAGTGAAAGGTGGTTGTTGAACAAGCATAACAAGACTTTCTTACCACAGGTGGACGATGGACATGCCACTCGTGATGATCATCACGAAGGGATATTGATATAGGTAGTTTAAACTTAGTATACATTTATAACCTATGTTAATAAATATATATTGTTTTGAACAGGCATACATATGGATCATTGTTCCATTTTTCCTTTGCAATTCTGTAATGTGAGTGATATTCGTATTGTTATCGGGATATTTACTGAATGCAGGGATGGCTTAGGGGAGTGATATTTTAAAACTGAATTTTAAAAAAAAATACTATTAACGTCAGTTGTATCATACAACTGACGTTAAAAGTATTTTATAAAAATATATAGTACACTATTAACGTCAGTTGTTTATTACAACTGACGTTAAAATTAAGACCTTTAACGTCAGTTCTTGATAACAATTGACGTTAGTTTTAACAAAATTTACGTCGGTTTTGTTAAAGAACTGACGTTAATTTTGAAAAATTAACGTCAGTTGTGTTAAAGAACCGACGTTAATAGTGTTATATTTAACGTCAGTTCTCAACTGACGTTAAAAGTTAAACTTTTAACGTCAGCTGTATTTACGTCAGTCAGTATTCTGACGTAAAAAATCAATTTTAACTGACGTAAAAAGCAATTATTGCACTAGTGGTAGCTTGATTTGGCTGGAATTATCACGAACAATGTCATTCTCTCGACAGTGCCAACCTAGATATTGAGAAGTATGACACCATCTGATGGAGAAGTTTTGCCACTGAAATCAGTGACGACCATGTATGTCGGAATTAAGTCCGACTGATCTTTTTCTAGCTTCTTAAACATTGCCCTAGGCATCAAATTGACAGCAGCTCCTCCATCAATCAAAACTCTATTAGTGGGTCTCCCATCAATTATGGCCTTTACATGCAATGGCCTTAAATGATTTCTTTGTTCTTCAGTGGGATTTTCTAACTGGGCTACATTGTCGAATACGGTGACCAAATTCTCTTGGACATACATCCAAAAATCATCTGGATTTCTGTCATTGTCTACCATATCCTCATCATCGGAAAAATCCACTTCTAGATATCCTTCATATTCTGCTGGGATAACGAAAATCAATCCTATATTCATCCTCATGCCTGGTTCCAGGATGATTTCATTCTCTGGATCCTCGTCTAAGAATGCACCTCCTACAGTTCTTCCATGATTTCTTCTCAAATCATTGTCATCGTCTGATCCTGACCTTTCTGACAAAGGCCGGGCTACCCCTGCACCACAATTATCTAGTGCCTTGATGATGTCAGTTAGATCTTCATTTTGGCCATCCATGTCCATGCCTCTGTTGATGTTAATATCATCATTTGGATCATTTAATGCCTCAATAACAACATCAAAAGACAATTCCTCTTTGGTCAAATCATATTCAGGTTTGAATGTTGCCAACTGACGATCTTGCGTCCTCGCCTCGAGCTTCTTCTCAAGCCCTGCTACCTTTTCCATGTCTGCCAATCAAACTGGCCATTTGCCTGTGGATTTTGTTGGTGGTGACGACATTTCTATGTCCTTTTTCTCTGCTACACAGACCCGCGACATAGGCTTCTTTGGCCTGTTTTGAGTAACAGGCACCCTCATGTCAATCTCCATTGGGCGAGCCTCTATCACACTCTTCATTTTGACATCACTCTTGTCAGCTACGTTGTCAGCCATTGCAACCAAACAACCAGTATTCTGCGAAGGCATTTCTTTTATGGTGACACCTCCTTGCCTGGCAAGCTTCTTCTTTTGAGCCCGTCGGAGCCTTTGCAACCTCCTATTTTGGCTATTAGAGATGGCCGGCTGAGTTGATGGTCCTGACAAGCCAGATCCTGTCATCTGAGCATTCTGAGCTAGTTGACCCTTTCGGTAATCCTCATTCCAAAAGGGTGGATTGTGGTCATTGAACTTGTTTTTTCTGACCCATTTCTGCTTTCGTAACTCTGGATAACGAGCCGTGGCAGAATTCTTTACCCATTGATCCACCATTACATTGGACGGGGGTTTCCTAGTCTTGACAAAATTGAATCTGCCAACGACAAGGTTGTTATTTCCCACTGATCCTCTGATTGGCTCTTTAAGCCAACCTCCGGTGTGGTTTTGTCTGGGTCTTGTCTGATGCATGTGTTGTTGACGGTGGTCGCGCTGTCGCGCACGCGCCAAAAAGAACGAGCAGTTTACAAAAATGTAGTTTAGGGCGACAACTCGGATGTCGTCTCACAAGGACTCTTGACTTGCTATTTTCCACAAAAATCAGTTTTTGAGGGGGAGGGGGGGTTTGGTTTGAATTGCAAATGGAAAACAATGCAAAACAGAACAATAAAACAGAGCAGTTGAAAAGGTTATCAAATAGCTAAAGACGATTAATCTACTGTTCTCGATTTCACAACTATCATCGGTTCATGTAATTCCAAGCCCTAAGCAGATTCTAATCCCTTTTCAGTTGTAGCAACAATTAACAAGCGAAATCACTACTACAAATATATGTTCCTATTCCCGAATTAAGCAAACGGGGTTAAGCACTCATGAACTAAGCGAACATGAACGAACACACGCGAATTAAGCAAACGCGATTAAATATAGGAACATAACATCACCGAAATAAATCAACACAACACTATATACTCCTGAATTAAGCAAACAGAAATACATAGCATAGTATTGAAAAAAGAAAAGCAAATAAAACAGGAATTACATAATCTCAAGTGTAACTGGAAACCAATCACAGTAGATTAATCTAAGGAGACTAGCTCTCCATTACAAAGGGAAAACAAAACATATCTAAGAAAAGAAGATAAACTACTGAAACTACTACAACTGACTAACTCCCCCTCAGTTCTGCCTTCAAACAGGCTTATATACACGTTCTGGATTCCGATGTCTCGCGAGGCGAACACTGTCTTGCGAGGCGAATATCATGAACAGTCTGCATCGTTTGGTCTTCTCGCGAGGCGAAGCACGGCTCGCGTGGCGAGGAATGGAAAAGTCATGGCTTCTGGTCTTCAGTCTCGCGAGGCGAGTAATGTATTCGCGAGGCGAGACAGAAAGGATTGCAAATTTCTGGAACAGTCACCTTCAGGTTCGCGAGGCGAGTGCCTTCTCGCGGGGTGAAGAACTCCAGAATTATTTCTTTTTATTAACCTGAAAACAGAAAATAGCATAAGTGCTTTATTTAACTCTAAATCAGCTAAATTAACCTAAAAATACTTTACAGACTCAAAATGCTGCTTAAAGACAATCAAGTCTAATTTGGGTGAAAATGAGATAAAATTAGCACAAAGCCAAGGTTTTTCTAGTTATAAAACTAGACTAGCCAGAGGCTGATCAAAATACCCCAAACTTAAACTTTGCTTGTCCCCAAGCAAACTAAAACTCAAAAACTTAAAAAGACTCAAGACATGGCAAGCTTAAGGATTTAATCAACCTTGCACAAATTTCAAGCAATTCTAACAAAACAGTTTTCTTCAATGTTCCCCCTTTTCAAACAAGCAATCCCCACAATCATTTATTCTAAACAATTGAGAATTTCATCATTCAAACAATCATTAATCTAAGCAGGGGATCCAAGTTACACACAAGAGGGAGATCACCAAATTCAAACAATCGCCTTCCTCATAAGGGAATTTAGTGTTTCACTCATCGCTCAATTTGTCTAGGTTATCAACAATTCACTCAATTTCACTTTTAAGAGCACTTCCCATGAATTTGATTTTCATCTCAAAATGATTCCCACAGAAAACATGCATGCAACATCAAAAGGTCCTTTATGGTTGTAATGGGGCCTGGCTAAGGGTAGGATATACAAGGGTACTGGGCTTAAGTCCCTAGGAACTAAGAGAGCATGAACATTTTTACACTTTGAATTTCCACTCAAGTTCCTTTTTTCATTTTTCTTTATGCTTTGGGTGACTACAGCCTTTTCTTTTCTAATACTTTTTTTTAACATTTTTACACTTTTCTTTTTTTTTTCTTTTTTTCTTTTTTTCTTTTGCTTTTCTTTTCTTTCCTTTTTTTTTCAACCTTTTTATTATATTTTTTCTTTTTCTCAATCCCAAAATGACATGTCACATCCTTGTAGCCACCCCAAACTTAGTTTCTTGCAACCATTCTATTGCTAAGATTCCATGCTCTCCTAATCCTAAGATTGGGTTAACATGATTTTTCAGATTTTAGGCTCATAACATAAGGTCATCAAGAATTAACAGGCTAATTAGGCTCAAAGGGGCTAACTAAGGAACATGCATTAGGGACGGTTATTTTTAGGCTAAGTGGTTATTTACAAAGAAAATGCCTAAATCATTTGAAGCAAACACATAAACATGCAAACCATAAAGAGATTCAAGCAAATTCGGGAAAGTGCAACTTGAAAGTGATTCTCACAATTTAAAACATGTTGGAGGCTCAAATCCTCACCTGGACATTCATGCAAATTGTTTGACCGAGATTCTATCCCTAGTGTGTGCTTCCCTTCACCCCAAACTTATCATAAATCATGCCATCACAACAAAATCTCAAAGTTTCGCCTCGCGAGACAGTGGAATCCAGAACGTGTATATAAGCCTGTTTGAAGGCAGAACTGAGGGGGAGTTAGTCAGTAGTAGTAGTTTCAGTAGTTTATCTTCATTTATTAGATATGTTTTGTTTTCTCTTTCTAATGGAGAGCTAGTCTCCTTAGATTAATCTACTGTGATTGGTTTCCAGTTACACTTGAGATCTTGTAATTCCTGTTTTGTATGTTTTTCCCTTTTCAATACTATATTATGCATTTCTGTTTGTTTAATTCAGGAGTGTGTAGTGTTGTGTTGATTTATTTCAGTGATGTTATGTTCCTATATTTAATCGTGTTTGCTTAATTTGCGTGTGTTCGTTCATGTTCGCTTAGTTCATGAGTGCTTAACCCCGTTTGCTTAATTCGGGAATAGGAACATATATCTGTAGTAGTGATTTCGCTTGTTAATTGTTGCTACAACCGAAAGGGGATTAGAATATGCTTAGGGCTTGGAATTACATGAACCGATGATGGTTGTGAAATCGAGAACAGTAGATTAATCGTCTTTAGCTATTTGATAACCTTTTCAATCGCTTCTATTTTTATTGTTCTGTTTTTGCATTGTTTTCCATTTGCAATTCAAACCAAACTCCCCCCCCAAAAAAAAAATTGATTTTTGTGGTAAATATCAAGTCAAGAGTCCTTGTGAGACGACATCCGAGTTGTCTCCCTAAACTACATTTTTGTAAACCTCTCTTTATTTTTGGCGCGTGCGCGACTGAGAGACCAAATATTGGGGCAGTTGCCGTGGACTCTTTTTTGTTATTTTTCACATTTTATTTTTTTTTTCCTTTCCTTTCTTTTAATTTCTGTTTTTGTTTTGAATTGGTCTGGCTACTAGGTCTACTTGCCCTGAACTGTGTGATTTTGATCCTGAAATTGAAAGAACACTGCACACACGCCGTAGAGAATTTCGGGCTAGCACTAGTAGTGATTCTAATTCTAAAACTGTTTTTGACAATATGGGTGACCAAAGGACATTAAGACAGCTTGCTGCCCCTGATGTAAATTATAATGGATTGTGTATTTCATATCCTGGTGCTGATACTCCTTTTGAATTAAAATCTGGTTTCATTCACTTGTTGCCAAAGTTTAGTGGTCTTGCAGGTGAGGATCCACACAAGCACTTGAAGGAATTCCAGGTTGTCTGCTCCACAACCTCGAGATCAGAGGGAGTAACTGAGGATAGCATCAAGCTGAAAGCTTTTCCGTTCTCACTCCAGGGAGCTGCAAAGGATTGGCTGTTATATCTTGAGCCAAACTCTATCACCACCTGGAATGATTTGAAGAGGGTTTTCTTAGAGAGATATTTTCCTGCCTCCAGAGCTGCGTCAATCAGGAAAGAAATATGTGGCATCAGGCAAGGAAATGAGTCATTGGCTGAATATTGGGAGAGATTCAAGCATTTGGTATCCAGTTGCCCCCAGCATCAGATTTCTGAACAACTTTTTATCCAGTACTTTTATGAGGGGTTACTGCCGATGGATTATATTTTGGATGCTGCTAGTGGGGGAGCACTTGTTGATAAGACCCCAGCTGCTGCCAAGCAACTCATTGAAAATATGTCACTGAATTCCCAGCAGTTTACTACCAGGAGAAATTCTGTTGAGACAAGAGGTGTGCATGAGGTCCATAGCTCTTCGTCCAACCAGGCCCTTGAGAATAGAATGGATAAGCTCACTTCTTTTGTAAGGCAATTGGCAATAGATAGGGTTCATCCTGCAAGGTTGTGTGGCATGTGCAACTCTCCTGAGCACCCGTATGATGCATGCCCTATTCCGAAGGAAGAGTTCGTGACTGATTTGTCTCAGGCTTATGCAGTTCATCCCTATAATCAAGGCAATAATCAGAACCGGTACAACACTCCTGACCTCTCCACAAATAGGTACCACCCCAACTAGAGGAATCATCCTAATCTGCGGTATGGGAACTCATCCCAACAACAACCGATGGCACCTCAGAATCCTCCTCAAGTGACCACTTCTGCACCTTCCGGACATTCACTAGAGGACATGTTCAAACAAATGACTGCACAAATGACTACACTTTTCCAGCAGCAAGTCGGACAGCTTCAGGCCTCACAGACACAATTTCAGCAGCAAGTTGGCCAGACCCAACAGCGAACAGATGCTAGCATTCAAGATTTGAGGACGCAGATTGGACAGCTTGCCACTTCCATAAATAACATACAGCAAGCTCAAGGGACAACCCAGCTACCTGCACAGACAGTGATGAATCCCAATGCATCCAATCCTAATGTGAGTGCCATTTCTCTGAGATCTGGAAGAGTTGTTGAGGCAGCCTTTGAGAAAAATGAAGAAATTGTTGAGGTAACTCCTGAGCCTTCAGTTGATGTTGAAGTTGAGAAAGTGTACATACCACCGATCCCCTTCCCACACAGAGTACAGAAAAATAAGAAGATTGGTGGTGAAGACAAGGAGAAGGAAATTCTTGATGTGTTCAGAAAGGTGACTGTAAATATTCCTCTTTTAGATGTGATCAAGCAGGTGCCTAAGTATGCCAAATTTCTGAAGGATCTCTGCACCAACAAGAGGAAGTTGAAGAGTAATTAGAGAGTAAATTTGGGAAGAAATGTTTAAGCTCTTATCCAGTCTAAGCCTGCACCAGATAGAGTTACTGTTTCAGCACCCACTCAGGACCTACCACAGAAGTGCAAGGATCCGGGCACTTTTACTATTCCATGCACTATTGGGGACAGGAAATTTGAAAATTGCATGCTGGATTTGGGAGCCTCTATAAATGTCATGCCTACATCTATTTTTAATAACCTTGATCTTGGTCCCTTGCAGTATACAGGTCTCACTATCCAGTTGACCAACAAGACCAGTGCCCGCCCCATGGGAATGGTAGAAGATGTGCTGGTACAAGTTGATGAGCTGATTTTCCCTGCTGACTTCTACATCCTAGACATGGCAGGAGAGACAAATTCCAGTAGATCACCAATAATCTTAGGCAGACCATTCATGAAGACAACTAAGACTAAGATTGATGTTAATGATGGGACCATGTCTATGGAGTTTGGTGATATTGTGGCAAAGTTCAACATCTTTGATGCTATGAAACACCCACTGGAGGAGCACTCGGTTTTCCAATTAGAGTTGCTTTCTGAGATTATTGATGATACCCATGAGGACCTTGTTTCAGATTTTCCATTTATTTCTGGTTTTGATGATTTATATTCATGTACTAATCTGTCGACACTAACCCGTGTCTTTGTTTGTCTTGAGTTTCTTGATTCAACTTTGCGGGGTGATAGTGATAGTGAGAGTGAAGTCGTCTGCTTCAGCGAGGTCCTTGACATCATGGCTACTCCCAATGTACCATCCGTTGAGCAGCCACCCTCCCTAGAGCTCAAGCCACTTCCTGGGAACCCAAGTATGCCTACACGGAGACGAATGAAAAACTTCCAGTCATCATTTCCTCCACCCTTGACTCGACCAGGAAGCTAAGCTTTTAGAGGTTACGAAGAAGCACAAGAAGGCTATTGGGTGGACCTTAGATGACATTCCGGGAATTAGCCCCTCCGGATGTATGCACGAGAATTCTATTGGAGGATGGGGCTAAACCGGTAAAGCGCAGCCCAAAGGCGGCTAAACCCATTGATTCTGGATGTGGTGAAGAAAGAGGTGACTAAACTTCTGCAGGCATGTATTATATACCCCATCTCTCGATAGTACTTGGGTAAGTCCGATTGCAAGTTGTACCCAAGAAGTCCGGTCTCACAAGAGTTAGAAATGATAATAATGAGCTTGTACCCGGTAGAGTCCGAATAGATGGCGAGTCTCGTATAGATTATAGGAAGTTGAACCAGGCCACCGAAAAGGATCACTTTCCTTTGCCGTTCATAGATCGAATCTTGGATCGATGGGCCGGTAAATCTCATTCTTGTTTTCTTGATGGATTTTCCGGTACTTCCGGATCCATATTGCCCCCGAGGATCGGGAAAAGACCACTTTCACGTGCCCCTTCTAAGACGTTTGCCTATAGGAGGATGCCATATGGCCTTTGTAAAGCTCATGGCACCTTCCAAAGATGCATGCTTAGCATTTTTACTTAATTCAGTGAAAATTGCATGGCGGTGTTAATGGAAGACTTCTCTGGATATGGCTCCTCATTTGATGCATGTTTGCATAGTCTGAGTTTAGTTCTAGAAAGATGCATTGAGACTGATATGTTTTTGAACTATGTATATTGTCAATTTATTGTAGAACAGTTGATTTTTTTGGGTCTTGTTATTTATATAGAGGTTTTTTAAGTAGATCCTGCAATTATTGTTGTTTTTTCTTCATTGCCTTACCCATCTTGCGTACGCGCGAGATCCGTTCTTTTCTTGGCCATGCAGGTTTCTACAAGCGCTTTATTAAGGACTTCAAAGAAGATAGCTCTGCCATTGTCAAACCTGCTGAAGAATGATGCCATGTTCCATTTTGATGAAAATTGCAAGATGGCATTTGACTACCTGAAAAGAGCATTGACCTCTACCCCCATCATCCAGCCCCCAGACTGGATACTCCCTTTTGAACTCATGTGTGATGCTTCCAATTTTCTTTGTGGGAGCGGTTCTCGCACAAAGGGTGGGCAAGGCTGCCCATGTAATTCATTATGCTTCTAGGACATTAGATGCTGCACAATCCAATTACACCACCACCGAGAAAGAACTCGCTAGTCATTGTGTTTTGCACTTGATAAATTTAGGTCTTATTTGCTAGGTTCAAAAGTTATTGTTTTCACTGACCATGCAGCTCTGAAGTACCTGTTAAAGAAACCAGGAGCTAAGCCAAGACTGATCCGGTGGATGCTTTTGCTCCAAGAGTTCAATGTGGAGATAAAAGACAGGAGTGGAGCTAAAAATTTGGTAGCCGATCACTTGAGCCGAATAGCAAGGGATGAGGATCCTTCTCCCATCCAAGATGATTTTCCTGATGAGCGGCTTCTACATCTGTATGGGGTAACCCACTGGTTTGCTGACATAGTTAACTTTCTTGTTGTTGGTGTTGTTCCTGCAGGTACAAGTAGATCCAAGTTCCACAAGCTCAAGAGCGATGCAAAGTACTATGTGTGGGATGATCCGTACCTTTGGAAGTTTTGCAGTGATCAGGTGATTCGGAGGTGTGTCCCCGATCATGAGACAGAGTCCATCTTGCATTTTTCACATGCATCTCAAGTAGGAGGACACTTTGGACCACAGAGGACAGCAAGAAAAGTCCTGGATTCTGGGTTCTACTGGCCCACAATTTTTAGAGATGCCTATGAGGTCTACAGAAATTGCAAGGAATGTCAAACAGCAGGCCCTGCCATCACTCGTAGGAGTGAGATGCCTCAGCAGCCCATGCTTTTTTGTGAGGTTTTTGATGTGTGGGGGATTGATTTTATGGGTCCTTTCCCTGCTTCTTTTGGTTTTCTATATATTCTTTTGGCTGTTGACTATGTTTCAAAGTGGGTGGAAGCAATCCCCACTAGGACTAACGATGCTAAAGTTGTTTCCAAATTTGTTAGGTCCAACATTTTTTTGCAGGTTTGGCATACCTAGGGCTATTATCAGTGACCAGGGCACTCACTTCTGCAACCGTACCATGGAAGCCTTACTCAGGAAATATGGGGTTGTGCATAGAGTTTCCACTGCTTATCATCCCCAGACCAATGGCCAGGATGAGTTATCAAACAGGGAGATCAAGCAGATTTTAGAGAAAATGGTGCAGCCGAATAGAAAGGACTGGAGCCGCCGTCTGGAAGACGCACTGTGGGCTCAGAGGACCGCTTTCAAGACGCCAATAGGAATGTCCCCCTTTCGGCTTGTATTTGGTAAGGCATGTCATCTCCCGGTGGAAGTTGAGCACCGTGCATATTGGGAAGTCAAGTGTTGTAACCTGGAAATGAAGAAAGCTGGTGTTGAAAGGAAACTACAGTTGCAGCAACTTGAGGAGCTTAGGCTAGAAGCCTACGAAAGCTCCCGGATTTATAAGGAGAAAACAAAACATTTTCATGATAGGATGATTGCTAGGAAAGAATTTTCTCAGGGGCCGAAAAGTCTTCTTTGTTTAACTCCCTTTGAAATTGATGGCTGGGAAACTTTGGTCCAAGTAGATTGGACCATTTGTTGTTACTAATGTGTTTCCTTATGGTGCAGTAGAGATTAAAGATGCAGGTAGCAAGAAGTCCTTCAAGGTTAACGGGCAGAGGCTGAAGCCATTCCATGGTGTGGATGCTAGTGTTCCTGCGGATGCTAATGTTGAACGGCTATTTGCCTGCCTGTTAACAACAGGTGCAACATTTCTGTGTACACTGTTAGACCCAGCATGACTGCTCGAAAGTAAAAATCTGCCTTGGTGACTACCTTTGCGGGACTCAGTTCTGTCTTGTGGGCGGCAAGATGGTGTTTTTTGCCCCCTGGCCTTCTCAACAGCCACTTCATCATAAAATGCTTCACATCTTGGGCAGACTTTAAGTATGCCACCAGATTTCTTGCGTGTCATGAAATCGATAAGAGGTTCTCCCAGCTTTGGATAAATATCAAATGAATCCGACAGGTCCATCTGGATATTTTGCCCAGCTCTGATATTGACCATGCCTATTCCCATAGGGACTTGGCGGTCAGCCTTGTTAACTTCAGGACCAAACGGTTCTGTATCAACCTTCATGTCGGGTTTCTTGTCTGAAAATTTTAGTCTTCCTTCTGCCAAACCTTTCTGAATAATGTCCCTGAAATGCATACAATCATTAGTTACATGACCAAAAGAGTTATGATATTTACAGTACTTCCGATCCTTAATCTCATGGGCTCTTAACAGCCTATGGTCATCTGATAATTTTAACTGTTTATCTTTGAGTAATATGTCAAATATTTGATCGGCCTTGGTCACATAAAATGTACACACTTTCTTATTAATGAAAGGAATCCTTTCTTTGGCCCTCGCGGGCTTCAAAGCTTGGCATATATAAGGTGGACCATTTTTTAATTCAACGTAATCTACCTCATATTCCTCAGAATCGTTGTCCTCCTCGTCGGATCCACTACATCCGACAAAATTAATTTTTCCTCTTTTGAGGAATTTCCTCTGCTTGAAAACATTTTCGACTTTAAATTGTTCAATTTGTCGGACTTTATCTCCTAACTGGGCAGGGTCAATTAGATGTTGGTTGACCAATTTCTTCCTGATGTGATAATCTAGACCCACAGCAACAATCTTTACTATTTCCGCCTCAGGGATAGGGATGAAGCAACGACTCCTCATTTGACGGAATCGGGCAAGGTAGTCATCGACAGACTCGTTATTCATCCTCTTAATGCCAAATAAGTCTGTCAATCCTATCTTAAGGTCACCCCTAAAGAATTGATCATGAAAACTCCTCTCTCATTGATTCCAGGAATGTATGGAATTAGGCCTTAGAGTTGAAAACCAAGAAAAAGCATTCTTAGTCAATGAACTAGGAAAGACCTTCATCTTTAATCCCTCCTCTAAAGCTAAATCTCCTAACTCGATTGTATATCGAGCAATGTGCTCGACCGTCGACTCTCCACTTTCTCCTGAGAATTTTGACAACTTGGGTATTTTGTATCCTCGAAGCATTTCTGCCTGTTGGACCCAGTCAGGAAATGCCGACACAAAGAATGGTTGATTGTCATAACCTATGTTAAAACCAAACCTATTCAATGCTTGCTCGACGACTTGATTGATGTTTTGATTCAGAACGTTTTGACGAAACGCTCCGACAGCACCCTGGTTTAAAACAAAATCTTCGTCTTCCTCTGGTTGCAGAATATGTACATTTCCAAGTCTCAAAGGAATCTGACGATGGGGTTGTGGCCGTTCGTCATCTTGTTCAGATCCGTCAAGGTGTATAACTTGTGGTTGCTCAACCTGTGGTTGATTATTCCTATTGACATTTCTATTGAGATTTTTATTGGCATTTTGGTTATCATCTGGGACTACTACGCCCAAAGCTCTATTCAACCTACATATCTCATTTGCCAATGTCAAGCATGCATTATTCGTGTTTTCCATTAATGGCGTAGTACTCATTTGTTGAGTAAATGTATTCACCATGTCATGATTACTAGAGTCTATTTGTTGTCGAACATTGGCTAATGTAGCCTTTGACAGACCAACAATATTTTGTGGGGGCTGTCTTAGTGGGGATATATGTGGCCTTACTACTGGTTGCTCTTGTCGAGAATGGGTTATTACCATTGACCCTGTTATCCCATTCGCATGACTGAGAATTTGCCCCCCAGTCGATGGTCATGCCTGTCCAGAGACATGAGCAGCCATCGTCATTCCATTTGGATATGGTATGTATGCAAATGAGGTATTTGGATTGGCAGCAGTCGAACCATAAGGCATCCCATACAAAGGTTGTGACAGAGGTTGCGTAGTCCCTTTTGGGTTTGAATTCACAACACTTCGTTGAGACAATCCGGTAGTTGGTGGATTTATTTGTTGTAAAACTGGGGAAGTTGGTGACGGGAGTGTTCCTTGGCCAACTTCGTCAAATCTATTGACAACTTGAGCGTAAGAAACGCCTCTTCTCGCACCTAAACTATTAGTGCTATTAATACCTGCATTAGTAGCGTTAGCCCTGGTTGTAGGAATATTGTCAACTGGTGCAATAGCATCCACCGTTGACGCAGCAGCGTTAGTGCCTACTGCGCCTGCATCACTTGCGCTACTCATATTCACAGTTTTGGGAAATAGATGATGTTTGAACCACCTCTCCACTCCGTAGACGCATACAATAAATTCGTATGTCAAATTCGTGACACTATACGAGTTACTCTAAACTCGTCCCACTGGGCGTGCCAATTTGTTAACGTCGGTTTTTGGTTGGTGTCCAAAAATTCCTTCGTTACAAATAATTATAGATCAGACGAGTGTCAGACCTACGAGTTATGCGGTAATCTCGTCAAAATGTGTGTATGAATTGTCTGCCAAGTATGAATTTGACAAGTTAGTCAAATGTAGTAATATACTGGCAATAATGATAATGGTGTATCGACTATCGTCAATAATGAAACTTGACAACGGAATTGTTTATATTTGAAAAGGGGAATTTGAAAATTAAAAGAAAGAAATAGTTTATATATAGAAAATAACTTCCTGATTGAACTAACTTTACAATAAAAAGAAGAAACATAAGTTTAAAAAAGAAAGTTAGGTAGAGTAGGATCTAAGTGATACAACTTTCAAGAAGTAAGTGAATTTAAAAGAAGAACATAAGAGAAGTGCTGGAAATAAGTAAGAATGAATGAAGAATACAAAAAGAAAATGGCATTGAATTTTGCCATAATATTGAAATAAGAAGGATGGAGGGAATACTTGAATGTAATTCGTCAATCTGCTGTGTGATCGAGATGTGTAGGATGTGTATCAAGTAACCTCCCTAGATAATGGAAATAGTTTCTGAAATACTAAGTCATTAAATATGAATACTTGGCATGAAGTAAAATTTAGATTTGAAATGTAAGAACACTACAAATGAATTAATATTGAAAATGTATTATTTATTTATTAAAGTTGATGAAGAACAATTTCTGGAAAATTGAATTGAAACGAATGAAAATGTTAATTTAAGCAAAAGATGTCAAAAACTAAGAACTACTTATAATATTAGAGTAAAGGAAAACTGGATTAAACAAGTATTAATTTGTAGAAAAATAATGAAGTTTAAAGAAATAACCTGAAAATGATTATAAATAAACTTGAAAATGCATGAAGAAATATTGAAGAAATATTAAAAGTTAATAAAAATTAACATAGAAATAAGATGAATCCGCCATCACAATATTGATGGCAGTAAAATAAAGAAGTGTAAGAACACTATGAAGAACATGATGAATAAACTGGAAAGTATATGAAGAACTTGAAGGAAATGAACCAATATTGTATTGAAATTGAACATTGTATTGATGATAACAGGGTGGAAGGAGTACTTGAGTTAATCCGTCAGTCTGCTGTGTGATCGAGACATGTAGGATGTTTCAAGTTCCAACCCTTATTACATTATAATAACTAGTATTTATAGGCAAATAAAATAACTACCTAATAGTAACTTCCTATCTAAATGACTGCCACGTATCTTGGCAGTTCTCTAAATTTCAAATTTAAACTACTTGTCAAACAACTCTGATAACTGCTCAATTTCTTGAACCGCTCCGTGTCAACTTGATTGTCTTTGACGGTCCGGCTGCTTGACAGCTTATCTTGCTAATGCCTTGTTAGTCTTGATGACTTAGCCATTTTCACACTTCTCTGTACGTTTGACAACTCTTCTTAATACTTTGTCAAAAAGCTTGGTTGTCAATTTATCCTTTCTGTCGACCAGCATTTTCTTGTCAACTAAATATTTTCAATACTTAGAAAATATCAGTCATTACTCTGATTCCTTCGTCAGCCTGTCGAAATGCATCTGTCAATAATCAGAAATTTCACCCCTAACAGATGCTCCCCAAGTTTTTCTTTTCGACGGCCTTATTTGTCTGACATGTCAACTGAAGAACTTCTTGTCAACTCCACACTTGTCAATTCTTCTATAATCTTATGAATTCGACGTTCTTCTTTATGTCAATTTTTTTGTCAACTTTCCGTCTGTCGAGTTAGCACTTTTCAACTTTCTTTTAGCCAAAACAATATATATCAATTTTGGGACTTCTTTCTTAATTTTTATGTAACCTCTTTCTGTCTGTCTAACGAAAGCTCAAATTTGAAAATTCACTCTTAACAGCCTGATTCTAATATTTTTGTCATATTAAACTATGAAGTTTGATCTGTCCGATTAAGGGGAAGAAGGTGGATCTCACTTTACTTGAGTTGAGCAGAGTTGTGATTTTGTGTTTGTCATACCTTAATTTTTTTCCACCGACTTTATGTAACAATTTTGCTTTAGATTTGGACGAGGAGGAAAAAAAAAAAAATCCAATAATGTTCTGTCAGCTGCCAACTTGTATACAAAAAATAAATAATGGGTCTTGTCTCATTAAAAAAAAATTGGAAAATTTTGCTCCTTAAAATGAATATTTCGACTCGACTTAAACTAATTGATAGTTAATATAATTTTTGAATATCGAATATTTCACAAAAAAACACACACACACACAATCGCAAACCCAAAATTCACCAAACTCCTGTATATGCATATTAATTGGCTTAAGAAATCTGCACACAAATTAATTTCACAGAGAATAGATTGTAAATTAATTAAATAGTTTAATTTGTATATATTATCGGTGTAAAGATTTTTACACTGACACAACCAATCAGAAATCATGGAATTGATGACTTTGAAGGTGGTTAAATAATAATCAACTATTTGTAATGATGTGTCATTTTATGATTGATTGATTGACGGTGTAAAAAAACTTTATACTGTATATCAATTAAATTCTTAATTGAAACTAATTATGTTTTTTTAGTGTCAAAACCAGTTGTTTATGGTTAAAATGTGATTTTACAAAAATATATATTGGCAAAGGAGATTTACGTAAAATAAAAAGCTATTATATGTTATTTACATGTTTAAAAAGTTATTTTTATCTTAAGAAGCAATTTTAAGTTGTTTGAGTGCAATATTGAAGAAAATATTTTCTTACAAAATACAATATATGATTTTAAAACATGTTAAAAATTAATAATATAATTTAAAATTATTATATTCATAATATTTAGAGATTATTTTGTCAAGAAGTAAAGTGATTCTCTCCCCTCTTTAACACCCCTCCCCCCCTGCCTGATGTTTATGTTGGAGATTGAATTCTCTCTCAAGTCAAAATTTTTTCTCGTTTCCCCAATTCCTTCCATTGAACCTCAGCAGAAGTTAAAAAAAAGGAAAAAAATTAATGAATTATGTAACTTGCTCTAACATAATTAATCTAACTCGAGTTCGACTTAAAGTTTAATTGATATAAATATTCTTTACACAATCAATTAATTACAATCAATTAATTATAACTTATCATATCATTAAAAATGTTCAATTCTTATTCTAACTACCCTTAAAGCTTGTGATTAGTTAACAAGATAAACAATTTTATACTGTTAGTATATCAAATCTAAACAAATATTTCGATTTATGCAGTGTTTATGATAGGCATGTCCAAAGTATACGTGAAGACCTTCAAAGAAAAAAGTATGCTATTGACAAAAAAGATGTATGATGACACTTTTTTTGAATATTTGTCTGTTTACAATCCAATCAACTTCTCTTAATTCAGTTCCAATTCATATCTTTAATTATATTAATTTAAATAAATAAAACATAATTAATACTTTCATGATTAAATAAATATTGAATACTATAAAATATTTGAAAGTAGGAGTTGAATATGAAACATAAATAGTGTGCGTTTAAATGAGCGTTTGATAAACGTGATTTGAATGCAATTGATTTTGTAGAATTGATTTCAATATAATTGAGCTTGAAGTAAAGCGATTTATATTTAGATACATTAATATAAAAGTGAGTTGAACAATAAATTTGAGGTTAGAAATCACGTTTGGGAACAAAAACTCCAAATTCTAGCTTCAAGTTAAAATTGATTTTAGAGACAAAATCAATTATAGTCGATAACACCCAAACATGATAAAATCAATTTTATATCTCTAAAATCACTTTTATCTCTCATAAACCCTAAACCCTAAACCAAGCATGCACGTAGAAAATCTTGACAAAATTTGGATTTCTGAAAAGCCTATTAAAAGAGGCCCTGTAGTTTTAGGCCTTTGTATGAAGCCCATTTGACACCGGCATTCCTTTCTCCTTTATTATTTCATTCATTGTGGTGCTCACCGCGACGTCGTCGTAGTGGAATCGAAGGTCGAAGATCTGAAACCCTAGCCACCCTCTGTGCGAATTTCGGAAAGGATCGAAGAGGGAAGAGATGCCTCAGAGGCACTCGAAGAACAACAACGACCTCGCGTTCTTCACGTACGATGAGAAACGCAAACTCGGTTATGGCACTCAGAAGGAGAGACTCGGCAAAGACTCCATCAAGCCCTTCGATGCTTGCTCTCTCTGCTTGAAACCCTTCATCGATCCCATGAGCTGCCAGAAGGGCCATCTCTTCTGCAAAGAGTGCATTCTCGAGTGCCTCTTGTCTCAGAAGAAAGACATTCAAAGGTTTTATTCATCACACTATTCTCCAATGTTATGTTATGTTATGTTATGTTATGTTATGTTTGCGCTCTTCCTTTTAACTCGGAACATTTGGATTATTGAATGAATTACATTGCTTGTTCTTAATTAACTTTTGTTGAGTTGTAACTTTCTCTTTGTTATTTGAGTTGATAGAAAGCTTGAGAAAAACTTGGGAAAATAAGATTGATACTTTGCATGAGTTTGGAATTTCGATCAGGGAATAAGGTCAGCTGATGGTGACAATAGCCCCAATTTTGAAGTAAAATGTCATATTATTTCATTAAATGTGTTTATTAGGCTTTAAAATCGGTATATGTAAATGCTTGTTTGCTATATGATGATTAAATATGAACAAGAACTGATAATGAAAGAAGGATAGAACGTGTTATTGCATGATGAAAAGTTTAAAGAATAATTATTTTAAAAAAAATTGAGCATTGTACCATTTATTCAAAACCCAGAAAAAGGTTAACGAAAATTTGTAATATATCGTCGTCTTTCGTTTAGGAATGTTGCTTTGGATGAGTAGACACAATAGACAAGATAAGATTAGGATTAGAAAAGAATGCATTAGAGAGAAAGTTCATGTAACAACTATTGTAGAAAAGATGGTAGCATCTCATCTTTAGGTGGTTTGGACATGTGTGGAGAAGACTTGTAGAAGCACGGAGAATAGATTAGATGGAGGGTAGCTTAATCTCTTTAAGACAGAGGGAGGTTGAGGAAAACTATAGGCGAAACCATGAGAAGGATTTCAATGTCAATGGTTTGTTTATAGACATGATTTATGATAGAACATTACGACGTCATTCGATTCATATAGCCGACCTCACTTAGTTGAAAGAGGCTTGGTTGTTGTTGTATCGTCTTTTGTTTAATAAGTTTATTTGCTCTGTAGGATTTTGGACCTTTAACCAGTGGATTCTTAATAAGGATTAAATCAGGTTATTTCAAGATAATACTACAGGATTTTGTGGATATTCCTTTTTAGTAAGGGTGTCAAATGGATGGACCAGATGAATTTTGATTCGGATTATAATGGATCGGTTAAAAATAATCCATCAATCCATTTCGATTCACTAAAAATATATTAAAAAAATCAAATCCATCCATGATCCATTTAATAAAAAATCATCCAACCCATCCATTAATAATTATTATGATATCCATCCATCAAAATTATTTTAATTTTTTTTTTATATTTTTTAATATTCACTCTATCCTCTCTCTCTCCCTTTCCAGTAACCTAGAAAAATGTGAATCTGGTTTTTTATTTTTATTTTTATTTTTATTTTTTTCAGTTTAGGCAACAATTTTTTAATTTTTTTAAAATTTATTGTAATGTTTTTGTAAATGTGATAATTCTTTAATATATTATTACGCAGCTAACGTATTTGTATTTGCTTTGTTTGCCTTTTTTCTCAACTTTCAGTAACATTAACCAAAACAAAATATCAGATTTTCATAAAGTAAAAAAAAATCAGATAATAGTAATAAACCCTATTATCTTGCTTCTTCCTTCGTCAGATTCGCCAAGTCTCGACCTTCTACCTTCGACAGTGCCGTTGCCGCCACCGTCGTCTTCAGCCGGCGCTCCCCCTGGCCGGAATCCACCGCACATGCCGGTGCCTACTTTGATTCGATCTCATCTTCTCCCTTCGCAACAACACTGAATTCTGCTTTCACGGCTACGCTACTGAAGCTCCGATCATCTTCTCCGTCGAGCTCGTCCAGGTAGATTCGACATCTAATGACGCTCCTGCCTTCGGCGAAGACATTATCCTGCGGCTCCGGCGGCCGGAGGGGCCCTGGTTTGACCGTCGCTGCCAACCAGTCATGGCAGCCCGACTGAGAGTATTGGACCCGACCCGAGGATTCTGGTTTCTTTCACGTTGCTGCACTTTGCAGAGATAGTTGATTCAGATTTCAGCAAGAAAAAGGAAGGGGAAAGAGGGGGAACCGTAGAAGTCTGAAGTTACCATAATTTATTTATTTATTTTTTAGTGGATAAATACTGATCCATTAGTTTTTGGTTGTTGGTCCATTTGATTTTTTAAAAAAAGATGGATGGTTTATGAACCATCCATAAACCATCCACTAAAAAATTGATCCAGTCCAATCCAATCCAATCCAATCCATTTCAATTTTTTTTTAATAGGTGGATGGATTTTCTTAAGAATGGGCTGGATGGATAGTGGATCCATGGATCATTTAGCCAGCCCTACTTTTTAGCCACATTTTTGTGGCCAGTTTTACTGCAGCGTCTTGCTCAAGAGAGGATGAAATCTAAGATTTAAGGTAGTCTTGTCTGCCTTTGTGAGTTTGTTAGTGAAATGATTAGGGGAATTTTCAAGAAGTGTAATTTAACAAACAAGAGTGAAAGTATGATCTCTCATAACCATATTGTTTACATAGGGTTGCAGTCTTGCAGATGAATGTCATATCATGATTCTGCCTATTTCTGTGCACCGAAGATCAATGCTTCATATAAAATGTAGTACCTGTCATCAGCCTTTTTTTGGTGATACGGTTCCAGTCGATCATCATTACCAGTTTTCAATCTTGGTTTAATTTAACTTTCCTTTGTTATCCATGTTAATAACTACTTTAATATAAATTATAATGCTGTACAAAATATTCACTTTCTCCAGTCCCTCATGGTCGGGCCTTAAATTTGGCTTGGATGTTACATGGGTTATTGTGTAAAATTATGTGTTCTATTCTATATGCCATTGCTGGATTTTTGTAATTTTTCTTATAATAAACGAAATGGATTCACCAGTTCTTTCAAGAGTCTGCTGTTCCCTGTGACTGCTGGTCTGAGTTCTTATGCAGAATAACTTCGGTTAATTGCTTAGAACTTTCAATTATAATTTGTCTGTGTGATATTGAATTATTGATATCTACAATAAAACAGGAAGCTTACAGCCCATGCTGCTCAGCAGAAGCAAGAAAAAGAGGAGGAGGAAGAGAGATTGATGTTACAAAAGGCTAAAGAGCTTGATGCATTTGATCAGCAAAATCATGGTGCTGTACCACAATATAGTGATAGAAATTATAGCCGTGATAAGAATGGTTTCCATGGGGCAAACAGTGTGAAGGTCACTTCCTATGAGGAGGAAGCCCTTCGAACAATGAAGGCATTTTGGTTGCCTTCTGCTACACCAGAAGCTCCTGTTAAAGTGGAAGCCCCTTCTACCAGTACTCTCTGTCCAGAAGGCAAGGAGAAACTGAAGTTGAAGACACTTTTCCCTGTTCAGTTCACTGAAGATACTAGTGAGCACAAAAAATCCAATGCTCTTGATAGGACCTACATTTGTCCTAGCTGCAAAGTTACTCTCACCAACACGATGTCACTTGTGGCCCTTAGTTCATGTGGGCATGTATTTTGCAAGAAATGTGCTGACAGATTTATGGCTGTGGATAAGGTTTGTCTTGTTTGCAACAAGGCATGTAAAGAGAGAAATCTGGTGAATCTGGAGAAAGGAGGGACAGGTTTTGCTGCTCATGGAGATCATCTTGAAGCCACAGACTTCAAGCATTTGGGAAGTGGTTCTGGTTTGGGGCTGGTTAGACCTGCAATGAAGACTTGAACCGTATTGATTTAACTTGTCTGGTATATGAAAACTTACTCAGAAGAAAAAATGCTATTAGATTCTCCTGACGAAGTTACCATGTAAGCGCGGTAACACATTATCTGTAATCTGTGATGATCTGTTTTACTCGTAAATTTTCTATTTTATTTTTGGTTTTCTATTTTTGTTTACCCAATATATACCTTGATAATTTGAAAAGTCGTCTCTTGTTCCATTCCGTTAATGATGAGTGCATGGAAATGTTAAATGTATGGTACTGTGAAAGGGCGGGGCTGTTTAGCATCATTGTTGAAGGGGTTTTTTAATCTTAATTTGTTAATAAATGGCAAGAAAATTTTGATTGGTAGTTTGGTTATGATTAAAAAGTAATTATAGTATTAATATTGATTATTGCCTATAATTGACTTTTAGTGTGAACATGAAGGGGACCCGCAATAGTCTTGCTTGTGATGAGAACTTTGTCTCGATGCAAGCCTTTTAACGCTATAAATAAATCAAAATTTATTTTACGTGTGAATTTTAAAGTTGTGAAGATAAGAGTGAAGTATTTTTAATAACGTAATAAATTATTAATGATGTAAAAAGCTCTTATAAAGTTAGACATTTTTTATTAATATGATAATTTTGTGGTTGATTAAGAGTAATAAAGTCTTTACACTAATCAAACATATCAGTTAAAAATCAAAATCCATAATAAAAATAGTGACAATTAAATCTAACATTATCTCTATTTTTTACATGCAATGCATATGCGATGGCCCATGGGAGTTGTGATTATCTTCAGGGCTAGGATAAAGTACAGGATGAGGTTGGAATCGTGCAAGTCAAATGCGATCTGAATAACTGGATGCACGTGGGCTGCTTGAAAAATGCGAAGGACAATTTGTTGGGAACAGGCAAATGGCATCAGGCCACCATCTACGAACGAAAGATAGAGTTGGGGGGATCTCTTTCGTTTTCAAGCAAAGGTCTTCCGTGCTTCTGACTTGTGGGCTGTGGCCATCATTTTATATGGGATTGAAGATACTTTAATTTAGAGAGTAAGAAACCTATAATTAATCTATACGATTATTAGACAAATATAAATACTTCTAAAACTACTAATATAAGGGGTATAAATTTAAAACTAAATTAGTCATATCAATATTTTTTTATATGTATACTATTACTATCAAGGAGGCAAAATCAAAATGAAAATCAAGGCTGAGGTACACCAATAACAAGATACAGTTCATGATGACATAAAAAAACAATACAGCTCAAGATGGGCTGTGTTGGGTGGGAAGTGGCACCTGACGCCACGGTGTTCTTTACCCATATCTACAATTCATCACCTATTTTAATATTTTGTCCCTATACCTTTCTTTGAAATAAAGATGACATATATGAATGATCAAAATATAGTGTTTTAATGACAACTTAAAAAAGTCAGGTGCATTTATGTTTGGATTTTGTTAATCAGAGTCTTTTTAAGGTATTGGTTAAAAAAATTATATTGAAAAGGTATTGTTTAAACTTTTTTTTTATAGGCAAATGTTAGATTGTTATGTTAGTGGGGGAGTTGAACCCATGACCAACACCTTATCACTCTAAACCTTATCTCTTCCTCTCTAAATCACCAAATCACCTTATAACTCCGTATTGTTTAAACTTTTAATATATTGAATATACTACTTTCTGTTTCTGATACAAAACTTTTATCTTTGATTCCTTAACAACACCGGTTAGCATTTGTCTTTATAATTTAATCTTGATCATTCAAATAAAATATAATGATCAAGATTTATTGTTCTCTTTTATCTTAATACCAAAGTTCTAACTTGAGTATTTAGTTTGGGTGAGCGTGTTTTGTGACAAATTGTACAAATTGTGTTTAATTGTTTATTAACTAGTGTATGGATCCGTGCCATGTACGAGGAATATGACAATTTTGTAGGATTTCATAAGAAAAAATATTTTTTTTATTTCACATTTTTTTTGTTTAATTTCTTTTGTGGGGAATTTTATACCAAAAAATGTTAAGAATAATTTTTCATGAACCGTCGATCACAAAGTGTAGAAGATATTTCTTTCAAAAAAAAATTGTAGAAGATATTAACTTAATAATTATTGTTGATATTATAATATTGGTATCACTTTTAAGTGTAAATATATTTATCTATCATATTATTTGTAATATTTGGAATTTCTCCTAGATCAAGTTAATAATTTTTAGAAAATATATTTATCTATCATATTGATAAATATTTTCAGGAAAATATTTGATTTATTTCTCCTATTTTTCAGTGAAAGCTAACATTTTTTTAGAAAATATATTTATCTATCATATTATTTTTTTTTCTTTTCTCTTGAAAATCTATTTGATTTGTTTATTCTCTTTTCCCCGAGTAAGTTAATCATTTTTAGAAGATTATTCATCTGTCATATTTTTTTCTCTTGAAATTCTATTTGATTTATTTGTCCCCTTTCCCCATGAAAGTTAACCATTTTAATAAAAATATATTTATTTATCATATTTTTTTCATCTCGATTCAAAGTCTATTTGAATGATTTCTAATCTTTTCCCTGCACATGTTAATCATTATTTAAGAAAAATATAATTATATATCATATTATTATTTTTATTCACTCATAAAAATCTATTTAATTTATTTCTCGTCTTTTCCCCATGTAAGTTAACCATGTTTAGAAATATATTCATTTACCATATTATTCTTTTATTCTCTTTTGAAAATGTATTCGATTTATTTCTCTTCTTTTTCCGGTGCGAGTTAATCATTTTTAGAAAATATATTTATTTATCATATTTTTTTCTCTTCTGAAAATATATTTGATTAGTTCTCCTCTTCGGCCTGTGCAAGTTAATCATTTTTAGAAAATATAGTTATTTATCATATTACTTTTTTATCTTTTCTTGAAAATATATTTTATTTATTTCTCATCTTTTCCATGCAAGTTAATCATCATTTGTCTATCATATTATCGTATTGTTTTTAATTTTTTTTAACCTCCTTTAATAAATAAAGGATGAATCCATCCTTACCTTCTCACTTTATACTTTACTCACTTTAAATGAGTGTGAGCCAAAATCAAATGTGATATGAGAGGAAAATTTGCCTCAAATATGATTTGTTTCTATTTCAATAAGAAAAGGGGGAAAATTGCTCTTGTGAAAGTTTTTTTTATCAAAATAAAATTATTTGAAAGATAAAAAATTATAAATTTAATTGATATTGTTTAAGAGAGTAAAGAGACTTATTTTGAGGACACTAAATAATAATAATAATTTAAAAAATGAAATAATCTTATTTAAAATTCACGAATCAAACATTTAAATTTAATTGATATAATTATAAATATGATTAAATAATTAATGTTTGGCAAAAGAAATGGTCTCATAATTTTAAAAGGGTAACATTGAACTCCAATTAAAGAAAAACTATACCGAGAATTCCCCATTTTCACAATTCTCCTTTCATTCAAATCTCCATTCCAATTTATTTAAATTTAAATTTAGAATTTTAATCATTTACTTAGAGGATAGGAAAGAATTATAAAACAGGATATTAGAGGTTGATTATGTATTGATTCAATGTTTGAGTTCGTATTCTAAGTAGTTCCAACAATTATAATGAATGCACTCTTATATGATTCATTTTTTTTTTCCCGAGGGAATTATAATCAACTTCATTCTTATATGAAATCTGAATTTAAAATCGGAAGCATGATAGACTTTAAAAACAAGAAATCGAAAGCTGATTGATTATGAATTTATGGTATTATGGTGAATTTTGAATTGTTGTCCATAACAGTAAATGCATTGTTAGAATTATAATCATTGCTTCATTTACTTTTAAAATTTGAATTCTTTGATATATAATCAATTTAAATCAATGCACACTTATATAATGATTGATTTTCGATTTTTTTTTTCAAGGAATTATAATCAATTTCACTCTTATTTGAATTTTGAATTTAAAACCGCATGCTTGATAGACTTTAAAAACAGGAAATCAGAAACTAATTGATTATGTATTGATGGTATTATGGTGAATTTTGAATTGCTATTCACAATAATAAAATGTATTGTTGGACATATAAATAATCATAATGAATGCATTGTTTAGTTTTGAAATTTGAATTCTTGGATGTATAATCAGTTTTAACCAATACACACTTATATAATGATTAATTTTTTGTTAACTTTTTCCAAGAATTATAATCAATATGACCCTTATATGAAATTTAAATTTTTCTCTATCTTCTATTTTTATTTAATTGGAGGATATTTTTCTAAATAATTAACTTTCATAGAATCAAAGATAATTAATTTGAAGTATATTTATGCAAACAGTTAATGTATATAATATATAATATAATAGATTTGAATTTATTAATATTTATTGTACTAATTAAAATATTCAAAATTTTATATAATATAATATATAATATATTGGATTGGATTTGAATAAAGAATATAGTTAATTAATATTAGAATATTAGAAATATTAGAAAATAATATACACAATATTATATATGATGAATCCAAAATTTTGAATTTTGAATAATAAATAAATTTAACTAATAGTAAAACATTAATTTACATACATGAAGAGAACAAATTTGAATGATATTTCTCTAAACAATAAATTAACATAGCTAATGAATAGTTTGTAATACTTTTAATTGATCATCACTTTATCGTAGATATATATTTGATTTGTATCTTCGTTTGCTTGCCAAAATGGTGCGTGAGAAGGAGTCTGAACATATTCATGCTTGATACTAAAAGATATTATTTTGATAAGAGAAAGAATAATATACAATCTTCTTATTCTCCATATCCCTTATTCAAAAGAATAAAAGAGAATCTCCTACATAAAAAAGCTTTCATAAAATACATTACCTTTGTATCTAAATATAAACAAACTCCAATATTGGTCCCCAAAAAAAAAACAGAGAGAGAGAGTCTCCTACATAAAAAAAAAGCTTTCGTAAAGACATTACCTTTCTACATAAATATAAAGGAACTCCAATATTGGTTAAAAATATAAAAACCAAAAGAAGAAACCAAATCATAGCAAAAAAAATTTAAAATAAACCATATGTCGCATTATAATAAGGATTAAAATCTAAAATAATTTTCATAAAGACATTACCTTTCTATCTAAAATGAAAAGAAGAAATGAACTGCATCAAAAGATTCAAGATAAAATGTTAGTATAAAATCAGTTAATAAATATTAAATTTCCTTCTGTAGTCTAAGCAAGAACCTAATCTCAACCAAAAAAAAAAACTTAACCATTAGAAGCATTATGAATAAAACATATGACCTTCTAAACTCAAGAGGAAATAAATTTGGAACAAAAGATCCAAACCAAGTGTTAGTACATGAACAAAAAACATATAATAAAACTCATCATTAGTTAAAAAATAGTACCTTTATACCTGCAATAAAAAAATCAATTTGTAAGGATGAAAAACCTAAATATTACTTCAAACATATCACATTTTTAATTAATTCAAAGAAAAAATGAATCTGCAATAAAAGAATCAAAATTGAGTCTTAGTATAGGAATAAAAATCCAATCACAATATCTTGCTGGCAATCAAGGAAAAAGGAAAAAAAATTATCAATGTATTATGAACGAAGAAGTCTTGATCGTAGAGCAAAAACAATAAAACACTAGATGAGCAAACCATTATGGATGTAATGCTCATCTGCAAGTACTTGTTGCTCCACAATTGCAATAGCAAAAAGTCAAAGGAGAAAGAAGAGTGTGAAGAGTCAATTCGAAGAGAGTAGAAGGAGAAGAGTAAAGAGAAGATCTAAAGAATCATACCACACTGAAAGGTGCGAGAGGGAAGAAGGCATGAATGAACACATGCTCAAGAAACCATAACTTAATTGATAGAGTGCTGCATGTTTTCCTTGTGAAATCAACCGTATCAATTTGTCCTTTAAATAGATAGTTTTCTGAACAGCTCAATGACATCTTAAATATTTTATTTTCTAAGGGAAGGAATTCAGAAATCATATAAAAATGTCATCTAAGTAATGATATACCGACTCATCTATATATAGAAACATATAAAAAATCATATAAAAAATGCATAAATATTCCGTTTTATAGCCCATCAAATTTCGTTTTATCATTATTTATATATTATATTATACATATACATATTATGCATAAATATATTTATATATTATATTATACATTATACATATATTATATATTACATATTATATATTATATATTTATATATATAATATATAATCTATATCTATCTATACTATATATAACAGAAGGTTCAAGCTATGAATATTTCGGCATGTGTCAATCTCTGGTACAATAGCTTCTCATGTACTATTCTAATTATTCTTTTATTTTAAAATTTTTATTTCAAATTTCAAATTTCAAATTTCAAATTTCAAATTTCAAATTGATATATAAGTATTGATTGCAAGGAAATTATACTAATTGACAATCAAAGTGAATACAATCAAAATCCTTTAATACAAAAATTATAACTCATTAGTAGTTTAATACTACAAAATTTTAATTTTAATAATTAATACTTATGAAATAATGATTTTTTTAAAAATCTGAATGCAATTGATAAACTGCTATTTTGTATACTTTATTGTTGGGAAATTAGGTGTGATTTGTTATTTATTTAGATATTATTGTGGATAACCCTATTTCCTATGATTATTGTAGAATTTGTCATCATAGCAGTGGAGCATCTAACTTGGAGAAAAAGCAACAATTATGAAGGATTTTTGGAAAAAAGGGGCTGAGTTCTGAAGATTGCAAAGGAGCACGGCCGTGCTCAATATTAAGTACGACCATGCTCATTAGAAGAGCCCGTGATGATCAGCACGCTCTTGCTTGCTCGCTGGAGTTGACGTCGTTTTATAAGCACGGTCGTGCTCATCAGCAAAGTCTTGCTGACTTTCTCGGTTGCAGCACGGTTTGACGTCGTTTTAGTTGAGCACAACCGTGCTCAACATTAAGCACCACCGTGCTCAACATTAAGCACGACCGTGCTCGAGTTCCAGAGGCCCAATTGCTTAGGTTTTCACGTTTCCAATAAAAGGGAGTGATTGGGGTTATTCTAAGGAGCTTTTGACAGCAGCCGTTTTGCATCGTTGAGAGCTGATCGCAGAGAGAAGAATAGAGCCGTCAAGTGAAGGACCGTCTCCTAGTTGATTCGAAGTCTGTTTTGCATCAAAAGAGCGTTCAGATTTTAGTTTCCTAATTCTCTCTTATGGATTGTTACATGCTTGTGATTTGTATAGTGATCTTTATGACTATGCTTAGCTAATTTCATTCCTAGGGTAATGGTGGATCTTATATTTCAATACCTTTGATGTTTTCCCAATTTTAATATGATATAGTGTTTCGTTTAATTGGTTGGTTTAATCCTTGCGTTTGAATTTCTAGAAGGTTTGATCGTCCTTTACTAAGTTGATTAATTGATTGGCGACCGTACGACAATTAGTTAACGAAACTCTAGGATTAACTAGATTTGGGGTTACGTGGACCAAGCGTAATCCCCTATTTTCAATCAGTTATTGAATTAACAAACTTACTAATTCTTTATGCTTCTTTTAACTGTTTACCTTGCATGACCATTGGGGGTAACTGACTAGGAGAAAGAATATTAATATTGCATGACCATTGGGTATTAATAGTTTTAGAGCGAGTGATTGGCAATCAATAAGAAACACGTTTCATTGAGAAATTGGGTAATAGCATAGATAGTGACATAAGTGAAACCAGACACCCTAGGCTTTACATAATTGAACCTTTGCTTACAATTCTTTGCTTTTCTTGGCTTTCACAACCTTGTTACTTTTATTTTCTTGTTTTCAACCAATTCGATTGTCTAAATAACATAAGGAAGTAATTAATCTAGTACTTGTCAACAATCTCAGTGAGTTCGATACTTGGAGTCTCAAATACTCCTATATTACTTTTCACGATAGGGTGCACTTGCCCTTAAGTGTAGTTTTAGTGCAACAAGTTTTTGGCGTCGTTACCGGGGATTGTTTTTGACAATATTAGGGAGATTAAATCCTAGTTACTTTAGATGCCATTTTATTTACTTTGTTATTTTCTTATTTTGATTTACTTCCTTGTATGCTAGCGCATTCTCAATCTCCTAACTTGCAGTATAATCCCGAGATAGAAAGAATTGCACGCTGAAACAAGAAGCAAGCTAGAGAAAGGAGAACCATGGCTCAATCTCAAATGATGTTTTTAGGCTTCGAATGTTTCCCTTTTGTTTAAGGGACAGGGCTAAACTTTGGCTAAAGTCTTTGCCTTCCGGCTTCATAACCACTTGGGACCAACTCTCTTCTAAGTTTATGGATAAGTATTTTCCACCTGCTAAATCTGCCAAACTGCGTAATGACATAACTTCTTTTGTGCAGGTTGAACTGGAATCTCTGTATGAGGCATGGCTTTCTTGTCTGGGAGTTAGTCCAAGCATTCAACAATGGGCTATCTTCATCAAATAAGAGTATGATTGATGCAGCAGCGGGAGGTAGTATATGGAATAAGAGGCCACGGGCAGCTTATGAGTTGATAGAACAGATGACTTCTAGTTACCAATGGTCATCTAGTGATAGGCATGTGAACAAGAGGCAACCTACACTTTTACAAGTTGGAGCTTACAAAGCGGATGCTAACGCCGCATTGGAAAACAAATTGGAGTCTCTTTCAAAGCAGATGGAAGCAATGATGCAGACAAACTCAGTTGATAACTCAAACTGCTCCACTTCCTGTTATTTGTGATATTTGCGACCAGGAGGGGCATGAATGTACAGAGTGCCATGCAGGCAACCCTTTTGTGGCAGAAGAAGAGGCAAATTATGTGGGTAATCCTAATCGGGGTAACAATGATCCTTATTCAAATCACTACAATCTCGGTTATAAGCAAAACCCAAATCTCTCATATGGAAGTCAGAACCAGAATATTCTCTACAGGCCACCTCATTTGAAAAATCAAGGCTCGAGACAAGAGGAACGAAGGCCTAATCTCTATGATATAGTGATGAAACACATAGAAAAAAGTGATGAGAGGTTTAAGACTTTGGAGAGTCAGGTGTCTACTTTGGTAACATTGATGACACGAAGAGAAAAATGGGCACTGCCTAGTCAACCAGAGAAGAATCCAAAGGAGCATGCTAAGGTGATTACCCTTAGAAGTGGGAAAAAGATAGAGGTTCCACATGAAGAAGAGAATAAGTCAAAAACCAAGGAGGTTTCTACTGAACGGAACCCAAAGGATGAGGTAAGTGAGAAAGATCTAGTAAAGGAAGTTTTTGTGCCATCCCCCAAGTCAACCATTCCTTTTCCTCAGAGGTTTAGCCAACAAGACCCCCAGTTTACTAGGTTCCTGGATATGTTGAAGCAATTCCGTGCAAATATTCCATTCGTGGAGGCCATTGAAATAGACAACTATAAACACAAGAAGGGGGGGTTGAATTGTGTTTATCAGAATTTAAGCAAAGTTGAAATCTTCAGGCTCAAGACGAGTATTATTTGCACACCTAGCCTCTTCAGACTCAAGACAAGTATTATTCTCACACCCAACCTCTTCAGGCTCACTCTGGTTTGTTTGAGAGATTGGGTTTGTAATAAATACAATTTCTCACAGGCAGATCTTTCACTAACACTCAGAGAGTGGTTTAAATGTAAGGCTTAGGAAAGTCTGCGTAATAACTTCAAAATGATTGAAGAATACAGAATAAAAATTAATGCAGAGTAATGACGTTTTAATGCAATGTGTATTCTCTTGTTCTTCATCTTCAATGACTTCTGTATTTATGATCTTCAAGCATTTAGGATCCGTTAGAGACATCCTCTCAGATGTTGGCTTCAAGCAGAACTTCATTAAATGCAATAGAGTCGTTCTGGGCAGCCATTAATGCAATAGAGTCGTTCTGGGTAGTCATTAATGCAATAGAGTCGTTGGTTGTACTTCTAACATGAAGGATCATGGCTTTATTCATCGTGCTACAGCCATATCAGAGTTGTGTAGAAAGCTTTTTGTACTTTACTGAGTACGCTTCTCTTTTCGTGTAAGGACCAGAGGTACTAGGGAATAAAGCACGTTGGAAGCATTCTTTAATTGGTCTTTGGTTCTGATTATCCAAGGTTGCTTGAGAGAGTAACTTCTGACCTTTCTTGATAATCGTGAAACTGAGTAGGAGAGAAGGCTTCAAGTCTCTTTCTGGTTCTTGAACTAAGATTCTGATAATCCTTATAGAATTCGCATTCATAAGATAAGTGCTTCCATCTTAAAAATAATCACGTCTATCTAGTCATTTGAGTTTTCATTCGGGCTAGTAGATGATCTCCATATTAAGGACTCAGCAAGTCCAAAGACTAGTGGACGAGCGCTTCTGTCACCTTTAGTAGACGAGAACCTTTGTTACTTTAGTGGACGAGAGCCTCTGTTACTTTACTGGACAAGAGTCTTAGTTAGTCTGGTGGACGAGAGTCTCAGTTACTCTGGTGGACGAGAGTCTCGGTTACTCTAGTGGACGAGAGTCTCAGTTACTCTAGTGGACGAGAGTCTTTTGCCATGTCATTGGACGAGCCATTCTTATGCCTTAGTGGACGCGCTATTCTGATACTTTAATGGACGCGCTATTCTGATACTTTAATGGACGCGCTATTCTGATACTTTAATGGACGAGCTCCAAGTGCCACGTCATTGGACGGATAATTCTGATACCTCACTGGACGGACTTTTCTGATACTTTGATGGACGCGCTCCAAATGCCACGTCATTGGACGGATAATTCTGATACCTCACTGGACGGGCTTTTCTGATACTTTGATGGACGCGCTCCAAATGTCACGTCATTGGACGGATCATTCTGATACTTTGATGGATGCTGGCTTTCACCACTTTAGTGGACGCTGGCTTTCACTTGCGTTTTGGACGTGTGCTTTAAACACTTGCGATGGACGTGAGCTTCAATCACTACAGTGTTGGACGTGCGTTTCAATCACTTGCGATGGACGTGAGCTTCAATTTTCAAACATTTGCGATGGACGTATGATTCTATTACTTAATCTGCACACTCGATGGATAGGTTAGCAACCAATATGAAGGTTAATTAAATCATTAGCCAATGTTTAGTTTTCATCAAAACTTAGGGAAATGCACATCAGACATTTTAGAGTCTTAACAATCTCCCCCTTTCTGATGATGACAAACATTGAGATGATTTAATGAACCTCAGAAAATATCAACAAAGAAAATAGCATATATTAGATAGGTTGAAATTTTCTTAAGCGAACAGGTCATGTCATATTCATTCTCACATTTCATTTTCATTCTCCCATTTCATATTCATTCTCCCATTCTCCTATAACATATTTCTATCACAAATCTCAATTTCTCATATTCTCCCCCTTTTGTCAACATCAAAAAGAGTTATCAAGTTTTATTTATGTAACATGTTAAGAAAATCATAGTAATGCAACAAGCATATTAGACATACTCCACTTAAACTATTGTATCATTACTCCCCCTGAACTAATGCTTAGTTGAAAGAACATGTATATAGGAGTAATGACAGATTTAGCACAGACAGCTTAACATTCAGACATGTCATTCAACAATGCAATGCATGTTTAGATTATCTCTAATAAATAAAAACCTATCTTCTGCGAGGGGTTTAGTGAAAATATCAGCCCATTGATTTTTAGTTTTAACAAACTTAATATCAAAGATGCCTTTCTGAACATAATCCCTAATGAAATGATGTTTGATTTCAATATGTTCAGCCTTAGAATGCTGAATTGGATTTTTAGTTAAGCATATAGCACTGGAATTATCACACCATACAGATATGTTATGTTCATAAATAGAGTAATCCTCAAGTTGATATTTTACCCATAAGAGTTGAGAGCAGCAACTAGCAGCAGAGATATATTCTGCTTCAGCAGTAGACAGGGCAATGGTTGTCTGCCTCTTGCTTGACCATGAGACTAAACTTGCTCCAATGAAGTGACATCCTCCACTGGTGCTTTTTCTTTCTATTCTGTCTCCAGCAAAATCAGCATCACAATATCCCACTAATCTGTATTCTTTTGATCTTAAATACATCAAACCAAGATTAGTAGTTCCAAGCAAATATCTAAATATTCTTTTAATAGCCTTAAGATGAGATTCTCTATGATCATATTGGAATCTAGCACACATACAGACACTAAATTGAATGTCAGGTCTGCTTGAAGTTAAGTACAGTAGAGAGCCAACCATACCTCTGTAGACAGTTTGATCTACCTTTTTACCTTCATCATCTTTGCTTCGTTTTGTATTGGGTTGCATAGGGGTTTTCATGAGCTTTGCATTTTCCATTTTGTATTTCTTGAGTATCTCCTTGGTATATTTTTGTTGATGAATGTAAATTCAATCACTTGTCTGCTTGTTTTGTAATCCAAGGAAGAACTTCAATTCTCCCATCATGCTCATCTCAAATTCAGCTTGCATTAGATTTGAAAATTCCTTGCACAGCTTTTCATTAGTTGCTCCAAAAATAATAGCATCAACATATATTTGAACTATAATAAAGTTCTCTTTAGAGCATTTTTTGAACAGAGTAGTGTCTACTTGTCCTCTAGTAAAACCATTATGCATGAGAAAAGAACCGAGTCTATCATACCATGCTCTAGGTGCTTGTTTCAAACCATATAATGCCTTTTTAAGTTTGAAAACGTGATCTGGTTTATCAGCATCCTCAAAACCAAGGGATTGTTTAACATACACTTCTTCTTCAATTATACCATTTAGAAAAGCACTTTTTACATCCATTTGAAACAGGGTAATTTGGTGTTGTGCAGCATATGACATTAAAATGCGTATGGCTTCTATTCTAGCTACAGGTGCAAAGGTTTCAGTATAATCAATACCTTCTTGTTGGTTATAGCCTTGAGCTACTAACCTTGCTTTATTTCTGACAACTTTACCATCTTCATCTAATTTGTTTCTGAAGACCCATCTTGTTCCAATAACTGACTTGTTTTTAGGCTTAGAGACAAGAGTCCAGACATCATTTCTGGTGAATTGGTTAAGTTCTTCTTTCATAGCAAGAATCCAGCTTTCATCCTCAAGAGCTTCTTCAATCCGTTTAGGCTCCAATTCTGAAATAAAGGCCACATTGCTTGATTCTCTTAATGTGGATCTGGTTCTTACTCCTTCAGAAGGATTTCCAATAATAAGATCCTTATGATGATGAGTGTTGAACTTCCAATCCCTTTTGAGATCATCATGAAGATCTTGACTTGTCTGTTGACTGGTCTGTTCCACTTGTCTTTTAGCCTCAGGCACAGGTTCTGTTTTGGTTAGATCGGGTTGTTGACTTTCTGGCTTGTTTGTATCAAGACCTGCAAGATCATCTTCTAGATATGATAGTTCTTTATCAGTCTTTAATCCATCATTGAATTTAACATGAACAGATTCTTCAATAATACAAGTTCTTGAATTGTAAACTCTAAAAGCCTTAGACTTTTCAGAATAACCTACGAAAATACCTTTATCTACCTTAGAATCAAACTTTCCAAGATTATCTTTGGTATTCAGAATAAAACATTCACATCCAAAAGCATGAAAATAAGATATGTTGGGTCTTTTTCCTTTCCACAATTCATAAGGAGCCCTTTTTAGAAAAGGCCTAATACGTATTCTGTTTTGTACATAACAAGCAGTGTTTACAGCTTCTGCCCATAAGTACTTAGGGAGGTTATTTTCATTGAGCATAGATCTAGCCATCTCTTGAAGAGATCTGTTCTTTCTCTCAACCACTCCATTTTGCCGTGGAGTTCTAGGTGCGGAGAAATTGTGAGAGATTCCATTCTCCTCACAGAACTGTCTAAACTGCTCATTTTCAAATTCTCCCCCATGATCACTTCTAAGGGTAGAAATATAGAAACCTTGCTCATTTTGTACTTTTTTGCAGAATACTGAGAAAGCCTTAAAAGACTCATCCTTGTGTGTTAGGAAGAGTACCCATGTGTATCTAGAATAGTCATCAACTATGACAAATCCATATTTTCTTCCAGCCTGGCTGGCAACACTAACCGGTCCAAACAGATCCATGTGTAACAACTGAAGAAGTCTAGAGGTTGATACTTGGTTTTTAGATTTGAAACTTGATTTTATCTGTTTACCCCTCTGACATGCATCACACAAGACATCTTTCTTAAAGCTAATATCAGGCAATCCTCTCACGAGATTATTCCTTTTTAATTCAGAAATTAGTTTCATACTAGCATGTCTTAGTTTCTTATGCCATAACCATCTCTCATCCTCTTTAGACATCGACAAAGTTACACTTTGATCTGAGAGATCAGACAGTTCAATCTTATAAAGATTTTGTTGCCTTTTAGCTGAAAAGAAGGTTTTGCCACTACAGTCTTTAACTATGCATACATCCTTGGTAAAGGAAACATCAAAACCACTATCACATAATTGACTTATGCTAAGCAAATGGTGTCTTAATCCTTTAACCATAAGAACATTAGATATAGAGGGAAGAGGGGGTTTACCACTAATAGTACCAATTCCTATAACTTTCCCTTTCCGATTTCTTCCGAAGGCAACGTGTCCTCCTTTCTTAAGTTGGAGGTCTAGGAACATAGACCTTTCTCCTGTCATATGACCCGAGCAGCTACTGTCCAGGTACCAGCAGTGGTGTTTTCTTTGTCCTGTTGAGGACATCTGCAACAAAAATTATTTGATCTTTAGGTACCCATATTTTTCTGGGTCCTTTTCTGTTGGTTCTAGGACTCTGTAAAGACTTCCTTCTCTTCTTATGGATACACTTAGACATAACATGCCCAATTTTTCCACAGAAGTTACAAATAGGTGTTGATTTGGTTACAGTTGACTTAACATATACTGTAGGAACTTTAGTTGATACTTTATGATGTGTTTGATGGATATATCCAATACCTTATTTGTTAAGAGAGTGCTTCTGAATGCCAAGAAGCTTAGTCAGATTGTCTCTACCATTAACAAATTTGTCAAGATCAGAAGTGAGCTCTTCCACTTTTTGTTGAAGTTTTTCAACTTCTTCAGATGGTGATGTTTCACTTGAGATCTTAGCTTCATTAAACTTTTCAGTCTTCAGCTTACTGTTCTCTTTAGCCAGCTTCTCGCACTCTTGAGATTTCTGTTTATGCTCACTGGTGAGCTTTACATACTCTCTCTTTAGGGATTTGAAGGCTTTAGATAAGCAGTTGGATTCCTCCAACAACTCCTCATAAGCATCAAGTAATTCCTCATAGTCAGGATGTACCTCATCATCAGAGTCTGATTCAGTGTTGGCCATCAAACAGAGATTGGCTTCTTCCACAGTTTCTTCATCATAAGATGTTGACTCCAGATCCTCCCAAGTAGCCATCATTCCTTTCTTCTTCTTCTTGAAGAATTTCTTAAAAGGGGCCTTCTTGAGTTGAGGACATTCAGCCTTGAAGTGACGGGCTTCTTGCACTCATAGCAAACAATTGGACTTTTGTTTGTTGAGGTGGATTCTTTGAAGTTCTTGTCCTTGTTGAACCTTCTGAATGGCCTATCCCTCTTGAACTTATTTTTATATAGGAGAAGTTTTATCTTCCTGGTCAGGAGAGACAACTCTTCATCACTCTCAGAATCCTCGAGTTCTGATAGGTCAGCATCACTGGATGACTCATCTGCCATCAAAGCCTTGGAAACTTTTGCTGACTTTTGATCAAATTTCAGAGCAATTGACTTGCCCTTCTTTGGTGCAACTTCATCTGCAAGTTCTTGCTCATGAACAATGAGTGTTCCAAGAAGTTCATCCATAGTCAAGGTAGTGAGATCCTTGGCTTGGGAGATAGCAGTGGCCAAAGGTCTCCACTGTTTAGGTAGACTTCTCAGAATCTTTCCAACCTTATCAGCATTGGTATAGACTTTTCCAAGAGACTTCAAATTGTTGATTATAGTTTGGAATCTTCCTATCATCTGAGCAACAGACTCACCTTCCTCCATAATGAACAGTTCATACTTTCTGACAAGTATGGCAATCTTTGATTCTTTGACTTTTGTTGTTCCTTCATGAGTGATAGCCAAAGTGTCCCATATTTCCTTCGCAGAGTCACAAGCACAAACCTTCTCAAACTCCTCCGGACCGAGAGCACAGATGATGTTATATCTGGCTTTGTGGTTAAGCTCCCATTTTGTCTTTTCAGCACCAGTCCACTGAGCTTTTGGTTTGTCAGTGTTATCATCATTTTTGGGAATGAATGGACCATCTGTGATGACATCCTAAAGATCAGAGTTTGTGGATAGAATAAACCATCGAAATCTATCTTTCCAGTAGTTGTAATTTTCTCCATTGAAGTAAGGAGGTCTGGTTAGGGAGGCTCCTTCAGTCTGATGACTTCCACTTGTACTAGCTCCAGCCATCAAGTCTATTCTTCAGGACCTTTTACCTCTACACTGTTAGATGCTCAACCCAGAGGCTAAGCTCTGATACCAACTGAAATAGACAACTATAAACACAAGAAGGGGGGGTTGAATTGTGTTTATTATCAGAATTTAAGCAAAGTTGAAATCTTTTCGAAAACAAAAAGACTAGATTTGGACGAGTGGAAGAATACAAGATGGACGGGTGACTTTTGCAAGCACACCACATGATAGACGTAAGAAAACTAAGGCAATTAAAGAGTTTAAGGGGAGAGAGATTGACACGGTTATTTATCCTGGTTCACTCTTCAAAACAAAGAGCTACGTCCAGTCCTTGGCAGCACCAAGATTTATCCATTATAACTGATAAGGTTACAGACTCAAGTATTATTTGCACACCTAGCCTCTTCAGGCTCAAGACAAGTATTATTTTCACACCTAGCCTCTTCAGGCTCACTCTGGTTTGTTTGAGAGATTGGGTTTGTAATAAATACAATTTCTCACAGGCAGATCTTTCACTAACACTCAGTGGTTTAAATGTAAGGCTTAGGAAAGTCTGCGTAATAACTTCAAAATGATTGAAGAATACAGAATAAAAGAATGAAGAAATTAATGCAGAGTAATCACGTTTTAATGCAATGTGTATTATCTTGTTCTTCATCTTCAATGACTTATGTATTTATGGTCTTCAAGCATTTAGGATCTGTTAGAGACATCCCCTCAGATGTTGGCTTCAAGCAGAACTTCATTAAATGCAATAGAGTCGTTTTGGGTAGTCATTAATGCAATAGAGTCGTTGGTTGTACTTCTAACATGAAGGATCATGGCTTTATTCATCATGCTACAGCCATATCAAAGTTGTGTAGAAAGCTTTTTGTACTTTACTGAGTACACTTCTCTTTTCGTGTAAGGACCAGAGGTACTAGGGAATAAAGCACGTTGGAAGCATTCTTTAACTGGTCTTTGGTTCTGATTATCCAAGGTTGCTTGAGAGAGTAACTTCTGACCTTTCTTGATAATCGTGAAACTGAGTAGGAGAGAAGGCTTCAAGTCTCTTTCTGGTTCTTGAACTAAGATTCTGATAATCCTTATAGAATTCGCGTTCATAAGATAAGTGCTTCCATCTTGAAAATAATCACGTCTATCTAGTCATTTGAGTTTTCATTCGGGCTAGTATATGAGCTCCATATTAAGGACTGAGCAAGTCCAAAGACTAGTGGACGAGCGCTTGTGTCACCTTTAGTAGACGAGAGCCTTTGTTACTTTAGTGGACGAGATCCTCTGTTACTTTACTGGACGAGAGTCTCAGTTAGTCTGGTGGACGAGAGTCTCAGTTACTCTGGTGGACGAGAGTCTCAGTTACTCTGGTGGACGAGAGTCTCAGTTACTCTGGTGGACGAGAGTCGGTTACTCTAGTGGACGAGAGTCTTTTGCCAAGTCATTGGACGAGCCATTCTGATACCTTAGTGGACGCGCTATTTTGATACTTTAATGGACGCGCTATTCTGATACTTTAATGGATGAGTTCCAAGTGCCACGTCATTGGACGGATAATTCTGATACCTCACTGGACGGGCTTTTCTGATACTTTGATGGATGCGCTCCAAATGCCACGTCATTGGACGAATATTTCCGATACCTCACTGGACGTGCTTTTCTGATACTTTGATGGACGTGCTCCAAATGCCATGTCATTGGATGGATCGTTCTGATACTTTGATGGACGCTGGATTTCACCACTTTAGTGGACGCTGGCTTTCACTTGCGTTTTGGACGTGCGCTTTAAACACTTGCGATGGACGTGAGCTTCAATCACTACAGTGTTGAACGTGCGTTTTAATCACTTGCGATGGACGTGAGCTTCAATTTTCAAACATTTGCGATGGACTTATGATTCTATTACTTAATCTGCACACTCGATAGATAGGTTAGCAACCAATATGAAGGTTAATTAAATCATTAGCCAATGCTTAGTTTTCATCAAAACTTAGGGAAATGCACATCAGACATTTTAGAGACTTAATAGTCATTTCTCATATGCCCAAATATGTTAAATTCCTTAAGGAGATTTTGGGTAATAAAAAGAAATTGGGAGAGCTTGCTACAGTGAGGCTTAATGAAGAATGCTTTGCTATCCTCCTCAAGAAGTTGCCACCTAAACTTAAAGATCCAGGGAGTTTTACTATTCCTTGCACTATTGGTACTTCTTATTTTGAAAAAGCTTTATGTGATTTAGGTGCCAGTATTCCGGTGCCTTTGTCTTTTGGGTGGGAAAAAGAGCCAAAGCCTACCATTGTGATTGTAGGTCCATTACCTAGAGGTATTGTGGAGGAAGTTCTTGTCAAGGTTGACAAGTTTGCCTTCCCAGCTGATTTCATAGTGCTTGACATGGAGGAAGATGAAGAGGTTCCCATAATTTTGGGGAGGCCATTTTTGGCCACTGGTAGGACGATCATTGATGTGCACCTAGGGAAGCTTACTTTAAGGCTTAATGATGAGGAAGTGGTTTTTAAAGTTTTTGATTCTTTGAAATTTCCTTCCAATTTTAATTCATGTAATTTTATAAATGGCTTGGATAGTACATCTACACTAATATCTTCTCATTCTCAGCAGCGATTGATGGAGGACACCCTTGAGAAGATTTTGTTTTTCGAAAAGGATGAACTTGTGGATTCCGAGGAGTTGATAGATAAGATAATGGCACTAGAGGCATGGATTGCCCAAGAAAGATGGAGAGGGACTAAGCAATTTGAAGTTCTTGAGGGACGTAGTTCACAAAAGCCAAAATCATCAATTGAAGAACCCCCAGAACTTGATCTTAAACCTCTTCCTTCTAATCTTAAATATGCATTTTTATCTCCTCCTTCTTTATTGCCAATAATAATTTCTTTTTCTTTGACAGGTTCTATGGAGGAGAAACTCTTGCGAGTTTTGAGAGATAATAAGGAGACCTTTGGGTGGACCATTCATGATATTAAGGGTATTAGTCCCTCAATTTGCACCCATAGGATACAAATGGAGGTGGAACACAGTCCCAAGGTGCAACCTCAAAGAAGGCTCAACCCAAACTTAAAAGAAGTGGTGAAAAAGGAGGTAATTAAATTGCTTGATGCTGGTATTATTTATCCTATTTCTGATAGTCCTTGGGTGAGTTCTGTGCAGGTTGTCCCTAAAAAGGGAGGAACTACTGTCATGGAGAATGACAAGAAGGAATTGAAATGTGTTAGGGAGGTAACAGGGTGGCATACGTGTATAGATTATAGAAAATTAAATGAGGCTACTAGGAAAGATCACTTCCCCCTTCCCTTTATTGACCAAATGCTTGAGAAATTATCTGGTCATGAATTTTATTGTTGCTTGGATGAGTACTCTGGATATATGCAAATACCCGTGGCTTTTGAAGACAAAGAGAAAACCACTTTTACTTGCCTATATGGTACTTTTTCTTATAGACGGATGCCTTTTGGTTTGTGTAATGCACCTGCCACTTTTCAAAGAAGCATGATGGCTAAATTTTATGATATCTTAGAGGATTGCATTGAAATATTGATGGATGGTTTTTCTGTTTATGGATCCCTATTTGATAATTGTTTGCATAATTTGGGGGTGGTTTTGAAAAGGTGTAAAGATACCAGTTTGGTTTTTAATTGGGAAAAATGTCAATTCATGGTAACTGATTGTATTGTTTTGGGGCATAAGGTTTCCCATAAGAGTATTGAGGTTGACCCCGCAAAGGTTGAGGTAATTGCCAAATTACCTCTTCCTACCTCTGTTAAGGCTATTAGAAGTTTCTTGGGGCATGCTGATTTTTATAGGAGGTTTATAAAGGATTTTTCAAAAATTACAAAACCTCTTTCTAATCTTTTGCTAAAATATGCCCTATTTGAATTTTCTGATGCTTGTTTGGAAGCCTTTAAAATTTTGAAGCCTAAATTGATTGATGCACCTGTTGTTCTTGCTCTTGATTGGTCTTTGCCATTTGAGCTTGTGTGTGATGCTAGTGATATGACAGGAGGTGCTGTTTTAGGCCAACGTAAGGATAAAATTTTTCAAACCATTTACTATGCTAGTAGAACTCTTGATGAAGCACAAAAGAATTATACAACTACACAAAAAGAGTTGCTAGCAGTAGTATTTGCTTTTGATAAATTTCGTCCTTATTTGGTTGTGTCTAAGGTTGTTGTTTATACTGAGCATTCTGTTATTAGACATTTGCTTGCCAAATAGGATGCCAAACCAAGATTGATCAGATGGGTGCTGTTGTTACAAGAGTTTGATGTGAAAATTAGAGACAAGCTGGGTGTGGAGAATTCAGTGGCGGACCATCTCTCAAGGGTGGATGCTTCTGGTAGACCACAAGTTGAAGAGGCCATAAAGGAAACCTTTCCTGATGAGCAGTTATTCTCAGTTTCCAAACTTCCATGGTATGTAGATTTTGTCAACTACAAGGCAGGTAATAAACTCCCCCCTAACCTTTCATATGCTCAGCGTAAGAAATTTCTTTCTGATATTAAGTATTATTTGTGGGAAGAACCTTACCTGTTTAAGGTATATAGTGATAAAATTATCAGGAGATGCATTCCTGAGGTAGAGACACATGCTATTTTAGAGCACTTCCATTCTAGGGAAGTTGGTGGCCATTTTGGCCTAACTAGGACAACTCAAAAAGTTCTTCAATGTGGTTTTTACTGGCCCACTCTTTTTAAGGATGCATACAATTATATGAAATCATATGATAGATGCCGGAGGAGTGGGAATATTTCTAGGAAACATGATATGCCTCTAAATAATATTTTGGTTTGTGAATTATTTGATGTTTGGGGCATTGATTTCATGGGACCTTTTCCCAAATCTTTTTCAAATGAATATATTTTGGTTGCTGTGGATTATGTCTCAAAGTGGGTGGAAGCAGTGGCTTTACCCATTAATGATGCTAAAGGAGTTATAAAATATTTTAAAAAAATATTTCTACAAGATTTGGCACTCCTATAGCAATCATTAGTGATGGTGGTACCCATTTTTGTAATAAAAATTTGATAATCTTTTGACAAAATATGGTGTCACTTATAAGGTAGCCACCCCTTATCACCCACAAACTAGTGGGCAAGTTGAAGTTTCCAATAGGGAGTTAAATAAAATTTTGGAAAGGACAGTTAACAGTTCTAGGAAAGATTGGTCTTTGAAACTTGATGATGCATTAATGGCATATAGAACTGCATTTAAAACTCACATTGGCATGTCCCCTATAGATTGGTTTTTGAAAAAGCATGTCACTTACCTGTTGAGTTAGAGCATAAGGCTTACTTGGCCTTGAAATTTTTGAATTTTGATATGCAACTTGCCGGTGAAAAGTGCTTATTGCAGCTTAATGAGATGGATGAGTTCCGTCTTGAAGCATATGAAAATTCCAAACTATACAAGGAGCGCACTAAAAAGTGGCATGACAAGCACATTCAAAAGTGTGAGTTTCATGTTGGTAGTAAAGTTATAATTTTTAACTCACGACTTCGCTTGTTTCCAGGAAAACTGAAGTCCAGATGGATTGGCCCTTATGAGGTTACCAAAGTCTTCCCATATGGCGTGCTTGAGGTAGCCAAAGATGAGAAAGAAACCTTCAAGGTTAATGGACAGAGAGTGAAGTATTATGAGGATGGCGTGGTACCTGAGCGCCACACTGTGAACTTGGAATAATACCCCTCTCGGGACAACCGTCAGGCTTGCGACGTTAAACAAGCGCTTCGCAGAAGGCAACATGTGTCTCTTCTCTTTCCTTTTCTTAACTGTTAGTTTAGGATTTGAATCATTTTCAGTTTTTCCTTAATTTAATTTTTAGTAATTGAATTAAGTGTGGGGAGATTAGAAGGATTCCAAAAAAAAAAGTAAAAAAAAATGCATAATGTCATTGAGTCTAGTTAGGATTTTTTTTGTTTTAAAATTGTAAAAATTTAAAAATAAAAAATTTTAAAAAATAAGCACGGCTGTGCTCATTAGCGATTTTCAAAAAAAAACAAAAGTGGTGCAAAGCACGGGCTAGGGTTCATTTTGAACCCGTGCTCATTTTGCTCTGCCCCTTTTCATCAACTTATGCTCATCATTTCACTTCATCGAGGTAACTTTTCATGTACCTTTGATCTAGTGTTGTTCATTACTCGGTTTAAGTGGGTATGAGGTAATATGATTGGGTTTTTGTTGATTGGGTTTCTTCTCTTTGCTGTGTAAATAACATGAGTATATGCATAATGTTCATAATAATTACCTTTGCTTATGGGTTCTGTATGCACGTGCCTTGTTTGGGTGATGTTTGTTATGCGTTTTGGGTTTCTGTCACGCACTGTTTCTGGGTTTGGACACTGAGTACGGTCGTGCTCGTCATTAAGCACGACCATGCTATTCATAAATCTGCAGTTTTTGGGTTTTTCATTAAGCATGACCATGTTCATCATTGGAGCACGGTCGTGCTGTTCTTCATTTTCCAAAAATCCCAGAAACAACCAGACTCAATGAGCACGACCGTGCTCCCTGTTAGCAAGGTCGTGCTTATTCATTTTCCAGAATTTAACAAAAATAAGAAAAAAAATAAAAATAATCAGAGAGTGCATGCATTGATTACACTGCTTATTACTTATGATGCTCTAATTTGGTGCCTGAACGGTTTGTATTTTTCCTCATTTTTCGTGGTACTTATGTACTTTTTGTTTGATTTTCAGTATTATGGCTCCTAAACGTGCCCTTCAGACAGCTCAGCCTCCCCCACCACTACAGGACGAGTATCTTCAATTCCGGAGGCCTGAGCATATACAGAGGTTCCACAGGCTAGCTCCTTTAGAGTTCGTCTCGACTAGGAGGCTAGACATGGACATATTGACCGCTCACGGGATTGCTCCCTGTATCCAGCAGCTGATTAGGTACATTGGGTGGGAGCACATTGGATCCATCACCCGTCCTACTTATCGGGAGCCCACCCTGGAGTTTCTCTCCACACTGAGCTATGTTTACGATGATGATGAGGAGGAGCCCTTTGTTATTTTTCAGATGCATGGAGTGCCGAGGGAGTTGACTCTGTCCGAGTTCAACATTCACGTTGGCTTTGCGACTGCAGAGTTAGTACAGACTGATCTGTACCAGAGGAGATTGTTGGAGCCTCCAGCAGATTTTTTAGATGCGGTCACGTGGTCCTCGATCACCGGTGGGGATATGCACTATAACCCTCGGATGTCGAAGGCCTCCACCATCACTAACATGACATTGCGTGTGATTCACCACTGGCTATCCCACTCCATCATGGGACGCTATTCCACGCAGGGTGTGGTCTCGAGGACAGATCTGTACATCCTGTGGTGTATGGTTCAAGCACGACCGCTGAACGTCGGCCATATTTTTCTGCAGACATGCCTGAACATCGGCATGAGACTGAGAGAGGGGCAGACGGGGTACATTTTGGTGGGATCCTACATCACTCACCTGGAGCTTAGCTTGGGCGCCATTGATCCTTGTGCACACCAGATGTGTCCTATGCTCACCGTTGATGAGAGGATGCTGATTCACATTGGGGATTTAGTGCGTGACCAACACGGAGTTCTTCGAGTCACCGCTCCTGTTGCCGCTCCGGAGGAGCCAGCAACAGTCCATCATGCACACCCCCAGGAGGAGCCTGTCACAGATGTCTAGGAGCAGGTCCTAGGCGCAGATGCTCACATGGATGACCAACCTGCTCCACCACCACAGGCAGTCGTGGATGATCTCATTGCGCGCTTCGACAGTCTCGAGCCAGGAGTCTATGCTCGATTGGATGTTCAGGAGACGCAGATCCAGGGTATTTACCAGTGGATGGATGCGCAGGACCAGCAGCTAGCGACCATGCTCTAGATGATGCAGCGTCATTTTGGCCCTCCCCAGTGATTTTTCTTTTATTCATTTTTGTACACAAGTGGCTACGCTATTGTATAAAAAATTGAATATGCAGTCATGACAACTATTATTGGGAAGTTCTTTGTCTCTATCTCTTTGTTTCTAGCTTAGTTAATTTTCTCTATTCCTTACTTGTGCTTTTAATTATTTGCATTGAGGACAATGCTAGATTCTCCAATGTTAGAGTTTAAGTTGGGGGGGGGGGGGGGGGGAATACTTGTGTTTTTATTCCTCTGCATTGAGGACAATGCTAGATTTTAAGTGTGGGGAGGGGAAATTCAATTTTTCCTTACTAGGTGCACACAGTTTCACTTGATTTATCTGTCATATGCACTTAGTTGACTGTGATGATTGCACTATGTTTTTGGGTGATGATTTTGTGCCACATTGTTATAGAGAATTAGAGATCTATATCATTAGGGGACCCAATTAAATTTTTTTATTGCTTTGTAAGACATATAACAAAAATTGAATTGGGATTGTCATTTGAAAGCTAAAAATTAGCATGATGTTTCTTGTTTGATTGCTTTTCTTTGAATTGTGCTACTAAATGTGAGACTTGAACCATTATAGGGGTATTTGCTAAATCATGAATATTCACCCCCTCTCTTTGTTTGTGTGATGTTCCCCAAGTTTGTGCATTCTAGAACTTGTTTTGTGACCATTTCAAGGCGAAGTTGGTATACATGCATGTTGAATATGATTGAGGCAATTGTAGGTATTTTTCTGGCCTTCAGATATATTGTTTTGCCATGTCCATTAGTTGCCCATTTTGAGCCTTAGAAAAAATGGTATTTTCCTTGGTACCCAAGTATAAATTTAAAAATTGTTTGGCGGTAACCTCTTGGAAACATAAATGGAGCAATTAGATTTGGAATGTATTAATGAGATATTGCTTATGTATGGCTGGCAAAAATTATTGTTGGGGATTTCTCTCTCTTTGTTGTGAAAATAAAAATTGAAAAGAAAGAGAGATGAGAATAAGTGTGAATTGAATTGAAAAAAAGAGAGAGATAAAAGTAAAGGAAAGAAAGAAAGAAGAAGAGAAAGAAAAAATAATGTAAAATATGAAATTATTTAAAAGGGATAAATGATGCTATTCATTAATTCATATCTAAAGATCCATTTATGCTCTAAGGGTTATTTGTTTAATTCTTGATTTCCTTTAGCCCTTTTCACATCCTTATTCTTTCTTTTCCCCACCTGACATCATTCCCACGGCCACGTTACAACCCATGAAAGACCTCTTGATTTTGGATACATGTAAACTTTTAGTGGAGATTTGATTTATAAACAAGCTTATGGTAATGTGCTTTCTTTTGGGAACTTGAGTGATAATTGTCTTTACCCTTATACACTTTGAGAGTTGTGAAATGAGTGACCCCTTATTTATTGAGAAGTTTGATTACAGGGAACCTAAGCCTCTAAATGGGCAATCTCTTGATCTTTCCCATAAAAATCGAGGTTGATTTATCTGTCATTGCATGTGAAGATTTAAGGTCCCTTGATGGTTGGTTCTTTGATTTTCTCATATTTCTTTTAGGCTAGGATTATTTCTTGAGGACAAGCAATCCTTAAGTGTGGGGAGGTTGATAAACTGTCATTTTGTATACTTTATTATTGGGAAATTAGGTGTGATTTGTTATTTATTTGGATATTATTGTGGATACTCAACCTATTTCCCATGATTATTATAGAATTTGTCACCATTGCAGTGGAGCATCTAACTTGGATAAAAAGCAACAATTATGAAGGACTTTTGGATAAAAATGGCTGAGTTCTGAAGATTGCAAAAGAGAATGATTGTGCTCAATATTAAGAACGACCATGCTCATTAGAAGAGCCCGTGCTGATCAGCACGCCATTGCTTGCTCGTTGGAGTTTGTAACACCTTGATTTTCATAAATAAGCTTAATGCATTTATATATATTATATATATGTTTACATATGCTTTTTAGGATTTTTTGATGTCTAAGTTCATGTTTGGGAAAGTTTAGCCTTAGAAAGGTTCAACCCTTTTAGAGTCTTAGTAACTCGTTTCACCGTTTTGGCCATATATTTAGTTCTAGATATCCGATCGAGGTGATCTTTGTAGCGTTGTAAATCTAAGAGAATTATCTACAAGTATTATTTTAGTGTTTTTTCCAAATCGATCATCTATGTGGTCTCGCAAGGCATTCTTACAGCGCCTCATGTTTAGGAGTTGAGCACAGTCGTGCTCAACAGGGAACAAGGTCGTGCTGTTGAGACCTCATAAGTATGAAACACATTCAATGTGTAAATTCTCTAAGTTTTGATGATTCCAAATAGATTGAGTATGGTAATGGTGAACCTTATGAAATTACTGACAAATCTGATAAGTGTGCAGAAAATCAGATTTAAGGTCACACGTCTACTCTCTGACTCGTCTGCTATTTAGTAGAACTCAATTTATAAGACCTGTTTGAAACCACTCGTCTACTTTTTATTCAAACACCAAGTCAATGTTCTATCAAGATATGAGTTTAATTCATGACGTGACAAGAAGCATCTGTCTGAAACAGACTCAGTTGATTGTTGATTACGAATCTAGGCAAGTATACCTAGTCGTACAAGTAATACGGTGGTGAGACCGATATCGTTCCCACAAGGACTGAGACAAGTACTAGCACGTACCGAATCAATTACTATCTAAGCGAATTTTTGGATTGAAGGGAGTTCTATACTAATTACCAAGCCTAACAAAAGTTAAAAGAAACAAAATAAAAGGAAAAAGGTCTTTGAGAACTTTTATCAAACACTTGTAGTGCGGAAAAATGGATTTTCAAATAAGATGAAAGATGTTGGGATTAGATTTCACTAAACCTTAGTCTCATGCGATACCAAGACCACCAATCCAGTTTATGCATCAAATATTAAAATCAATCCACTAGATTACTCAAGTCCTGATTCCTCAGATGACAAGAGCCAAAATCCCCTAATTAAACCCTAATTCCTTAGGTGGCCTAATTAGTGAATTTGCATTAAGAGTAGGGATTACACGATTACTAATAAACCAAAATCCATTCCTAGATGCAAGGTTTACTAGGTGATTAATTCCAGATCAAGAAATGATAAGAACGTCCCCATTGCAAATCAAATCTCAAAATCAGTTCATGGGTGATCAAACCACAAAAGGCATTAAGCGTAGGAATTAAACACTAATATGAAGGCATAAACACAGATTGATAAATCAAAGTAATTACATAATATTCGGTTCAGTTAAATCTAATCCCAACAAAAAGGGAATTAGCTACTCATGATTACAGAGAAAGCCAAAACCAGAGAAATAGAGAAGAAGGAGAGAAGGGACTCCATGGGGGCTTTCCACAGCAGCCACAGCAGCCTCTAGCTCAGAATTAGGGTAAAAGTCTGGTGTCAAAGTTCTTGGTCCCAAAAAGTCTGTTTTCATTCTGCCCCTGATGCCTTATTTATAGAATAGGATTCAAATAATGCGCGTCACGACCGTGATGGCCATCACGGCCAGGCCGTGACGCGTTCTACCTTGGGCGCGCCTTCAACTTTTGATTCATCACGGGCAGGCCGTGATAGCTTCTGCCTTGGCCAAATGGCCTGTCACGACAGTGATGGGCATCATGGCTTGGCCGTGACAGATTCTGCCTAGAAGGGTTCTGACTCAATTAACATGTCACGGTCGTGACAGCTTCTGACTTTTGCCTTCTTTCTTCTTCAGTTTTGCTCAATCATGGCCATGATGGTCATCACGGCTAGGCCGTGATGGGCTCTGTTTGGCTCATTTTCTTCACCTTTCATGCTCTATCTTCATCCAAGCTCCATCATGGTCAATCTTGAGCATTTTCTTTTTAATTTCTGCAAAACAACACCACGAGACCGCCTTACCCGTTCCAAGGTAAAAACTAATAAAAATCAATTTAAATATGCCTAAACTATATGAAAATGCATGCAAAAGTGTACATGAAATATGATGTGAAATCACACTATCAAATCACCCCAAGCTTATTCATTTGCTTGTCCTCAAGCAATTACTAAGGTCAGAAGATATAAATAATCAGAACATGGATAGTGAACCAAGACCCCGAGTAACTAATCCTAGTAACAGGAATTTTCAAATAATTCACCAAGAGACAATCAATTTCAAGTCCAATTAGAAGCTTAGGTTTCCTAGACTCATATTCCCACTGATTCGGGCACTCGTTCTCACCTCACTCAAGTGTTTAAGGATATATGACAATTCACTCAATTTCCTCAAGGAATGAATCCTACCATAAGTTTGACTATCAACCAAATCTCTACTTTATTAATGAAAACACCTAAGAATCAAGAGGTCTTTTACTTTGGTTGTAACAGGGCCATGGGATTAATCGTAAGGTGGGGAAATCAAGAAAAGGGAATTTCACGAAGGCTAAACAAAATATCAAGCATTGCTAAGCATGACACCTTCTAAAATACCCTTTTGGGTTTTGATTCACTTTTCCACCTTTCTTTCTTTCTTTTTATTTTATTTCTCACTTCTTTTTGTCATCCCCTTCTCTATACATTTTATGTTCCTTTTCTTTTTTTTTCTTTTGACGAAGGGGGGATTTTCAATTCAAGAGAAATAATATTTTTCTAACTTTCTCATCCCATACTTTTTCAACTACCTTTTTACCATTTTTTGCAATACTTTAAAAGGTGTCCTATCAAGCATCATTCATCCAAGTAATTCAAGGTACCAAGAAAAGTATTTTATTCTTTCGGGCTCAAAATTGGGCAACTAAGGGGTAACATTTAGTCATTCAAAGCTCAGAAGGCCGAAAAAATACCTAGTGCCTCAATCATTTTCAAAAATGTTTTAAAAAATTTTTAAGCTTCAAAACGGTTTCAAGTCAAGTTCTAGAGAAATACAATCCAAGAGGAATAACACTCTATCAGAAAGAGTGGGGTAGATTTAGTGAGTACCCCTTTTTGGCTCAAAATCTCACATTTTAGTAGTTCAAAAATCAATGAGAAATACAAATCTACAGAACCACATGCTAATTATCAACTATCACAAATCATCTCAAGAATTTTTATTTGTAGCCTTATCACAAGAATAAAAAATTGGGTTCAAGAATTCACTATCTCAATTTATTTGGCACTCAGTTCTTCACAATTGGATGCAAAATCTAAACAAGGGGCAATCGAATCATGTGATCATGCAAAGCTATGCCTATATGAATGCAACATGCAAAATGCAAAAGTATGCAAAAGTACCCCTACCCCAAGCTTAAAAACTTATATTGTCCCGAATGTAAATAATCAAGTTGGAGAGATGAGAAAAATGGAACGACTTACCAAGGTGGTAGCGGGTGTTGGCTCACATGACTAGTCAGAGGGATTGTGTGAAAATTGTGTCACAACCGTGATTCTCATCACGGGCAGGCCATGATCAATTCTGTCCATAGGAGCTGGCCTGTCACGGCCGTGACCTTCATCACAACTAGGCCGTGATGCTCTCTGATCTTCAGGGTCCTCTCATCACGCCCGTGATGGGTATCATGGCCGGGCCGTGATCCTTTCTGGTCTTCATGGTTAGCTCATCACGGCCGTGACTAGTGTCACGGCCTGGGCGTGATGGTTACTGACTTTGCTTGTCCTTGTCCTTTTTGCTTCTCCTTCCTTCTTGACCTGAAAACATTTAACACGTTTATTAGTTTATGATCTTTTTCCTCTTTTTATTCTCAAATTATTCAAGAGTAAAAATAAAAAACAAATGGAAAAGGAAAAGAAAACTTGGGTTGCCTCCCAATAAGCGCTTCTTTAACGTCACTAGCTTGACGGGTAGGTGATCTCAAGGATCATGAAGGCGCACAGCTGTGATCAATCTCTCGATGTCACCACCCAAGTAGGCCTTGAGCCTTTGGCCATTGACTTTGAAGGTCCTTTTTGAAGTAGGATCCTCCACTTCTACAGCTCCATGAGATGAGACTTCTTTGACAATGAACGGTCCCGACCACTTAGACTTCAACTTGCCCGGAAACAATCTTAGCCGGGAATTGAATAATAAAACTTGTTGTCCTGGCTGAAATGTTTTCATCACGATCTTCTTGTCATGGTAGGTCTTGACTCGCTGCTTGTAAATAGTTGCATTCTCATATGCATTAAGGCGCATCTCCTCTAATTCATGCAGCTGATTAACTCTTTTCTCACCCGCCAAAGTTGCATCAAAATTCAAGAACTTCAATGCCCAAAAGGCTCGATGCTCCAACTCTACGGGTAGATGACATGCCTACCCATAGACCATCTGAAATGGAGATAACCCCACAGAAGTTTTTAATGCAGTCCGGTAAGCCCACAAGGCATCGTCAAGCTTCTTTGCCCAGTCTTTTCTTTAAGTGGCCACAGTTTTTTCCAGAATCCGCTTAATCTCCCGGTTAGAGACCTCCGCTTGCCCATTTGTTTGAGGATGATATGGGGATGCCACCTTATGCCTCACATCATACTTGGTCAACATATTTTTCAGTTGTAAGTTGTAGAAGTGAGATCCTCCATCACTTATAAGAACCCTTGGGAGACCGAACGGGGCAAAAATCTTCTTCTTGATGAACTTAATCACTGTCTGGGCATCATACTTCGGTGTTGCAATGGCCTCCACCCATTTGGAAACATAGTCCACCGCCACCAAGATATATTGATTGGAGAATGAAGGTAGAAGTGGACCCATAAAGTCTATGCCCCAGCAATCAAATACCTCAACCTCCAATATGTTTTGCAGTGGCATCTCATCCCTTTTTGAAATGTTCCCGGTCCTTTGGCACTTGTCACAACTCTTCACATGATTGTAAGAGTCCTTGAAGATTGAGGGCCAAAAAAGCCCAGATTGGAGGACCTTTGCAGCTGTCATATCCCCATTGTAATGTCCACCATATGGAGAGTTATGGCAATGCCACAAAATATTCCTTGCTTCCTCTTGACTAACACACCTCCTCCATAAGCCATCCGGTCCAAACTTGAACAGAAATGGATCATCCCACATGAAATGGTTGGCATCCCGGAAGAATTTTTTCTTTTGTTGCCAAGTGAGGTGCTCTGGAACAATGTTGGCTGCCTTGAAGTTTGCCATGTCGGCAAACCATGGTCTTTCATGCACCAGAAATAAGGCCTTATCCGGGAACTCATCCCGAATGTCTTTTTCTTCTGCAGTAACCTCTTCATTCACCAACCGAGATAAGTGGTCAACCACCAAATTTTCGCTGTCCTTTTTGTCCTTAATGACTAAGTCAAATTCCTGCAACAATAGAATCCACCTTATAAGTCTTGGTTTTGAATCTAACTTAGTCAACAAATATTTAATTGCAGCATGATCAGTAAAAACAGTGACTTGTGAACCAATCAAGTATGAACGAAAATTTTCCAATGCAAACACTATGACCAACAACTCTTTTTCAGTTGTTGCATAATTTATTTGGTTCTCATTGAGAACCTTGCTAGCATAGTGAATGGCATGGAAAAAACTTGTCCCCCCGCTGTCCCAAAACTGCCCCAACTGCGTAGTCACTGGCATCACACATTAATTCAAATGGTGACTCCCAGTTGGGTGCAACAAGGATGGGAGCCGTGATCATCATTTCTTTCAAAATTTCAAAAGAGGCAAGGCAAGCAGTATCAAACACAAATGGTGTGTCCTTGTTCAAAAGGCTACACAACAGCTTGGCTATCTTTGAGAAGTCTTGGATGAACCGCTGGTAAAATCCTGCATGCCCAAGAAAACTCCTCACACCCTTGACATTCACTAGTGGAGGTAGTTTCTCAATCACATCAATCTTGGATTTATCCTCTTCGATCCCCTTAGCTGAAATTTTGTGCCCAAGCACAATGCCTTCCTGCACCATAAAATGACACTTCTCCCAATTTAAGACTAAATTGGTGTCCATGCACCTCTTTAACACAACATCAAGGTTAGACAAACAATTATCATAAGAGGAACCGAAAACAGAAAAATCATCCATGAAAACTTCAATGTATTTTTCTACCATATCAGAGAAAATGGAAAGCATGCACCTGTGAAATGTCGCAGGCGCATTACAAAGACCGAAAGGCATCTTCCGATAGGCAAAAACTCCAAAAGGGCATGTGAAGGCAGTTTTCTCTTGGTCCTCCGGGTTAACCGCAATTTGGTTATAACCAGAATAACCATCCAAGAAACAATAATAAGCTTGCCCAACCAACATCTCCAACATCTGGTCCATGAATGGAAGTGGGAAGTGATCCTTCCTAGTAGCTTGATTTAGCTTCCGGTAATCTATACACATTCGCCAACCGGTGACCGTTCTAGTTGGGATAAACTCATTCTTCTCGTTGTTCACGACGGTCATGCCACCTTTCTTGGGAACCACTTGTACCGGACTCACCCAAGCACTATCGAAAATCGGATATATCATTCCAGCTTCAAGGAGTTTCAGCACCTCCTTCCTTACCACTTCTTTCATTGTAGGATTGAGCCTCCTTTGCGGTTGGACCACCGGTTTAAATTCAGCCTCCATCATGATCTTGTGCATACAAAATGCAAGACTAATACCCTTCAAATCTGAGATGGACTATCCAATTGCTGTTTTATGCTTTCTAAGCACCCTTACAAGTTTATCCTCTTCCAACTTGGACAATACATTACTCACTATGACAGGATTTTCATTATTCTCACCAAGGAACACATATTTCAAGTGGGGAGGTAGAGGTTTAAGCTCTAACTCGAGCTTCTCTTGGACTTCATCCTTTTTGAGCTCTTCTTTCTTAGTGTTGACAGCAAGTTGATAGGGTTGAGCTTCCAAATCACACAAACACTCCTCTATTTCCTTCTCCTCTTCCTCATCAAGATTTTCAATAGAACTCATGATTACCTTATCAAGAGTAGAGGAATGGTGTTGATGTGCAAGGACTTCATTAACCACTACATCCACAATATCCATGCAGAAACAGTTCTCTTCATCACTCGGGCGATGCATAGCTTCAAACACATTGAAAGTAACCTCTTCATCTTGCACTCTGATTCGAAGTTGGCCTTTTTGTACATCTCTCAAAGCACGACCAGTTGCTAGAAAAGGTCTCCCCAATATAAGTGGAACTTCTGCATCCTCCTCCATGTCTAATATCACAAAATCCACTGGGAAGATAAACTTATCCACTTTGACCAAAACATCTTCCAGAATACCAAAAGGACGCTTGATTGATCTATCTGCTAGTTGCAATGCCATCCTTGTTGGTTTCATCTCACCACCTCCAAGCTTGTTTAAGATTGAAAGCGGCATCAAATTGATACTCGCCCCCAAGTCACACAAGGCCTTCCCAATAGCAACACTCCCAATTGTGCAAGGGATTGTAAAACTACTAGGATCTTTGAGCTTTGGAGGTAGCTTCCTTTGAAGTATCGCACTACATTCTTCTGTCAAGGTAACAGCCCCACCTTCTTTAAACCTTCTTTTCTTTGTAAGCAACTCCTTCATGAACTTTGCATAGGTTGGCATTTGCTCTAGTGCTTTAGCAAAGGGTATGTTGATTTGTAACCTCTTGAAGATGTCAAGAAATTTGGCAAACTGCTCTTCCTTCTCCTTCTTCTTGCTTAAGTGAGGATATGACAACTTTACATAAGAGGGGATCTCTTGAGGCTTGTCTCCATCTTTCAAAATCTGACTTTTAGTCTTCCTCAAGATTGAATTTTCCTCCACTAACTTTTCTCTCTTGTCTTTTTCACTGGATTTTTCTTCTTCCTCTATTACAACCTCTTTGCCTTTTTCCTCATTCAACTCCGTTTTTTCAGCATTCATCTGTGTTTTTTCAACATCTCTCTGATTTTTCAACAAAGGCTCACCGCTCTCTTGCTCAAGACTTTTACCACTCCTCAAAACAATAGCCTTACAATGCTCTTTAGGATTTGTTTGAGTATTACCTGAAAAACTGCTGCTGGATTCTTCCGCTAGGTGCTTTGCAATTTGTCCAACTTGAACCTCCAAGTTCTTTATGGCAGCATCGATGTTTTTCTGGTTTGACATAGACATTTGCATGAATTGATTGAGGGTGTTCTCCAAGATTGAAGTTCGGTCTTGAGGCGGTTGTGTGGGAAGAGGCTTACTTGCTTGTCCGGCATCTTGTTTCCAACCAAAATTTGCTTGATTCCTCCACCCTTGGTTGTAATTGTTGGAATATTGATTGTTACCTTGCCGCCCATAGTTTCCCATATAATTAGCTTCCTCATGGGAACTAGGAGTGGCCTCACAATTTCCATTGTCATAATCTCCTCCATAAAAATCACATCTCATTACCTGTTGAGGTGGCATGGTTGTCCCTTGAATGGTTTGGAGTTGTTGTGGGAGTTGAGCTAGTTGCTTGGTTGTGTCATAAGCTTATTTTGAGCCAAAAGTGCAGTTTGTGAGTCTAACTCCAACACTCCCCTTCTTGATGTGGTACCTCGGTCATGATGCATCAAATAGTCATTGGATGCCATAGCTTCTATCAAAATTAGTGCTTCCTCCGGTGTCTTTGTGTTCATGGAACCTCCAACTGAGGCATCCAACATATACCTGGTTGACGGCCTCAATCCATTGCAAAATGCTTGCATTTGGGTAAGATCATCAAACCCATGATTTGGCCATCTTCGGAGCAGATCCTTGAATCTTTCCCATGTGTCATGAAGAGTCTCACACTCTTGTTGAGCAAAGCTTATGATATCACCCCTTGTCTTCACAAATCTTGAGGCGGGAAAGAACCTTGCATGAAATTTTGCCTCTAAGTCATCCCATGTAGTGATGCTCCCCCTTGGTTGAGATTGGAGCCAAGACTTGGCTCTATCTCTTAGAGAGAAAGGAAACAACCTTGGGTGAAGTGCATCATCGGAAGCACCATTTATCTTCATCGTATCACATAACTCCAGGAAGTTGGAGACATGATTATTAGGATCCTCTTGCTCCAACCCGACATATTGATCATGATTTTGTGCAACCATATTCAAGAAAGCTGGCTTGATTTCAAAATTGTTGCAATTCACTGGAGGCCTCACTATGCTAGTGACATGACGGTTGACATTTGTATTCGCATAATCTCCAAGTGTCCTCCGTGGAGCACCTTCACCATTGCCTGCCATCTCGAGTTCTTCTTGTTGAACTTGAGAAGTGGAAGTCTCTTGTTCTCTTTCTTGTTGCTCTACTAACTTCTGCTGTCTTGCTTGCTTCCGATTCTCCCTAGCTGTTTTCTCTATTTCAGGATCGTAGAGAAGTTGGTCAGCTGGGACAGTACCTCGCATGCACAAACGTCTAGAGACCAAAACTGTTAGCACTAGATGACAGCACAAAAACACAGATCAGTAAAACAGAAAAATAAAATTGTGTCTAAATTAGTATTTGAATTGGGTATGCTAATATTGAAACTCAGTCCCCGGCAACGGCGCCAAAAACTTGTTGATTACGAATCTAGGCAAGTATACCTAGTCGTACAAGTAATACGGTGGTGAGACCGATATCGTTCCCACGAGAACTGAGACAAGTACTAGCACGTACCGAATCAATTACTATCTAAGCGAATTTTTGGATTGAAGGGAGTTCTATACTAATTACCAAGCCTAACAAAAGTTAAAAGAAACAAAATAAAAGGAAAAAGGTCTTTGAGAACTTTTATCAAACACTTGTAGTGCAGAAAAATGGATTTTCAAATAAGATGAAAGATGTTGGGATTAGATTTCACTAAACCTTAGTCTCATGCAATACCAAGACCACCAATCCAGTTTATGCATCAAATATTAAAATCAATCCACTAGATTACTCAAGCTCTGATTCCTCAGATGACAAGAGCCTAAATCCCCTAATTAAACTCTAATTCCTTAGGTGGCCTAATTAGTGAATTTGCTAGATGCAAGGTTTACTAGGTGATTAATTCCAGATCAAGAATTGCTAAGAACGTCCCCATTGCAAATCAAATCTCAAAATCAGTTCATGGGTGATCAAACCACAAAAGGCATTAAGCATAGGAATTAAACACTAATATGAAGGCATAAACACAGATTGATAAATCAAAGCAATTACATGATATTCGATTCAGTTACATCTAATACCAACAAAAAGGGAATTAGCTACTCATGATTACAGAGAAAGCCAAAACCAGAGAAATAGAGAAGAAGGATAGAAGGGACTCCATGGGGGCTTTCCATAGCAGCCACAGCAGCCTCTAGCTCAGAGAATTAGGGTAAAAGTCTGGTGTCAAAGTTCTTGGTCCCAAAAAGTTTGTTTTCATTCTACCCCTGATGCCTTATTTATAGAATATGATTCAAATAATGCGTGTCACAGCTTCTGACTTTTGCCTTCTTTCTTCTTCAGTTTTGCTCAATCATGGCTATTATGGGCTCTATTTGGCTCATTTTCTTCACCTTTCAAGCTCTATCTTCATCCAAGCTCCATCATGGTCAATCTTGAGCATTTTCTCTTTAATATTTGCAAAACAACACCACGAGACCGCCTTACACGTTCCAAGGTAAAAACTAATAAATATCAATTTAAATATGTCTAAACTATATGAAAATGCATGCAAAAGTGTACATGAAATATGATATGAAATCACACAATCATTGATCACCCGTCTGACTTTTGGAATAAGCTAGCACCCGTCTAGTTTTAGACTGCATGATCACCCGTCTAGTTTTTGGACTGCTTAAGCACTCGTCTGATTTCTAATTACTTCTCACCCGTCTGATTTTCCAACTCTGGTTTAATGTCAGTTTGTCAGAAATAAAGTCCAAGTCATCTTATTCATATTAAATGCCTTCCTTAAGGACCTCAAAGACCTCTGGACAATAGCTCAAAGGTGACACGATTTCGGCAAGTATACCTAGTCGCAAACAAGTAATACGGTGGTAAGATCGAATATCGTCCTCAGGGATCGATTGCCAATTACCACTTCACAAATCTAACAACTATCTAGACTAAAAGTGTGTATGAAGAGAATTCGAAATAAACAAAATAAAACAAACAAAATCTTTTTGGCTTTTTCTCAAACACCTGGAATGCAAAGGGAGATGTGGTTAACAAAAGGATGGAATTGTCAGGGTTAGACAACACTAATCCTCCCTTGATTGCAATGAAGTGGTTACTAACACAAGTCCTAATTCAATTATGACAATCAAGCCTTTTTAAATACTCAAACCCTAATGTCTTAGGTGGAATGAGCCTAAAACCCCAAATCAAACCCTAATGTCTTAGGTGGATCAACCTGAGATTTTGCATTAATCTAAGACATATAAGATTTCAAGCACCCCAAGACCTATGTCTAGATTCATGAACTACTTGGCATTTGATTCATGAGCATGCTCTGACATCAATCTTTCAATTGTCTATCAAAGCAACAAATCATTCCAAGGATGGCCAAACCAGGGAAAGCATTAAGCACAGAATCAAATACTCATAAAGAAATAGAAACTTGCATTGAAACCAAATCACGATACAATCAAGTTCAGAAAGGCAATTATCTAACCCCAAAAACAAAAGGGTTTAGCTACACATAATTACAGAGAAAAACAAAACCAGAGAAATGGGAGAAGAGGAGAGAAGAAACTCCATGGGAGCTTTTCACAGCCGTCACTGCAGCCTCTCTCAGCAGCTCCCTTCTAGGGTTGGAACCCCCCCTTTTGTAACCATCCAACTCTCAGTCCCCGACTCCTTTTCTTTTCTGCCCAGCGCCTCTTTTATAGAAATTATGATCCAAATAACGCGTGTCACGACCGTGATTGACATCACGGCCAGGCCGTGACGCGTTCTGCCAAAGGCGCACTTTCAAATTCTGGTCTGTCACGATCGTGATGGTCATCACGGCTAGGCCGTGACAGCTTCTGACTTTTGGCTTCTTTTCTTTTCAGCTCTGCTTGATCACGGCCGTGATGGGCTCTGCTTGGCTAATTTCTTCTCTATTCAAGCTCTGTCTTCATCCAAGTTCCATCAGGGTCAATCTTGAGCATTTTATCATTAATTCCTGCAAAACAACACCACAACACCGCCTAACCCGTTCCAAGGTAAAAAGTAACAAAATCAAACTAAATATGCTTAAGCTATATGAAAATGCATGCAGAAATGTACATGAAATATAAGGTAAAATCACACTCATCAAAAGGATAAAGAATAAAGAACGTTTGTTTCAAGGTTTTAAGGAATAAACACGCAAACTTCGTACCACAGTAGTAACCTTTTAGCTGTTTTAGTACGAAGTAAAAATGTTTTCTGGAAAGTGAACTGACTGTTGAACTAAAAGAGGAAAGCTCTCTGCTGCAAGCGCAAGAAACCTGCTGCTGCATACTCTGATATAACAACTGATTCAGATTAAAGTGTACTCTTGGACAACCTTGTCAAAGCTAAACATTCCCAAGCATTTAATGTTTATACAGAACGACTCTTTGGCATTAATTGGGTCTCAGAAGCTCAAATCAAAAGAACACATTTTCTGAAGCTGTGTCTAAACAGATCTCTTGATTGAAGCCTTTAAATAGATTAAACAATGAAGATGAACATCAGTAGTTGAATATCATTAAGAACACTGTACAGAAGCATTTACCCTCCTCATTAACTTCTTCATTCTTTCATTGAATACACCTTCAATCATTTGATATTAACTAGCAGTCTTTAACACTTCATATTTATTCCACACATTAAGTATGATCTGAAAGACTTGCAAGTTGTATTAATTACACAAAACCTTTATATTCCTTGTGTGTTGAGCCTAAAGAGGCTAGGTGTGCAAAGAATACTTGCTTGAGTGTTGAGTCTGAAGAGGCTAGGTGTGCAAAGAATACTTGTACTGTAATTTACTCAGTTATAGTGGAAACTTGGTGCTGCCAAGAAACTGGACGTAGCCCTGTGGATTTTGGGGTGAACCAGTATAAAACTCTTGAATGATATTCCTCTCCCCTTATCTCTTTATTTTGTTTAAGTATTATTTTGTCTAAGCTTTTAACTTGGGGAGTTAATATTGTGAATATCAAACTCTATTTTACTCTTCTCTGTTTGCCTGCGTATTCTGTCTGAATATTAGACGTGTCACTCGCCTGATTTTCTCTAATCTAAGTTCTGCTTGTTGTGCCTGCGAAAATCTATTTGTAACCGAAAAAATTGGTAAACACAATTCAACCTCCCATTATTGTGTTAAATTTGGTTATTTCAGTTGGTATCATAGCTCAGCCTCTAGGTTGAGCAATTAACAGTGTAGAGGAAAATATCTTGGAGATGGCAGGAGAAGCTAGCACAAGCCAGTACCATGCTGGAGAAGGATCCTCAATGTCGAGACCTCCTTACTTCAATGGAGAGGACTACATTTACTAGAAAGAAAATATGAAATGGTTCTTACAATCCACTAACGCTGATCATTGGGATCTCGTTGAAGAAGGCCTCTTTGTCCCTAAAGATGACAATGGAGATGAAGTTCCTCAAGCTAACATGACCTCTGAGCAAAAGACAAAGTGGCAGTCAAATGGCAAGGCTAGATATGCAATCATGTGCGCCTTGAGCAGAGAAGAATTTGAAAAAAAGTGTGTGCTTGTGAATCTGCAAAAGAAATGTGCGGTTGCTCACGAAGGAACCAGCAAAGTCAAAGAGACCAAAGTCAGCATATTGGTCAGAAAGTATGAGCTATTTCAAATGGAGGAAGGATAAACTATTGGCCAAATGTATGGAAGATTTCAAACCATAACCAATGGACTGAAATCACTGGGAAAAGTTTACAAGACTGAGGAACACATTCAAAAGATTCTCAGAAGTCTTCAAAAGCAATGGAGACCACTTGTGACTGCTGTATCTCAGGCTAGAGACTTAACAATAATGAACCTAGATGAGCTTCTTGGCACTCTTCAAATCCATGAACAAGAGCTGATTGAAGAAAACAATGGAAAGAAAAACAAATCCATTGCCCTCAAAGCTGACAAGAAATCATCTAGAGGACCCTCATCAAAAGCTCTCAAAGCTGATGAATCTTTAGAGGAATATGAGGAATCAAATGAAGTTGATTCAGATGATGAAGATGATGAACTCTCTCTTTTAACTAGAAAAATGAAAAAGCTTTGGAAGAAAAGAAACTTCAGAAAGGACAAACCTTTCAGGCGCTTCAACAAAGAGAAAAACAAAGATGGTGGATCTCATGACAAGAATGCCATTGTGTGTTATGAATGTAAGAAGCCTGGTCATATCAAAGCAGAATTCTCTCAACTCAAAAAGCAATCTCCCAAGAAGTTTTTCAACAAAAAGAAGAAAGGAATGGTGGCCACTTGGGAAGATCTTGATGAAAGCTCCACTGAAAGAGAAGGAGAGGAGCTTGAAGCAAATCTCTGTCTTATGACAGATACTGACTCTGAATCAGACACTGAGGTACATTCTGAACTTGAGAAATTGAATGATGCCTATGATGAACTATTGGAAGAATCCAACTATATGTCTAAAGCTTTCAAATCCCTCAAGAGACAGTATGTTAAACTGTCGAATGAGTATACACATAAATCTCAAGAGTGTGAAAAGTTAGCTGAAGAAAATAGTATGCTTAAGACTGAAAAGTCTAAAGCTGAGATCTCAGTTGAAACTCTACCTTCTGAAGAAATTAATAAACTTCAACAGAAAGTAGAAGAGCTCACCTTAGATCTTGCCAAGTTTGTTAATGGTAAAGATAATATGACTAAACTTTTGGGAAGTCAGAGGCACTCCCTTAACAAAGAAGGAATAGGATATTCCAGTCAAGAACATCATAAAGGATCAACAAACTTCTCAAAAGTAATTATCAAATATGTGTCAAATAAACCTATGTGCACATACTGTGGAAAAGCTAGACATATCACGTCTAAGTGTATCCACAAAAAGAGAAAGAAGTCTTCACAGACTCCTTATACTAATAGAAAATGACCCAAGAAAGTGTGGGTACCTAAGTTCATGATCATTTATGTTGCAGACCTACTTAACAGGACAAAAGAAACACCTGTCATGGTACCTGGACAGTGGATGCTCGCGACACTTGACAGGAGAAAGGTCTATGTTCCTAGACCTCCAACCTAAGAAAGGTGGACATGTGACTTTTGGTGGTAATCAGAAAGGAAAAGTTGTTGGTATAGGTAAAATTGGTGGTAAACCAACCTTGCCTATTATATGTGATGTCTTGTATGTTAAAGGGCTAAAACATAATCTGCTTAGCATAAGTCAATTATGTGATAGTGGAATTTCTGTATCTTTTTCTAAAGATGCATGTATAGTCAATGACAATAGTGGAAAGACCCTATTTTCTGCTAAAAGGCAAAACAATTTGTATAAGATTGACCTGTCTGAACTTTAACATCAAAGTGTAACATGCTTTATGTCTAAAGAGGATGAAAAGTGGCTATGGCATAAAAAACTAGGACATGTTTGTATGAAACAAATTTCTAAATTGAAAAAGCATATCCTTGTGAGACGATTGCCTGATATTTCCGTTAAGAAAGATATTCCGTGTGATGCATGTCAGAGAGGTAAACAAGTAAAATCAAGTTTCAAATCTAAGAAAGAAGTCACTTCCTCTAGACCTTTGCAACTGTTACACATGGATCTGTTTGGACCAGTCGGTGTAGCTAGCCTAGGTGGAAAGAAATATGGTTTTGTCATAATTGATGACTATTCTAGATTTACATGGGTACTCTTCTTAACCCACAAGAATGAGTCTTATAAGGTCTTTACGGTATTCAGTAAGAGAGTACAGAATGACCAAGGTTTCTGTATTTCTGCTATTAGAAGTGATCATGGAGGAGAATTTGAAAATGAGCAGTTCAAACTGTTTTGTGAAGAAAATGGTATTTCTCACAATTTCTCTGCACCTAGAACTCCATAGTAAAATGGAGTGGCTGAGAGAAAGAACGGATCTCTTCAGGAGATGGGAAGAACAATACTAAATGAAAATAATCTTCCTTAGTACTTCTGGGCAGAAGCCATTAACACTGCTTGTTATGTGCAAAATAGAAAACTGATTAGACCTATCCTAAATAAGACTCCTTATGAATTGTGGAAAGGTAGAAAACCCAACATATCATATTTTCATGCATTTGGATGTGACTGTTATATTCTTAATACAAAAGATCATCTTGGCAAATTTGACTCAAAAGTAGATAAAGGCATATTCAATGGATATTCTGAAATGTCTAAAGCTTTTAGAATATTTAACTCTAGAACTTCTGTTGTAGAAGAATCAATTCATGTAAAGTTTCATGATGGTTTGGAGACTGGTAGGGAACTATCAGATCTAGAAGAGGATGTTGCAGGTACTGAACTTAATCCTGCAGTGGAAGAATCTTCAGACAATCCAAAAGTAGAAGTGTCTGAAATTCAGACAAATGATGATGCGTCTGAAACTCAGAATTTAAAGAAAGATTGGAAATTCAATACCTATCATCCAGAAGATTTTATTATTGGAAGTCCATCTCAAGGAGTTAGAACCAGATCTGCTTTCAACGAAAACAACAACATGGCCTTCATATCAGATTTGGAACCCAAAAAGATTGAAGAAGCCTTGCAAGATGAAAGTTGGATTCTAACCATGCAAGAAGAACTAAATCAGTACAAGAGAAATGATGTCTGGACTCTAGTTTCTAAACCCAAGGAGAAATCTGTTATTGGAACCAGATGGGTATTTAGAAACAAACTGGGTGGAGATGGAAAAGTGGTAAGAAACAAAGCAAGATTAGTTGCTCAAGGTTATAATCAACAAGAAGGTACTGATTTTACTGAAACTTTTGCACCTGTAGCTAGATTAGAAGCAATTAGAATTCTCATGTCATATGCTGCTCAACATGATATAACTCTTTATCAAATGGGTGTTAAAAGTGCATTCCTAAATGGAATAATTGAGGAAGAAGTGTATGTGAAGCAACCTCTTGGTTTTGAGGACTTTGAAAATCCACACCATGTCTATAAGCTTAAGAAAGCTTTATACGGACTCAAACAAGCTCCAAGAGCTTGGTATGATAGGCTAAGAACATATCTAATGGAAAATAATTTCATTAGAGGAAAAAAGTAGACACTACACTTTTTAAGAAATGCTCAAAGAAAGACTTCATAGTAGTACAGATTTATGTTTGATGATATTATATTTGGTGCTACTAATGAAAAGCTCTACAAAGAGTTCTGAGTTGATGCAGAATGAATTTGAAATGAGCATGATGGGAGAGTTGCAGTTCATCCTTGGTCTTCAAATAAAACAGATAGGTGATGGAATAAATATTCATCAACAGAAGTACACCAAGGAACTTCTGAAAAAGTACAAAATGGAAAATTCAAAGCTAATGAGTACTCCTATGCATCCATCAATTGTTCTAAATAAGGATGAGGAAGGTAAAAAGGTAGACCAAACTTTCTATCGAGGTATAATTGGAACTCTTCTATATTTAACTGCTAGCAGACCTGATATTCAATTCAGTGTTTATCTTTGTGCTAGATTTCAATCAGACCCTAAAGAATCTCACCATAAGGCTGTTAAAAGAATTTTCAGATATTTGATTGGAACCACTAACCTTGGTCTATTATATAAGAAATCTGAAGATTTCAAGTTAGCTGGATTCTGTGATGCTGATTTTGCCGGAGATAGAATTGATAGAAAAAGTACCAGTGGAGGATGTCACTTCATTGGAGCAAATATGATCTCCTGGTCAAGCAAAAGGTAAAGTACCATTGCTCTATCAACTGTTGAAGCTGTGTATATATCTGCAGCCAATTGTTGTTCACAACTGCTTTGGGTAAAATATCAACTTGAGGATTATTCAATGTTTGAGCATAATATACCTGTTTGGTGTGATAATAATAGTGTTATTAATCTGTCTAAGAATCCCATACAGCATTCTAGAGCAGAGCATATAGAAATTAAGCATCATTTTATTAGAGATTATGTTCAAAAGGGTGTTTTTGAAATTAAGTTTGTGACCACTGAATATCAGTGGGCAGATATCTTTACAAAACCCTTAAGTGAATATAGATTTGTTTTTATCAGAAAGAATCTTAATATGCATAATGTGTCTGGATGAGTGCTTGCTGATATGTCTGAAAATTTTACTTGTCTAAGTTTTATATCTGTTTGACTCGTCTATTTACGCTAAGCGTCTGATGACGTGGCTAAAAACACTCAGTGCTAAACCCTGGCTGAGACACGTTACATTGTTTTCCCCCCTCCTTTTCTGAAAAATGTTTCATTTAATTTACAACTGTTTTTTCAAAATTTATTGCTGTTTATAGCAATAATCTCTCTCTCATATTTCCCAACGTAAAAAACACTCAAGTGTTTTAACAAAAGGAATTCGTGTCGTTTCAAAACTACCCACTCAAAGTCTCTTGCTCACAATCTCTCTTTGAACTCTCTTCGTCTTCATTTCTTCGAAACCCTTCCTTTCCAAACCCTAAAAATCTTCTCCTCTGAAATAATGGGACCCAAAAGTATTCTTAAAGATGTTGTTGAAAGATCCAGACTATCTTTAACAGAACTAAAGAAAGTCCATCCTGGAAGGATCCCTAACTTCTGAGTTGAAGACCAAAGGACTAGATGTCAAGCCAGAAATCGCGCATGCTGTGTGGCTACCATTCTTCCAGATTATGGAAGATGTCTATCCTTCCTTGGTTAGGGACTTCTGGAAAAACTCTAAAGTCACCAAGGATAGCACAACCTTCATGATCTCTGGTGATGTTGATGAAGACCATGTCTTCATCACCCATGAGTCACTCGCTGAAGTGACTAAGTGCCCTAGAGAAGGAGCGGACTACGACAAAAGCTGGGTGAAGAATCAAGGTGGTGAGGCAACTGTGAACCTTGTACTGTTTGGAGTTCCCAAGCCAAAGGACTTTGATTCAAAGTTCTTAACTCCAAAGGCAAGATTTCTTCATGTTCTTCTAATTAACTGTGTGATACCTAAAACTGGTTCTAGGGATCATGTGAGTAAGATAGAAAAATTTGCTATCTACCACTTAGTCCAAAGAATCAAGATAGATATCATACATTTAATTTTTGGACACATGCTGAAAACTGTTGAAGGGAAGTGCAAGGGTGGATATCTCTATGGCATGCTTCTGACAAGAATCTTCAGAGCCAATTCTTTGAACAACATGTCACAAGCTTTCCATGCTGATCTCTGCACAGAGATAACTTCAAAGACCCTATCTTTGATGAAAATACAACTTCAACCAATTACAGAACCTTCAAATGTTGAAGCATCTTCCTCTGCTGCACCTGTTAGTGAAAGACCGAGCATTCCAGTAGTTAAGGCTGAACCTTTTGAGGAACCTGTTGAAGAAGAAAGGTCTCAAATTCAAAGGAAGAAGATGAAAGTTACTCTCTCAACTGCTTAAGCTTCTATGTTTCAAGATGGTGCTGATGTCTCTCAGGTTATTGAGCCTATTTCTGAATCCTGTGAGCAAGTTGCTGCTTCTGCTCCAACTGCACCCAGTTTAACAAAAGTCTTCAAGAGGAAGAGAGCGGTGCAAGCTGAGGGGGAGTCTCAATCCGAAGAGACAATGATCCCTAAGAAAAAGAGGACCATTGTGACAATAAGGAAATTGGTATTACATTCTACTCCATCACCATCACCTTCACCTCAAAGAGAATCCTCATTTCAACCTCAACCAACAACCACAACAACCTCCATTCCACAACCACCGTCACCATTGCCACTGTCTCCACAAAGAGCACCAACACCACCACTACAAAGAACACCATCACCTCAACCACAACAAAACACCCCTACTCCACCTTCTTCACCAAAAATTCCAACTCCTTCACATACATCACCCATCCATCACTCTTCCGAACCTAATCCTACCATATCAGAAACTCACATGTCTGATACTTCCACACCACAAACATCTCATCATTCTGATATTCTTCTCATTAAGGATGTCAATGACTTTGATTATTTTGACAATCCCACTTCTCCACCTTCACCCAAAATACAAACCCCTGATTACATTAGAAACCAGAACCAAGTCCCTTTGAGAATAATCTTTCCAGATTTATTCTCTGAAACAAGGCACAACCCACTCCCTTTAGCCACATTACCTCCATATCGCCTATCTTCCAGAACTACTCCCTTCTCTGTCACAGACGAGTCTTGCTCAAATTTTCTCAGCAACAAAGACCTGGATGTCATTGCTTCACTTGAAGCTAAAAGGCAGCTTGTTAAGCTTGCCAGAAAACAAAAACCAGTAAACAAATGGCTCTTCAATCCTCACATCTTCATTAGACCCTTTACTGAGCTCAAAGTAATGCCTGACTCTATGGCCTTGAAAGGAAAGCAAAAGGTCCTTGACTTGCCTGGAGATTAACAATTCTGTCTGATCAACCTCAATGATAACAAATGAAATCCAGACTGAGGCTATTCACTACAGATGCCCATCACAAGTTTCTAAAAGTCAGAGACATCTACTGGAGATGTGGTTCTAGCTCTGGAGTATCTGAAGAAGAGAAGAAAACCATTCCAACCAGAGGTAGTCAAGCCTATGCTCTCTATCATTTTTCACCTTCCTTTCTCACAATCAATGTTTTTCCAGACCCTCAGCCTAAGGACCACATTATTATTGAATAGTTACCTCTTACTCCTCCTAATCCACCTCCTCCATCCGCATCTGCAACTGCAATGGCTACAACAGATTCTACTGCTGTAGTTGCCTATGATCATGCTGCCCATCAGAGGCTAGATGAAATGTCTTCAAGTTTGCAGACTGTCATTCAAAGACGGGATGAAACAATTACTCAGCAAGCTACATTTCAAGCTCATATGTTAGCTCAACAGCAAGCAATGCAGAAGATGATGGACGCTTTCTTCAAAAGCCAAGGAGGCCCTAGTTCTTAGATCTTAGGACTTAGTCCTTTTTATTTCCTCTTGAGTCATGCAATGTACTAGTCAGTGATGTCTATCGTTTGTAACACTTCTGACTCTGATTATATGAAATAAATTTTTTTTTTGGTATTGCTTTTGGCTATCTTAATATATCTGTTTTACTTACTTTTTGATTGATGCCAAAAGGGGGAGGAAAATAGAAAAGATAATAGAAAAATAAGAAAATTAGTTCTGACTTTGTGTTTATCTTAATATTTCTCTGATACAATTTACTCTAAATATTTGTTTATCTGATGCATAAACTAAGGGGGAGCATTAAAAATTATATCTTCTGAAATTTCTCTTATTGATTTTTGATGTTCAATAAAATCAGAAAAATTATTTGTCATCATCAAAAAAGGGGAGAATGTTGAGACCTCATAAGTCTAAAACACATTCAATGTGTAAATTCTCTAAGTTTTGATGATTCCAAATAGATTAAGTATGGTAATATTGAACCTTATGAAATTACTGACAAATCTGATAAATGTGCAAAAAATCAGATTTAAGGTCACTCGTCTACTCTCTGACTCGTATGCTTTTTAGTAGAACTCGGTTTATAAGACCTGTCTGAAAACCACTCGCCTAATTTGTAGTCAAAGACCAAGTCAATGTGCTTTCAAGATCTGAGTTTACTTGATGACGCGATAATAAGCATCTGTCTGAAACAGACTCAGTTGATCACCCGTCTGACTTTTGGAATACGCTAGCACTCGTCTAGTTTTGGACTGCATGATCACCCGTCTAGTTTTTGGATTGCTTGAGCACTCGTCTGATTTATGATTACTTCTCACCCTTCTGATTTTCCAACTCAGGTATAATGTCAGTTTGTCAGAAATAAAGTCCAAGTCATCTTATTCATATTAAATGCCTTCGTTAAGGATCTCAAAGACCTCTGGACAATAGCTCAAAGGATAAAGAATAAAGAACGTTTGTTTCAAGGTTTTAAGGAATAAACACGCAATCTTCGTACCACAGCAGTAACCTTTTAGCTGTTTTAGTACAAAGTAAAAGTGCTTTCTGGAAAGTGAACTGACTGTTGCACCAAAAGAGGAAAGCTCTCTACTGCAAGTACAAGAAGTCTGCTGCTGCATACTCTGATATAACAGCTGATTCAGATTAAAGTGTACTCTTGGACAACCTTGTCAAAGCTAAACGTTCCCAAGCATTTAACGTTTATACAGAACGACTCTTTGGAATTAATGGGGTCTCAGAAGCTCAAATCAAAAGAACACATTTTCTGAAGCTGTGTCTAAACGGATCTCATGATTGAAGCCTTTAAATAGATCAAACAATGAAGATGAATATCAGTAGTTGAATATCATTAAGAACATTGTGCAGAAGAATTTACTCTCCTCATTAACTTCTTCGTTCTTTCATTGAATACACCTTCAATCATTTGATATTAATTCGCAGTCTTTCACACTTCATATTTATTCCACTCCTTGAGTGTGATCTGAAAGACTTGCAAGTTGTATTAATTACACAAAACCTTTATATTCCTTGTGTGTTGAGCCTGAAGAGGCTAGGTGTACAAAGAATACTTGTTTGAGTGTTGAGCCTGAATAGGCTAGGTGTGCAAAGAATACTTGTACTGTAATTTACTCAGCTATAGTGGAAACTTGGTGCTGCCAAGAAACTGGACGTGACCCTGTGGATTTTAGGGTGAACCAGTATAAAACTCTTGAGTGACATTCCTCTCCCCTTATCTCTTTATTTTGCTTAAGTATTATTTTGTCTAAGCTTTTAACTTGGGGAGTTAATATTGTGAATATCAAACTCTATTTTACTCTTGTTTGTTTTCCTGCGTATTCTGTCTAAATATTAGACGTATCACTCGTCTGATTTTCTCTAATCTAAGTTCTGCTTGTTGTGCCTGAGAAAATATTTTTAAGTAACCGAAAAAATTGGTAAACACAATTCAACCCCCCTTCTTATGTTAACTTTGGTTATTTCACGTGCTCAGGTATCAGAGTTTATAAATAGAGCAGTTTTGTGAGTTAAGAGCCAAACCCTATTTTGGCACTTTGGGCAGCTTTTGTGCGGCGAAAACCTATTTTCTCTTCCTCCCCTTGAGCCCCTTTGATGTCTTGGTATTCTTGCTCTAATTTTGGGAGGTCTTGGTTGGTCTGTGCCAATCATAGAAGGTAATGGTTCTTTCCTCTTTTGGCTTCCTTTTCTTGTTTATGAATTGGGAACTAATTGGTTAACCTTTTGTTTGACTAAGGCTTAGAAAGCTAGTCAAGCCGCTTGAGGGAAACGCGTTGGTTCTTCATTTGGGTTGCCAGTTGGGTTTCATTGGTTGGGATCTTCATACCAGGTATGGAGAGAAGGGTAGTGTATATCATATTAATACTTATGAAATAATTATTTTTTTTAAAAAATCTGAATACAATCAAAATCATTTAATAAATAAATAGAATGTGTAAGATTAGTAGAGAGATTTAAAAAAAATCTAGACCGCAAATTTTTTTAAAAAATCATTTAATACCACAATTTTTTAATGCTATAAAATGTAAAAGAAAAAAAGCTGAATACAATTTTTAAATCCAATAACTTCCTATATACTATTCCAACTTATTATTTTATTTTAAATTTTTAAATTTTTACTTCAAATTTCGAATTTCAAGTTTTAAAATGTTTTCAAGATATTTTCTTAATTGCTCATTAATTATTCATATAATTCCAACACAAATTGATATAGTATTGATATTGATTGCAAGGAAATTGTATTAATTGACAATCAAAGTAAATACAATCAAAATCCCTTAATACAAAAATTATAACACATCAGTAGTTTAATGCTATCTATATCTATACTATCTATCTATATCTATACTATATATAAAAGAAGGTTTAAGCTATGGATATTTCGACATATGTCAATCTCTGTTACAATAACTTCTCCTATACTATTCTAATGATTCTTTTATTTTAAAATTTTTATTTCGAATTTCAAATTGATATATAAGTATTGATTGCAAGGAAATTATACTAATTGACAATCAAAGTGAATACAATCAAAATCCTTTAATACACAAATTATAATGCATTAGTAGTTTAATGCTATAAAATTTTAATTTTAATAATTAATACTATACTATATATAAAAGAAGGTTAAAGCTATTGATACTTCGACATGTGTCAATATCTGGAATAATAACTTCTCATATACTATTCTAATTATTCTTTTATTTTTAATTTTTTATTTCAAATTTCAAATTGATATATAAGTATTGATTGCAAGGAAATTATACTAATTGACAATCAAAGTGAATACAATCAAAATCCTTTAATACAAAAATTATAACGCATTAGTAGTTTAATGTATAAAATTTTAATTTTAATAATTAATACTTATAAAATAATGATTTTTTTTAAAAAATATCTGAATATAATCAAAATCCTTTAATACATAAATAGAACGTGTAAGATTAGTATAGAGATTTTTAAAAAAATCTGGACCGCAATTTTTTTTTAAAAATCCTTTAATACCACAATTTTTTAATGCTACAAAATGTAAAAAAAAAAAAATCTGAATACAATTTTTAAATGCAATAGCTTCTCATATACTATTCTAACTTATTCTTTTATTTTAAATTTCAAGTTTTAAAATGTTTTCAAAATATTTTCTTAATTGCTCATTAATTATTCATATAATTCCAACACAAATTGATATATCAGTATTGATATTGATTGCAAGGAAATTGTACTAATTGACAATCAAAATGAATACAATCAAAATCCATTAATACAAAATTATAACGCATAAGTAGTTTAATGCTATAAAAATTTAATTTTAATAATTAATACTTATGAAATTATTTTTTTGAAAAAAAAACTGAATACAATCAAAATCCTTTAATACATAAGAGAACGTGTAAGATTATTATAGAAATTTTATAAAAAAAAATTGGACCACAATTTTTTTTAAAAAAATCCTTTAATACCATAATATTTTAATGCTATAAAATATTTTTTAAAAAAATTGAATACAGTCAAAATCCTTTAATACATAAATCCTTTAATACATAAATAGAACGTGTAATAATATAAATATATCTTATTTCTAATGCTTATAGTTTTTAACCATATTTAGTATATTTTTATTTGGTATTAAGTAATTCTAATTTCTAACTATATTTTTACAAAAAAATATTCTCGTACGTTGCACGGGTTCAGTTATTAGTATATAATATAATTATAGATTTAATTCTAGAAGATTAAAAAAGCATCAGAAATATATCTCAAGTTGTAATTCAAGATTTGTTTTTATCTATTAATGCCATTAAATTTTGATTCCCCATTTTCGTTTATAGAGGATTAAAAAGCATCATTAACATATTTAGGTTTTACCAGCTATTGGCATTTATGATAAAAAAAAATTATAATAAAATGCATATATATATATATATATATATATATATATATATATATATATATATGTATGTGTGTGTGTACTTTTTTGTGACCATTGTATAACCATATAAAAAAGGTAATAAGTAATTCAGAGATCTTCTATCTCTAATCGGGAAAGGAACAGAATATGAAGACTTTGAAAAATATGTTTTTTTTACTACCTATATTTTGCTTGATTGACAATCTTTATTAGCAATTTGATTGATACTAGATTGGGAATAGATGTGAGAGCACTCTAAGAAGATAAACTGTAAATCTCTCAGATGCTTCATTTAATATGATATTATGATTGAATTATCGTGATGAAGAAAATTCAATTACCATTTAATTTGAGCATATTTTAAAATTTAAATTTAATTTTGAATTAGTTTTTGTTATAAATTATTGACCAATTAGTCTTTAAATACAATTGTATTACTTAAATGATATATTATAATACACGTTTAATTTTGGAGAGATAAATGTACGGTTTTTCTGAGGATTAATGTATTACTTAAATGGTATATTACAATCATTATTGTCAATAATTTCATTACAAATTATATCAATTATCAATAAATTGATCCTAATGCAAATTTGGCCAAATTATGACCATTACTATAATTACTTCAAATCAACCACAACGTGACACATAAGCAAAAAATGGAGGGAATGCTTATGTTGTTGTCACGTGTGATGAGTAAAGGCTCTAGAGATTGATATGTTGATGTTTCCACTTTGAGTTTGTTCGCAAATATATTATATATAGATATAGTTATAGTTATAGTTATAGATATAGATTCATTCAAATTTAAGTTCCATTATTAAAATTTGGCCAACACTTATTATAAAAAAATAAAAATTTGGCAACACAAACAATTTTTTTTTACCAACGGGTATTCTGTGTATTGCATAGATATTTTCAAATTTATAAAAAATAAAATAACAATTTAAAAAATATTAAAATTCTAAATGGCATGTGCATAATTATTTCATTTAGAATCCAAGAAGCTAAAATTAAAAATATAATTAAATCTAGAAAAAAAAATGCTATGACAACAGACACAATCTAACGATAAAATAATACGGTAGTAGACTGATTAAATAGTAGATTAATGTATAGAAGGAATAATTTTATTTTTACCTGAGAACCATGCGACCTTTATGACTCGTTTGGTGGTCAAGATAGGATAAAGACGGATAGGATAAGAGAATATGATATGAGTAAGATAGGATATGAGCAGGATAAACTGTTATCCTATCCGACGTTTGGTGTCCACCAGATAACCAACTGGACAGCATTATAATTTAAGTATGAATTTTAAAATTTTTCGTTTTTATTCTAAATATTTTCATCTTTTATTAGATTTACTTTTTTTTTTTTTATAATTTTCATTATTTAAATTTATATAAAAAAACAAATTATCCTTATGATAAAATTACATATAATGTTTTAAGTTTTTTAAATATTGTCTAACTAAAATTAATTTTTTATATTTTTAAATATTCATTTTTTGTTTTTACTTTACATATAGTTAAATTATTATAATAATTTTTTATATTTTATAGTTTTTAAAAATAATATAAAATAACAAACTTAGCATTGTGATAAAATAAAAATAAATTTTCAAATTGATTATTAATAATTTTATTATTTTATATTTTATTATACCTTTTTTTGGTAATCATGTTAAATTTTATTATACTTTAAATTATTATTTTATTATACTTTAATTATTTTATATATTATATATTTTTATATTTTATTATACTTTAAATCATCCTATCCTACTTGTTACCGAAAAAAAAATCACCTTCTCCTATCCCGTTGAGTCCTAACCCAGCCCTCCCCTCAGGATAGAATTTTAACTAGATTGACAGGATATGATAAGTAACAAGATTGACTTATCATATCCCACTGACTCACCAAACAACAGTTTCAGACAGGATATGATAGTTTATCCTATCATGTCTCTCTTATCCTGAACACCAAACGGGTCCTTAAGAGTCATCATGGACATTTGGATACTGATAAATCCAATCATATTTGAGGGCATGTTTGGATGCGCGAATCATTCTTGAGAATAAAAAATTACTTACAACAGCTTCAACGAAAAGCATTTTCAAGACCAATCCACCGTGTATCCAAACATACCACGACTAAAGGTAAAACTAACCAAATAAATTATCAAAAAAAAAAAAAAAACCAAATAAGATAACATTAGTTTGGTTACCCAAACTCTTAGGCCAATGGTGGTTCTTAAATGGGTTCTTAATACAAGAACCGATTCTTAAAATTTTTACTATTGAAGCATGATGGGGTTCTTAAATGAGTTATTCTATAAGAACTAAGTTCTTAGATTAAAAAAGTAATTAAAAAAAGGAAAAAGAAATTGGAGGTTACCAAACATGTGGGTCATGAGATAGAAATTGTGTTGGAGCCATAGACGCACGTTCGAAGGAGGGGAAACGCAGGACCAAACACGCACGTGGTATAGTTGCCACAATAAAATACTAACTTCACTTTATGATTAACTTTTGGCCTTTTTTTTTTTTTGGATACAAGAAAATGTTTTGTTAGAAAATATGTTGAGAATACAAATAGTATTTCTTAATTATTTAAATTATATAAATAATAAAGTATTAAGTATTTTTTAAAAAAATTTAAGATATTAATATTAACATTTTTCATTTAATATTTATATTTTTAATCGTTTAACATAAGCGTTATGAGCAAACTTTATTCCTTAACAAAATATACGATTACAACTTTTTAAAGAAAGATTATAACCTTTTATCTACCTCTCTTTTTCTTCTTTCTCATCCACCGAAAGGGGTGGTTTTGGGTATTTTTTGACCCAGAATCACCCATCTACATCATTTTTTATCTCATTTTATCTAAATAAGTGGTTTTTCACATAGATCTGGTTTTTCTTTCGTGTTTTTTCGTGTTTCCGTTATCTGCGTACGGCGGTGTTTTGTTCGTCGACTCGTCGTCTTGTTGCGGTATCGTTTAGTTTCCCGTCTTGTTGTGGTGTTCGTTTGGTATTCCGGTCACTTTGATTTTGTTATATTTGTAGGTATTTTGCCGTGTTATACTATTAATCTGTGTGCTGTGAGTTTATTAGCAGATTCATCCTTTTCGATTTTTAGTAATGTTGAATTTGTGTTGTTTTCGATGTATTTTATCAATTTGAATGAATGAATATTTTTTTTAGTAAAAAAGAAAGAAAGATTATGATTATATTCCAACAAGAAATGTTTTTTTGACACCAAAATAAGGTCTGGTGTCCCTTTGTTTTAATGCTATATTTTTTGAATGCATGTTTACAAGAAGATACAAAATAAATAAGAGATAAAGATAAAAATATATATTGGTCAAATTTAGATGTTCAAATAACATAACTGCAAAGATAATTTGATACATTGACAACAAATTTGGCTTTGCATCCAATTCATTCAAACCATTGATCTGTGCCGGACATACGTACAGGATAAATAATATTACAATGTAAAATAATTATGTAAAAGCTCTTTTGTTTTTCCTGTATTTTTAATTTTCAATCCTCATTTTGCCAGCAAAGCAAAAATGAAGAGGAAGCAGAGTAAAAAGAGAGTGGAATGATTTTTGTATATAAAATGGGGATATTAAAAGGTATATTTTTTAGTGTATTTTTGAAAAATATGTATATAAAGAAGATAAAAATTAAGTGAAAGATAAAGATGTTATATACAATATCACATACATGATATCCAAAATTTGTGTTTAAATAACATGACTTAAAAAAAGAAGCAATGGCGTTGAGGAACTGTTATTTCTGGCAGGTGGATACGGCTTCTTTAGATATTTTTCTGTTTATCAACAATCAGAAATCGATCATGTTTATTCTTAGCAAAGCTTCTTACTTTCTTCCATTACAAAACAACCAAAATCAAAATTAGTTGCAAGTTAATTAGTTTTAATAGCTAATAATTAGCAGGGTAAATCTTAGCTATATCCTTGTGACTAGGTGGCAACAGCAGTACCATCAAATTGGAACATTCATTATGGTCCCACAAGATTATTACCCGCCAACAAATGGATCACTTATCACTCTTTTAATAATTTCTCCGACCAAACATCTTCCCACTTGCACCCATTGCACAACTTACACAAAAACCAACAACAACAAATGAATCCTCGTTCACTGTCCTTTTAAAAAATAAAAATAAAAATTTATTCTTTCTTCTTCTTTTTCTGAACACCCATAAAGCAAAACCCCAAAAGATGTCTTAAAAAACCGAAATTTCATTTGGTTCCAACGAAAAGAAGGGTCTTTGGGGTTGTTTTGGGGTTTGGGGCAATGGGGGATTTGGAGAAGCAAGAGAGAGTGGTGGCGGCGTTGGAGAAAGGGGATGGAGAAAGAGAGGAAGAGAAGGAGAGTCTTCTGGGGGGCATGACGGTTTTAGATTTTGACATGCTTTGCTCCTCTGTGGCTATGCAAACAGCACATGGTAGTTGGGGGAAGCTTGGGGATGAGGAACAACAACAAGGTGGAGACTTTGGTGGGGTTCTCAGGATGTGGGAGGGCGAACTCCTCGATTGCTTCGATGACCGTCGCATCGCTTTCCAATCTGCATGGTCAGTGTTTATGTTTTGGGATGCTTCATTATCTTCTTTCATATGAATTATATGTTTTTTTTTTTGCTATGAGAAGCTTTGCAAATTTTGAAATGAGGGATGGATAATTGTTTACTTTTTCCTCAAATTTTACTTTTTTCCATCCTTAATTTCCGGATAGACAGATCCTTATGAGGTTATAATTTCAATTTGTAAGAGAAGGAAAAAGTCTTAATCTTGGTTTATTTCGAGTTTTCTGTTTTCTTATTTCAAATATAATTACAACAAAAATAATTATAAAACTGTTATTTTGTTTTCTCCTTATTTTCAGTTGTTTTTTTCAAAGATTTGTACAGGAAGAATGAAAACAAATAAAAGTGAAGAAAACATGAATCTATTATATAAATCTTTGGAAATATTAAACATGAATAAAATAATATGACAATTTTATAATTATTTTTGTTGTAATTATTTCAAAAAATAAGAAATGAAAATAGAAGATTAGAAACAAACCTAACAGACCATTACCTGTTAAGATTTATGCAATTGTATAAATTATTTTTTGCTACGGGTTTCCATTCACAACTTGCTGGTTTCACTATTTAAATTAAAGAACTTTATAATGGAGTCCAATATTATCATGTTCTCAACATGGGGTGAGGGATTTGTGACATTGAGAATAATTTTTTCTGAGTTACTAAGATACATGGTTGCATTTTGACGATGATGTTAAACCAGTTGAGCTTGTTTGCTTAATTATACACATCTTGAGCACTTTGCTTACTTCTTTACACATTTATTCACGCCTTTCTGGCCAATGAAAGACTAGAATGCCAAAAGGCACACAGACACGGATAACATGCTGGGAGTTTGCGGCTATTTACGAGGATTTGTATGATATAGCATGTCTGTAAATAATAACTCTTTTGGTGTTGCAGTTGTCCTTGCTACCAATTCGGGAAGAACATGAAGCGGGCTGGATTTGGTTCTTGTCATGTCCAGGTATATTTAAGTTGCTTGGAAAATCAAATAGCATTGGTGATGATTAAATGCAATGGACTCACTTTTAGAATTGGTGATTTCTACAGTCATCTTTTTAAATTTTTTCGTAATGTAGCTTTTTGAAATTTGAATTTCCTTGTTTTTACATTGCAGGCGGCAGTTTATTTTCTTCTTGCCATCGGTGCCTTTCTTAACTTTATTGTCTTCACTGTCACGAGGCGTCATTACTTTCTATACCTGGCAGTTGCCTTTGCCATTACTGTCGGAGTGTATTTAGGATTCTTCCGAACACGTATGAGAAAGAAATTCAACATTAAGGTGGGTATTTCTGTCTGTAATTATTTATTAATACTTGGTTATTCATAGATAGGTTTGACAGATGTATACAGTTGTTTTCCTCTCTCTGAATCATAGTTTTGTCTTGTTTTCTTTGTTTATAAAATCTACTAGAGATATTTTTACATTGTACTTATTCTCCAACTATCTGTATTAAAATTATTACTAGTGGAGCATTAATGCTGAATCCTGTATAAATATAGCAACTCACATATATGGAGTGGGTAGTGGGATGTGTGGGTTTAATCTGTTTGTTTATGGATTACAAACTAGTGTTATAAGTTTGTTATTTTACACACTTGTGAGAATATGGGTTCCGTGTGTTCTGATATGACCCAGGACCCAATAAAAGACAATATTGTTGGCCAAAATAAATTAATGAGCATTAAAAATGGGCCTTCAAACAGTATCAAGCCCAAAAGCAAACTTCAAGAATATTCTAGAATAGTAGTTTGCTATTTCAGTATTTTATTTTATTAAGGCTAGTTAAGCCAGGTGTCATAAAGCCCTGTTATTTAGGAAACTAATTTGTAAGAATTGTTGGTTATATAAACCAATATTGATATGAATGGAGGGAAGTAGAAATTGAATCAAAAACTCTCTTCTCTCTCTAATTTCTAAGGAGGTTATCCTTGTCCTCCATAACAAGGAACCCTATCCCCTAGATCCATACCCTATCATTTGGTGCTTTCATTCTTGAACCATGCCTTCCCACCCTGACCTTCTCCACCTCAAAGAATCAATTAAAGACCTCAAAGCTGCCTTCACCGCACTAAAAGCTTCAGAGGAAGCTTATCATGAATCCTTCTTGCAGACCATACAAATCCTGCACATTGAACTTCACACCCTCCGCAACCCCATTGCCAGTCCCATCCTGCCAAGCCAGCATCAACCCAACCCACCTGCAGATACCAGCTCCACCATCACAATACAGGAAACCCACCCCCAACAGCACCAAAACACAACTCCAAACCCACCTGCACACCCTTCCCTCACAAGCCCGATTCAGCATCAACGCTTCTAGCCCCAACCAGTCATCAGCACCGCCATCACCATTGAGACTCGCTTCGCTGTTGAGGATCGGGCTCCATCGCCTCTGGTACCTACTCGCTCTGTCGGTGTTCTTTCTGGCTTCGATAGTCCGGATTCCTTCAACGTTTTGGGTCAAGACACCACAACCCATCTTCCTCAATTCCCGCAACCATCGCCTAGCACCTTCGCAACTGAACCTCTGCTTACTTCCCATCTGAGGACCTCCTTGCAGACAGACCCACATCACGATGACAAACGTGATGCTCTGCTTCCTTTGAAAACCACAGCACCGATGCCGGAGATGACGACTGTGCTTATCACTACCATCACCACCGCCGACCTATTTATCCGGCGTGATAGGACACGGCTCCTCCACCCTCATTCCGACAAACACACGACAACTCGCGCACCTTCTTCTGGGTAACCATAAAACCTCTGCCGTGGGTGCATCGATCGTCACCGTGAGCCGCCGCCTTCACCATCAGAGGTCTCCGAAGCCTCCTTCCCCGATGGCACTCTACGTTTCGACCTCGGTTCCGTTTTCTCCGTTCACGTCGAGATCGTCGCCATCCAGTGCATTTCCACCCTCCTCCATAGTCCATACGGTCAAGAATGCCGCCGGTGCAGGTCTCCTTCCAGATGACGGCGTCGCCACTGGGACCAGCATCTAGCTGGCCTTGGGTACCTTGGAGGCTCAGAAGCCAGAACAATTTTAGGGTTTCAAGTGCCCTGTATGGGTCGCTGAAGAACCACTCCCCCATGGGCTTCAATACATATTTGGGTCAAAATGCTAATTGGGCCTCGTCCAATGGACTCATCATTGCTGTTTTTACTCTTAGACAAGAGTTGGACATTAAGAGAAGGAAAATAATTGGAAGCTGGGCCCTGTTTCTCTTGTTAATGCGACTCATCATCAAGACCCCCTTTTACCTTGTGTCTTTCATGGATGAAAATTCACATGGAGTTGAAAATTTTTACAACCTTGAGGACAAGGTTGGTCTCGATTGGGTATGGAATGATATGACCCAGGACCCAATAAAAGACAATATTGTTGGCCCAAATAAATTAATGAGCACTAAAAATGAGCCTTCAAACAATATCAAGCCCAAAAGCAAACTTCAGGAATATTCTAGAATAGTAGTTTACTATTTCAGTATTTTATTTTATTAAGATTAGTTAGGCCAGGTGTCATAAGGCCCTATTATTTAGGAAACTAATTTGTAAGAATTGTTGGTTATATAAACCAATATTGATATGAATGGAGGCAGAAATTGAATCAAAACCTCTCTTCTATCTCTAATTTCTAAGGAGGTTATCCTTATCCTCCATAACAAGGAACCCTATCCCCTATCCATACCCTATCATGTTCGTACAGATCTAATAGAATTATATATATCATATCACAGCATGTAGTTTAATTCTATGAAGAACTTTATGAGATCAGATGACAATACCTTCGTGTTGTCTCCTTTATCCTTTTCTAGTATAATTCATTTGGACTACTATGATGGAGGATGTGGCAAATTTTTACATTTTTGCATGCATGCACACGTGTTGGAGTATGACTGTTTAATATTGATAATTTGTGTCATGTGGCTAATAGATACTGGATCTGAAATTTGGAATTACTCAAGAGTGATAGGGACAGTAGAAAAATTTATTAGGAACTTCTGATATCCTTGCTTGTGGACCAGTGGGGTTTCAGAAACAAGAAATAGGAGATATCTACAATCACAAGTAGGAAATTATTCTGGTTCCAGTAAATTCAAGAGTCCTGGCTCTCCCCCTCAATTCCACTCCAGTCTGCCATGTTCTCCTCTTTATTCTCCTCTATTTAACTATGACCCCCTGCCCTTCAGTTACAGATTGCCCTTGATCACACTTGTTACATTTCTGTTACAGACCCTATTTTTTCTTCGGTTACAGCTAGCTGTCTCCCATCATTATTTTCATTTTATTTTCAGTTGCAACTGGTTGTCTCCTATTAACAGCTGTCATTATTAATAGTGGCAGCTGCCTTGTCCAATCTCTGTCCCCAGGTGTATTTTGCCTAACATACACCCTCCTGATTGTAGGCCTGCTAACGGTTACTTCCTAATCTGTGGATTGTAATGCATGCTGACTTTTTTTTTATATTATTTATTTCTGTGCTTTTGTTTTTCTGTCTAATATGTGTTGGCTAACTTTGACGCGATTTTGTCTGTATTCGCATGTCTAACACACTACTTATTGGTACCTTTTTCAGGGTAGCGATAGTTCCTTGGACGATTGCGTTTACCATTTTGTCTGTCCTTGTTGTTCATTATGTCAGGTCATTTCAAAATTCTCTCTCTTTTTAACTTGGTTATCTTCATTGGCTTCACCGTAGTCTGAGATAAAGCTATTTGATAATGGAAAATCTTTCAAATTAATGGTGACCATAACCAAAATGGAGGCATATGTATAACTGGTGTCAAACATAATATTCAGCATTGGTATCTTTGTAATATGATGCAGGAGTCTAGAACACTGGAGATGAACAACGTTCAAGACGGCACTTGGCATGGTCGGGGTGACACAATATGCATAGGTGGGTTTAGTGACGGGAGTAAAGCACTGTTTGAGTTAAGTCCTCCTCCTGTCGTGTCCATCAAGTTAACTGAAGAAAGTTGCATGGAAAATAGCATAGATGTCAGCAATGAGCAATGATGCTTCACCTGAATTCTATCCCATGTGGAGGGAGATATTAGTTTGCAAATGTGCATATAGGGTCTGTCATTCTCAACGAATGGGGTCTTATTTTTTTCAACCCCTGTAGGATAGTTTGATTAGTGTTATGATCACTGAAGAATGTCATCTTCAATGATGTATCTTTGTCCAACAGAGACAGAGTGAATATTTATAATGAAGACATATTCATGCTCTCGAATGGCTCGGTTTTTTTTTTTTTTTTTGTGTGGCTCTACTTGCTTTTCAAGCGGGGAGCCATCAGGCATGCACCATGTTAAGTTGTTTGGTTTCAAAGGGTTACAATGGTCTCAGCAGACTGTGTCCGTTCTCAGGAGCATACACATTGTTTATTGCACCACGGGTTAAGTGGTTTTCCAATGCCAGCTTGGATCCAATTATTTTGAGTACCTCTCTTAGACGTTGTTTACAACTTGTATAAATCCTGTTGTAACTGCAAATATTGTAAGGGTTAGGCGAGGCTAGTGAATCCAAGTAAGAAATACTTGAGTTGCTTGAGGTGAGTAATATTGGTCATGGGAACAATTTGCTTGTGGGCCAAATGAACAAGGTGCTGGCTGGTTTGAACGCCTGTAGCCCATGCCCATGTGCCTAATGCCATCTATGCCCAAAAATGTAGTTTACTTGAGAATAAAACATGTTGCAATCTAGTTATCAAACGCCACCTAAGTACTCCCTATTCATTGTAGGGGGCAATCTATTTAACATGTTGCAAGTTTATCACGAAAGGCTGATTCGTGTTACCCATTAAAAAGGGGTGTAATTCACTCCTTGGGCCCGTTCACCAAAGGCCTAAGAAAAAGGTGGTCCATTTTCTGATTATTTTGAGCCTTAAAGATGCGGTGGCTTCTTTCTAGGGTGGGCCATCAAACAAGTGATCCAGGGGAGAACCACCAACCTTAAGCCTTTAGATTTTATTATTAAAATAATTGAATGACCTATATTGTTTACCTAAACCTATGATCCATGGAAGAACCACCAACCTAAGCCTTTAGATTTTATTATTAAAATAATTGAACGACCTAGATTGTTTACCTAAACCTGATAATATAGACAATCTAAATCGTTCACTTATTTTATTAATATATCTAACGATTGAAAACAATGGTCTACAAATCGCTTGTTTGATGGCCTGCCCTTGAAGCCATCTAAAGATGCATCCATCTTCTACTCTTCGTGCTTACGTTATTAATGTACAGTTTGAGTGTTCAATTGGAAAGAAGTTAAGTCTCAATGATCTTGTTGATTAGTTTGATAAAAATGACCAGTGCTCTTTCAATGAGTAGCAATTTGATTATGTTAAGAAGTTGTGGGAACAATGATATGTGCTATGGTACATTTGACTAGAAAAAGAGAAACAGGATTGATATTAAAAGGGGCCAAAGGCCTCAGGCATATTAATGATATCCTTTTTTAAAAGCAAGGAAAATCATCATTCAAGTAACAATATAGCGGAACAACCCTGCTTTTCAAGTAATAATGCAACAAAGGGAAATGTTCTATGGCATGTACTCGTCTATACTTTATGGCCATTGTCTAAAATTCACGTTGAACCACAACTTGTAGGACTTTCTTGTGGGTGATTGAAGGCCTTGGGATTAAAATTTTGACCATAACTTTCTGTTGCCATTAATAAGATAGCAATATCATAGAGAGGGAGAGAAAGAAACATGTCTTATTAAAGGTATAATTATTTGATAACCTTCATAAACTCTCAGTCACATTCAAATTAACCCCTATATCAGTGTTCTTTTCTCTTATTGCATAGATGCTGCATTACAACTTCCAACTACAATTCCTCTCCATATGGTATTTTGTTTTAATACTTTCTTAATTTCATTTTAAGCAATAGACTGCAGCAGTTTGATTTTTCTTTGGCAAATGTCACTGAGGAGTGTATGGATCTGTCAACTCTATAGTCCAAATCAAAGCCTTAGTGGCCCTCTCTGCTGCTGGCTTTAGTTTTGGACTGACTGAAACAGTGACACACAAAACGTATGGACCTAAATAAGATTGATTTGATTTCCCTAAGCTTCCTCAGCCCTCTTGGAAGCTGATTCTTTTTAGAAAAAGACCATCAAATTCTCTGCCTTTTGATGCTTCTCTCCAGTACACTCATGGGAGTTTCAGTGCTTGTATCTGTGATTGACTCCCTTGCTTCCATCCTCACCATCTCTTGTATCAAATTAATGCACTTTGACAATGTCTCCTAAAATAATTACCATCAAAATCTTGCTGCTTATACCATCAAAGAATCAAAACACTTGCCTTAAACTTAAAGGATAGTGGTTGAGTCATGAGTGTAAACTTACCTCATCTACATACTCACAAGCTGTAATTGAAGTTCTCAGAATAGAATATTGTTGTGGGGATAGTTCATGAGATGCTGACAAAAGGGCAGATGCCGCAATAGTTGAAGGTTTATACTCTAAAAGCTTAATGTCTGGTGCCATAAGAGATATGCAATTCAGAGTTTGTGCTGACTGAAATTGAATAATTAAAGATTATAATGAAATTCACATGTTTGAATACTACAAGTACCATTTTGAGCATTGAAGATTATCTCTGAAGCTCGCTCTTTAAGTGCTTGCCTCAATGGTTGGTGGTTGAGTTCAGCTAAAGAGATGAAGAAATGCAAGAAAGGAAAAGGTGTAATTGACCTCATACGCCAGTTCAGAGCCCCAAGAATTACAAGCTCCATTTTCTGAATACTTTGAGCTTCCAAGACACAGCCTTCTTTCTGTTTCATTGATTACAAACATCACTTGTTCAACTTACCATGTCATTATACAGCTTTTCTTTCTACTAATGAATGTAATTACTTGAATATGAAGATTTACCTTCATATGGGAATGTGAGAAGGGTGTGTTCCTCATCTTTGAAGCAAGAGAAAGACATGATATGACAACGAGCCTGAGTAACCACGGCTTCCCCTGCTGCAAACTCAGAGGACTAATGGCAGTAAGAAATATAATGGAAATCATGGAATCCTACATATTGATGTAGTATGTGTTTGGATTGGCATTGAATTTGACGGTTAACGCGTTTTCAATGCCAATCCAGAATGTCATTGGCATTGGATTTGTGTTGACGTTGAACCCAACGCCAATCCAAGCACACGTGTAAAATTATTTAAAGTTTTGGAATCACTAGATATTTGCTTACCGGAATTTCTTGCCTTGACATGAAGCGGTGCAAGTAATTTATAGCAAGGTAAGGCACAAATGGGTCCAAATTGTATGAAAACTGGACCTGATGAAATAACATGACAAAGTCTAGCAAATGTGACATGAAGGAGGAGGAATTGAACATGCTATATACAGTTAACAAAACTTTCACCTGAAGTATGAGAGAAATGGCTTCATAACGGAAGGAGTGTGTTGAAGTTAAGCAGTTTGGTGAGGGCATGTGGTCAGATTCGGAGGCAAAGAGTTGTGATATAGTATAAGTTTGCTGTTCTTTGAAGCTTGCAAGTGGGTCTTCAAGATCAAACTCCATCTTCTTCCCTTTCTTTAGCAAGACTGTGTGTGTATAGTAAGTAGTACTAGTAACTATAGTTATTGAGGAATTCAACGATAGTATGGAAAAGACACTGAGACAAAAAGTGTCAAGATGGTAACTGTAATGATGGAAAAGAAAGAGAAGCTTCGCTTTCTGTGCTGATAAACTGATTGTGCTGGTCTTCTTAGTTGGCAGAACTATTCACACATACCATATTAAGGATACTTTGTTCCTTACTCTTCCTCACCTCAGTTATTTAGAGCCATAAGAATTGGGGTATATTTTAGAGTCACATTTTGTGTCACCTTGCAAAGATAAGAAAAATCCTACTAGTTTGAAAATCTAGGAAAATGAACATAATAATATAGCATGTGCGCTAGATGTGAGATGAAAGTGACAATAATTTGGTTAATATTAAGGAGTGTTTCCGTTACTTCCACAAATCTACACACATGAAGGGTAGAACCCCAGGTCCCACCAATATCATCATGATGTTCATAAATCATAAGTTGCTACTATTGCTGCTTGCATATTTTAGGAAAATTTATACGATGTATTTGCATAAGCATGCACTCATGCAGTCCCTTTTTTGCTTATGTGGGACTGAAGGTATCACATTTTGTCTTCTAAGTTTAACATTTGACCACAAAAAGATGTCTACATTAGGTAAAATAGGTAGATTGGTCTCATTCATTTATTTTATTTTTCATATTGTTTCTATAAGTTTTTTACTTTTCAAATTGGTCATATATGTACATTTTGTTTCCACGTTAGTCATTTCCATCAATTTCGATCTTACAGAGTTAAATAAAATGCTACGTGTCGGACTAAGGTAAGTCAGATCAAAACTGACGACGATGGGTCAAAATTGATGGAAATGACAATTGGGAAAACAGAATGTAATGTATTGGACCAATTTGAAAAATAAAAAACTTATAAGACTAATATAAAAAATAAAATAAATGTATAATACCAATTTATCTATTTTGCCTTTTGTTTACTAGGGAGACTAGTTTAAAACCTCCCATTAACCATACTTTTTAACTGGGGTGGATGTTACTGCACAAAGCAGTTTAAACCTCAGTTATTTCCGTTGCATCAGGTTAGAAAATTTCAGGGTATTTGAAAAACATGTCTAATTTATCAGACCATGAGAGAGTAAGAAGTGGTCCTCTGCTTGATCTTGTAATCAGAGCATGGTAGAGACAGTTGTGGTATTCATTCGCCCTCTTGGCCGAGAAAAGCGCTGCTAAACATTCAGGCGTGCTGCTAAATCCATCACTAAGTACAAGCTACACCCCTAGAAGCAGCTGGTAAACCAACTTGTCCTATTGGAATATGAATTGTTTTCAACAATTGTAATTTAAACATGACAAGTTCTTTATTTGATGCTCTTTATTGAGCTTATTATTAGGTGAACAATGTTGCATGACATTCTAATTTATGTCCTAATGCCCACCTATTTTTAGTTTTGGCTTTTGATATTAGGCACACCCCTTTTGCTTGGAAAAGAAAAGGAAAAAGCAAGAAACCTCTGTTCTTCTCAATCATAGCTATGAAATCTTTACCTTATTCCCTTTGACCCGTCTGCTTTCTCAATCCCAACAAGAACAAAATGGAATCCTCTTTTGCTATGACATCCCCAATAATAATAACTTCGACTAGTTTTGATACTTTTTACTATTATTGTTAGGCTCACTGTGGTAATAATTTTTAGCCGAGTCACCCATTGCTGCTATATTTCTAATATCGCATAATATTAAATCAAGGAAAATGCTAATAAGGTATTGGTTAAGGAACTTTTAAAAGGAAAATTCTCATTGAAACTTTGTTCATTTTATATTGTGAAGTGTGATAAACTTAGCTTTTCATTGAGATTTTGTCTTTTTTTGATTTCCTTAACTAGTGTTCTAAGACTATAACATGACCCTGAAATTAAGAGTAATGATAAATGAACACATTTTTGATAATCAACATCGTGTGTGTGTATATATATATATATATATACTTATTTATTATTTTTTTTCTCTCATCACATCACATATATTTAATACTTTAAAATAATCTACTATCATATAATGTCTATATTAGATATCCCAAAAATATGTTCCATTATCATTATTCTTGCTATATCTCATCATGTAATACGATTCGTCATTTGTGTTCAAGACATTACTGCAGAGCTGTTCACATGATGATGATCAAGACCACTGTGTCAGAAACGTACCGCTTGAATTGACTCTCATCCGTATTGGAAGCTATCTGTAACGTTTAGGCTATTGGGGTGGGGGGGTTCTTGAGGGACATTCAATTGTCTTTACCAACAAGGGGTAGCATTACATGTGACTTGTGTGAGACAATAATCCAATTTAGTACTGACTAAGCGTCAAATTTTATGAAAAATTCACAAAAATGAAAGATAAAAGATAAATAGAGAGGTTGTTCAAGTGATCAAAAGATGTACCTCATTTCATACCTTAATTATTCGAGGTTGAACTTTTAATCAGCATTTAGCGAAATTAAATGCTCCAGGTCGATCTAAAGTTATGTACTTAAGAGTTAAGATTGCCTGTCATATTTGAGAATATAAATAACAAAGTTTTGTTTTTTGACTAAAGAATATAATTAACAAGTTGTTGTATTGCAAGACACGGGACCGTCTATTGCTCTACTTCTTTAGGTAAATGCATTCTATGAAGTTTCTTAATTAAACAGAGTAGGGTAAAATTTTTGTCAGTTTTCTTTGTTATCAAACTACTTTCCAGGTTGTCTGGATCTTTATAATATTTCTCTATTTCTGTACAAACATTGGCTTCTAAGACAATACTTGGGCTGTTGACCCGGGTGAGACGTACTAGATAATTATTTTAGTAATAATTTATTATAAATAAATTCAATACGAATAATATTAAATGTATTATTTTTTAAATATAAAATAATACTATTGTGTGTAATAGTTGGATTCGTATATTCAATAGTTAATCAATAACAGACTACGTGACAAATTTGTATGATAAAAATTTTAGTAGGTTTTATAAAAGCTTGACTTTTCATTACAGATATGAGTTCATGATATGCAATATGTTAATCTTTTATGTTTATGAAAAGAATACACATTTCCATGATATTATATGTTATTATATTGAACATTTCTATAACAACAACAATAGAAGAAACTTTGATGAAAAAAAAGCAATCATAGTTTGATATTTGTACGGGCCGAGGTTACTAACCCGGCCACCGAGCTCAAGTACCCGGCCCAGTTCGGAAACTAAAATCAAAGATCACTTAATTAAAGAAATAATATAATGATATTAAATCCTGATATTATCTAAAATAACCTTATCTGGTTAAAAGAGATAATATCCCTTAAATTAAGGAATCATATCTCAAAAGAGATATTAAGAGATAAATCAAATCTCTAAAAGATATTAAGAGATAAATCGAATCTCTAAAAGATATTAAGAGATAAATTGAATATCTAAAAGATAGGGGAATCCTATTATAAAAGGAGGAGTACCCCTCATAAGAAAGACACTTTTCACTGAACACCGGTGACTCTCTCTTAAGCGTATTAGAGAAACTAGCGTCGACCAAGAGACTATCAGAGAGTCCTTGCTCCCTAGTATTCGTCTGATACAAAATTATGAGATCGAGATCACCACGGCCAACGGTTGAATCAAGAACTACGTCTGGCTTTGATTCCCTTCGGGATACGTAGGACCGGAATTATTGAATTCTGCCAAGTCAAAGCCTAAAACACCCCCAGTTATTCATCCTTGGTTTGACGTTTACGACGAGGCTCCGGTAAACCGGATCTCGGCAGGAACATTTGGTGCCCACGGTGGGGCCGAGGCGAAACTTTCCCCGGTTCCACAAGAAAAGCTCGATGGTGACCACACGGAATGGACTGCGAGGAGGGGGGAGCAGCATGAATCATGAGGGCCATGAGGCTTCGGACGCCCAGAACCACGACAATCATCTTTTCTCCCCCCTCAGTGAAGATAACCCTCGGTTGGAGGAAATTATGGAGCAACTCAAGCAGCTTCTAAGGAGAACGAGGAGATACGGGCGCAAAATCAGAAGCTTTTGAAAGCCCGAAAAAGGGGAAGGTCCCTGACACCTTCAGACGGAGAGCAATCCTCACCCGAGGCCGGCCAGAAGGATCCTCCGGCGCACTCTCCTCGGGGCACTAACCGGGCATCCAAGACCAAACCCCCTCCCGGGGCTTCGGAAATCAAGTCCCACGCAGAGAGGACTAGCCAGAAAGAAAGGGCTTCAGACCGACGTCCGAGGCTCCCCTTCACCGAGGACATTAATGAGGTAAACGTGCCAACCCATTTTAAGCCCCTTAACATAGACAAATTCAATGGCACCACTGATCCAACCGAGCACGTAGAGTCCTTCATATCCTCTATTTACTTGGTGACTGATTCGGAGGCCGTCATGTGCAAAGTTTTTCCAACTACCCTGCAAGGCCCAACTCTGACTTGGTTAACAAATCGCCACCTCTGGTCAATTGATTCCTTTGACGTGCTCATAACCAAGTTCATCGCACACAGTTTGCGGCAAGCCGAAGACACAGAAGGCACTCAGTCTCACTGGTAAATTTCAAGCAGGAAAGGAATGAATCACTCAGAGATTACATGGCCCGCTTCAATGCAAAGCAGATCCTAATTCCTAATATGAGCTCGGAACTCTGCCTCCACACCGTCATGGCGGGTCTTAAGCCAGGACCATTCTTCGAGTACTTATCTCGGAAGCCACCAAGAGATTATGAGGAGCTACAGGAAAAGGCTACAGGTTTCATGAACTCGGAAGAGATGCTGGAGTTTAAAAGGAGAGAAAGAGGTTACGAGGACAAGAGCTCAGCCTCGAACAAAGACATAAACAGGGGGTCTGACTCACAAAGGACCCAAAAGACCAATGAAAGAGAATTCCCGCAGAGGCATCCCAGGTATCAATCTTACACACCGCTGAACCGATCTCGGGCAACCATCCTTCAGGAAGTGTGTCGCGCAGAATTGCTTACCTTACCTGAACCATCCAAAACACCGGACAAAGCCGACAGAAGCAAAGAATGCATGTGGCATCAGAACTATGGACACTCCACTAAAGAGTGCAGAACACTCCAGAAAAAGATTGAGGAGTTGGTGCAAGCAGGCCGCCTGGATCGTTTCGTCCGCCGAGATGACAACGGAGGCAGACGAACCGGTCGGAGACAACGAAGAAATGGTCATGATGACCGAGACCGAGATGCAAACTATCGAAGAAATCATTGGGCCGAGATCACCTGAACAACCAAAGGCCCCCTATCGAAGAATCAGAGGCAGGAATCAGGGGGGTTATCAATACAATCTCGGGGGGATTTGCAGGAGGAGGAACAACAAGCTCAGCTCGGAGGCGTCATGTCAGAGCCCTCCGATCTGTTAGCACGGTCTCTGGAAGGCCTCCAAGAGCAAGGCCCCCCATAACATTCACAGATGATGATTTCCAAGGGGTAGATCCAAACCCGGATGACCCAATGGTGATAACTAGTCGAGTGGCCAACTTCTGGTCGATGGAACGCTTATTGACCAGGGGAGCTCGGCCGATATTCTCTACCTGGCAACCTTCAAGAAGCTTGGAATCCCTGAAAAACTGATAAAAGAGCAGGAGGACAAGCTGGTAGGGTTTGCCGGGGAACAAGTCAAGACCCGAGGGTATATAGATCTCTTAACAACGTTCGGAGAAGGCCGACTCTCCAAGTCTGTATCAGTCAGGTATGTCATTGTAGATGCCACCACGTCGTACAATATCCTTATCGGAAGACCGATGTTAATGAGCTCGGGGCAATTGTCTCTACCCCACACCTGACAATGAAATTCCCGGCCGACTCAGGGGAGATAGTTTCAGTCCGAGCTGACCAAAAGCTAGCAAGGCAGTGCTATGTGGACAGCCTGAAGGTTACCCGTCACCAGGACAACCCAAAGAAAACAGAGGATGGTAAAGCAGAGGTGGTAAGCTCGGTCAGCTCGGTAAATTCAGCAAGTTCACTCAACATGTTTGAGCTGGACCCAAGGGCGCAGATGTATGAGACCAGAGCCGAACCAACGGAGTCTTTAGAGAGGTTCCAGTTGGGAGCCCATCCTGAACAGTGCACCCACGTCGGTAGTCAGCTGGACCCCTCACTCAGAGAAGATTCACACGGTACTAATAAAGAATGCTGACCTGTTCACTTGGAAGACATCGGATATGCCGGGCATAGACCCTAACTTTATGTGCCATAAGCTGTCTATATGTCCCGAAGCTAAACCTGTAACTCAGAGAAAAAGGAAATTGGGTGAAGAAAGGCGTCGAGCCATGGCCGAGGAGACTTCTAAACTACTCAAAGCAAATTTCATCCGAGAGGTGAAATACACCACCTGGCTAGCCAACGTGGTATTAGTAAAAAAGGCCAATGGTAAGTGGCGCATGTGCACCGACTATACCGACCTCAACAAGGCATGCCCAAAGGATTCCTATCCCTTACCCAACATCGACAGGCTGGTGGATGGGGCCTCAGGTTACAAGGTTTTGTCCTTCTTGGATGCATATTCTGGTTACAACCAGATCAGGATGTACCCCCCCGATGAGGAAAAAACAACGTTCATGACTGATGGGGCTAATTACTGTTACCGAGTAATGCCCTTCGGCCTAAAAAATGTCGGGGCGACATATCAGAGGCTTATGGACAAGGTTTTCGCCGGCCAAATCGGAAAGAACTTAGAAGTGTATGTTGATGACATGGTAGTAAAGTTCGATGATCCGAGCCAGCACCCATTCGACCTCGAGGAAATCTTCGGCCAACTCAGAAAGTACAACATGAGGCTGAATCCAGAGAAGTGCTCTTTTGGTGTACAGGGAGGAAAATTCTTGGGATATATGCTAACACACCGGGGCATTGAAGCCAATCCAGATAAATGCAAAGCCGTCATGGAAATGCGGAGTCCTCGGAATGTGAAGGAAATTCAGAGGCTAGCCGGCCGATTAGCCTCCCTATCCCGCTTTCTACCGAAGTCTGCAGAAAAGGCAAGACCATTTTTCTAGCTCCTGAAAAAGCCGAAGGATTTCATTTGGACTGAAGAATGTGAGAAGGCATTCGAAGATCTGAAACTCTTCTTGACATCTCCCCCAATCCTCACTCGACCTCAGCTCGGCAAAGATCTGTACCTATACCTCTCCATCAATGATTATGCAATCAGCGCAGTAATTATCCAGGAAGAGGAGGAGCAACAGATGCCGGTATACTATGTCAGTAGAATCTTGAAAGATGCGGAAACGCGATACCAAGTAATTGAAAAACTGGCTCTCGCCTTAGTTATGGCAGCTCGGAGGTTACGGCCCTATTTCCAATCTCATCAAGTCATTGTCAAGACAGATCATCCGATAAAGCAGGTACTCATGAAACCTGATCTAGCCGGACGAATGATAACTTGGTCAGTGGAGTTGTCAGAGTTCGGTCTATGGTATGAACCGAGGGGGCCAATGAAAGCCCAATGCCTCTCTGATTTCGTTGCCGAGCTTTCTTCCAAACCAAGGTCGGAATCCTTCCTCTGGCTCCTGTATGTTGATGGATCATCTAACCTGAAAGGAAGCGGGACTGGAGTAATTCTCGAGGGACCCGATGATCTGATCCTCGAGCAATCGTTGAAGTTCGGGTTCATTGCTTCGAACAACCAAGCAGAATATAAAGCCCTTATCGCTGGGCTATTGTTAGCTAAAGAAATCGGGGTTCGGGAGCTAAAATGCAGAAGTGACTCACAGCTCGTAACGGGACAAGTCTCGGGCAATTATCAGACAAAAGACCCCCAATTAACCAGATATCTCTGCAAGGTCAATAATCTCATCTCCGAATTTGAGCATTTCTCCATTGAGCACATACCTCGAGAAGAAAACTCCAGAGCAGATCTGCTTTCCAAACTAGCAAGCACAAAGAGGGCTGGCCAACTCAGAACTTTTATTCAAGAAAACCTCCTCGAGCCGAGCATTAAGAGTGCCGAAGTGACAGTGACCGAGCACTATGACCGGGGCTAGACGACTCCAATTTGGGAGTACCTAACCTCGGACAAACTACCGGATGACCAAAGGGAGGCGAGAAGAATCCGTCTGAAGTCTTCTCACTACACCATCCTCGACGGTGAGCTGTACAAAAGGGGATTCTCCAGGCCGTTATTAAAATGCCTCACAAAAGAGCAATCCGAGTATGTCATGGATGAGATGCACCGAGGAATCTGCGGAATGCATTCAGGCGGCCGATCTCTGGCAGCTCGGATCTTACGAGCAGGGTTTTATTGGCCAACCATGAGACTCGATTGTTCTGCCTGGACCAATAAATGTGACCCTTGTCAGAAGTTCGCCAACATAGACCGTGCTCCAGGGGAGGAGCTCCACTCCATGTTCTCGCCATGGCCCTTTACCATGTGGGGGATGGACATAGTCGGACCTTTCCCAGTGGCCAAAGGTCAAGTCAAGTTCCTTCTGGTAGGAGTAGACTACTTCACCAAGTGGATTGAAGCAGAGCCATTGGCTACGATAACTGCCAAGAAGGTCCAGAATTTTGTATGGAAAAACATTATATGCAGGCATGGCCTTCCCTATGCAGTTGTTACAGACAACGGGAAGCAATTCACCGATAAGGAGCTCGGAGAGTTCTATTCAAACCTCGGCATTAAACACAAAGTGACCTCGGTTGAGCATCCACAAACGAATGGCCAGGCAGAGGCAGCCAATAGAGTTATTCTAAACGAGCTCAAAAGAAGGCTGGGACAATCAAAAGGAGCTTGGGTTGAGCAATTACCAAGCATCATGTGGGCTTACCACTGCTCGCCACAATTCTCAACGGGGGAGACACCGTTCAAGCTAACCTATGGAACCGATGCAATGATTCCAGTTGAACTCGGTGAGCTCTCATTTCGAAGGCAGCATCACAATGAAAGCAAAAATGATGAAGAACTCCGAGTTGAGCTCGACATGGTCGAAGAAGTCCGAGATACAACGAGGATCAGGGACGAGCTGTGCAAGCAAAAAGCAACTCGGAAGTACAACTCAAGGCTGCGCCCAAGGGAATTTGTGCAGGACGACTTGGTGCTGAGACTGCAAAGCGACGCGAGAAAAGACTCCAGGGAGGGTAAGCTCGCGGCAAACTGGTCAGGCCCATTCAGGATAACAGAAAATCTAGGAAATGGTGCCTACAGGCTAGAGGAATTGTCAGGAAAGTCGGTTCCCAGAACATGGAACACTTCCCACCTAAAATTTTATTTTAGCTGAAGTTAGAAGTGATGCACTCTTTTTCCTATCTCGGTCTTTTTCCCACGAGGTTTTGGCCGAGAAGGTTTTAACGAGGCACACTAGGAAAAATAAATGAATAAAAATTCTATTTTCCTTCAGTTGAGTTATTATGTTAAAACTGTTAAACCCTAAAGGGGCCCACCGAAGCCTCTAAAGGTGCTTAAATCCTAAAGGGGCCCACCGAAGCCTCTAAAGGTGCTTAAACCCTAAAGGGGCCCCCCGAAGCCTCTAAAGGTGCTTAAACCCTAAAGGGGCCAACCGAAGCCTCTAAAGGTGCTTAAATCCTAAAGGGGCCAACCGAAGCCTCTAAAGGTGCTTAAATCCTAAAAAGGCCAACCGAAGCCTATAAAGGTGCTTAAATCCTAAAAAGGCCAACCGACGCCTATAAAGATGCTTAAATCCTACAGAGGCCATCCGAAGCCTCTAAAGGTGCTCTAAATCCTAAAGAGGCTGGCTGAGCCACAATCGACCGACCAAGGTCGAAGTGCCGAGCCTATAAAGATATATCAGGTTAACATTGATCAACCAGGGGCAACGTACCGAACCCATAAAAACATTAGAAAATTCACCAAGGGCAAATAGATTCACAAGTAAAATAAGAAATTTCATTAAGATAAAAGGGGCAACTCCCCCCAGATACATAAAGGTTTTACAAAAAAAAAAAAAAAGAAAGACATTTCCTAAACTACTTATACAACTTCAGGAATCGAGGTCCTCCTCGGCATTGGGAGGGATGATGTCAATCTGGCCAGGTTGGCCCACTTCACCTTCGGGTCCCTCCTCGTCCAATTGATCCTCACCCTCTTCTCCATGAGTTGTGGCCTCATCCTCATCCTCCAGCTCGGCCAATGGCACAAGGATCCCGTCTCGGTTGAAATCCTTGTCCGCATCGACACTGGAGAAGTCGGCAGTAGGGTTGAAGTGCTGGAGTTGCTTCACGGCTCGGGAGAAACCGTTAACATGCTCCCTCATGATTGAAGTCTCAGCTTCGGCTAGATCAGCACGGAGTCTCTGACTCTCCTCCTTCTCGGCCTCCAAAGAACTTCCGCAGCCTCCCCGTGCTTCCTTCTCGGCTTCCAGCCCTTTCACTACGTTCTGAAGGTTAAGTCGGTTAATTCTCTCCGCTTCTAGCTCGGCCGTAAGAGTAGCTCGGCCTTCTTCCAGCTGCATCTTCTGGGCCTTCGGCTGACCAATGACCCGGCCTTGCTCCTCACACTTGGCCAGGGCCTGAGCAAGCTCATATCTCACCCTCAAGGCTCGGGCCGCATCCGCCCTCATCATCTCCATCTTCTTCGCATTATCAATAAGATGATGGCTCCAGAAGCGTGTGATTGAGGCAATGCGGAGGGCATAGGCGCCAACCGCCTCCATACTGTCCTCAAGGTCCTGTTCTAGCAACAACCGGGCATCTGATGACTTCAACACCTGGCCATCAATTAGGCCAGCAGGATCGAACTCATTGCCCCAGAGCGAGATGATCCCCGGATTACAATTACCGTTGTACCATTTGGTGTCCGAGGAGAGATCGGTCACCAGAGGAGCGTTGCTCGGCCGACTCCCGGAAGGAGGAGTCTCTCCGATCATCCGCTGCGGAGGGGAGTTTCCGATTGGCACCTCGGGTTCCAGGTCAACCCTCGTCCTCTTCGGAGGACGAATGTTCAACTCCGAAGCTTCAGCAAACTTTTTCTTTTTCCCCTTAATATTGGCAGCGGCAGCTGAACCGCCAGCAGCCAACTTCTTCATCAAGGCCTTGTAGTTGAATTTTCCCATTATCACTGCAGAAAGAAGAATAGGTTAGATACAAACACACAACTGAACCAGTAAAGCACCCAACAACAACTACTTACAATAAAAATCGGCTTGCCGAGTTGATGACTTAGGAAGCAACAAAAGTCTACCACAGGGCAACGATCGAGGATAGAGTTTTAAGAACTCGACGTCGGATCTCTCTTGCGTTGTCATGCAGCCGACGTCATAACTATTGAATTTAGTGGGGTGGGGTTGCCAGTAGAGGGGAAATCTGGAGACTCCGTCCGAGTCATAGAATAAAGACTCGTTCCCGGCAGTGGGCCGGACTTTGAAAAAGTCCGACTTGAAGAACTTATACGAACTCTTATAGAGTCCAATAATACCCCCCGACTCGGCCCCACTAAGGGAAATCCAACCGACCCGGTCCCCAAATCTGACCTTGTAAAAATAGAGGAAGACTGGAGCAGTGGCCACTACGCCTATCTGTTCACACAGGATCTGGAAAGCCTTTAAAAAGGCCCAGCTGTTCGGGTGGAGCTGGGTAGGAGCAACATTCATAATTTTTAGCACATCACACTCAAACTGGGAAAAAGGAAGACGGACTCCAATTTGTGCAAATAGGGTTTTATATACATAAGTGAAAGAGGGCTGCCCTGGAGCAGGATGAAGAAAGACATGTTCATCCCCAGAACATGGAAGACACTCCACACTTCCTCCAAAGGAAGAAATTTTGTTTTGTAATAAGGAGAGGGATTCAAAATTCCTAAAGTTGGAGTGAAAAGCCCCTACATCTGGCCTCACCCAGAAATACCCAGGAATAATAATATCTGGGTATGGCACCCTGGGCGTTCTGGTAGTACGCCTGCGACGTTTGGGAATGGGAACCGTATCAGCCGTGGCTGAGCTGTTCCCTTCGGAGGAGGAAGAGCCACCAACGGCACCGCCACCACCATGAGAGGAGGATGAGGAAGAATGGGGAGAACCCCCAATTAGACGTATTTCAGGCTCTACGACCTGAACCCCAGAAGAGACATCCTGGGATACCTCAAATGAAGATTCCATGGAGGAGTAGTCACAAAAGTAAAAGTCAGGGAGCTTGAAAGAGAGAAATAGGGCGTACCTGCAGCAGAATGGAAGTGTAAACGCTCGGGCTAGAAATGACACGATAAAGAGGTTTAGGGTTCACAAAAGCGTAAAGACCTAGGGCCTCGTCCTAACTTATAAAAAACGAGAGCAACACCTCCCCCTTTGCATTAATGAGGGTTGTTGGGCGAGAGCAGGGAAACGTCCCCTCGCATATTTGACCAAATTCGCCAAACAAATGGGAAAGCCACACGTGGCAGTAATGTCAGGGTATAAACCGCCCTCACGGGAAACTAGGAGCACGCCAAGGAGCACGCCACAATCCATAAATCTCGGGAACAGTACCACGAGGGCCACGTGTCACATAAGGTAACGTTTCTTTTCCATCTCGAGGCTCGAGAAAGCATGGCGTCATCACAAAACAAGTAATTACCTCCACCTCGGCTCACCTCGACTCCAACAGAAAATCTTCCACGCTGTTGGCTCGAAGCTTGGGGGGACTTGTGTATGAGCCGAGATATAGAGTGACAGAAGTCCGGCACCCAGAAAGCATCAACCTCGGTCACCGAGCATCAAGCTCGGCCACCCGAACTGCTCACCGAGTTGGAGAACGTATATATATAGGCAGAATATGAAGCTCGACCAAGGGTCTCACCTGGCCTAAAGACAAAAAATGAAACCGAGTTCCTGAGCTCGGCTAATATCATGAAAGCTTTTACACTTCATCAGCTCAAAGCTTGGGGGGACTTGTGTACGGGCCGAGGTTACTAACCCGGCCACCGAGCTCAAGTACCCGGCCCAGTCCGGAAACTAAAATCAAAGATCACTTAATTAAAGAAATAATATAATGATATTAAATCCTGATATTATCTAAAATAACCTTATCTGGTTAAAAGAGATAATATCCCTTAAATTAAGGAATCATATCTCAAAAGAGATATTAAGAGATAAACTAAAAGATATTAAGAGATAAATCGAATCTCTAAAAGATATTAAGAGATAAATTGAATTTCTAAAAGATAGGGGAATCCTATTATAAAAGGAGGAGTACCCCTCATAAGAAAGACACTTTTCACTGAACACCGGTGACTCTCTCTTAAGCGTATTAGAGAAACTAGCGTCAACCAAGAGACTATCAGAGAGTCCTTGCTCCCTAGTATTCGTCCGATACAAAATTAGGAGATCGAGATCACCACGGCCAAGGGTTGAATCAAGAACTACGTCTGGCTTTGATTCCCTTCGGGATACGTAGGACCGGAATTATTGAATTCTGCCAAGCCAAAGCCTAAAACACCCCCAGTTATTCATCCTTGGTTTGACGTTTACGGCGAGGCTCCGGTAAACCGGATCTCGACAGGAACAATATTCAACAGTATTTTAAATCTGTATGATCCTGTTGTTTAGGGTAAGTTATAATCTTGGATTGTTATGTTCAATTTAAGTATCATAAACCTATTGTAAAAACAATAAATATTACGAATCAAAGGTAAAGAGAATGAAAATAAAAAATCCAAGAAGCGTGACACAATGATTTTATTTTTTCATAATTAAGTGACACGTGCCGCTATTTTATTCGTCCACAATAAAATCATGCTACAATATAAATTTAAGAAAATGTCATAGTATGAATAACACAATAATTAAAATAATTTAATAATTATTTTTTAAGAAAATATCTGATGACTAAAATATATGTGGACCCCGTCGGTGACACGTGTTGTCCGTTTATTCGTCCACGAAAAATCAAGCTACCATTTGTTTTAAACAAAATATCTAACATTTAACAATTTAAAATAAATATTTTTTAATTTAAAATTTTTCTTAATAAAATTTTTTAAAAAAAAAACCTAATTTAAAAAATCATTAAATTATATGTTATTGTATTGAACACTTCTATAACAACAACAATAGAAGTAACTTTGATTGAAAAAAAAATGTATAGTTTGATATTGAACGGTATTTTAAATCTGTATGATCCTGTTAATTAGGGTAAATTATAATCATGGATTGTTATGTGTAATTTAAGTATCATAAAACTATTGTAAAAACAATAAATATTACGAATCAAAGGTAAAGAAAATGAAAATAAAAAATCCAAGAGGCGTGACACAATGATTTTATCTTTTCATAAGTAAGTGACGCGTGCCGTCCGTTTATTCGTCCACGATAAAATCATGCTACAATATAAATTTAAGAAAATGCCCTAGTATAAATAACATAATAATTAAAATAATTAAATAATTATTTTTTAAGAAAATGTTAGATGATTAAAATATATGTGGAACACGTCGATGACACGTGTTGCCCGTTTATTCGTCCACGAAAAATCAAGCTACCATTTGTTTTAAACAAAATATCTAATATTTAACAATCTAAAATAAATATTTTTTAATTTAAAAGTTTTTTTAATAATTTTTTTTCTAAAATAAAACTTAATTTTAAAAATATTATTTTTAAAAAAATGCTAAAAATTTTTTATTTAAAAAATGTTTTTGTAAAAGTAAAAAATATTACGAATCAAATGTAAAGAAAATGAAAATAAAAAACCAAGAGGGGTGACACAATGATTTTATTTTTTCATAAGTAAGTGACACGTGTTAAGTCTCTAAAATGTCTGATGTGCATTTTCCTAAGTTTTGATGAGAACTAAACATTGGTTAATGATTTAATTAATCGTCATATTGGTTGCTAACCTGTCTATCTAGTGTGCAGATTAAAATAGTAAGAATCATCTGTCTGTTCATATAGATGACTACCTGTTTGGATAAGCGAAAGTCAACCTGTCTGCTGACTAGGATTATTGACTTCTTTCAAGAGATGTTTTCAACCTGTCTCTCCACGAGTTCCTACACTTGTCTGATGTTACTCGTTGAAGAACCAAGGACCAAACAAGCTTTTGTTGGTTGTCCCATCAGAAAGAGACTTGAAGTCTTCTCTCCTACTTAGTCTCACGCTTATCAAGAAAATTCAGAAGTTGCTTTCTCTCTCAAGCAACCTCGGTTATCAGAACCAAATGCCAGTTAAAGAATGCTTCCAACGTGCTTTATTCCCTAGTACCTCTGGTCCTTTACACGAAAAAGAGAATTGTACTCAGCAAAGTACAAAAAGCTCTCTGCACAACTCTGATATGACTGTTTCACGATGCATAAAGTCATGATCCTTCAAGTTAGAGTACAACCAATGTTCCTATTGTATTAATGGCTGCCTAGAACGACTTTATTGAATTTAAAGAAGTTCTGCTTAAAGCCAACATTTGAAGGAATATCTCTAACAGGTCTTAAATGCTTGAAGACTATAAATACAAAAGTCATTGAAGATGAAGACACAGAGTATACATACAGCATTAAAGAGCCATTACTCCGCATTAATTTCTTCATTCTTTCATTTTGTATTCTTCAATCATTTGAAGTTATCACGCATACTTTCCTAAGCTTTACATTTAAACCACTCTGAGTGTTAGTGAAAGATCTGTCTATCTGAAGTTGTATTTATTACAAACCAAATTTCTCAAACAAATCTGAGTGAGCCTGAAGAGGCCAGACGTGCAAAGAATACTTGTCTTGGAGCCTGAAGAGGATAGGTGTGCAAACAATACTTAGAGTCTATAACCTGATCAGTTATAGTGGATAAAATTTGGTGCTGCCAAATACTGGACGTAGCTCTTTGCTTTGAAGAGTGAACCAGGATAAATAAATGTGTCGATCTCACTTTCCTTATAAACTCTTTAGTTGCTTTAGTTTTCTTATCCATTTATCAAGTGGTGTGTTTGCCTTAGTCACTGTTAAAATTTCATCGGACATGTCACTTGTCTGTCCTGTATTTTTCTACTCGCCTGAACCAAGCTTCTGTATGTGAAAAGTTTTCAACTTCGTTTAAATCACTACAAAAAAACAATTGTTTAGCGACCGACATATTCGGTCGCTAAACTTTCTAATTCGGTCGCTATTTAATGTAGCGACCGAATTAGTGATCGATCAATGGTGGTGACTGATAACCTCATCACTAAGCTTTTAGAGACCGAAATAATAATCCGGTCTCTAAATGACAACCGTAAATTTGGTCGCTAAATAATAAAAAATGGTCGCTACACGGTTGGTCGCATTGTTTGGGTAACCATTTTTTGCGACCGATAATCGGTTGCTAATTCGGTCGCCAATGTTGGTTACTGTTAATCTATATTAGCGACGGATTTTCGATCGCCAAACCAGAATCTGTTAATGTTAACTTAAGTTTAGCAATCAAATTATTGGTTTCTAATTCGGTCGCTAAACTGGTTTTTATTAAAAAAAATTAAATTAAATTTTTAAAATAATAAATTTTTTCTGTTTTTCTTTAAAGTTTAGCAAAAATACTAATAAAACACACCAAATTACTAATGAAATATACGATCATAAGAAATAATGAATATATATAAAAAAAATAATCCAAAGTGTCGTACAAGAATAGTTTAAAGTAAAAAATATGAAGAAAAAAAATCAGTCATGATGAGGGGGAGGTGGAGGAATCCAATCATCCTCAGCGTCCGTACCACCGACGTCTGCTATCTGATCATCCTCTGCAGTAGCAACATCAGTAGCTGGCGGCGGAACCGGAGGAACGACAGCAGGCGGCACAACCGTCAGAGCATCACCCTGAGCAACTGGAGTCTGGATCCTCATCTGCTCCAACACCACCGCAGCAGATCCGGCCTCGCTCGATGCTCATCTGCATCAGCTGCTGGTGTGCCTGAGTCAATTGTGCAATCTGGGTCTCCATCTGCTGCTCTCTCTCGCTCTTCTCCCGAAGCTCCGCGTTCAGCTGTGTGATGGTGTCCTGCATTTGGTTGAACTGCTCCTGAGGGACGGTATCGGCGTAGGAAGGAGCAGGCGTGCCGGATGATGAAGTGATAAACTCGCCTCCCAGATGTCCGAGGCCATACACGTTCCCCTTCTTGTTCCTGCCCCCGACGACCTCCAAATAAATGGCATTATCGTCGACGGAGATAGGAGAGTTGGGTCCATCACCAGTCAAGGCCTCATCTTGTGACCGTGAGGCACGTAATATGGCATCGTCCTTCTTCTCGTTGAAGCCCACCTACAAAGTATAGTTGAAGAGATTTAGTTAAAATTATAATCAATATTAACAAATCATTTATAATAAATTACAAGTAAACACTAAACCGTTTTTCCGCTTACAACATAGTTACAGGCCTTGTCATTGACCCATGTCCCCGACTTCAACTTCTTCGTCCTCTCCACCAACTCCATAGCAGTGGGCCCCCGCCGTTTCTGTGCTTTCTGCACAGAAAAATATAATCTTAAATTCATAAGAATAATTAAAAATGAAAACTAATCAAATAGTATAATAAGTCAAAAGTTTAATGTATTACCAGCTCGTCGTAGTGGGCGACGGCTGATTTAGACCCGCCGGTCCAAGCACATGCGCCACCATCAGAAGCTCGATTACGCCGAGCTGTGGCCTGGATCTCTTGGAACTTCTCAATAGCCCAGTACTGGTCCAGTTGCCTCCTGATCTCAGGATCCACCCACTTCCCCTTATTCTTACCCTTCCTCAGCTTGTTCGTCAGATTCTTCATGACCAGTGAGCCTTTATGCTCAAATATGTCCCTAACGAGACCCTCTAAAGCTACGTCCCACCTATACTCTTTCTGCAACTTACAGTTGTTAGGAAATTCGTGTGTGTGTATATATATATAATGTAAATTTAATTTAAATAACTTAATAAATTGTTACCTTAAACTCTTGAAACAACTGATCCCTATGGCCCCCTGGGATGGCCTTCCATGTAGGCCATGGACCATCAAACTTGCGTCGTAGGATCTTCGATATCGAGTCAGAAGGGCCCTTCGCGGGCAGAAAACTACAGCAAAATTAGAGCATTAATAAATGTATTGGGAACCCATTCCACCATCTTCTCCCCCACCTTCTTCTAGTACAACACCAACCGATGGTCCAGCATGATCCGTTATCATCTGCTCGTATGGATTCAATTCTTCCCTCCGATCACCACTTCCATAGTACGAACCTTCAAACACAATCGGGTTTAAATCAGGCAACGTCTCACTTTGGTTACTCCACCAATAGTAATCAGTCATGAAGCCCTTCTCATAAAGATCGGCTACAACTCCATCCACGCTTTTGAAAGATTAACACTTGCATCTTTTGCAAAGACACCTCAAATGATCACCACCCACCCGTATAAATCTATCCTGGCTAACAACAAACTCTATAAACTCACCCACTCCAACTCTATACTCTTCCCTAAGACGTTTATTCCGATCCAACCTACGATACATCCATTTCCGATTCTCCGGAATATCCATTGCTGGCAATTAAATAGCCTGACCAATCCTACAATAACACTTATATATTACGGTACATTCCAATAACTCCATCAATCTCGTTCTTATGACAAGGTAAGAACCTATCCCATTCGAGAAGAAACCTTTACCACACTCGGCTAATAATAGTTATTCCCATATTCAAATACCTTATACTCGACAAAATTTTGGCAGCATTTCCCATCGGTCTCCAAGTACACGACTCGAGCATGGTGAGAATCACCGCGGTCAAGTATGCACTAGGAGAACAAAAGGAAATGCATCAGAAATGACTATTGTACGAGTGTGAAAAAGGTTTTTTCCCAAACTGTCCCACTTGGACAATTCAAGATTCAATACAATGAGCATGCGTGCCCTGAGAAGGTACGCATGCTCATTAATATCGAATCTCAAATAGGAAACTAAGGCTTTCGTAACTTAATAATTAACTCTAGCAGAAAATAAAATCATTGACTTATAAGGATTGCAGCATACTTCAACAAATATATATTGAAGCATATTTCAATACAAACTTAGATAAAATATAGAGCAAACATCCTATTGAGCTCCGCTCTCCACTAACAAGTAACACATAATTGTCAAACACATGCATAACTTCTAAATTAGCAACACACAACAAGCATCCCACCTTTTTGACAGGATCACATCCTATTGAGCTCTGCTCTCCACTAAGGCTATTCTAACTCATTAATCATAACAGAAGATACAAATTTAACTCTATATACAGAGCACAATTTTAGCAACAAAAACGTTAATAAGGACATAAAAATGGCAATCAAGGCATAGAATTGACACATCCATCCTATTGAGCTATGCTCTCCACTAACAAACAACACATAAAGTTTACAACCACATGCATCAATTTTAATCTACCAACACACAACCAGCATCCTATTGAGCTCAACTCTCCACTAACAAACAACATATTCAATTGCAACCACATGCATCATTTCTAATCTACCAGCACACAACCAGAATCCTATTGAGCTCAGCTCTTCACTAACAATCAACAAATCAATTCAAAGTCTTCAAGAACCACTAGCAACAAAGAAAAATATAGAGTATTTGACCTACCTCAACTCCAAGCAAATGGTGAAAACGGGTGACGACTAGAGCGGTTGTCAATAGACAAAGAAAACTGTAAGAAAAAATAATACCATCAACAAAGGCTCTTGTGATAAAAGTATAAACTTGGAACTCATTAACCTACTTGCACACTTGCCACTCATGAAAGTATAAACATAACATTTTCATTACATATCAGTACCATAGCTTGTTTAAGCCGAGCATTGTTTTAGTGGCAAAGCAATAAAAAAAAGGTATGTTATATACTTCAACAACTTATATAAGTGTGCCCAAAGTGTGTTGTGTGCAGGTGGCGTGAATGGAAGGGAAGAGAGTGTGGGGAACTGATAGTGCAGGAACCCTAAACAGAGAGGTAAAATAAAAGAAGTAATAAAAATAAAAGTGGTAAAATGGAGCAATGCACATGAGACAAACCAGTGTAGCATGTTCACCAAGATAACTTTGCGAAAGCAAAAATCCTCTTACGCAATAACCATAGCATAAATATCATAAAAGGTCAATCAAATTAAAACAATGATCATTCAGTTAAGTTATTTTCATTTTTAACATCTCAAAAATATTATTTACCTTTAGCTACACCAAAAGAGGGATTTAAAAAGTAGAAACAAAACCAGATTAGAACCAATTGGATATATGCGAAAAGGTGGCCGAAGTATAATGATCCTATAAACACTAAAATACCAGAACTCAAGTAGTCATAAAGCAAGCAATTTTAAAGTACAATTAAAAATCAATCAGCATCTGCACCACCTAGCAAAAATATATACTTTACAAATCATGGTAATTCAGGCTTTTCATCAAACACCATGCTGTCATTACCCTCAACTCCTATCATACTGTTTAAACAAGACAATAATCCCCAGAAACTTTACCCATTTGATCAATACCAAACAGTTTAGCAAGTAACAGAGAACAGAAAATCTAATTTTCAATGCTTAACAGCTTCAATCATCAATAGGCAACATCACATAGATCAAAGGTTCAACCAATCAAATAGTATAACAACATGAAGATTAAACAAAATACAACTTGCTACTCCACCTAATGAATGATGAGTGCAATTACGATCTTGGATTGAAAGAAGAAAGGGAGGCACTTGAATAACCTACCTTCACAGTTGCAGAGACGGCGGTGCGGCGGCCCAAGATGGTGCTCTCTCAGCCACGCAAAACCTACCTTGGATCTAATTTTCAATGCTTAACAGCTTCAATCATCAATAGGCAACATCACATAGATCAAAGGTTCAACCAATCAAATAGTATAACAACATGAAGATTAAACAAAATAACCCTTGCTACTCCACCTAATGAATGATGAGTGCAATCACGATCTTGGATTGAAAGAAGAAAGAGAGGCACTTGAATAACCTACCTTCACAGTTGCAGAGACGGCGGTGCGGCGGCCCAAGAGGGTGCTCTCTCAGCTACGCAAAACCTGCAAACAGAGCTTGCAAACCACGTAAAACCTGTAAAGAGAGAGAGACAGAGGGAGAGAGAGACGCGAGTGAGAGAGAGAATGAGAGAAGGGGAGGGAGAGAGAGACGCGAGTGAGAGAGATAAGGAGAGAAGGAGAGGGAGAGAGAGACGCGAGTGAGAGAGAGAAGGGGAGAGAGACGCGAGTGAGAGAGAGGAGAGAAGGAGAGGGAGAGAGAGATGTATGCTTACCGTGTGGAAGAGGTGGTGGCCGGAGAGGAGCTGGAGGAGGTGGTGGCCGGAGAGGAGCTGCTGCGCCGCCTGCGTGTGAGAGAGAACAAAGAAAAAAAGAGAGAAATGGGGGAAGAGAGGAAGGAAACCACGATTTAGGGATTTTATTTTTAGCGACTGCATAATTTGGTCGCTAAATCGGTCGCTAAATGGGTTAATTTGAAATTTGAAATCATAAATTTAGCGACTGATTTAATATCGATCGTAAAGATAGATAAAATTTAACCGTTGCATTTAACTCGGTCGCTAAAAAGTCATAAATTTTTTACTTTTACTTTTCTTTATTTTTGACCGAAATAGAGACCGATAACTCTGATACGCTCTATTCGGTCGCTATTTCGGTCACCGTATCAACTCTAATCAGTGTTTGATTTAGATCCTACAATCGGTCGCCATTTCGGTCGCAAACAGTAACCAACAAATTCGGTCACTATTTTCCGTCGCTAAATAACCTTTTTTTTGTAGTGAATTCTGATAAACACAATTCAACCCCCTTTCTCGTGTTTATAGTTGTCTATTTTAGTTGGTATCAGAGCTTAGCCTCTTGGTTGAACATCTAACAGTGTAGAGGTAAAAGGTCCTGAAGAATAGAAATGACTGCTGGAGCTAGTTCAAGTAGAAGTCACCAGACTGAAGGTGCTTCCCTAACCAGACCTCATTACTTCAATGGAGAAAACTACAACTATTAGAAAGATAGATTTCAATGGTTCATTCTATCTACAAACTCTGATCTCTGGGATGTCATTACAGATGGTCCATTCATTCCCAAGAATGATGATGACACTGACAAGCCAAAAGCTTAGTGGACTACTGTAGAAAAGACAAAATGGGAGCTGAACCACAAAGCTAGATATAACATCATTTGTGCTCTCAGTCCTGAGGAGTTTGAGAAGGTATGTGCTTGTGACTCTACCAAAGAAATATAGGACACTTTAGCTGTCACACATGAAGGAACAACCAAAGTCTAAGAGTCAAAGATTGTCATACTTGTCAGAAATTATGAACTGTTTATCATGGAGGAAGGAGAATCTGTTGCTCAAATGATAGGAAGATTTCAAACTATAGTCAAACAGTTTAAAATCTCTTGGCAAAGTCTACACCAATGTTAAGAAGGTTGGAAAGATTCTGAGAAGTCTACCTAAACAGTGGAGACCTTTGGTCACTGCTATCTCTCAAGCCAAGGATCTCACTACCTTGACTATGGATGAACTTCTTCGAACACTCACTGTTCATGAGCAAGAACTTGGAGATGAAGTTGCACCAAAGAAGGGCAAGTCAATTGCTCTAAAGGATGATCAAAAGTCAGCAAAAGCTTCCAAGGCTCTGAAGGCAGACGAGTCATCCAGTGATGCTGACCTGTCTGAACCTGAGGATTCTGAAAGTGATGAAGAATTGTCTCTCCTAACGAGGAAGATAAAGCTTCTCCTGCAGAAAAAGAAGTTCAAGGGGGATAATCCATTCAGAAGATTCAATAAGGACAAGAACTTCAAAAAGTCCACTCCAACAGACACAAGTCCAATTGTTTGCTATGAGTGCAAGAAGACTGGTCACATCAAGGCTGAATTTCCTCAACTCAAGAAGGCCCCTTTTAAGAAATTCTTCAAGAAGAAGAAGAAAGGAATGATGGCTACTTGGGAGGATCTCGAGTCAACATCTTCTGATGAAGAAACAGAGGAAGAAGCCAATCTCTATTTGATGGCCAACACTGACTCAGACTCAGACGATGAGGTACATCCTGACTATGAGGAATTACTTGATGCCTATGAGGAGTTGCTGGAGGAATCCAACTGCTTATCTAAGACCTTCAAATCCCTCAAGAGATAGTATGTGAAGCTCACCGGTGAGCATAAACAAAAATATCAAGAGTGTGAGAAGCTGGCTAAAGAGAACAGTGAGCTGAAGACTGAAAAGTCTAATGAAGCTAAGATCTCATGTGAAACATCACCATCTGAAGAAGTTGGAAAACTTCAACAGAAAGTGGAAGAGCTCACTTCTGATCTTACCAAATTTGTTAATGGTAGAGATGATTTGACTAAGCTACTTGGCTGCCAGAGGCACTCGCTTAACAAAGAAGGTATTGGATATGTCCATCAGACACATCATAAAGTATCAACTAAAGCTTCTACAGTATCTGTTAAGTCAACTGTAGCCAAGTTTACACCTGTCTGTAACTTCTGTGAAAAAACTGGACATGTTATGTCTAAGTGTATCCATAAAAAGAGAAGGAAGTCTTCACAGACTCCTAGAACTAACAGAAAAGGACCCATAAAAATATGGGTACCTAAAGATCAAATAATTTTTATTGCAGATGTCCTCAACAGGACAACGAAAACACCACTGTGGGTACCTGGACAGTGGTTGCTCGCGTCATATGACAGGAGAAAGGTCTATGTTCCTAGACCTCAAACTTAAGAAAGGAGGACACGTTGCCTTTGGAGGAAATCAGAAAGGAAAAGTTATAGGAATTGGTACTATTGGTGGTAAACCCCCTCTTCCCTCTATATCTAATGTTCTTATGGTTAAAGGATTAAGACACAATTTGCTTAGCATAAGTCAATTATGTGATAGTGGATTTGATGTTTCCTTTACCAAGGATGTATGCATAGTTAAAGACTGTTGTAGCAAAACCCTCTTTTCAGCTAAAAGGCAACAAAATCTTTATAAGATTGAACTATTTGATCTCTCAGATCAAAGTGTAACTTGTCTAATGTCTAAAAAGGATGAGAGATGGTTATGGCATAAGAAACTAGGACATGCTAATATGAAGCTAATTTCTAAATTAAAAAGGAATAACCTTGTGAGAGGATTGCCTTATATTTGTTTTAAGATGATGTGATGTGCGTGGTTCCGACAAGTGTACCGGATTCTTCACCAAGTAATAAAAAGATCGATCCCACAGAGACCGTGATCTCAAATCACAACTAATTATCAAATCGATTAAACTGGACTTTATAAAAAAGGATTTTGAAAAGGTTTTGGTTCTTGAAATAAGAATCAAGTAACAATCAAATTTAAAATTGCAATTAAACAAAACATAAAAGTAAATCAATTTGGGGTTTTTCAAATCTAAAGGGATTCCTAGGAATTGGGTTACCAACAAGATTGTTCATGTTACTAAATTGACTACCCCTTGTTAATTATCGAAATTACTTTGAAGGCGAATTTATCCTAAATAAGTTAATGCTCCCTCTCGGGTTACAAAAACCTTGCCCAATTAAACCAACCCCTACTCTCGTGGTAGTTGAATTTAGATTGAACCCTTTAAGTTTTGTGACAATTCGTTAATCCTCGAAGGACCGCTTCTAACTATCGTGATTTAAGTCCTAAGTCTGATTGTATAGATCCGATATCTAAGTTCACCGCTAGGTTCCTCCTCGGAATATCTACGACACACAAATAAGTAGTGGTCGCGCTATCGCGCACGCGCCAAAAAGCGAGCGGGTTTATAAAACTGTAGTTTAGGAAGCGACAACTCGGATGTCGTCTCACAAGGACTCTTGACTTGTTATTTACCACAAAATTCAGATTTTTTTTTTTTGGGGGGGTTGGGGGGGGGGGGGGGTTGGTTTGAAATTCAAATGGAAAACAATGCAAAAACAGAGCAATAAAACAGAGCAATTTAAAAGATTATCAAATATCTAAAAACGATTAATCTATTGTCCTCGATTTCCCAACTATCATCGGTTCATGTAAATTCCAAGCCCTAAGCAGATTCTAATCCCCTTCCAGTTGTAGCAACAATTAACAAGCGAAATCACTACTACAGATATATGTTCCTATTCCCGAATTAAGCAAACGGGGTTAAGCCCTTCGTGAACTAAGCGAACACGAATTGAACACAAGCGAATTAAGCAAACGCGATTAAATATAGGAACATAACATCACCGAAATAAATCAACACAACACTATACACTCCTGAATTAAGCAAACAGAAATATATAGCGTAGCATTGAAAAGGGAAAAGCATACAAAACAGGAATTACAAGAACCTCAAGTGTGATGGAAATCGATTACAGTAGACTAATCAAAGAAATTTAGTTCTCCATAAAAACGAAACACAACCAGAATTCTATAAAGAAAAACAATGGAGAATTAAAAGTTTTTTCTAATCTGCCCAGAACAGCCATTTATAGCATTCGGGAACTGCGCCTACTCGCGAGGCGAATCATCACTCGCGAGGCAAATATTATGAAGAGTCTGCAACGTTTGGTCTTCTCGCGGGGCGAAATACTGCTTGTGTGGCGAGGAATTGAAAAGTCTAACCGTGATGCTTTCTGACTTCCAGGATCGCGTGGCGAGAAGATGGATTCGCGAGGCGACACAGAAATCTTACATTTTTCTGGAACAGTCAGCCATCAGGGTCGCGAGGCGAGGTGTTGTTCGCGGGGCGAACCAGAGAGGATGACATTTTGCTGTTCAGCTGGCTTTCAGGTTCACGTGGCGAGAAGACTCTCGCGAGGCGAACACCTCCAGGATTTCAATTTCCCCTGCTTCTTTATTCCCTTAACTTCTAAGTTAACCTGAAAACAATAAAATAGCCATAAGTGCTTTATTTGACTCAAAACTGGCTAAATTAACCTAAAACTACTTTAGAGGCTCAAAACCGTGCTTGAGGACAATCTAATATAATTTGGGTGAAAATGAGATATAATTAGCACAAAACCCTGGTCATACTAGCCATAAAACTAGATGAGCCAGAGGCTTATCAAAATACCCCAAACTTAAACTTTGCTTGTCCCCAAGCAAACTACAACTCAAAAATAAAAAAGACTCAAGACATGGCAAGCTTAAAAGATTCAATCAACTTCGCACAAATTTCAAGCAATTTCATCAAAACAGTTTTCTTCAATGTTCCCCCTTTCAAAAAAAGCAATCCCCATAATCCTTTATTCTGAACATTTGAGAATTTCATAATTCAAACAATCATTAATCTAAGCAGGGGATCCAAGTTACACACAAGAGGGAGATCACCAAATTCAAACAACTGCCTTCCTCACAAGGGAGTTTAGTGTTTCACTCAATCGCTCAGTTTTTGTCAGGCAATCAACAATTCACTAAATTCACCTTTCAGAAGCACTTCCCATAAATTTGATTTTCATCTCCAAATGATTCCCACAGAAGACATGCATGCAACATCAAAAGGTCTTTTATGGTTGTAATGGGGCCTGGCTAAGGGTAGGATATACAAAGGTACTAGGCTTAAGTCCCTAGGAACTAAGAGAGCATGAAACACTTCAAAACATTGAAATTCCACTCAAGTTCCTTTTCTCATTCTTCTTTTTGCCTTGGGTGACTACAACCTCTTTTCTTTCAATATCCTTTTTGAAATTTTTGTACTCTTTATTTCTTTTTTCTTTTTTTTTTCTTTTTGCCTTTGGCCCCAACCTTTTTATTATATTTTTTTCTTTTTCTCACCCCAGAATGACATGTCACATCCTTGTAGCCACCCCAAACTTAGTTTCTTGCAACCATTCTCTTGCTAAAATTCCATGCTCTCCTAATCCTAAGATCGGGTTAGCATGGTTTTTTTCATATTTTAGGCTCATAACATCAGGTTGTCAAGAACAATAAGCTAATTAGGCTCAATGGGGATAACTAGGGAACATGCATTAGGGACGGTTATTTTCAGGCCAAGTGGTTATTTACAAAGAAAATTGCCTAAATCATTTGAAGCAAACACATAAACATGCAAACCATAAAGAGATTCAAGCAAATTCGGGAAAGTGCAATCCAAAAAGTGATTCTCACAGTCAAAAACATGTTGGAGGCTCAAATCCTCACCTGGACATTTTTGCAAATTGTTTGACCGAGATTCTATCCCTAGTGTGTGTTTCCCTTCACCCCAAACTTATCATAAATCATGACATCACAACAAAATATCTCAAAGTTCAGTTTTCAATCACATGGGGATCACTTTTCAAAAACAAAAATTGTTTCAACCTATTTTTCAACCTAGGGGGAATCATCACATAAATCAAGCAAGCAATATGTGCCAAATCAATCAAAACCAATCAAGCTCACCAACCAAAGACTCACACAATTTATTCAAGAGCTAAGAGAAACAAAATGAGACACAAAACAAAACTACAATTGGTTCCCTCCCCCACACTTAAAACATACATTTTCCCCAATGAACAACATAACTATAAAAGCAGAGTGAGGGAAAGGAAAGGTGTTCCCTGATCAGGTGGCAGTGTAGGTGGGAGCTTCCAAGGAGAGCTCCTCAACATTAGCATCCGCAGGCACCAAACTCTCATGGAACGGCTTCAGCCTCTGCCCGTTAACCTTGAAGATCTTGTTGCTACCTGCACTTTTAATCTCTACTGCACCATAAGGAAAAACATTAGTAACAACAAATGGGCCATCCCACTTGGACCTAAGTTTCCCAGCCATCACTTTCAGACGGGAGTTAAACAGTAAGACTTGCTGGCCCACAGAATTTTTTTTCCTAGTAATCATCCTATCATGAAAATATTTTGTTTTCTCTTTATAAATCCTGGAGCTTTCATAGGCTTCTAGCCTAAGCTCCTCAAGCTGCTGCAACTGGAGTTTCCTTTCAATACCAGCTTTCTTCATTTCCTAGTTACAGCACTTGACTGCCCAATATGCACGGTGCTCAACTGTTGTGACTCCGGCAAGTGTACCGGGTCGTCGCAAGTAATAAAAACACGGTAAGATTCTACCGAGGTCGAACACAAGGATTGGGTTACCAATTCGACTAAATTGTCAAGAAATCCGATACGTTGGTTAAGCAATAGAAGGTGGTTGAGAGAAAGAGATTGAGATCGCAATTTCAAGAATCAAATCAAATAACGCTACGGTGATTAAATTCAGAAATAAAAGCATCTAAGGTTTCGAATCCACCTACCCAATCATGCAAAGTACCCAAGTGATATTGCTCTCCTCCCTAGGTTCAATTTTAATGTCAACCGGGACCCCTAAATTCTCCTAAATCCACTTCCGTGCTCATTAGGACGTATTCAATGATTTGAGTTAATTACTCGCTAGGTCTCTTAACCCTAATCTCGAATTCTATTAATTCTTGTTCCCTATAGGTTGCATCGATCTCCTATTCACTCGTGCAATACTCGACCGATGTTCCCAATTCAAGTTCTAAAACGCGAATCGCCGCTAGGCCTCAACACGTTTAACTAGTCGATCACGCTAGCATATAATCGACACAATGAAAACAGAATTGGAAAACCATAATTGAATTAAAGGAGAGAGAGTTACATTACATGAACACTATGCCGCCATGGGTGGCTTCATCGATCCCCTAGACAAGAGGATTAGTTCCTCATGTCCGTAACAACAACGCACGTACAATCGGAATTCATCCTAAGCCTAAGAATTAAGAGAGGAGAAGAAGAAAAGAAACCCCAGAATAAGGATTACAAAAGGTCTCTGAAAATTCTGATCCAAAAAGTCCCCTTTTCTGTTCTGATCTGCTCTATTTATAAGGAGGCCACGCGTCACGGCCGTGACGGCCATCACGGCCAGACCGTGATGGCTTCTGCTTCTAGCGCACTTCTGGAATTTGAACATTCGCGATGCGAAGGATGTCTCGCGACGCGAGTCCTCTTGTCACGGCCCGTGATATGAATCACGGCCAAGCCGTGATGTTCTCTGTCTTGTGTGGATTTTGGGTCACGGCCGTGATACACATCACGGCTAGGCCGTGATGGTCTCTGACTTGTGTGGCATTTAGGTCACGGCCGTGATACACATCACGGCTAGGCCGTGATGGTCTCTGTCTCTGGTGCTTTTCTGGAGTTCACACACTCGCGACGCGACGGACGTCTCGCGACGCGAACATTCCCTTCACGGCCCGTGATGTGAATCACGGCTAGGCCGTGATGGTCTCTGTCTTCCCGGGTCTTCAAACTCTCGCGGGGCGAGACTCTCCAGAATGGCAATCTCCACTATTTCTTGACTTTCCTTAATTCTTAGAGCTCACTTATGGACCTGAAAACAACACAAGCAACCACAAGCGTAATTCTATCCAAAATAACCTAAAAACTACACACATGACGCAAAACGAGTCAAAGTCCAACTTAGGAACAAAACAAGGCAAATTTGGGCGAAAACGAGAGTGAACTCGAATAAATTGGCACATAAACCCTAGTTCATCTAGTCATAAAACTAGATAAGGCAAAGGCTTATCATCAACTTCCACAGGGAGATGACATGCCTTACCAAATACAAGCCTAAAGGGGGACATCCCTATTGGCGTCTTGAAAGCGGTCCTCTGAGCCCACAGTGCGTCTTCCAGCCGGCAGCTCCAGTCCTTCCTATTCGGCTGCACCATTTTCTCTAAGATCTGCTTGATCTCCCTGTTTGATATCTCAGCCTGGCCATTGGTCTGGGGATGGTAAGCAGTGGAGACTCTATGCATAACTCCATATTTCCGGAGTAGAGCTTCCATGGTGCGGTTGTAGAAGTGAGTGCCCTGGTCACTGATAATAGCCCGAGGTATGCCAAACCTGCAAAAAATATTGGACCTAACAAATTTTGAAACAACTTTAGCATCGTTAGTCCTAGTGGGGATAGCTTCCACCCACTTTGAAACATAGTCAACAGCCAAAAGAATATATAGAAAACCAAAAGATGCAGGGAAAGGACCCATAAAATCAATCCCCCACACATCAAAAACCTCACAAAAAAGCATGGGCTGCTGAGGCATTTCACTCCTACGAGTGATGGCAGGGCCTGTTGTTTGACATTCCTTACAATTCCTGTAGACCTCATAGGCATCTCTAAAAATTGTGGGCCAGTAGAACCCAGAATCTAGGACTTTTCTTGCCGTCCTCTGTGGTCCAAAGTGTCCCCCTACTTGAGAGGCGTTAGAAAAGTGCAAGATGGACTCTGTCTCATAATCGGGGACACACCTCCGAATCACATGATCACTGCAAAACTTCCAAAGGTACGGATCATCCCACACATAGTACTTTGAATCACTCTTGAGCTTGTGGATCTTGGATCTACTTGTACCTGCAGGAACAACACCAGCAACAAGAAAGTTAACAATGTCAGCAAACCAAGGCGTTACCCCATGCAGATGTAGAAGCCGCTCATCAGGAAAATCATCCTGGATGGGAGAATGATCCTCATCCCTTGCTATTCGGCTCAAGTGATCGGCTACTAAATTTTCAGCTCCACTCCTGTCTTTTATCTCCACATTAAACTCTTGGAGCAACAGCATCCACCGAATCAATCTTGGCTTCGCTTCTGGTTTCTTCAACAGGTATTTCAGAGCTGCATGGTCAGTGAAAACAATAACCTTGGAACCTAGCAAATATGACCTTAATTTATCAAGTACAAAACAACAGCTAGCAGTTCCTTTTCAGTGGTGGTGTAATTAGATTGTGCAGCATCTAATGTCCTAGAAGCATAATGAATGACACGGGTAGCCTTGCCCACCCTTTGTGCCAAAACCGCTCCCACAACATAATTAGAAGCATCACACATGAGTTCAAAAGGGAGGGTCCAGTCAGGGGGCTGGAGGATGGGGGTAGAGGTCAATGCTCTTTTCAGGTAGTCAAATGCCTTCTTGCAGTTGTCATCAAAATGGAACATGGCATCATTCTTCAGCAAGTTTGACAAAGGCAGAGCTATCTTGCTGAAGTCCTTAATGAAGCACCTGTAGAAACCTGCATGGCCAAGAAAAGAACGGATCTCGCGAACGCAAGATGGATAAGGCAATGTAGAAATCACATCAATTTTTGCAGGATCTACTGAAATACCCTCTTTGGAAATAACATGACCCAAAACAATCCCCTGTTCTACCATAAAGTGACACTTTTCATAGTTCAAAACCAGATCAGTCTCAATGCATCTTTCTAGAACCAAACTCAGACTATGCAAACATGCATCAAATGAGGAGCCATATACAGTGAAATCATCCATGAACACTTCCATGCAATTTTCAATAAATTCAGTAAAAATGCTAAGCATGCATCTTTGGAAAGTGCCAGGTGCATTACAAAGGCCAAATGGCATCCTCCTATAGGCAAATGCGCCGAAGGGGCACGTGAAAGTGGTCTTTTCCTGATCCTCTGGGGCAATATGGATCTGGAAGTACCCGGAAAAGCCATCAAGAAAACAGTAATGAGATTTACCAGCCAGCCGTTCCAACATCTAATCTATGAACGGCAAAGGAAAGTGATCCTTTCTGGTGGCCTGGTTCAACTTCCTATAATCTATACAGACTCGTCAGCTATTCTGGACTCTAGTGGGTACAAGCTCATTATTATCATTTCTTACCACTGTGAGGCCGGACTTCTTGGGTACAACTTGCACTGGACTTACCCAAGTACTATCAGAGTGGGGTATATGATACCCGTCTGCAGAAGTTTAGTCACCTCTTTCTTCACCACATCCAAAATCAATGGATTGAGCCGCCTTTGGGCCTGTCTAACTGGTTTAGCCCCATCCTCCAACAGAATTCTATGCATACATCTCGAGGGGCTAATTCCTGGGATGTCAGCCAAGGTCCACCCAATCGCCTTCTTGTGCTTCTTCAGAACTTCCAAGAGTTTAGCTTCCTGGTCAGAGTCAAGGCTGGAGGAAATAATGATTGGAAGTTTTTCATTCGTCTCCAAGTAAGCATACTTCAGGTTCCCAGGAAGTGGCTTGAGCTCTAAGGAGGGTGGCTGCTCAATGGATGGTACATTTGGAGTAGCCATGATGTTAAAAACTTCGGCTGAATGACATGACTTCACTCTCACTATCACCCCGCAAAGTTGAATCAAGAAACTCAAGACAAACAAGACACACGGGTTAGTGTCGATGACAATCAAGACATGAATATATATCATCAAAGCCAGAAATAAATGGAAAATCAGAAACAAGGTCCTCATGGGTGTCATCAATAATGTCAGAGAGCAACTCTAATTGGAAAACAGAGTGCTCCTCCAGGGGATGTTTCATAGCATCAAAGATGTTAAACTTTGCCACAATATCACCAAACTCCATAGACATGGTCCCATCATCAACATCAATCTTTGTCTTAGCTGTCTTCATGAACGGTCTGCCCAGGATTATTGGCGATCTACTGGAATTTGTCTCTCCTGCCATGTCTAGGATGTAGAAGTCAGCAGGGAAAATCAACTCATCAACTTGTACCAGCACATCTTCTACCATTCCCATGTGGCGGGCACTGGTCCTGTTGGCCAACTGGATAGTGAGACCTGTATACTGCAAGGGACCAAGATCAAGGTTATTGAAAATAGAGGTAGGCATGACATTTATGGAGGCTCCCAAATCCAACATGCAATTTTCGAATCTGCTGTCCCCAATAGTGCATGGAATAGTAAAAGTGCCTGGATCCTTGCACTTCTGTGGTAGTGCCTGAGTAGGGGCTGAAACAGTAACTTTTTCTGGTGCAGGCTTAGACTGGATAAGAGCTGAAACATTTCTTCCCAAATTAACTCTCTCATTACCCTTCAACTTCCTCTTGTTGGTTCATAAATCCTTCAAAAATTTAGCATACTTAGGAACCTGCTTGATCACATCTAGAAGGGGAATATTCACCGCCACCTTTCTGAACACATATAAAATTTCCCTCTCCTTGTCTTCCCCATCAATCTTCTTATTTTTCTGTACTCTCTGTGGGAAGGGGATTGGTGGTATGTACACTTTCTCAGCTTCAACATCAACTGAAGGCTCAGGAGTTACCTCAATAGTTTCTTCATCTTTTTCAGAGGCTGCTTCAACAACTCTGCCAGATCTCAGAGAAATGGCACTCACATTAGGATTGGAGACATTGGGATTTATCACTGTTTGTGCAGGCAGTTGACTTGATCTTTGAGCTTGTTGTATGTTATTTATGGATGTGGCAAGCTGTCCAACCTGTGTCTCTAAATTTTGAATGCTAGCATCCGTTCGCTACTGAGATTGACCAAACTGTGTCTGTAAATTGTGAATGCTAGCATCTGTTCGCTGCTGAAACTGTGCCTGTGAGGCTTGGAACTGTGCCTGGAACTGTCCAATTTGTTGCTGCAACTGGAGATTTTGTTCATTCATTTGATTGAACATGTCCTCTAGTGAAGGTCCTGAAGGTGCAGAAGTGGTCACTTGAGGAGGATTCTGTGGTGGTGCCACCGGTTGTTGTTGGGATGAGTTCCCATACCGAAGATTAGGATGATTCCTCCAATTGGGGTGGTACCTATTTGTGGAGAGGTCAGGAACGCTGTACCTGTTCTGATTATTGCCTTGATTATAGGGATGGACTGCATAAGCTTGAGACATATCAGTAACTGACCCTTCCTTCGGAATGGGGCATGCATCATACGGGTGCTTAGGAGAGTTGCACATGCCACACAACCTTGCAGGCCGAACCTTATCCATTGCCATTTGCTTTACCAAAGAAGTGAGCTCATCCATTCTATTCTCAAGGACCTGGTTGGAAGAAGTAAGCCTATCAATCCTATTCTCAAGGGCCTGGTTGGAAGAAGAACTATGGACCTCATTCACACCCCTTGTCTCAACAAAATTTCTCCTGGTAGTAAACTGCTGGAAGTTCAGTGACATATTTTCAATTAATTGCTTGGCAGCAGCTGGAGTCTTATCAACAAGTGCTCCCCCACTAGCAGCATCCAAAATATTTCTATCCATCGGTAGTAACCCTTCATAAAAATACTAGATAAGAAGTTGCTCAGAAATCTGATGCTAAGGGCAACTGGATACCAACTGCTTGAATCTCTCCCAATATTCAACCAATGACTCATTTCCTTGTCTGATGCCACATATTTCCTTCCTGATTGATGCAGCTCTGGAGGCAGGAAAATATTTCTCTAAGAAGAGCTTCTTCAAATCGTTCCAGGTGGTAATAAAGTTTGGCTCGAGATATAACAGCCAATCCTTTGCAGCGCCCTGGAGTGAGAACGGAAAAGATCTCAGCTTGATGTTATCCTCAGATATTCCCTCTGATCTCAAGGGTGTGGAGCAGACAACCTGGAATTCCTTCAAATGCTTGTGTGGATCCTCACCTGCAAGACTACTAAACCTTGGCAACAAATGGATTAGACCAGATTTTAATTCAAAGGGAGTATCAGCACCAGAATATGCAATACACAAGCCATTATAATTAACATCAGGGGCAACAAGCTGTCTTAATGTCCTTTGGTCACCCATGTTATCAAAAACAGTTTTAGAATTAGAATCACCACTAGTGCTAGCCCGAATTTCTCTACGGCGTGTGTGCAATGTTCTTTCAATTTCAGGATCAAAATCACACAAGTCAGGGCAAGTAGACCTAGTAGCCAGACCAATTCAAAACAAAAACGAAAATAAAGGAAAGAGAAAAAAATGCGAAAATAACAAACAAGAGTCCTCGGCAACGGCGCCAATTTTTGGTCGCGCTGTCGCGCACGCGCCAAAAAGTGAGCGGGTTTATAAAACTGTAGTTTAGGAAGCGACAACTCGGATGTCGTCTCACAAGGACTCTTGACTTGTTATTTACCACAAAATTCAGATTTTTTTTGGGGGGGGGGGGGGGGGTTGGTTTGAAATTCAAATGGAAAACAATGCAAAAACAGAGCAATAAAACAGAGCAGTTTAAAAGATTATCAAATAGCTAAAAACGATTAATCTACTGTCCTCGATTTCCCAACTATCATCGTTTCATGTAAATTCCAAGCCCTAAGCAGATTCTAATTCCCTCCCGGTTGTAACAACAATTAACAAGCGAAATCACTACTACAGATATATGTTCCTATTCCCGAATTAAGCAAACGGGGTTAAGCCCTTCGTGAACTAAGCGAACACGAATTGAACACACGCGAATTAAGCAAACACGATTAAATATAGGAACATAACATCACCGAAATAAATCAACACAACACTATACACTCCTGAATTAAGCAAGCAGAAATATATAGCGTAGCATTGAAAAGGGAAAAGCATACAAAACAAGAATTACAAGAACCTCAAGTGTGATGGAAATCGATTACAGTAGACTAATCAAAGAAATTTAGTTCTCCATAAAAACGAAACACAACCAGAATTCTATAAAGAAAAATAGTGGAGAATCAAAAGTTTTTTCTAATCTGCCCAGAACAGCCATTTATAGCATTCAGGAACTGCGCCTACTCGCGAGGCGAATCATCACTCGCGAGGCGAATATTATGAAGAGTCTGCAACGTTTGGTCTTCTCGCGAGGCGAAATACTGCTCGCGTGGCGAGGAATTGAAGAGTCTAACCATGATGCTTTCTGACTTCCAGGATCGCGTGGCGAGAAGATGGATTCGCGAGGCGACACAGAAATCTTACATTTTTCTGGAACAGTCGGCCATCGGGGTCGCGAGGCGAGGTGTTGTTCACGGGGCGAACCAGAGAGGATGACATTTTCCTGTTCAGCTGGCTTTCAGGTTCGCGTGGCGAGAAGACTCTCACGAGGCGAACACCTCCAGGATTGCAATTTCCCCTGCTTCTTTATTCCCTTAACTTCTAAGTTAACCTGAAAACAATAAAATAGCCATAAGTGCTTTATTTGACTCAAAACTGGCTAAATTAACCTAAAACTACTTCAGAGGCTCAAAACCTTGCTTGAGGACAATCTAATCTAATTTGGGTGAAAATGAGATATAATTAGCACAAAACCCTGGTCATACTAGCCATAAAACTAGATGAGCCAGAGGCTGATCAGTAGCCACCGAATTTACGAGTAATTAAAACAATAGAAATCAGATCTAAAGCAAAATCGAAATTAACAAAGGTAAAACATCAATTCATAACATAAAAACAGATCTTGGGCATAGCCCCAATCCCTAGAAATAAGCTACTACTCAAGCATTGCCATGGTGATGACAAGCTTGATTAACAACAACATAAAATAAAACCTAAGAGAAGAGAAGAAGAAGAAGAAGAGGAGAAATCCTAATTTTGCCTAAGTGTGGCAGCCCAAAAGTCTCCCCAAGTCTCTGCCTAATTGCCCTATTTACAGATTAGGGTAATTTGAATCCCAATCAAACACAAATTCAGATCAAATCAGTTTCTTCAGATCCAAATATTGCGCGTCACGGCAGTGATGGCCATCACGACCAGGCCGTGACGGATTCTGACTTGGAAGTTCTTCGCTGATTGGTCTGTCACGGCCGTGACCACCATCACGGCTAGGCCGTGATCAGTTCTGCCTGTGAGGGTCTAGTTCGGTTGGCATGTCACGGCCGTGATGGACATCACGGGCTGGCCGTGACCAGTTCTGACTTTTCCATTCTTTCTTTTAAGCTCTACTCGATCACGACCGTGATGGCTTTCACGGCTTGGCCGTGATGGTCTCTGTTTGGCTCAGTTTCTTCACTTTTCAAGTCCCATCTTCATGCAAGCTCCATCATGACTAATCTTGAGCATTTTAATCCTTAGTTCCTGCACAACAACACCACAAAACCGCCTTACCCCTTCCAAGGTAAAAACTAACAAAAATCAAATTCGAAATGCCTAAACTATATGAAAATGCATGCAAAATGACAATGAAATATGAGGTGAAATCACACTCATCAAACCACCCCAAGCTTAAGACTTTGCTTGTCCTCAAGCAATCACTAAGGCCAGAAAAGATAATCAATCAAAGCATGGACAGTGAATCTAGAACCCGAGTAACTAATCCAAGTAATAGGCATATTCAATAAATACCCATTAGACAATCAATTTCAAGTCCAATTAGAAGCTTAGGTTCCCTAAAATCATATCTCTCATTAATTCGGGCACTCTTCTCACCTCACTCAAGTGTTTAGGGACATTTGACAATTCACTCAATTTCCTCAAGGAAGGTATCCTACCATATGCTTGACTATTAACCAAATCTCTACTTTATTAATGAAAACACATAAGAATCAAGAGGTCTTTTATTTTGGTTGTAATCAAGGTTTTAAAAACCGGACCGGACCGGCCGGTCCGACCGGTTTAACCGGGAACCGGGACCATGGTCGGTCCGGTCAGCAGGGAAAACCGGCCCTGTGGTAAACCGGTGCAAAAACCGGAAAACCGGTTCAAAACCGGTAAAACCGGTCATAACCGGTAGTGAACCGGTCTGAACTGGTTTCTTAAAAAAAAAAAAAATAGTATAAAAGGATTTGGATCATCCTAGCCAAAACCCAATTCTTTTGTTTTCTAACATATGTGGGCTGGTTGTTTATTTTTGGTTGGTTTTCCCTATGAAGATGATTTTAACATATATCTTTATATTTATTTAGTTTAATTTCAAAATAAAAAAATTTGTGCTTAATAATTTTAGTTGTTATGTTGTTTTTTTGTTTAATATTGTTACAAATATTATATTAAAAATGAAAATAATATTATTTAATTATAACCGGTTCAACCACGATTCAACCTCGGTTGGACCATTGAACCTCGAACCGTTGCCTTCACCGGTTCGATGGCCGGTCCGGTTTTGTAAACCTTGGTTGTAATGGGGCCATGGGATTAATTGTTAGGTGGGGAAATCAAGAAAATGGAATTTAAAGAAGGCTAAACAAAATATCAAACAATGCAAAGCATAACAACCTTCTAAAATACCTTTTTGGGTTTTTGCACACTTTTCCACCTTTCTTTCTCTTTTCATTTTTATTTTATTTTTTTCTTTCTCACTTTCTTATTCTCATCCCCTTCTCCATTTTTTTTGTTTATTTTATTTTATTTATTTGGAGAAGGGGAGATTTTCAATTCAAGAGAAATATTTTTCTAACTTTCTCATCCCACAATTCATTTTTCGAACTACCTTTTTACCCTTTTGCAATACTTTAAAAGGTGTCATACCAAGCATCATTCATCAAATTATTTCAAGGTACCAAGAAAAGTATTTTATTCTTTTAGGCTCAAAATTGGGCAACTAAGGGGTAGCATTTAATCAATCAAAGCTCAGAAGACCTGAAAATACCTAGTGCCTCAATCATTTTCAAATATGTTTTCAAAAATTTTTAAGTTTCAAAACGGTTTCAAGTCAAGTTCTAGAGAATACAATCCAAGAGGAATAAAACACTCAATCACAAGGAATGGGGTAGATTTAGTGAGTACCCCTTTTAGGCTCAAAAATCTCTTATTTAGTAGTTTAAAATCAATGAGAAACACAAATCTAAGGGACCACATGCCAATTATCAACTATCAAAAGATCATCTCAAGCATTTTTATTTTTAGCCTATCACAAGAATAAAAAAAATTTGGATTCAAAAATTCACTGTCTCAATTTATTTGGCACCAAGTGTTTACAATTGGATCCATACTCCAAGCAAAGGGCAATCTAATCATGTGATCATGCAAAACTATGCCTATATGAATGCAACAAGAAAAATGTAAAAATGCAAAAAATTTCAAAAATACCCCTACCCCAAGCTTAAAACTTGTATTGTCCCCAATGTAAATAATCAAGTCGGAGAGAGGAGAAAAATGGAACAACTCACCGAGGTGGTAGAGGGTGCTGGCTCACATGCCAGTCAAAGAGATGCTGGAAAATGTGTCACGGCCGTGATGCTCATCACGGATAGGCCGTGATCAATTCTGGTCTAAAGGAGCTGGCCTGTCACTGCCATGACCCACATCACGGCTAGGCCGTGTTACATTATGATCTTCAGGGTCCTTCTCATCACGCCCGTGATGGATATCACGGCTGGGCCGTGATCCTTTCTGATCTTCTTTGGTTAGCTAATCACGGCCGTGACCACCGTCACGGCCTGGGCGTGATCGATTCTGACTTTATTTTTCTTTGCCTTTTTGCCCTTACTGCTTTCATAACCTGAAAACACTTGGCAAAACCATCAATCAGTGATCTTTCTTCTCTTAATACACTCAAATTATTCAAAAACAAAATTCAAAAACAAATGGAAAAGGCAAATAAAACTTGGGTTGCCTCCCAAGAAGCGCTTATTTACGGTCCTAAGCTTGACCATAGTTTTTTCAATCAACCGGGGTCGGCTGGGCCTAGAAGTGCAAGAACACTTCTCTTCCATAGATGTCCTTCAAAGAGCCGATTTTGTTCATATGGACAATTGCGCTTTCGCTTTGCTCCTTTCACTCCGAGTTTCATGGCCTTACTTTCTCCCGGCGGAAGTTTTATCTCCACATGATGAGCAACTCCATCTTCATCACTCTTTGGTGCATCATTTGTCTTGCAAAGCTTCGGAGTTGCTTCCATGTTAGGCTCTTCCTTCACCTCTGGAGGCATTATCTCGATCCTGCACACATGACTCTCAAAAGGAGGGTTGTTATATGAGTTAGTCAAATCAAAATCTACCCTACCTTCCTCTACAATTAAAGAGAGATTGCCATTCTTTACGTCTATTGTCGCTCCAACTGTGGCCAAGAATGGCCTTCCTAGAATGATAGGGAATTTAGAATTCCAGTTCATATCCAACACCATGAAATCGGTAGGAATGAAAAATTTCCCTACCTTTACGGGGACATTCTCTAGTATGCCTAGAGGAGTTTTAGTTGAGCCATCCGCAAATTTCAAAGAGGATTCGGATGGACTCAATTTCTTGGTTCCTAACCTCTCAAAGATAGTAAGCAGCATCAAGCTCGCACTAGCCCCTAAGTCACATAAGGCTTGGTCTATTTTCACCTCTCTAATTGAGCAAGCAATAGAGAAACTACCTGGATCTTTTAGTTTAGGAGGCATGTTAGTTTTTATCATGGCATTGTGCTCCTCAATTAAGCTCTTAGTTTCTATTTCTACTTGCTTTTTCTTGACCAACCTTTGTGGGAAAGGTATTGGGGGTTGGTACGGTGGTGGTGGGACATATTTTGGCTCTATCTCTTCATCTTTGCTCATGTCTTCCTCACATTCCACATCCTTTTCAGCTACCCCAAGCTTATCATCCCTCAAGTATATAGCGTTACGGTGCTCATTGGGATTAACTTCGGGTTGTCCCGGGAACGTACCCTTAGGTCTAGAATATGTACTAGCTTGTTGGGCAATCTGAGTTTCTAACATCTTATTATGGATGGCTAAGTTATCTACCTTAGATGCTAACTCTTTTATTGCCTTGTTGACTGCCCTACCTTGTTGCCTAAACTCTTCATTTTGTTTTGTTTGAGTTTCAACAAAGTTTTCCAAGAGAGACTCAAGTTTAGACTTTTGTACCCGAGGATACCCCGATGCGGGTTTCCTATTACCTTGGCCTTCCTGGAATTTGTAGTTCAGCGTGTTGTTGTAGTTCCCGTAGGAGAGGTAAGGGCTATTCTTCCTTCCTTGGTTGTAAGGATTTGGGGGAGCATGGTTTGGAAACTTCGGGTTCGTGTCATAGAAGTTGTGACAAGAGTTCACTTGTTCCCCCGAAGCACCGGATCCATAGGCAATACCTCGTGGGCACTCCATTATGTCATGTCCCTGCATTCCACAAATCTCACAAACAATATTAGTAGAACCTATTGAACTCACATTATCCTTTTCAAGCTGATCAAAACGTTTATTCAATGAGTCAATTTTAGACATAATGAGATCAGTGCTATTCATTTCAAACTTACCCCCCGAAATCTTTTTCGGGTTATTACCTCTTTTCGATCCCCATTGGTGGTAGTTGGTGGCTACGTTTTCAATAATATTGAATGCTTCAGTCGAAGGTCTATTCATGAAGGTCCCACCAGCTGCGGAGTCAGGTGACACCTTCGAAGAGTAATCCAATCCATTGTAGAAGGTGTGCACTAATAACCACCTCTCGAGTCCATGATGTGGGCAAGAATCTAGCAATCCCTTGTAGCGATCCCAAGCTTCGGATAAGCATTCTCTCTTTCTGGAAGAAGCCCGTGATCTGGGTTCGTAGGTAAGCCGTCTTGGATGGAGGGAAGAATTTCTCCAAGAACACCTGCTCCAGTTGGTCCCAAGTTGACAAGTTATTAGCGGGCACTTGCTTCAACCAAGCCTTAGCCTTTCCAGTCAAAGAGGAGGGGAATAACCTCAAGTGAATAGCATCAACCGGGGCACCATGAATCCTAATTGCATCGGTGAACTCCAAGAATGTCTCCACATGATCAGTCGGGTCCTCCGAGGGTAATCCTCCAAACTGATGTTGCCTAATCATACTAATTAACTGAGGCGGTATAGTGTAGTTCTCCGCCTCAATTTCTGGTCTTGCAATCCCATTTCGCAGACCACTAGCATTTGGGGCTGCGTAGTCCTTCAGTGGTTTGCTATCCGGTAGATTCGCCATGAGTGGAATGAGAATCAACCTCTCTCTCTCTTTGCAGTCTCCTACGTCTATGAAAGGTCTTTTCGATCTCGAGGTCGACTTCAATAAGGTTTCCAAGACTTAGGGATCTTTGCATAAAAGAGAAAAACACAGAGAGATAGATACTCTAGGAAGAAAAAGAGATAAATGAAAAAAAAAGGAATTTTTTTTAAAAGAAATGACAAAAAAGAAAAAGTCCAGAAAAATCAATTTAAAAATTAAATTGAGATTCAAGAAAACACAGTCCCCGGCAACGACGTCAAAAACTTGATGTGCGTGGTTCCGGCAAGTGTATCGGATTCGTCGCCAAGTAATAAAAAGATCGATCCCACAGAGACCGTGATCTCAAATCACAACTAATTATCAAATCGATTAAACTGGACTTTATAAAAAGGATTTTGAAAAGGTTTTGGTTTTTGAAATAAGAATCAAGTAACAATCAAATTTAAAATTGCAATTAAACAAAACAGAAAAGTAAATCAATTTGAGGTTTTTCAAATCTAAAGGGATTCTTAGGAATTGGGTTACCAACAAGATTGTTCATGTTACTAAATTGACTACCCCTTTTTAATTATCGAAATTGCTTTGAAGACGAATTTATCCTAAATAAGTTAATGCTCCCTCTCGGGTTACAAAAACCGTGCCCAATTAAACCAACCCCTACTCTCGTGGTAGTTGAATTTAGATTGAACCCTTTAAGTTTTGTGACAATTCGTTAATCCTCGAAGGACTGCTTCTAACTCTCGTGATTTAAGTCCTAAGTCTGATTCTATAGATCCGATACCTAAGTTCACCGCTAGGTTCCTCCTTAGAATATCTACGACACACAAATAAGTGGCCACCGAATTTACGAGTAATTCAAACAATAGAAATCAGATCTAAAGCAAAATCGAAATTAACAAAGGTAAAACATCAATTCATAACATAAAAACAGATCTTGGGCATAGCCTCAATCCCTAGAAATAAAGCTACTACTCAAGCATTGCCATGGTGATGACAAGCTTGATTAACAACAACATAAAATAAAACCTAAGAGAAGAGAAGAAGAAGAAGAAGAAGAAGAAGAAGAAGAAGAGGAGAAATCCTAATTTTACCTAAGTGTGGCAGCCCAAAAGTCTCCCCAAGTCTCTGCCTAATTGCCCTATTTATAGATTAGGGTAATTTGAATCCCAATCAAACACAAATTCAGATCAAATCAGTTTCTTCAGATTCAAATATTGCGCGTTACGGCCATGACGGATTCTGACTTGAAAGTTCTTCGCTGGTTGATCTGTCACGGCCGTGACCACCATCACGGCTAGGCCGTGATCAGTTCTGCCTGTGAGGTTCTGGTTCAGTTGGCATGTCACGGCCGTGATGGACATCACGGGCTGGCCGTGACCAATTCTGACTTTTCCATTCTTTCTTTTAAGCTCTACTCGATCACGACTGTGATGGTTGTCATGGCTAGGCCGTGATGGGCTCTGTTTGGCTCGGTTTCTTCACTTTTCAAGCCCCATCTTCATGCAAGCTCCATCATGGCTAATCTTGAGCATTTTAATCCTGAGTTCCTGCACAACAACACCACAAAACCGCCTTACCCCTTCCAAGGTAAAAACTAACAAAAATCAAATTCGAAATGCCTAAACTATATGAAAATGCATGCAAAATGACAATGAAATATGAGGTGAAATCACACTCATCATGATGCATGTCAAAGAGGTAAACAGATAAAATCAAGTTTTAAATCTAAAAACCAAGTATCAACCTCTAGACCTCTTCAGTTGTTACACATTGATCTGTTTGGGCCAGTTAGTGTTGCCAGCCTGGCTAGAAGAAAATATGGATTTGTCATAGTTGATGACTATTCTAGATACACATGGGTACTCTTCCTAACCCACAAGGATGAGTCTTTTAAGGCTTTTCCAGTATTCTTCAAAAGAGTACAAAACGAGCAGGGTTTCAGTATTTCTACCCTTATAAGTGATCATGGGGGAGAATTTGAAAATGAGCAGTTTAAACAGTTCTATGAGGAGAATGGAATCTCTCACAAATTCTCTGCACATAGAACTCCACAGCAAAATGGAGTGGTTGAGAGAAAGAACAAATCTCTGCAAGAGATGGCTAGATCTATGCTCAATGAAAATAATCTCCCAAAGTACTTCTGGGTAGAAGCTGTAAATACTGCTTGTTATGTACAAAATAGAATACTTATTAGGCATTTTCTAAAGAAGACTCCTTATGAATTGTGGAAAGGAAAAAGCCCCAACATATCTTATTTTCATGCTTTTGGATATGAATGTTTTATTCTGAATACCAGAGATAATCTTGGAAAATTTGATTCTAAGGTTGATAAAGGTATTTTCGTAGGATATTCTGACATGTCTAAGGCTTTTAGAGTTTACAATTCAAGAACTTGCATTATTGAAGAATCTGTTCATGTTAAATTCAATGATGGATTAAAGACTGATAAAGAACTATCAAATCTAGAAGATGAACTTGCAGGTCTTGATATAAACAAGCCAGAAAGTCAACAACCCGATCTAACCAAAACAGAACATGTGCTTGAGGATGTCAGACAAGTGGGGCAGACAAGTCAAGATCTTCATGATGATCTCAAAAGGGATTGAAAGTTCAACACTCATCATCCTAAGGATATTATTATTGGAAATCCTTCTGAAGGAGTAAGAACTAGATCCACACTAAGAGAATCAAGCAATGTGGCTTTTATATCAGAATTGGAGCCAAAACGCATTGAAGAAGCTCTTGAGGATGAAAGCTGGATTCTTGCTATGCAAGAAGAACTTAACCAGTTCACCAGAAATGATGTATGGACTCTTGTCTCTAAGCCTAAAAACAACTCTGTTATTGGAACAAGATGGGTCTTTAGAAACAAATTGGATGAAGATGGTAAAGTTGTCAGAAATAAGTCAAGGTTAGTAGCTCAAGGCTATAACCAACTAGAAGGTATTGACTATACTGAAACTTTTGCACCTGTAGCTAGAATAGAAGTTATACGCATCTTAATGTCATATGCTGCATAACACCAAATCATCCTATTTCAAATGGATGTAAAAAGTACTTTTCTAAATGGTATAATTAAATAAGAAGTGCATGTTAAACAACCCCCTGGTTTTGAGGATACTAATAAACCAGATCACGTTTTCAAACTTAAAAAGGCATTATATGGTTTGAAACAAGCACCTAGAGCATGGTACGATAGACTTAGTTCTTTTTTCATGCATAATGGTTTTACTAGAGGACAAGTAGACACTACTCTGTTCAAAAAATTCTCTAAAGATAACTTTATTATAGTTCAACTATATGTTGATGATATTATTTTTGGAGAAACTAATGAAAAGCTGTGCAAGGAATTTTCAAATCTAATGCAAGATGAATTTGAGATGAGCATGATGGGAGAATTGAAGTTCTTCCTTGGATTACAAATCAAGCAGACAAGTGATGGAATTTACATCCATCAACAAAAGTATACCAAGGAGATACTCAAGAAATACAAAATGGAAAATGCTAAGCTCATGAAAACCCCTATGCAACCTAATGCAAAACTAAGCAAAGATGATGAAGGTAAAAAGGCAGACCAAACTGTCTACAGAGGTATGATTGGCTCTCTACTGTACTTAACTTCAAGCAGACCTGACATTCAATTTAGTGTCTGCATGTGTGCTAGATTGCAATCTGATTCTAGAGAATCTCATCTTAAGGATGTTAAAAGAATATTTAGATATTTTCTTGGAACTACTAATCTTGGTTTGCTGTATTTAAGATCAAAAGAATGCATATTAGTGGGATATTGTGATGCTGATTTTGCTGGAGACAGAATAGAAAGAAAAAGCACTAGTGGAGGATGTCACTTCATTGGAGCAAGCTTAGTCTCATGGTCAAGCAAGAGGGAGACAACTATTGCCCTATCTACTGCTGAAGCAGAATACATCTCAGCTGCTAGTTGCTGCTCTCAACTCTTATGGGTAAAACATCAACTTGAGGATTACTCTATTTATGAGCATAATATATCTGTATGGTGTGATAATTCCAGTTCTATATGCTTAACTAAAAATCCAATTCAGCATTCTAAGGCTAAGCATATTGAAATCAAACATCATTTTATTAGGGATTATGTTTAGAAAGGCATCTTTGATATTAAGTTTGTTAAAACTGAAAATCAATGGGCTGATATTTTCACCAAACCCTTAGCAGAAGAAAGGTTTATATTTATTAGAGATAATCTAAACATTCATTGCATTGTTGAATGGCATGTCTGAATGTTAACCTATCTATGCTTAACTGTCTGACTCTACTGAGTCACTATGCTAGAACTCAACAGTTTTGTTGAAATGGTTATTAATTAATTAATGTCATTCCTTTATCTGAAGCTAATCATGTGCACGGTAGTTTATATATCTCGAAACCATGTTTTCATTATGTCTTATGTGGGCGCTGCGGTTCCCCATACAAATCTGTGCCATTTTGAATTAAAAATGTCGCTTTTCTCTCTCCTACCTTTATGACTATAAAAGACAAAAGATCAGAAAGGTTGAAACTTTACGTTTTCAAAATCCAAAATCTCTTTGTCTTCTCATCTTTCAAACCCTCTTCTCTATCGAAACCCTAGAACCGTTTTCTCTCAAAAATGGCATCATCCAAGCGTCTCCCTACAAAAGAAATCGCTGAGAAATACAATCTCAAAGTTACTGAGATTGAGAAGTTCATTCCGGGAAAGACTGTTGATCTCCAACAGATGAAGAAGCTAGGTATGGATGTCACTGAAGAGTTGGAGTATTCCAAATGGGCTCCTTCCTTCGACATAAAGGAGCTTGGTCACCCTAAGCTCATTCAAACGTTCTGGAGAAATGTTGTGGTTGTCACCAACCGACTTAACGGAACCAAGAGCTTTAAGACTGAAATGGGGGATATAACCCTTCTCTTCCCCATTAGCTCTCTGGAGCTTGTCATCAAATATCCAAGAATCGGAGCTGGCTTCACACCCAACTGGGAATATGAAGTGGGAGGTAACAATGTCAACATTGCCATCTATGGTGTTCCCAAACCCGTGAACCCTAAGCTTGTCAACATGGTGGTCAAGTGCAGATTCCTGCACAAATTGCTGTTGGAGTGCGTGATGCCAAGGAAAGGCTCACGAGATAGTGTGACCAAGATGGACGGATTTGCTCTATACCACTTGATCCACAAAATCAAGGTTGACATCAACGACCTTATCTACATGTACCTTCAGACTCTGATCAAGAGAACCAACATGCAGACCTATCCTTATGGGATGTTGCTGACAAGGGTCTTTAGGAACAAGTTGTTTGTTCCTTGTGATGTTCACTTTGTGGACATGTCACTGCCCATAGACAAGAAGATACTGTCCGTGATGGACATCAAGGGAATCCCTCTTGCTAATGAGGAGGCAGATGATAAGAAGAAGCAGAAGAAGAAGAAGAAGAAGAAGAAGAAGAAGCTTACTGTTGAGCAGAAGGAGGAAGGACCAGTGGTTTCCACTGATGAGTCGGAAGTCCCCATTTCTGAGAGACTGTTCAAATCTTCTGGAAAGGTGGCCAGACAAGACCAAATTCCAGGGCTGCAACCTTCAAAGGTCGAAGATTCTCATTGAGACAGTTGAGCCCTTGAGGTTCAAGATGAAGAGACCCTCTCCCAAGAGGAAGACTAGGAAAGCTGAGGAATTAGTAGATGTTCCTGCTCATCCCAGCAAGAAGAGGAAGCTGGAGAAGACCTTTGCCAAGGTCAGATAAGTTGAATCTGAGCCCAGTAAAGAGGAAGCAACTGCTCAGGGAGAGCAGACAGAGCAGGTCCTGGAAGAACCAAATAAGACTTTCATTTTGGGAATTATTCCCAAAAAGAGAAGATCTGGTTACCCAGTACCTGCAAAGACTGAAGTGCCTGCATAAGCTAACACTGCAGAAGACATGTCTGGAGGACCTCAGACAGTTGTACCCGAGGATGACCAAGTGTCTCCTTCTCATAAGAAGTTGAAGCTATCTGAAAACTAGATAACTCCTTCTTCCCTTTTCATCAAGGTATCATCACCCCATCTGTCTTTTCTCCATCTGCCCTTTTTATTCAACCTCTATCTATTGCATCTCCTCTTCCTTCACCTGTCCACTCCTTTCAAACTCAAACATCTTTTTTCACTGTTGTAACTGATGAATGTCAGTACACAGTTGTTCACAAGGACTCTGCTCCCAAAGAACAAACTGGCATATCATCGAGACTCTGTGTCTGATCTGCAATCTCTTTTGCTTGATAGTATCTCACATGTCTCTGTCATTCCTTCTCATCCACCTCATATTCTTAACCCCTGTAGAGAACTTTTCTTCTACCCACCTATTGTTGTCTTCATTAGAACATCAGCTGGAACTCACTATCCTGCTTCTGTTGTAATGCTACCTCGTAGGTCTAGGTATTTCTTTATGTTAATTACTGGATCAAATTCTTTCTTTTATCATATTGATTCCTTACTACCTATCCCTCCATCTGTATCAGCTCAAACACCTCTTCCCCCACCTATCCAAATAACAATCACCAGACTGTCTTTGTCCGAGAGACTTTCCTCTGTGTTTCATTCACCTGATACTGACTTTGTCAGAATCAATCTTATCTTCAAATTCGTCTTTCTTCATTTCTATGCCCTTCAAACTCTCCATGAACTTTTCTTCCCTTCCATCACCTTTCCCCTATCTCTACCTAAGGCACCCCCAGTTCTAGCCTTACCCTGGCACTCTTCTCTGTCTGTCTTTTCCTCAAGCCTGTCTATAGAAGCCTCCACTTCTCAGACAGTGGCCTTACAAGACTTTCATCTGCTTCAAAGGCAAGTAGAAGACTTAAGAAGACAGCTGGATGAAGAAAGGAGAGCTAGGTTGCTCTTAGAGCAAAGGGTTGCTGCCTTATATTTGTTACTTAGTCAATCTAGGTAGCTTTGTTTCTCTGTTGTAAACTGCCCTGTACTTATCAAAGCTCATGATGAATAAAATATTTTTCTTCGTTACTTTCCTTATTTCTTTACGTTTTTATTATGATGACTCATTTTTGCTGTTGACAAAATGGGGAGAATGCATGTGATATGATCTTAATGAGAAAGTAATATATGAACAAGATATGATCAAAGTATGTTCTGATAGTTGCTATAATTGCTCTGATAAATCTTAAGTAAGATTGCTCTGATAATTTCTAAGTAAGACAATTCAAATTTATGTGTGACTAAGTTAACCGGATTATATGATTAAACTTATTGTCTGATCAAGCATCTGCATAACCTGCCGCTTAAGAAAATTTCAACCTGTTTGATATAGCTATTTTCTTTGTTGATATTTTCTGAGGTTCATTAAATCATCTGAATGTTTGTCATCATCAAAAAGGGGGAGATTGTTAAGTCTCTAAAATGTCTGATGTGTATTTCCCTAAGTTTTGATGAGACCTAAACATTGGTTAATGATTTAATTAACCGTCATATTGGTTGCTAACCTGTCTATCTAGTGTGCAGATAAAAACGGTAAGAATCATCTGTCTGCTCATAAAGATGACTACCTGTCTGGATAACCGAAAGTCAACCTGTCTCCTGACTAGGATTATTGACTTCTTTCAAGAGACGTTTTCAACCTGTCTCTCCACGAGTTTCTACACTTGTCTGAGGTTACTCGTTGAAGAAGTAAGGGCCAAACAAGCTTTTGTTGGCTGTCCCATCAGAAAGAGACTTGAAGCCTTCTCTCCTACTTAGCCTCACGCATATCAAGAAAAGTCAGAAGTTACTCTCTCTCTCAAGCAACCTCGATTATCAGAACCAAAGACCAGTTAAAGAATGCTTCCAACGTGCTTTATTCCCTAGTACCTCTGGTCCTTTACACAAAAAAGGGAATTGTACTCAGCAAAGTACAAAAAGCTCTTTGCACAACTCTGATATGGCTGTTTCATGATGCATAAAGCCATGATCCTTCAAGTTAGAGTACAACCAGCGTTCCAATTGCATTAATGGCTGCCCAGAACGACTCTATTGCATTTAATGAAGTTATGCTTGAAGCCAACTTTTGAAGGAATGTCTCTAACGGATCTTAAATGCTTGAATACCATAAATACAAAAGTCATTGAAGATGAAGACACATGATACATATAGCATTAAAGAGCCATTACTCTGCGCATTAATTTCTTCATTCTTTCATTCTGTATTCTTCAATCATTTGAAGTTATCACGCAGACTTTCCTAAGCTTTACATTTAAACCACTCTCTGAGTGTTAGTGAAAGATCTGTCTGTCTGAAGTTGTATTTATTACAAACCAAAATATATGTGGACCTCGTTGGTGACACGTGTTCCCCGTTTATTCGTCCACGAAAAATCAAGTGACCATTTATTTAAAACAAATTATCCAATATCTAACAATTTAAAATAATTTAAAAAAAAAACAAATTTTGACTTTTTTTAAAATAATTTTTTTTTCTAATGGAAATTTTTTAAATTAAAAAAAATTTTAAAATAAAAACAAATTTTTTGTCATATAAAAACAAATTTTAAAAAAGAATCCAGATTTTTTTTAGATAATTTTTTTTAATTAAAAAATGTTTTCAAATCAAGCTACCATTTGTTTTAAACAAATTATCTAATATTTAATAATTTAAAATAAATATTTTTTAATTTAAAATTATTTTTAACAAAAAAGTTTTTTTTTTATAAAAAACTCAATTAAAAAAGTACTATTTTTTAAAATATGCTAAAAATTTTTATAATTTTTTTGTTAAATAAAAAAATATTGATTAAAAGAATAATTTTTTAGTTAAAAAAAGTTAAAAAAACAAATTTCGACATTTTTTTAAATAATTTTTTTTCCTATCGGAACCTTTTTAAATTAAAAAAAAATTTTAAATAAAAATAATTTTCTTGTCTTAAAAAAATAAAATTGTAAAAAACAATTCGGATTTTTTTTTAGATAAAAAAATTTAATTTAACAATATTTTAAAATCAAGCTACCATTTGTTTTAAACAAATAATATAATATTTACTAATTTTAAATAAATATTTTTAATTAAAAACGTTTTTTTAAAAAGTACTATTTTTTAAAAATGCTAAAAAAAATTATAAAAAAATGTTTTTATTATTTAAAAAAGATTGATTTTAAAGAATAAATTTTTTAATTTAAAAAAGTAAAACAAAAAATTGTTTAATTTTAAAAAAATGTATTAAAAATGTAAAAAAAAGAATTTTAAAAAAATGAGGATTTTTTTAGAATAAAAATAAATTAATGAAAAAATTATTTTAAATACAATTGTTTTTATTTTCTTTAAAAAAGAAAGACAAAAATTAAATTTTAAAAAAATGCTACATTCTCATTATCATTTTTTAATAAAAAAAATGTAAAAAAACAATTTAAAAAAAGTTTCGGAATTTTTTTTGTAAAAAAAAACTTTTATTTAAAAAAAAATTTTAAATAAATTTTTTTTTATTTTCTTTTTAAAAGAAAGTCAAAACTTTAAAAAAAACTACCATTTGTATTTAAAAATAATATTTTTTAATCTAAAAGTATTTTTAATAAAAATATTTTTTTAAAAAAAACTCAATTAAAAAAAGTACTATTTTTTTAAAAATGCTAAAATAATTTTATAAAAAATGTTTTTGTTAATTTAAAAAAAGAAAAAAATGTTTAATTTTAAAAAAAATATAATAAAAAAATGTAAAAAAATATTTTAAAAAAAGTCTGATTTTTTTAAGTAAAAAAAATATTTTAAATAAATTTTTTTTATTTTCTTTAAAAAAGAAAGACAAAAGTTAAATTTAACAAAAAAACTACAGTAGCGTTATAATATTTTTAATAAATAAAATGTAAAAAATATTATTTTAAAAAAAGAGTCAGTATTTTTTTAATTAATAAAATATTTTAAATAATTTTTTTTCTTTTAAAAAGAAAGTGGAATCTTTTAAATAGAAAAAAACGCTACGGTTATACTACAGTAGCACCATTTGTTAATCACTCATCCATTCTGTTATGAACAGTAAAATTGTGGTTCATCCTTTATGTAGTAGATAGATATATCCGTCAGTATACGCCTTGTATGGCCTTAAACAAAGTTTTCTTTTAAATATTACTTAAGAATTCTTTTTTATAAGTTTAAATTTGCTATGAATCCGTTTGGCTGTAATGAATTAGAATTATATTGCAGAATTTTAATTCCAATCTTCAAACTACGAATTTTAGTTTCTATATTTCAAATTCAATATTTAATTCAATCTTAGAACCAAGAATCTTGATTTTTATATGAGTTCAATGCTGATACACGATTAGTTTAAAATTGGATGGTCATTGAACCAATGAAGATATTGGTTCAAGATTTAATAACTTAATTGTAATTGAACTATGGTTGTACCGATGATAATCAAATATATTTTTAATATATATATATATATATATATTTAAAAAAATAAAGTGATAAATTTAAGACAAATCAAATTTTAAATTAATATAAAATAATCATATCATATATTTCATAAGATAAAAAATCAACAAAAAAAGATAAATAATAAAAACTCGTATATATATATATATATATATATATATATATATATATATATATATATGTATTTTTATAACTTGTTATTGGATCGTTATTTGACTAAAAAAATCTATTTGAAAAAAATATTAAAATCTATTTTTATAATTTAGAAAAAAATTAAAAATTAAAATAAAAATGATCAGTTCAAATCGTTTTTCATCGATTTTGGATCGATTTGACTGGTTCTCACCAATTTTGAAATTAGGTGATTTTTTGGGTTGAACGGACTGAACATATGAGTGGTTCTCGATCCAATTAGTCAAATCGACCGATCCGGTTTTCAAAACTATCTAGAAGTATAACAAGCTGCCACTCTCCATTATCCTCTCTTCCATGCAAGCTTTTTTTTTTTTTAATAATAAACGGAAAATATTAAATTAAGTTACCATTAGAGGAACAAGCGCCTCTAAGGTGATCTAGTACAAGAATCCGAAGTAACTGACTAGGCCTATTGACAATATTCAAAAAGTAAGACCCAACATGGCCTTTATGAGCTAAGGAATCAGCACAAATATTTGATGATCTATGAATATGACGGATGACAGTGTGTCACTCCTTCCAAATGAAAGCTTGAATTTCTTCCAACAAAAAAGAGAGAGCACGATTAGGGGAATGCCCTCTCGAAATTAAATCTACTACAACCTTCCAATCACATTCCAAAATCATCTTTGTCAGTGTCATATTCCAAGCTACCCTCAAACCCGAGAGCACTCCCCAAAGTTCAGTCCACATGATGTTACTGGATGCAATTTTGCAATAGAACCCTTTGATGAAAGCACCTCTGTCATCTCTAATAATTCCACCACATCCAGAGCTTCCAATTCTTGAATAGTGGGATCCATCTACATTTAGGTTGAAGTATCCTTGAGGTGGTTTGGTCCACAAAACTCTGGCCAACTCCCGATTTCCATTGTATAACATTGGGAGCCTTTTTTAAAATTCTGCAATATAATTCTAATTCGTTACAGCCAAACGGATTCATAGTAAATTCAAACTTATAAAAAAGAATTCTTAAGTAATCTTTAAAAGAAAACTTTGTTTAAGGCCATTCAAGGCGTATAGTCACGGATATATATTGTCTTAGAAGCCAATGTTTGTACAGAAATAGAGAAATATTATAAAGATAAGCAATATCCAGTCAACGTTGCAAGAAAAACAAAAAGGGGGAAGCTAAATAGCTTTCACCTTTGCTTGCATCAAACTGTGTTGGGCGATATAACTTTCATAGCTTTTCTGTACTCCTTTGTCTGTCACTAGTATTAACACCCGTGCAACGCACGGGAAATAGAGTCTTATAAAAATATAAATAACGTTTTAGGAAAAAAAATGTTTATAGAGTTTTAATAGAATTCAATTTTTTTGACTTAAAGTGCTTTAGGAATGTTTTTTTTTTAATTGATAAATTTATTACCAAGTGTCTAGCTAAAGGCTAGAGCATCACAAAGAGCAAGCTTTACCCACCTTCTAGGAATGGTGTTAGAGAGAGCTAGACTAAAGCAAAATACATAATCTGTTTTGAGTACGAACTCCAATTCCAGAAAAGTATCATAACACCAAAAATTCAAAAATACATTAGAAAGCAGCCTTAACAGAGGCCTTACGCAAAAAAAAAACTCAAAAATACATAAAAAAAGGCCTTAAAATTGGCCTCACAACCATGGTAAACACCTTAAGAGAAAGCGAAGCATCAAAGAACATGAAACAACAGTGTCCTTTATCTCCACCAGCATGTAAACCCTTTTTCTTTTGAAAAGCACTATAAAATCCATCACTCCTGTATAACTGTTTTAAATCATTTACAACATCCTCCATATATTGGCTTGGGCAAGAGCTTAGACCACTTAACGTCCAGTACAATCATTATCTATGCTTAAACTTTTCAGTGTAGACCATCCATATGTGTTATTTTTGCCGAGGAACACCTGTGCAATTTGCCGAGGAACACCTGAGCGGTCGCCCACCTCACACGTGCTAAGGGCCACCCCTGATTGGTGTTGATGAACATGAAGCTGCCTAGGGTGCAGAGCCGAAAAGAACTGAGAACAAAAAAGCATCTTTAATATGGTACAAATTAGCAAAAAGAATAAACAACAAAGATATGATTTTCACCTTTGCTTCAGCAATGGCTTGCTCAACTTCTTTTCGAACTTCCTTTTCAGTGTCCTAAAATAAGAGAGTGAGTTTAATATCTTCAGCACATCATCAAACAAAATAGGATGCATAAAAATTCATCAGTGCATTGTTAACTCCGTATCAATAAATATACTTCATTTCTTTTGAGGCCATATCCTCCAATAATGTGGTAAATTTCAAAGATGAAACACAAAAAGGAAAAAGATTATAATAAAATTCCACCTGTATTCAATTTTGGCCAAACAATGTGTAAAAAGAAAATAAAAAATGCAGTCACTGTATTTCTCAACAATATGAAAATATGAAACATCAAAACTTTATTAGATTTAAAACAACTCACAAATCACAAAAATCTCTAGATTGTCTTATTCTTCTTAACTACCAAGTCTTATTCTTAACTTTCTTGTTCATTGTGGTCTGCAAAACTGTACTCAAATCAGCATCCACTTTCTATCATAGACTATTAGGTATTTTATTTTAGTAAAAACAAAGATAAATACACGTCAAAAAACTAAATGGGCTCGATGAGCGTATACGAATCAATAAGTGTACCAATTACCAATAACATAATCTATAAAAAGAACATATTTGAGGATAGCAAGGTAGGATTAACAGATAAATACTGCAGGAGGTAGCAAAACCCTTTCAACTCAGTCTCAGAGGTGGGAAAAAAAACTATCCAAGCACATAAAAAATTAATTTGAAAAGTAGGAGTAAATGAAAACCTAAAAACTAACAAAGAGAGTTAAACAACAGGACTGTAAAAAATTGCATACATTCCTTAATTTAAACTATCATGAAATAGACATTTATTGACATTTATGAATGATGAGGGTTAAGGAAAAGAAAGTGTCTTCAAAGTGTGTTGGAGAAGATTTGAATTTTGAAAGAAAAATGAGTTGTCAACAGCTGTCAATCATAATGGAGAAGGAGGTTATTGATGGGTTCCCTCTCGAGATACAACAATCATGCTCAATTAAACCAACTCTTACTCTCGTGGTAATTGTATTTAAATTGAACTCATTATGATTTATGATAATTCAATGATTCCAATACCTAGGTTCACTGTTAAGTTCATCGCTATAATATCTAATACATGCAAAAAGATGATCAATCAATTTACATGGATAAAGCACAATAAGAACAAAATCAATGAATCAAATATTAACAAAGGAGAAAAATCAAATTATTCATCATAATAATATCAAAGGGCATTACCAAATCCTAAAAACAAAATAATTACTCACTCATAAAATAAAGAACAAGAAGAAGAAAAGAAAGACACCCCATTGAAACTTGAACTGTGTCCATACTGCTCGCGGTACTGGGACTCTGTTGTACGGTGCTGTATTGCTGCGCTACTGCCTTGCGCTGCTTGCGACCTTCCCCTGCTGTGCGTTCTGACTGCTCTTATTTATATATGTATGTGCCGCTTGCCTTTTTTAATTTCTTATGAAATATCAAATCCAATTTTAAATTGGATTCCAATTCCTCTGATTGCCTTGTACGTGATTGATCTTTAAAATCCATTCAAGACCAAGGTGTCACGTGGAACCAACGAATTTTTATCTCATTATCAAGCATATCACATTAATTCTTGACTAGATCCTCTCGTATCCTCAATTTTGATCTCCATTCAAGTAGCTTATCAAATTGAAAGTTTGAAACCTTATCTTCAATTTTCAATTAAAATCCAATTGCCAAAAGATATGCAGGTAGCTTCCAATAACCGTTTCATCTTAGCGTCTAAGTATCTAGAGCTTATTTTTTAATTATCATTCTTCTTCCCTATCTTTCCTAAAAGAAAAATCAAAATAAAAGTAACATGAGAAAATAACTAAAATCTAATAAAAATTAATTAAATGCACACATTAACTCTAAAATAACCAAAATAGGAAGATAAAGTCTAATTTGAGCTAAATCAAGCATTCAACTAAATTTAATTGATAAAATCCGCTCTAAAATAATAGATAAAATATGATAAGCCGGTGGATTATCAAAATACCCCAAACTTAAAATTTGTTTGTCCTCAAGCAAACTAAAACTCAAAAAGACTCGGAATTGGGTAAGCTCAATGGACTCAATTAATTTCGCACAAATTTCATGCAATTTTATCAATTCAATTTTTCTTCAATATTTCCTCATTTACATCAATGTAATCCCCATATTCATTTACTTTAAACAATTAAGAATTTAATCATTCATGCAATTATTAATCTAAGCAAAGGGTTCGAGTTACACCTAAAAGGGAGATCACCAATTTCAAACATTTGCCTTCCTCACAAGGGCATTTAATAATTCACTCATTCGCTCAATTTGTCTAGGCTATCAACTTTCACTCAATTTCACATTCCAATGGCACTTTCCATGAATTTGATTTTCATCTCAAACAAAGTTCCCACGAAAACATGCACGCATCATCAAAAGGTCTTTCATAGGTTGTAATGTGGCCTGGCTAAAGGTAGGATATGCAAGGGTGCTAGGCTTTACATCCCTAGGAATTAAGAGAGCGTGAAACTTTTTACACTTTTATTTTCACTTTAATTTCTTTTTCCATTTGACGCTTTGGGTGGCTACAACCTATTTCCTTTGACACCATTTTATTTTGCCTTTTTTTGGCATTTTTTATTTTTCTTCTTTTTCTTTTTCCCTTTTGCCTTTGGCTTCAACCTATATTTTTTTCTTTTTCTCAACCCAAAATAACATATCGAATCCTTGTAGCCATCCCAAACTTAGTTTCCTTCAACCTTTGTCTTGCTAAGCATCCATGCTCTCATAAATCCTAAGATTGGGTTAACATGGTTTTTCCGAATTTTTGGCTTATAACATAAGGTCATCAAGAAACAATGGGCTATTAGGCTCAATGTAGCTAACTAGGGAACATGCATTAGGGATGATCCTTTTTAGGTCAAGTAGTTATTTCAAAGAAAATTGCCTAAATCATTTGATGCAAACATATAAACATGCAAACCATGAAGAGATTCAAGCAAATCCGGGAAAGTGTAACTTAAAAGTGATTCACACAATTCAAAAACATTGTTGGAGGCTCAAATTCCACACCTGGACATTTTTCGCAAATTGTTTGACCGAGATACAATCCCTAATGTGTGCATCCCTTCACCCAAAACTTATCATAAATTATGCTATCACAATAAAATTTCTCAAAGTTCAATTTTCAATTTTTCACATGGGGATCAATTTTCAATTTTCAAATCATTAGGGGATAATCATAAAAAATCAATATTCATCATGCAATCCATTTATGCTAAATTTAATAAAATCCATTCAAGTTCATCGACAGAAGACTCACACACACATGACTCAAGTAAAGTAAAGCAAAATAATTAAAAAGAGAAGGGTTTAGAAAAACTCATTGAAGACGCTTCCACCTGGATCCCATAGCCTGTGGTAAAAAGACCAAGAAATGCCCAAGATGTAAGACCTTCCTCCCGGATCCCATGGCTTGTAGAGTGGAGATGGAAGAAGCAAGTGTGATGAGATTCCATTGACTTCTTTAAGTGATATGATGAGCTCACTTCCTCCTGAGTCAAATGGTAAGTCACCTACTCCAAGAATGACCTTTATGTAATTAGTTTCTCCATGAAGCACCAGAACCATAACTTTTTGAGGCGACCTTAGAGCCTTTGTCGCTGTTGATGAAAACTCTCAATTCTCAGGCAATGACTTGAACTCCAAAGTTGGTATTTTCACAAAGTAATGTTGTAGACAAATAGAAGGTACCAACTTTGTCATATCCAAACATGCATGCAAACCAACATGCTTATCCAACTCAGAATTTTTAGGCTCCTCAATAGGAATGGTGAGAGAAGTATTTTCCACATGATTGGTCTCTTTTGTCCCTTGCAAAGGAACAATAGGAGATATTTCCTCCTTGCACTCCTCTTCACGATCCTCTCCTCTTAAATCATCTTCCACCCCCACTTCATCTTCATTCACGTCCATGCTAGCAAATAGATTCTCTTCAATTTGAATTCCATGTTGCTTTTCTGCTAGCAATTTAGAAAATTCACTAGCTTGTTCTTCTAACTTCTAAAAGTTGTCACTTAGCGATGTCGCTATCTTACTAGCATTTTTCCCTGCTCGCATTTCAACCCTATGAATCATGGAACTAACTTCATCCTTGCTACGCTCTATGCTCAAGCTCAAAAGATAAGCATCTATATCCCAAAGAATCTCTACCAAATCGGGATCCAGCTCGAAGTATGGTGGTGGTTGCAAAGATGACAAATAGGATTTCCATTCCTCTTTGGAGTATATCTTCACGTGCTTATCAGTGATACCATCAAACACGATCCAATCAAGTTGATATTCCCAAGTTGGATAGTAACGATAGTCCATGTGTTTCATCAACATTGTACAAACAAAACTCAAAAGAAAAGGTCAAATATATACAAATAAAAATTAAAAAGACTAAAGTAGGTGCCTCCTTTGTTACTAATGATATTGGTATTGCCAATCCCCGGCAACGGGGCCAAAAACTTGGTGGGGCAAATCGCAAGTGAACGGCTTCATCGTCAAGTAATAAAAAGATCGAACCACAGAGACCATGATCTTAAATAACAATTAATTATTAAATCAATTAAACTAGACTAGAAAAAAGGATTTCGAAAAGATTTGGTTTTTGAAATCAGAATCAAGTAGCAATCAAATTTAAAGTTGCAATTAAAACGAAATCAATAACAAAATAGGAAAGTAAATCAAATATGGGATTTTTTTTCCAATATCAAAAGAGGTTTCCAGAAATTGGGTTACCAACAAGACTGCTCATGTTACTAAATTGACTGCCCTCTTGTTAATAATCAAAATTGCTTTGAAGGTGAATTTATCCTAAATAAGTTAATGTTCCCTCTCTGGATACAAGAACCGTGCCCGATTAAACCAACCCCTACTATCGTGGTAATTGAATTTAAATCAAACCCTTTAAGCTTTGTGACAATTCAGTGAACCCTCGAAGGACCGCTTCTAACTTTCGTGATTTAAGTCCTAAGTTTGATTCCTATAGATCCGATACCTAAGTTCACCGCTAAGTTTGTCCTTAGAGTATCTACGACAAGTAAATAAGTGGCCACCGAATTTACAAGTAATTCTAGCAACAGGAATCAAATCGAAAGCAAAATTGAAATTAACAAGAAACAAAACGTCAATTCATCACAATAAACGAATCTTGGGCATAGCCCCAATTCCTATAAATAAAACGACTACTCAAGCATTGCCATGTTCATAGCAATCTTAATTAACAAAAACATAAAAAGATAACCTAAGAGAAGAGAAGAAATTGAGAAGAAGAGAAATCCTAGTTTTTGCCTATGGGTAGCAGTCAAGAGATACCTATTTTCGAGCCTTAGAGTCCTATTTATAATATAAGGTAACTTGAATTCAAAGTTGTTACAAAATCAAATCAAATCAGCAATTAAATTTCCAGATATTGCACGTCATGGTCGTGATGCCTGTCACGGCTAGGCCGTGATGGGTTCTGACTTGGAGATGGCTTCACTGCTTGGTCTGTCACGGCCGTGACCACCATCACGGCCTAGCCGTGATCAGTTCTGCCTGTGAGGGTCTGGTTCAGTTGGCATGTCACGACCGTGATGGCCATCACGGCCTAGCCGTGACCAGTTCTGAGTTTAACCTTCTTTCTTTTCAGCACTACTCGATCATGGCCGTGATGCCTATCACGGCCAGGCCGTGATGGGCTCTGTTTGACTCATTTTTCTTGCTTTTCAAGCTCCGTCATTGTGCAAGCTCCAACATAATTGATCCTGAGCATTTTAATCTTCAATTCCTGCACACAAACACCACAAACCACCTTACCCGTTCCAAGGTAAAAACTAACAAAAATCAAATTAAAAATGCATAAACTACGTGAAAATGCATGCAATATGACAAGGAAATATGAGGTGAAATCACACTCATCAGTTATGAGATTTACCAAAAGGACAAAACTTATGTACAGTATCATAGGTACTGTTGGTCCAGTTCTCAATCAAAAAATGATACATAGAATTTATTTTCACAACACTAACAGAGCACTTAACACCTTTACCCATCATCAATTCTCAACGTAAAATCATCCCTCTCAACCTATCTTCTCTCTCTGTTCTCTTCCATCTTCATCCCTATAATGAAACAACAACCATAGACCTTTCTTTCTTCTCTGCGACCCATCCCCATTCTTCTTTTGGCTACCCATCTCTATGTAACACCTTAATTCATAAGATCAGACAAATAGGAAGGGAATTGGCGATGGTTCCTCGACACTGAAGCAAAATAAATACCTAAAATTTGTATTTTTTTTTTCCCTGGGGTGGGGATGAAATGAAATAAAAGGAAGAAGGAATATTTGGAACAAGAAAAGAATGGGAAAAAATGATGAGTAATTTAAGTATTCAAATTCAAAGATTTATTTCATAAAAAAAATTCAAAGATTTAGAACATAAGAGAATAAGGAGTGGAGGTAGATAAAAGAACATAATGGGCTTCAATGGCGGTGGTGGCGGTTTTGTTTGTTGGGTGAGAACCACACCTGACGGAAAACAGAAGAGAAAGAAGATGAACAGGGGAGGAGGTATGCGGTGGAGCACGGTTCACCGACGGTAAAGGGAGAAAAAACGAAATGAATCGAGCAGAGGAGGGGGACTGGGGCTCGACGGAGAACGCATGCGACAACGGAGAGCAAGAGGGAAACTAATAATCTTCAATCTGGCCTAGTTATAGGTAACGGAGAGAGAAGAGAGGTTAGATTCAGAGGAAGCATGGAGGATGGGTTACGCTGTTAAGGAGCTATTGCTGATGTTGAATTTTTTACACACGTGTCACGTTTTAATTGGGCAACAGGACCAATAGTACCTATGGTACTGTATATAAGTTTTGTCCTTACCGAAATTGAAGGAGCGGAGAGAGAGAACAAAAAAGGGTTAACTCCAACTATATAATTACAACAATGCCACAATCCTCCAAACTGCCTTAGATTTGTGATAAGCATCCCTTAAATGGGTATGTTTTGTCTGGTAGTGTTTAGTTTGTGGGCCTTTGAGTGATTGCCATCTGTCCAAAATTACTCCAGATGTGAGTTAAAAATGTATTATAAATAGATTTTATTTCTATTATAGTGAGTGTCAATGGATTCTATGTGTGGCATTGATGCAAGAGAAAGCCTGAAAGCTAATAGCTATGTCTCAAATTTCTGAATTTTCAATACCATAGTTGGAGAAATGGATTCGGTGTAGTCAAAATTTGATGCATTCACCACATTCGATAAAACTGAACCATTGTCCTCACTTTCCGAGTCTAGTTTTTTTTTTATAAGCATTCTGAGTTTAGTTTTAAATATGATTTGCCATGTTTAAATATAAATCGTTCGGTCTTTGTTTTGTAATGTCTTCTGTCCCATTTTCGAGCTCCCCTCTCTCCTTTTAACATCCTTTTCAATTTGTAACCATTCCCCCCTCAATAAAGGAGCAATAACTTGACAATTTAAATTTTGGCGCACGCGATCCATGGCCAAGGAATGTTCTATGGCTAGGCCGTGGATCATTCCAGTTCCTTCAAAAAATTCGCACAACATGGATTCACCAAGATCCACGGTCGTGGAATGTTCCATGGGCAGGTCGTGGATCTTTCAGCTGATTTCTGGGATGTTCCTCTATGTTCCACGATCATGGCAGCAACCATGGCCAAGCCATGGAACCTTCAGCCGCTGAAAGAAATAGAGCAGCACCATCCGTGGGTGTGGTACATTCCATGGCTAACTTGTAAAACTTACAATCTACCTACTTGTGCAACAAAAACAAACAAAAATCATCCGAACTAAAGGTAAATACAAAAATGCATGCTAAATACTAAAAATTACCAAAAATTATGCTAGAAAATGCAACAATTAAATGCTAACTAATATGAAAATATATACATATTTCACACACATCAATCTTAATCATATGGTTCCGATCTATCGAATACGATGAATGCAGAGAATGTCGACCGTAGACAATCTGATCCATTGGGAGGCCATTACACTTTTTAGGTCTCCGTGGCTCTCTCTCCATAAGCTTTCCATCCTACTTAAATATGTATTGATCAATATGTAACTGAATCATATATATACTTATCTGCTATGACGAATTAAAATTAGTGTTCTTGATGTTTATGGAAGAGATAATATTGTCAAAATTAAAATAGCGGAGGACTGTAACTATATATCCTAAAGAAAATGGCCTATGGGACTAAAGTATAGAAAATACAATTTTTAAAATCATAATAATTTCTCAAAGCTTTAATATAATGTAAAAAATTAAAATTATTTATAAAATAGAATTTCGTTAACTAATATATATCAAATGTAATCAATATATGAACTTTTTGTCATAACCTACCTTTCCTTTAGTCTTGAATTGTTATTAAAGTTTAATTTTGATATAATGTCAGTGTAACATTTTTTACACTGTCAATAAATCATAAATCATTATATGTATAACTTTTAAGGTAGTTACGATGAGAGTTAAACATGTTTAGTGATGTGTCGATATATTTATAATTGTTTGATATCATAATTTTCTTTTACACTAACAATTAATACCAATTAAATAATTTTATTATTAAGCCCGTGGGTATTTATTTAGAATAAAGTTATTGACGCTTCTAATTAACTATGAACATGTCTTATTAAGCGATGATAATTTTGTAAAATAAAAAACAAAATCATAATTAATTAATAGAAAATGCAGATATATAATTTGAAGTGTCAATAATATTAGCCAAAATTTAAATTGGACATATTTTTACCTTCCTAAGACCAAATATGATTGTAGATGGGCCAATATATTCATCAACCAGCGGAACGTCTGGTGTTCCCCTTTAATCTCTTAATATATGGTTCACACTAGTTTATTATGAAGAAAAGCCCAAGACTTGGGGATGTTTATTGTGCACCTTGTAGTCTAAGCTTAAGGTGCAGTGCTCCTTGTGTTGTATTAGCCATTGGATAATTGAAAAATAAATCAATCGCAAAATTGATTAAGGGCAACCTGTTGAATTGGTTAGCTGGTAAATTTCATGCTCGGCAAAGAGGTAGAAAGCATGTTCCTGTCACAAGGACGCAACTGGAAATTTTGACCAGTAGGAACAATATCATATACTATAAATATTTTTATAAAAAAATATTTAAATATATATATGATAAAATAATGATAGTATCATCATTAAGTTAAAATTCAGTCGGTAACTCTATGTGGAAGTTACCGACGAAAAATTCAGTCGGAAAATATAACCAACGGTTACTGACGGAAATATCCGTCGGAAACAAGGTTTTTTTTCTATTTTTTAAACTATTTTTTATTTATTTTGTTTTATATTAATAATTAATTATTAATTATTTTTATTAAAATTTATATATTCAACATTAAATATTTTATTTTATTTATTAATTATTATTATATTTTAATTTATTTAATTAAATATTATTTATTAATTATTATTATTTATTTATTAATTTATATTTTATTATAATTAATTATAATTTAATTATTATATTTTATTATAATTAAATATTATTATATTATCTTTTACAAAACAAAATTGAAATTAAAAATAAAACTTAAAAAGCGATTAAATTAAAATTAATTTAAAATAAAAACAAACTCAACATATAATCCATAAATAAAATATCTGTCTATCTACAAACTCTACTACACCTATAACTATCCTAATACATATCACCATAATATTCGTCATCGTCGTCCTGTCGGGGGTAGTCTGCCGGCGTCACATGACCATCAAGTTGCGGCTTAGTAGACAGACCGTCATCATACGACTGCGGTGGTGGATCAGTAGTAGTAGTGGAGGGTTGGGGTCGGGGTTGGGTTGCATGGAGGCCCCCCTGCAGAGCACTGCGCCTGTCTGGTAGGAGGAAATAGAGCACAGCGATCATGACCGTAGAGAATGTCTCCATCTGCTGCATGATGCGCTTGTTCGTCTCCCCCTACCGCTGCACCTCCTGCCTCAGCCGCTGTACCTTCTCCTTGTCCTATGAGCCGGAGGATGTAGGCTCCCTAATGGTCAAGCTCGGCGTCGACCCCCGACAGATCGACCTGGATAGGGTCGCAGTACCGTAAATCCGTCCCTTATTCTTCCCGCCCGCCACATCCATCCAAGCCTAGGTCTGTAGTCGCTCAACCTCAGCGCGGTCCAGCTGAGAAGGATCTGAGGCACCAGAGCATGAGGCAGCCTCGGATGTTACCTGACTAAACCTGACGTTGTACTCCACCTGCGATCAATACATTACAATCAATATTTATTAAACTATATATATATATATATATATATAATTACCAATAGTTTAAATATAAAAAAACACTTTAGCTCACCACTGTCTGCCTCGACCTCTCATCAACAAACTCGTCGGTGTCCGAGCGAATATGTGTCTGCTCAAAGACCGTAGGGACATCAACGGACCGAGGTAGTTCTCCTGCCTACAACCGACACACCAATAAAATCAATTAGTTATAAAACAATTTTTTATAAAAATATACAGTTTATAAATAGTGTTATTTATATATGCATACCATGTAAATGACATGCTGCATGTGGCTAATTGAACCACCAGTGTGCGTGCTCCCACCCTTATGGGAAGCCCGATTTCTCTTCGCCTGTTCACACTTCAGCTTGTAAGCTCGAGTGTCCCAGTACGCATACAGTTGGGCCCGGATGTTGGGCCCGATGTAATCCGACATATCTAGCTCTCCCTACGCTCCCGGAGCATGTCCCTCAGTCGAGCAGCTGCTTGGTCGTCAAAGATAAAATGTATCTCTGAGGTATGCTCCGGTAACCAGCGCACAAGCTCCTGTTAACAAAGAAAAAAGTATTAATAACATTATAAAAAAACATAAAATAAAGGGAAAATTACATGAACTAATAAACAAGAACTTACCCCGAATCGACTGAAGATACGATCCCGATCCTCCCCGGGGATCACCCTCCATGATGGTCAGAAGCGACGATACTGCGCCTTGATGGCGAAGGTAACGTGCTTCGATCCCACTTTCGATGGGATGAAGCTGAAAAATTCATAATTGTATTAAATCAACAATATGACAACCAACAAATATATGCTTATTAAATAGTAATTATTTTTAAACAACATTAAATTAAATTAAACTCACGATCCAGAAACAGGACGGATCCATGGTCGATCCTCAGGTGCGGGAACCCTGGCCCACTCAGGCAAGTCCTCACCCGCAGCTGACTGCTGCACAGACGATGATGATGGTATGGCCGTGTCGTGACCGTATGCGGTCGCGGATGATGAGGATGAAATGGTCGTGTCCGGCTGTGGTATCATCCCAGGAGTCGGCATAAATGATAATCCTTCTGGGTGTGTGGCCGGCGCAGTCTATGATGATGGTGGTGCTGGATGTGGGTGTGGTGTGGATCCGGTAGGGGGTGGAGAGTAGCCGGATAGTGCGCGTCGTGGCACAAAGCGAGTGGTGGTCTGGACATGGGTGGAGGGTGGGGGTATTGTGGGTCGGGGATAGTGAATTATGGGTAGGGGATGCTGTAGTATGGATCGGTGAAGGTATAGAATGGGTGGGGGATGGTGTAGAATGGGTGGGGGAGGCTCCTGTAGGTGTCGATAGGGTAGGTGCGGTAGGGATGGGGGTGGGTACTAAGGGACCTCCAGGAATGCGAGCAATCACATGGGACTTCACGGTGTATCGTCCCCGCTTAGCCTTTCCCTTCCCCTTATCACCGCCAGGCGATTGGGTGGGGGCTATCCTCCTGATGCTGACATATCTATTTTTCTAGCACAATTACAAATCAGTGTAAAAACAATAAGTAATCGACATTTAACAGTCTAATCTAAGCAACTATTTTTATAGAACAATATTTGTCAAGTCTTACATTTAATTGCATAAGCAAATATTTAAAATACAATAAAAATAACATAATAGTAAACTTCCTATTCAGACTCGGTATCGTCATCTGATTGTAAGTCTGACTCTTCTTCTTCTTGTATTGAGTCATCACTTTGGATTTCTTCCTCTGATGATGCATGCATGGATGCCTGATTACCAATGACCACTTCTTCCCCTTCATTTGCAGATCCCAACATGCCAGTAATACGCTCGACCTCAATTACTTCATTGACATGTGACGATTCATCCGCCTGGAATAACGTCTCATCCTCTGCATCATCGATTTCTATGCGGCCCCTAGGCTTGGTAGTGACTGCAACACACCAACCTCGTTTGTCTGTTCTCATTGCCGGATAAGGGACATAATAAACTTGTTTTGCATTCTGAGTAATTATAAACGGATCAAACTGTTGATATCTTCTATCCATGCGAATGTCCACAGTTCCATACTTGGGATCCACTTTTGTGCCTGTCCTCGATGGATCAAACCAGTTACAATAAAATAAGATTACTTTTTTAGGATAAGTAGTAGTATTGTATTGTAACTCGTATATGTGTTTTATGACCCCAAAAAAATCACTGGTACCTTCACCCTGTACGACAACCCCGCTATTAATTGTCTTTTTGCCCACGTTCCATTCATGTGTGTGGAATTTGTACCTATTAACAAAGTATGTATGCCATGATCTAACACAGCTATAGGCCTCATACGCTAAATCTCTAACAATAGATTATAGAATCTCTGCACTGATTCATTAGGAGGCTCTTCCATGTCATCAGACTCATCCACCTCAAAATTCCCATGTTGCGCAAGACAATCATCGACCATCATATGCATTGACTGGAGTTGTTTGACATATTCATCGTGGTAGCCACTGCCTGATGCACCCATTTCAAGATCGTCACCACCAACTTCATTCAAATCAATATCCGGCAACTCCTCACCATGATCAGTCCATATCCAATAGTTGGGCTTGAACCCACGTCGGTATAGGTGTAACTTCACGTCATCATCACTCAAAACCGCCATACAATTGCACTTTGTGCACGGACATCTAATCCCCTCCTCTTCGGCATAATCACAATGTTGCTTTGCTTTGGATATAAACTGCGAGGGATTTCCTAAATAATGGAAGTCCAAGACACCAAGTTGGAAAGAGGTTGAAGGACACCAATAGGTGTGTCTCTTCATGGCTTTCAAATCTTTCCTAATATGTGTGTTTTTTTCATGATTAAATGTGTTCATTCATCAAGTGTACATTCATGAAAGGTTGCAATCATTCTTTCAAATACATGAAAGGTTATTTCATTCACCAAGAGGCATAAGTTGGTCTATAAATAGAACCACTTGTGCATGCAGAATGATGTCTGAAATTGGCTAAACTTCTGCAAGCCAAATCACTTCCTTTCTTCCCTTAATGCGCAGAGAGAATTTTTTTTTATTGCACAAAGAGAATTAAGGAAACTATTATTCTGTAAAATGTCATTGACAATACGCTTGGTTTAGGGTGTGCAAACCAAACCAAGGTTCTCCATTGTATCCTGAAGGGGATTCGCCGGTTATACCTGTTGCATCCAATCTACGAGGAGAGATTGGTGGGGGCGAATCGAACCTAAAGCCTAGTGTTTTTACACGCCTTGGAGGGTGCGCATGTCACTTGTTCTTTTATTCTTTGTTGCAAACCATACCCCATTTTCTAACAATCTTTAGGTTCGATTTTCGTTCTATATTAATGGTTGCAACATTGAAGGAGATGACCTTCGACATTGTCAAAATGAAGAGGTTCGAAGGTGGTAACTCCGTTCATTGGGAGAAAAAGATGCATGGTCTTCTTACAAGCAATGAGAGATGATTACTCATACGCTTCATCAAATTATGTTTATTTGTGACCATGGTGGAAGGTACACAATTACTATCTATAGCTATGATATGCTTGATATTCTAATTTCATGTGTGTTCAATCTTAAATGTATTCTTTGTTTATGTTAAGATTAACATGTGGTATTAGAGTCTTAGATGCATGATTTATAATAAAATCAAGTATGTGAATTTTGATGAACATGAATATGTTTGGTTCGTTTTGCATACAAGTATGTTGCTCTACTTTGATAGAATGGTCTAATATATGAATGATTATCTTATGTGCATGCATTAATGGATCTGATCCATGTAAGAACCAATTATTTTTAGAATAGAAAATATTATATTAAGTGCATGAATTTATGAATATAAGATGGGAATTGTTCTAATTGATTTTGTAGAAATTAGAAATATTTGAATGTGATTTTTGATATTGTTATAAAGTTATCAAAATGGACATAGATGTTCATAGATTAAATTTATAGAAAACCTTAATGATTTTAGATCATTCTTTTGTTAGTTTTCTGTTGTGATAATTATTTAGATTTATCAAATAACATGTTTAGACTTGAATCCAAGACATAAAGATAATTAAAATACTTTTAAATTTGGGATTGAATAGCCAAAATGGCCTTGGGTTGATACTGGGTGGTGTGAACCCATTTTTTCTGCAAATCGGGTCTTGTTGACCCATACTCAAATGCTACTATTGTTTAAGAATTAAATTCAGTTAAACCTTGCAATGTTTCCCGAACTGGCGCAGCGGTTGGCATCTTGTGAATCAAGCCTTTGGTCCGAGGTTCGAATCCCATGTCTGGTCATTTTGGATTTTTGTTAACGTTGTTAAACTTAACAACTTCATTGGACCGGAAGATAAAATGAAAATTTTCTCTGGTGGGATTCGAACACAAAACTAAAGGGTGAAAAGCACAAGGGCTAACCGCTATAGCAACGCTTCATATGGTATTTTGTGGTCGTTACAATATTCTTAATGGTTGTAAATGTTTGGAAAACTTGATTAAACTTGGACAGAGAAACACATTCTCTGATGGCAGAAACTGACTTTTCGTGTATGCACAAGGGTGTCCTATGGGGTTTGAACGTAGTGTTTGAGTGTAAGCATGCATTTAATTTGTGTTAATGATCAATGTCTTTTGTTGAAAATTTAATCTGATATTAATATGAATGATTTGCATGCTTTAGGAGTTATAAGAGTAGAATAAGTTTATCACCCTAATTATTTTGAGTCTACTAGAATACTTGACCAAACAACTATACCTTACACAACAAAACGGTATAGGTAAAAAGGAAAATAGAATATCAGGAGAAATGGTAAAAGCCATGGTATCCTATGATGGTCTAACAAAATGATATTGGGGAGAAGTCATGTTGAAGGCATAATAGTAAATAGGGTTCTAAACAAAGGAACAAGATAACCTATATGAGCTCTGGAAGATATAAAGCCCATTCTTAAGTTTTTCAAAGTTTGAGGTTGAAGGGCAATAGTAAAAGTTCTTGAAACAAAAGAAAGAAATTAGGTGAAAGGGGAATTGAATGTGAGTGTTCCCGGGCTATGTTAAAACATGATAATGTTCATAGTAATGCACATAATCCGGAGAACAATGTATCTAATAAAGATACTTTGGAGAGTTCATAACTTAGGAGAAGTTAGAGAGGTAGAAAAGAGAAAACGTAGAGGCCAAGCTTTTCATGTTCCTTGTTGAAGGAACAAGAGAGTCCATAAACAGTTATGGACCAATCTATTATTATACAAAAAGTGATCCATAAACATTTGAAGAGGCAATAAAGTCTCAAGTTGTCGCTTTCTGGGAGGAGGCTATACAAGAAGAAATGGACTCAGTAAATGGGGAATAAAATGTGGAAATTAGTAGACCTCCCACCTGGTTCTAAACCAATAGGTTGTAAAAGGATTTTCGAAAGGAAAAATTATTATAAATGGAACCATTGAAAAGTTTAAGGGAAGACTAGTTGTCATAGGGATTTTCACAAAATGAGGGAATAGACTATATATATATAGATAGATAGATATATATATATATATATATATATATATATATATATATATATATATATATATATATATATATGCACCTGTGGCAAGAATTACCTCAATTAGAGTGCTATTAGCACTTGGATCCATCTATAAGTTTGTCATCCATCGATTGGATGTGAAAATACCATTCCTAAATGGGGAATTAGATGAAGAGGTGTGTATGACACAACCTGAAGGGTTTGTGGTTAATAGTCTAGAAAAGAAAGTGTGTAAATTGAAAAAGTCATAGTATGTACTAGAAAAGGCTCCTAAGACATGCCATCAAAAGTTTTATCAAGTCGTGCTAGATAGTGAATATTAAATGAATGAATCCGGCAAGTGTGTTTATAGTAAATTCCATAATGGAAAAAGTGTCATGATTTGTTTGTTTGTTGATGATATATGTGTTGAATTTTAGTACTGATCTAGATGAGGTAGAAGAAACTAAGAGTCTAGAAATTTTGGCATGAAAGACTTCGGGGTAGCTGATTTGATTCTAGGAATTAGAATAATAAGAAATTGTGAGAATGTAGGTTTAACCCAATCTCACCATTTAGGAAAAGTATTAAAGAAATTTAATCACCTTGATTGTAAACCTATCACTACTCCCTAAGATCATAGCATTAATTTAGTACCAAATAAAGGTAATCTAGTAGTACAACTTGAATACTCAAAAGTAATTGGATGTTTATGTATGCCATGACACGTACCCGGTCAAACATTGCATATGTTATAGGAGACTAAGTAGGTATACAAGTAATCCAAGAAAAGACCATTGTCATGTTGTCCAAGAGAATTGACATACTTGTGGGGGACAAGAACTATAGTTTAAACTATAATGGGTATCCTTCGATATTAGAAGGTTACACTGATGCTAGTTGGGTGACTTATACAAGAAGATCATGCTTTAACAAGCAGTTGAGTCTTGACAATTGGTGGGGTGCCATTTCTTGGGGTTTCAAGAAATAAGTCGGCATTGCTGGTTCCACTATGACTGTAGAGTTCATAGCATTGGCAGCATTTAACATTGAGATTAAATGGCTTAAAAACATGTTGTATGAGATACCAATTTTAAGACGTCAGTATCCATATAATGGGATAGTCAGTCAACACTATCAAGGGCATACAGTCAAGTTTATAATGGAAAGTCCAGGAACATTGGACTAACACATAGTTATGTCAAGGAACTAATTGCAAATGGAATAATATCTAGGGTCTTTATAAGACGAAAAGAAATCTTGCATCCTTTGACGAAAGGACTGATAAGTGATATGATGTGGAAAAACATCATCAGGGATGGGAATCAAGCCCATATTTACATGATCACCAATGGTGGAAACCCAACTCACACTTGAATAGCATCAAGTCTTGAGTTCAATGTGGCCAAAGTACACTATGAGAGTGCTTGCAAGTACTTGACGAATAGATACATCCCAAGGTTTAAAAGTACTTGGATACCATAAGGACAAAAGGAAAAGGGTGAGCTTTTGCTTTTAATGGACCTATAGCATATATGTGTTGAGGTGCCCAACTTATGGGGGTGCTTTTGGTAAAGTCCACCTATAGGAGAGTGAAGTGGGGCCGCTTCTTAGAGATGAGCTTGACTCTGTAAGCTCTCATGAAAAGGATACATGACACAAGGCCTTACCAAATGTGCCACACTACCATGTCGTTCAACGGTACCGAGATTTCATGTGTAAGTCATGGACACTTGTTCTAATGAATATTTTGTTTAAAGCTTGTCTACCACTTTATTTGGGTATGAGTGCAACCATGGCTTACTAAGCAAAGGTTCAAATCCCCAAGATACCTTTGTCTGAAAGCATGCGATTTCCGAAATAACGGGATTTGGGTTTATTTTGAAAATGGTGGGGGATTGTGAGGGATTTCCAAAATAATGGAAGACCAAGACACCAAGTTGGAAAGAGGTTGAAGGACACCAATAGGTGTGTCTCTTCATGGCTTTCAAATCTTTCCTAATAGGTGTGTTTTTTTCATGATTAAATGTGTTCATTCATCAAGTGTACATTCATGAAAGGTTGCAATCATTCTTTCAAATACACGAAAGGTTATTTCATTCACCAAGAGGCATAAGTTGGTCTATAAATAGAACCACTTGTGCATACAGAATGATGTCTGAAAATTGGCTAAACTTCTGCAAGCCAAATCACTTCCTTTCTTCCCTTAATGCGCAGAGAGAATTAAGGAAACTATTATTCTGTAAAATGCAATTGACGATACGCTTGGTTTAGGGTGTGCAAACCAAACCAAGGTTCTCCATTGTATCCTGAAGGGGATTCGTCGGTTATACTTGTTGCATCCAATCTACAAGGAGAGATTGGTAGGGGTGAATCGAACCTAAAGCCTAGTGTTCTTACACGCCTTGGAGGGTGCGCATGTCACTTGTTCTTTTCTTCTTTGTTGCAAACCATACCCCATTTTCTAACATAAACTCCTCAAATCCAGCTACAAATGATTGTTTCAGAAGTCGTCTCCCAGACTCGTTCTATCATACACCCAACTACGGTTCGAGGGATAATATTCCATCATTCTACATTTTCAGATAAAATAAAGTATTTTTAAACATGATACTATGACCCCAAATCGCTCCCTTTCCTTAAAAGGTGTGGCCCTATCCCATTCGAGGAAAAACTTTTTCATCACTGTATTATACTACTTACTCGTCACTTCTCATGTCTTATAGCTAATAAAATTTAGACAGCATCTCCCGTCGGTCTCCAAGTACACGACTTGACCGCGATAAGATACCACAATCAAGTATGGACCCAGAGAACAAAAGGAAATGCTTCGACCCCAAATTTTATCAACTATTTAACAAATGAGAATCATCGAGTAACTAGTATATCAATGGAGAAAAAGTTTCTTCCCAAACTGTCCCAAATGGACAATTCAAGATTCAATAAAATGAGTTATACCATGACCATGAATGCACATGCTCAATAATATTGAACCTTGAACGGGAAACTAATGTTTTTCTCGATCTAGTATCAGAGCCAGATGGGGAAGTAGGAACTGTAGTATGAATCTAAGATTCATACCTTGCTGAATAGTAAAAAAAGAAGAAGAGTTTTTTCAAAAGAAATTATTATGCTTAACTGGATTGGGTACCTTTTAACTGGTAAGGACCTCCGTGTTTATGCTATGGTTTATATTGTTAAAGCTGTAGCAGTAAGACCTCGAAGGATGATGAGGCAGTAAGTCTAATTTGCCGATGCTTGAAGCAAGATAAATCAAAGTATGAATATCGAGTAGCAGTAAGTCTACTTTGAGGTAGCTTTTGGTTAATTAATGTAAATCCTTATTAAACAAAGGTGTGGTACAGCTATGGTTAAGAATAATAAGATCTAATGAATTTTGTAAATTTCTTGTAAAGACTTTAATTTTAAGAATATTATGAAAATTATTCAGCAGGGTATATCTTAGATTACTACTTACAATTGCTATGGAACCAAAGGAAGGCAATGATATCAGAATTTTTGAAAATTATGTTATCTCGCTCCCTCTCCAAGCTTTCTTTCCGCTCATCTTGATGAGTGTGAATTCACCTCATTTTCCATGTACATTTCTGCATGCATTTGCATTTAGTTAGGCCATTTTAGTTGGATTTTGTTTAGTTTTTCATTTGGAACGGATAAGGTGGTATTGTGTGTTGTTTTGAAGGGATTTTTGATTAAATGCCCAAGTTTTAGCCATGAGGAAGCTGAGATGAAGAGAAGGCCTGAAAACTGAAGAAGAAGGGCGCCAAAAGTCAGAATCTGTCACGGCCTGGCCGTGATGGCTATCACGGCCGTGACCCAAAACCACCAAAAGTCAGAGACGATCACGGCTTGGCCGTGATAGAGATCATGGGTGTGAAAAAATGGGTTCGCGTCGCGAAGAAAGACTCGCCCCGCGAGAGACTGATTGTGCCAAAACCACCAAAGTCAGAGACGATCACGGCCTAGCCGTGATGTACATCACGGCCGTGACCCAGAAACCTCCAAAAGTCAGAAGCAATCACGGCTTGGCCGTGATGGGGATCACGGGCATCAAAAGTGGGCTCGCGTCGCGAAATAAGTGCTCGCCTCGCGAAAGAGTAGTTTGGCCAGAACTGCAAGAGTCAGAACCCGTCACGGCCTGGCCGTGATGGCTGTCACGGCCGTGACCGGCCACGAGTGATAAAAGAACTGAGCAGAACAAAAGAAAAGGCATTCAGAAAAACCCTAAAGAGAGATCCTCTGCTGCTGTGGCTGCTGTGCATCATTCCATGGAGCTCCCTCCTTTGTTCATCTCTGTAATTCTCTCTTTTGTTTTGTTTTCAATTATGTGTAGCTAAACTCCCCTTTGTTGGGGTTAGACTATTGCTATCTGAACTTGGTTGTAAAATGACTTGATTTTAATACAGTTTCCTTCTTCTTTATGAGTGTATAATTCTATGCTTAATGCTTTCCTAGGCTTGATCATCTTAGGAATGATTAGTTGCTTTAATAGACAATTGAAAGGTTGATGTTAAAGCATGTTCATGAATTATATGCCAAGTAGTCCAAGAATCTAGACATAGGTGTTGGCTGCTTGCAATCTTATGAATCTTTATTCTTAATGCAATTTCTCTTATTAATCCACCTAAGACATTAGGGTTTAATTTGGGATTTTAGGCTCAATGCACCTAAGACATTAGGCTTGAGTATATTAGAAAAGATTCGATTGTCATAAGTGAAGTAGGAACTGTGTTAGTTATCATTTCATAACAATCAAGGGAGGATTAGCTTAGTTTAACCCTAGCAATTCTATCTCATTGTTATTCATCTTTCTGTTTTCACAATTAACTGTTTGAAAAAAATCCAAAAAGAACAAAAACATTTTCTTCTTGTTTGCTTGTTAGATGTTAGAACAACCTTCACTCCAAAATTCGATCGCCTAGATAGTAGTCAAATTTCGAAGTGGTAATTGTCCACGATACCTGAGAACGATATCCGGTCTTACCGTTTTATTACTTGCAACAAACCGGTACACTTGCCGAGTCCGTGTCAAGTTTTTGGCGCCGTTGCCGGGGATCGGTGTGCCAATATCACGAGTACCAAAGGGGACTCCTAATTTAGGCATTTTTACTGTTTTCCTACTGTGTTTTTTCGTTCTTATTGTCTGTATCTCTGCTGTGAATTTCTGCAAGTGCTGTTTTTCTGTTTGTTCTGTGCTACTCCGTTTGTTCAGTGTATGCGAGGTACAATCGACCCAGGTGAACTCCAATTCGAACCTGAGATCGAGAGACTCTGCAGAAGGAATAGAAAGAAAACCAAGGCAAGACAGAACAGAGAAAGAGCATCTTCTAGTAGACAAGAGCAGCAAGTTGAGTTACCCAGTGTGCAAGAACCACAAATTGAAGTAGCAGCTGTCACCATGGCAGAAGAGAATGCACCAAGGAGAACAATGGGGGACTACACTTCCCCTAGAGTTGATAGATGTGGAACTCCGATTGTGAGACCCGCAGTGGCTTGCAATAACTTCGAAATCAAGGCATCACTTCTCCACCTTGTGCAGCAAAACCAGTTTGGAGGGTTGGAGAGTGAAGACCCTCATGCTCACATTGGTACTTTCATTGAGCTGTGTGACACCATCAAGTTAAACGGAGCTTCCGATGAGGCCATTCGGTTAAGGCTTTTCCCTTTCTCTTTGAGGGATAGAGCTAAGTCATGGCTGCAATCTCATCCTCATGGAAGCATCATCACCTGGAACGACTTGGTCAGCAAGTTTTTATCTCGATTCTTTCCTCCGTCAAGAATGATTAAGCTGAGATCAGAGATCAATGCCTTTGCACAGAGGGATGGTGAGTCACTATATGAAGCCTGGGAGAGGTTCGAGTCCTTACTCACAGCTTGTCCCAATCATGAACTAGAGACATGGCAGCAGGTTGCAACATTTGTTAATGGGCTCAACGGGAATTCAAGAAGTATGATTGAAGCGGCTGCAGGAGGGACATTGAGTCAAAAGACACCGGAAGAAGCAAAGGACTTGATTGAGAACATGGCTAACAATGACTATCAAATGCCTAGTTCTCGGTCAATGGTCAAGAGAGGTGTTCTAGAGCTGGATGAAATTGGTGCTCTCAAGGCACAAATGGCTATTCTTACCAAACAACTGGGGTCGGTTCAAGTTCAACTGCAGAATTCTCAACTACAAGCTGTCCAAATTCAAGGTACCTCGGTGTGCGATTTACGTGGAGGCAACCATGCTAATGGAAATTGTGAGATCAATGTGGTTGGAAGTTCCGGACAAGAAGAGGTAAATTATATGGGCAACCAAGGGCCTAGAAATGATCCTTACTCCAACACCTACAATCCGGTGGCGCGACCATCCTAACTTTGGTTGGAGACAAGGGCAAAGTTCGAGTTCTCAAGCACAGCCTCCTCAAGAGAGTTCAAGCAAATTGGAGAGCATTCTAGGCCAGTTCATGCAAGCCACTCAAGAGACTATGAAGAATCAAAATGCCTCCATCAAAAATCTTGAGCACCAGATAGGACAGTTTGGCAAAGCAAATGGCAGAAAGACCTCAAGGACAATTCCCGGGAGATACAGAGAAGAATCCGAAGGAAGGTTGCATGGCAATTATCACAAGAAGCGGGAGAGTGTTAAATCCACAAGAAAGAGAAGGAGAAGAAGAGGCAAGAGGAGCTAGAGATGATAAGGTACAATTTGAAGAGGTAAACAATGAAGAACCCGAAATTCCCAAGATACTACCTCTATTCCTACCGGTGTAGAAGCTGAAAAACCGCAGAAGGAGAAATTGGTTGATGAAGAATTTGCGAAGAAGAAGACTAAAAGACAGATTCTGGAAGAGGTTGATAATCCCAAAGAGCTGCCCCCATATTTTAGAATCCCGTACCCCCAACGGTTGAAGAAGGAGACAAAAGACCAGCAGTTTTCTAAGTTCCTGGATGTATTCAAAAAGCTACAAATCAACATCCCGTTTGCTGAAGCTCTACAGCAGATGCCTTCCTACGCAAAATTCATGAAAGAGATCCTTACAAACAAAAGAAGGTGGAAGGAGGAGACAGTGATGCTTATCGAAGAGTGCAGTGCTATAATTCGAGGAAGCTACCAGTAAAGATGAAGGACCCGGGTAGCTTCACTATCCCATGCACTATTGGTCATGTGAACATTAGGAGAGCATTGTACGATCTAGGCGCAAGTGTCAACCTTATGCCGTTGTCCATTTTCAAAAAGCTGGGAATTGGTGAGGTAAAACCAACAGGAATTTCTCTTCAACTGGCATACCGCTCCATTACATATCCCTATGGTGTTGTGGAGGATTTGTTGGTGAAGGTGGATAAATTAATCTTCCCAGCAGACTTTGTGGTTTTAGACATGGAGGAGGATGCTGAAGTTCCACTCATACTAGGGAGACCTTTTCTGGCAACTGGTCGGGCTTTGATAGATGTGGAAAAAGGCCAGTTGAAATTCAGAGTGCAAGAAGAGGAAGTAACTTTCAATGTATTGGAAGCTATGCATCGCACGAGCAAGGAAGAGGAGTGTTTCCGCATGGAAGTGGTGGACACAGTAGATAAGGAAGTCATTGCACATCAACACCACCCCTCTATTCCAGAGAAGAAGGAAAAGCCCAACATGAAAGCAAATCTAAAGTTATGCAAAACAAATGATGCATCAGTTGGTGAGGAAGTTGGTCCTGCTCATCTTGTGAAAACGGAACCTCCACCAGGAAGGAGTAAGAAAAAGGGCAAGAGGCCCAGAGCGAAAAAGGCAAAGCAGAAGCACAATTGTTGGCCTTTTAAGAAAAATCAGCTCTTGACAGGAGTTTCATGGAAGAAAAGTGCTCTTGCAATTCTATGTCCAGTAGATCCCGGTTAATTGAAGGAAGTATCTATCCGTCAAGCTAGTGACGTTAAAGAAGCGCTTATTGGGAGGCAACCCAATTTTTATTTTCATCTTCTCTTTTGTTTTTTTGATTTCTCCTCTTGAATAATTTGAGAAGCTCAAGAGGTTTGTTAATAGTTTGTTGAGTGCTTTCAGATTTTGAAGGAAGGAGGAGAAGAAGGGCAGGAGGAAACAAAACCATAAAGCATGTGATTCAGCACCACTACCACCTTGGTGAGATGTTCCAGTTTTCTCCCCTCTCTAAACTTAATTATTTACATTGAGGACAATGTAAGTCTTTAAGGTTGGGGTAGGGGTAATCTTTTTGCTTGCATAAATTAATTGCCCCTGCTTAGATTGAGCATCTGATGGTGAGAACTAAGTGCCAATTAAATTGTGATAGTGGATTTTTGAACCCAATTTATTTCATTCTTGTGATATGGCTTCAAATAAATATTCTTGAGATGGTCTTGGATAGTTGATGATTAGCATGTGTTTCTATGGATTTGTGTTTCTCACTGGTTCTTGAACTGATAAATGTGAGCTTTTGAGCCATTAGGGGGCACTCACTAAATCTGCCCCCGTTCTTTGTGTAGAGTGTTTTCCTCTTAGATTGTTTTTCTCTAGAACTTGACTTGAAACCATTTCGAAACTTGAAAATTTTTGAGAATATTTTTGAAAAGGATTGAGGCAATAGGTGTTTTTTCTGGCCTTCTGAGCTTTGAATGAATAATGCTACCCTTAGTTGCCCCATTTTGAGCCTGAATGAATAGCATGCTTTTCTTGGTACCCTGAAATGTTGTGTTAAATATGCTTATGAGGGACCTTCTAAAGTACTGTGCAAAAATGGGTTGGAAAATGTAGTTGAAAGTTTGGGATGATGAAAAGAAAAAAATGAATCTGAAAATTTTTTTTACTTCTCTTGAATTGCAAAATCTCCCATTCTCCAAACAAAAAAAGAAAAAAAAAACAGAAGAGAAAAAGAAATAAAAATGGGGAAGGGGATGACAAAAAGGAATGAGAAGTAAAAAGAAAAAAATTTTTTTTGAAAGAATGGTGGAAGAGTAAACTGAAACCCAAAGAAAGGTATTTTAGAAGGTCGTGCCTTGCAATGCTTGATTGTTTGTATAGCCTTTTGAAATTTCCTGTTCTTGAAATTCCCACCTGAAAATTGATCCCATGGCCCCATTACAACCAAAGAATAAGACCTCTTGATTCTTAGATGTTTTCATTAATAAAGTGAAGATTTGGTTGATAGTCAAGCTTATGGTAGGAATCATTCTTTGAGGAAAATGGAGTGAAATGTCATATTTCCTTAACACTTGAGTGAGTGAGGCAAGAAAGAGAGCCAAGCAAATGAACAAGCTTGAGGTGAGCTGCAAGTGAGATAGAGTGCCCGAATTAGTGAGAATGTGGGTCTAGGGAAACTAAGCCCCTAATTGGACTTGAATTGATTGTCTCTTGCTGAAATAATTGACTGCCTGTTGCTTGGATCATTTTACTCGGGTTCTTAGTTCACTATCATTGTCCTGGTTGTTTTCATCTTATGGCCTTGGTTTTTGCTTGAGGTCAAGCAACATCTTAAGCTTGGGGTGATTTGATGAGTGTGAATTCACCTCATTTTCCATGTACATTTCTGCATGCATTTGCATTTAGTTAGGCCATTTTAGTTGGATTTTGTTTAGTTTTTCATTTGGAACGGATAAGGTGGTATTGTGTGTTGTTTTGCAGGAATTTTTGATTAAATGCCCAAGTTTTAGTCATGAGGAAGCTGAGATGAAGAGAAGGCCTGAAAACTGAAGAAGAAGGGCGCCAAAAGTCAGAATCTGTCACGGCCTGGCCGTGGTGGCTATCACGGCCGTGACCCAAAACCACCAAAAGTCAGAGACGATCACGGCTTGGCCGTGATAGAGATCATGGGTGTGAAAAAATGGGTTCGCGTCGCGAAGAAAGACTCGCCCCGCGAGAGACTGATTGTGCCAAAACCACCAAAGTCAGAGACGATCACGGCCTAGCCGTGATGTACATCACGGCCGTGACCCAGAAACCTCCAAAAGTCAGAAGCAATCACGGCTTAGCCGTGATGGGGATCACGGGCATCAAAAGTGGGCTCGCGTCGCGAAATAAGTGCTCGCCTCGCGAAAGAGTAGTTTGGCCAGAACTGCAAGAGTCAGAACCCGTCACTGCCTGGCCGTGATGGCTGTCACGGCCGTGACCGGCCACGAGTAATAAAAGAACTGAGCAGAACAGAAGAAAAGGCATTCAGAAAAACCCTAAAGAGAGATCCTCTGCTGCTGTGGCTGCTGTGCATCATTCCATGGAGCTCCCTCCTTTGTTCATCTCTGTAATTCTCTCTTTTGTTTTGTTTTCAATTATGTGTAGCTAAACTCCCCTTTGTTGGGGTTAGACTATTGCTATCTGAACTTGGTTGTAAAATGACTTGATTTTAATACAGTTTCCTTCTTCTTTATGAGTGTATAATTCTATGCTTAATGCTTTCCTAGGCTTGATCATCTTAGGAATGATTAGTTGCTTTAATAGACAATTGAAAGGTTGATGTTAAAGCATGTTCATGAATTATATGCCAAGTAGTCCAAGAATCTAGACATAGGTGTTGGCTGCTTGCAATCTTATGAATCTTTATTCTTAATGCAATTTCTCTTATTAATCCACCTAAGACATTAGGGTTTAATTTGGGATTTTAGGCTCAATGCACCTAAGACATTAGGCTTGAGTATATTAGAAAAGATTCGATTGTCATAAGTGAAGTAGGAACTGTGTTAGTTATCATTTCATAACAATCAAGGGAGGATTAGCTTAGTTTAACCCTAGCAATTCTATCTCATTGTTATTCATCTTTCTGTTTTCACAATTAACTGTTTGAAAAAAATCCAAAAAGAACAAAAACATTTTCTTCTTGTTTGCTTGTTAGATGTTAGAACAACCTTCACTCCAAAATTCGATCGCCTAGATAGTAGTCAAATTTGCGAAGTGGTAATTGTCCACGATCCCTGAGAACGATATCCGGTCTTACCGTTTTATTACTTGCAACGAACCGGTACACTTGCCGAGTCCGTGTCACATCTCAACCCTCTTCTTCATCTCTTCAGGAATCTGATATTCCTACCAATCCAAGCAGTATTTTCCATGAGGAAATATGCTTTGAAAATATCAGTCAAGATATTGATAATTGGGTAATTCCCAGAATACCCACAAAAGAGTTATACAAGTCAGAAGGAAAGTTCTTCACCACTTCTGATTATGTTATCAAAACGGAAGAAAAGAATATTCCGATCAGTCCAGAGAGTGAGGAATTTCATCTTCTCTCAATGGATACAATAAAGTGTCACAAGCAAAAGTACAGGTACTTACACATCGGATGTGTTCAAGTAGCTGTAAAACCTTTAATCCGCGAAGGATTAAACGCTTCAATCTTGATGTGCTTCAGGGATATTAGGCACAATAAGTTTCAAGACTCCCTCTTAGGCACTGTGGAAACTAGCCTAAGCCATGGTCCAATTTATTTTAATTGTTACCCAAATAGAACTTTGAGTTTACAGGATCAAAACATCCTGGACTCTTTGTTCCTGAACCTTAAGATCTGTGTCTTAGACATGAAGCCTGGATCTATCCCAGCAGTTTGCTTTACAGGATTCAATACAAGGCTATGAATTCTTGTAATTCTAAAGTTCTCAAGAATAGAATATCGGGAGAGACAACTTTGTTTCTTACTGATGTTACTAAAGCAAACGTGATTGTCCCAAAGACAATCCTTTGGAAGGACATAGTCCTACCAGAAAGATGGATTTTGGATAAGGCTGTTCCAGCTTTACCAAGGGAAACAACAGACTTCAACAACATAGTTCAAACTCCAACAGGAAGAGTTGAACTAGTATTCCAAAGAAACAATTCTTTTAGTTCTGCTAGATCTTCAAGCCTTAGATCTGAAAACTTCAGATCTGTCCCTTCAAGACAATCTTTTTCAATGGCATCCCAGATGACAACCACAAATCTTCAGGGACTAGATGCATCATCTACTATCCCTAGGCCAATTTATCAGACAGAAGATGATCAACGATCAATTCAGTCTCCAACCTTTTCCTCTCTTAATGAATCTTATAATGATTTGTAAGTTCATTATAGATAAGGAATCCCTTCGCAAGGATTTTTACTCTGAGGAATGGAAACCTCAAAGAGAGTGGTTCTTGCAAGAATTCAAGGGAACAAAAAGGAAAAATATTCAGGAAGAATATTATCAATTTCTTAACAATGTTAAGATAAAGGTTTTATTTTTTGACTGGTTTCATGCTTACTCAGTCAAATATTCAATTAATTATCCTTGGAAGACGAGGATAGATGTTGATAAAACCACAAATGTCATTATTTTATGGCATTTAAAGAATGGTGAGTTGGTTAAGACAGAGTTACCACCAAATAGCTCTTTCCAACTCCCTGGTATCAAAGATTCTTTTATCAACAAACCCATCATAGCTGCTCCATTCAAAAATAAGAATCCTGATGAAGAAATCTCAGCCATGGACATCAGCAAGTTAATGGAGCAATCCAATTATACCAATAAATACCTTCAAGTTCTAAGAGAACACTTGATCAAAAAAGATGCAACCACTCAAGCATCTACTTCGGGAATTAAGAAGGATATTCCCTTAGAAAAACCCTTGTTCAAACCCTTTAAGATGAATAAGAAGATCAAAGAAAGTTTGCTTCTTCTTCAACCCAATGTCAAAAAGGAAAAACAATATTTTATGGAGAAAATAGAAGAAAAATTGAAGCAGTTAGTTGTTCCAGATTCTCCATCTGATGATCAAGAAAGGCGACCTTTAAGAGACAAAGGCACGACTATCAATGTCATCAATGAAGACGGCTCAGAAACGGAATCTGTGGCTAGTACTTCCAAACCAAATCCTCCGGATAAACCTCCAATAAATATCAATCCTGTTCTTACTCAATCTTGGAGGCAACCCTCAAAACTTTATTATCCTAGAGCAACTCCTCCAGACATGCTCTTCGAAGAGAAAACTCCAACATTTAGGAGTTTCAATGCCAACAATATCTATGAATGGAATATAGATGGTCAAACAAAGTATCAAATGCTCCAAATAATGCAGCACATGACAATGATGGCTACTGCTTATCAGACTACTAATGATTGCTCTGAAGAAGCCATTTGCAATATCTTGTCTGCAGGTTTCACAGGCCAATTAAGAGGTTGGTGTGATTATTCTTTCTCTGAAACATAGGAAGAACAAATGTTTTCTTCCATCAAAACTGATGCAGAAGGAAATCCAATCTATGACAATGAAGGTGGAACCATTCCAGATGCAGTTAACACCTTAATCTTCTCAATATACTGACATTTTATGGGCAACACTTCCACTTGGAAGGATAGGTCTGCAGAATTATTGTCCAATCTCAAGTGTAGATCTTTAGCTAGTTTTAGGTGGTATAAGGATACCTTCCTAACTAGGGTTTACACCAGAGAAGATTGCCAGAACAGATTCTGGAAAGAAAAGTTCATTGCAGGTCTCCCAACATCTTTAGGTGATCTTGTTAAAGATGAACTTATTGCCCAATCCCCAGATGGAAATATTCCATATGAACAATTGAGTTATGGCCAACTCATTGCAGCTACCCAAAAAATATGGGTAAGACTTTGTAAGGAAGACAAAGTCAGAGACCAGTTCAAAAAAGAAAAGGCCGCCAAGAAGGATTTAGGGTCTTTTTGTGAATAATTTGGTATACCTCCTTGTCCAAAGGATAAAACCAAGTCTTCTAAGAAATACGAAGGCAAACCCCAAAAGGCTAAGTATACCAAGTATGCTAAGTACAAAAAGAACAAAAGGTATGGCAAATCTATGCCAGAATTCAAACCTGAATTCAAACCTAAACCAGCTACTGGTGACAGGTTCTCCAAGAAAACGGTTACTTGCTATAACCGCGGCAAACCTGGCCACATCAGTAAATACTGTAGGCTAAAAAAGAGAATCAAAGAATTGAATCTCGAACCATCAGTTGAGGAACAACTGAACAATCTCTTAATCCAATCAGATACTTCAGAAGAAGAATCAGATGGTGATTTTGCTGAAGATATCAATCAAATTCAAGAAGATGATATTGGAAATCTTAGTTCCGATTCATCTCCTGAGATTAATGTCTTAACTAAGGAGCAAGATCTCCTTTTTGAAGTCATTAATTCTATAGCTGACCCAGATGAAAGGAGAAAGTATCTGGATAAGCTTAAAACTTCCATGGAATCCTCAAAGGAAAAAGATTCCAAGGGAAAAGTCAAAGTAATAGTCAAAGATCATTTTGACTTTAAACAAATTCTGAAGCGGCTGGAAGCCACTCGGACAAAGAAGCCCGTTACGATTCATGATCTCCAGCAAGAGATTAAGAATCTAAAGCAAGAGATCAAAGAAATCAGACAAGAACAAGCAGTTCACAAACTGATATTGTCTCAAATGGCAGAGGCTCAATCAGATGAATCTGGTGATGAAGATAAACCGGAATCAAGTGCCATCAAGGAAGATGAGCATGACAAGTCTACTAAAGATCAGGATGATCAAGAGGATGAAGCATTCCTGAACTTAGTAAATCAATTAAGAATTCAAAAATTCCATATCAAGATCAAAATTATTATTGGAGAATTTGTTATTGATTCTACAACACTTTTTGATACAGGTGATGATTCAAATTGCATTCAAGAAGGATTAATTCCTACCAAGTTCTTTGAGAAAACCTCGGAGAAGTTAAGTGCAGCAAATGGTTCTAAACTTAGAATCAATTATAAGCTGTCAAAAGCCATAATAGAAAACCAAGGTCTCCAAGTTGAAACCCCTTTTCTATTAGTTAGAAATCTGAAAAATGAAGTGATCCTTGGAACTCCGTTCATCAGATCACTTTTCCCTCTTTCCATTACCCACAATGGAATTACAACTCAACATCTGGGTAAAGACATAGTCTTCCCATTTATTAGAAAACCTATCATTCGAGATTTAAACCTTCTCGATTGTAAGGTCAATCAAATCAATTTCTTGAAAGAAGAAATTTCTTTTAAGAATATAGAATTGCAATTACAACAACCAAACATCAAAGAGAAGGTCTAGATCCTTTTCAATGAAATCCAAAAGTCTATCTGTTCTGATTTGCCCACAGCATTTTGGAATAGAAAGAAGTACTTTGTAGATTTGCCTTATGAACAAGATTTTAATGAGAGGCAAATTCCTACAAAATCCAGACCAATCCAAATGAATCATGAAATTCTTAAGTATTGTCAAAAGGAAATTGACGATTTCTTAAGCAAAGGTTTAATCGGGGAAAGTAAATCTCCTTGGTCTTGTTCTGCTTTTTATGTCAATAAGCAGGCTGAGATTGAGCGTGGTACACCTCGCTTAGTCATCAATTATAAACCTTTGAACCAAGCTCTTAGGTGGATCAGATATCCAATTCCTAACAAAAGGGATATGCTTAACCGCCTAAGTACGGCAAAAATATTTTCAAATTTTGACATGAAATCTGGTTACTACTAAATAGAAGTCAAAGAAAGTGACCGTTACAAAACAGCGTTCACTGTTCCCTTTGGGCATTACGAATGGAATGTTATGCTCTTTGGACTCAAAAATGCTCCTTCAGAATTCCAGAGAATTATGAATGAGATCTTCAATCCTTACATAGACTTTACAATTGTCTATCTTGACGATGTTTTAGTCTTTTCCCAATCCATTGATCAACACTTTAAACATGTGAAAACCTTCATAAGTGTGATCAAAAGAAATGGTTTAGCTGTGTCTAAAACCAAAATCAATCTCTTTCAAACTAAGATTAGATTTCTTGGTCATAATATTTTCCAAGGAACAATTATTCCCATCAGCAGAGCTATCGAATTTGCTAATAAATTTCCTGATCAAATTATTGACAAAACTCAGCTCTAGAGATTCCTAGGATGTCTCAATTATGTGGCTGACTTTGTCCCCAATCTTAGCAACATCATCAAACCCTTGCACAATCGTCTAAAGAAGGAACCCCCTCCTTGGACTGATGAGCATACAAAAGTTGTCCAACTTATCAAATCTAAGATAAAGAATCTTCTATGTCTTTATCTTCCAAACGCTTCTGCTTTCAAAATTATTGAAACCGATGCTTCTGACATTGGTTATGGCGGTATTTTGAAACAAAGAATTTCAAATAAAGAGCACATCATTACATATACTTCTAAGCATTGGAATTCTGCTCAACAAAATTATTCTACTGTCAAAAAAGAGATTTTGGCAATAGTTTTATGCATCTCAAAATTTCAATCTGATTTACTAATCCGAAAATTTTTAGTCAGAGTAGATTGCAAATCTGTTAAAGATATTTTGCAAAAAGATGTTAAAAATTTAGCGTCAAAACAGATTTTTGCCAGATGGCAAGCAATTTTAAGTGCATTTGATTTTCAAATTGAATTTATCAAAGGCTCTTCAAATTCTCTTCCTGACTTTCTTACTCATGAATATTTACAGGGTAGGTAAGAGAGAAATTGGCAGCAATGCCAAAGTCTGAGGCTTCCTCTGCAAAAGGGAAAGGTAAAGGAATAGTCCTTAAAGGACCCAAACGCCAAGGTGCACCAAAATCTGGGTCTTCTGCCCAAAAGCAATCTGGGTCATCGACCCAACAACCCGCAACCAAACTTGGGTCTTCAACCCAATCTGGGTCTTCAACCCAGCAAACTGCCAAACAGTCCAAAGAAGACTATGGCATCCCAATCCAAACGCTTCAAGCCTTTCAAGATCAAGGCCTGACCAAACTCCCTAAGGGAACATGGGGAGATAGAGTGGAAAACGAATCAGGTTCTCCACCCCCTCTCAAAGACCTAATCAGAGAATTAGCCCAAACAACTATTCCCATAAATGTTGTCAAACCTGATACACGTTTATCAAAAGACAACACCCAAACTCAAACTCAAACAGCCGCAACTAACTATGTTGCAAAAAACCAATTTCAAATTGTTGTTCAAATGGAACCAGGATTTTGGGATAATAACCCTAACAAAGTTCCCTCCAAAATCTTTCAAAATGGTTCTCATTTTCAACAATCCCAACCAAACAAAAACAGAAATTTTTACGAGTTTATTTTGATTAATACTGATTCAGTCACAATCAAACATTATCGTGACCCTAAAGATCAATCGACATACACTCACTCAACTTTCCAAATTTTGAAGGTTTTAACACCTGAACAATTCGGAAAGAATTTACATCTTTTCAAAAAAAATTCTCAAACTTTTGATCCCATTGGTTTTAATTATTGGGATTATCAACAAGCTTGGTACAACATTTTTTGGTACCAAAATATTCAAAATAGACATTCTTGGTTGATATATTTAAAAAATAATGTTAAGTACAAATTCCCTCATTGGTTCGTCCATTGGTGGAGAATATTTAGCCCAATCAAGCAGATCTTCATGAAGAAGTTCTTGAAGGATATCAAACATTCGAAAAATATTTTGACAGCAAGGAAACCCTTTTCCCTGTCAATCTAATGTTTTTATCCAAGTTTTCCCTTTCATGGGTTTTCGGTTGGCAGTATAAATACCAGAAGCAAGATCAATACCCTGGTTTATTGCCAATTTTACAAAGAGCAACCTTTGTCAAGTGGTGGGCACAATTCAATTATGCGGCAGTCACAAGTGACAATGTAAAAATCTGGTTCCAGCAGAATCCTAAGTGGATGAAGGCAGCCAACCCAGAAACTTGTGAGTTTCTTAATCAGAGATATCAAATAGTTTCAGTTTTGGCAGAATCCAAATCAAAGGAAAGCTTCCTTCGAAATATGGAAGCAATTTTGAAGCTAGCAAAAGAGGAGGAACCCTCTTCATCAAAGTCCTCCAAGCAGAAGCTTCCCCAAATTGATGAAGAAGAAGACGAAGAGGATTCAAGTCAATGCTCGGATCCCTTCTATCAAAATGAAGATGATTGCTACGGTATTGATACCATAGTCAACCCGAGTGATGATGAGTAATCTCTATCTCTCAGTCAACAAAAATAAATCAAAATTCTGGATTGAATAGTTCCAGTCATCCGATGATACTGTTCCTTACCGGCGATCGCGATTCCGGTCAAATTCAGACCTTTTTATCACCGACACTATTCACTTACCGACAGCACAGTCCCAATCATGTTACCGGCACTGTTCTGTAATAGTTGCAATAGTATAGGTCATTCTTACCGATACTGTTGTAATAGAAAATTTCCAATCTTCTATTTGAAGGATGTTAGGCTCAATTGTTAGGCATCCGAAAATTTTAAAGAGAGTTTAGAGGGAGAAACTCTGAGAGCCTTAAGAGCTTTCATTTTGTGAGTTCTCTCAGTTTTATTCTTTCTTTTTCAATCTTCAATCTTGTAGTATTCAAGCTTGCAGTTTTCAAGCTTTTTATCAATCAAAACCTGCATGGTTTAAATCATCTCTTCTCCCTCCACCGGTTCTGGTGAGGCTCTCCCTCCGCTCCGGTTTCTTTTTCTTTTTAATTTCCCCAGTTCTTGGTCGGTTCTACCACCTTTCTGGGTTTATGTTTTAAAGTTGTCATATTTACTGTTTTAATTTCTACCGTACTTGTTTTTACTATTTTCATGTCCATATTTTTATTTTGTTTTAATTAATGTAATTTCCGCCTGTTTTCCTACTTCTTTCATCCTGCTCTTCTTCCCCCTTTCCCTTCCTTGACCCCGTCATCGATCTGGTATCAGAGCCAGATGGGGAAGTAGGAACTGTAGTATGAATCTACGATTCATACCTTGCTGAATAGTAGCAGAAATAATTTGCATAAAGTTTGACATTATTAGCAATCAATCAAGCCAATATTTAAGCAGCCATCATAAACAAAGCATTAGCAAAACAAAATCACTACTCTAATCAAAATTTATTAAATTGTTTGTCACTCTTTTGATTAAATCTTTATTTTTTATACTATTTTAATTTATTCAATCATTTTTATTTGATTATTTAATTTAATTTTGGTGTTATGTAATTATTAAGTTATTACATATTTAAGTTTATTATTGTTGAAAAAATAATAATTATACTTATATATTTAACTATTTTCATATTCTATTTTTTACTTATTTAATCGTCAATGTTTTTAATTATTTAATCAATCTAACTTTATTGTTATGCAAATATTTTAAAAGATTTCGTCGTCCACACTTCCCGATGCGCCATGAGCAGATACACCCGACGCGCCATTAACAGATATTCTGGATGCGGCATGTGTAACTATTAACTTATTTGTGAGATGAATGATTTAATTAACTTCTTAATTAATTACACATTATTTTTTAATTATTTAAATAATTAGTACATTTTATTATCCGTTAAATACTTAATTCATTATTCCAAATTGCGCTTAATTAATCAAAGAACATGAGTTATTGCCATATATGCTCTATCACAACAGCAAGTGTGGAGGAAAACGATTTTACCAATTCTCTAATGTTATCTACACTAAATCTTATCAACACTAAATTTTGTCCTTACGATTTTATTATATTAAGGAAATACATTAAGTTTGTTACGCATTTGGCATACACAAACATACCATATTTAGTAACTTTACATGCACATAATACAACTAATTAATTGACAAAAAAACCCACACAAATTAATAACTTTATACACACTAGTGACTAGACAGATATTTTTATAATAAATAAATAAAATACATGCACATAATACAACTAATTAATTAAAGCAGTATCATTCACCGAAATAAAATATACCAACAAAGACACAAACAACACATGTTGTTCAAAAAAAATAGAAGACCATCACCAGGCATAAAAAATTCAATGTACCGCAATGGATGCCGGGAGTTGCTGCCGGAGGAAGCTGGTGACTATGAAACAATGCAAAAAAAAAAAAAACCCTTTTAGAATCCAAACCAACAATCAGAAAAATGGGAAAATCTAATAAAAAAAATGAAAATGAAAATAAAAAAGGGATGGTGGTGGTTATGTGCAGAGTGGTGCTGGTGCACAGTGGTGGTTAAAGGTGGTGCTAATAAAAATAAAATAAAATAAAAAATGAAAATTAAAAGGGAATCCATACCACAAAGAGATGGTGGTGGGCTGGTGGTGGTGGCGCGGTGGCAGAGAGGGAAGGAGAAGATGGTGCGGTGACAGTGTCACGATGGTGACAGAGGCACAGTGGTGGTGGCGTCGTGGAAAGCATGGTGGAGGGTGCGGTGGGCGCGGTGACGGCGATGGAAGAGAGGGAAGGAGATTTAGGTTTAAGAGGAAATGTAAAAGGAGAAAGGGAGAGGAAGGCGTGGTGGTGACCGAAAGCGGTGGTCATGGGGTGGTGGAGAGCACGTCGGACACAGTGGAGCGGAGGAGAAGCAGAGAGAAAGGATAAAAGAGAGAAAAGAGAAAAGTGAGGGAGAAGAGGGTTTTCGGTGGATTTGAGGTCAAAATTTTCGAGGGCCAATTTTAAATTACAGACGGCTTTTTCAGTTGGTGATTCAAAAATACATTTACTGACGGAAATGACCGTCGGTATTGATAATGAGATTTGCGACAGAAGTTTCGTTGGAAGATTTTTCGTAGTTACCGGCGGATTAGCCCGTCGGTAAGCTTTCGTGCCTAATTTTTGCCATTCGCACGCACTATTCCAACAGAAATACCCACGGATAAGTCATAACGTTTCCGACGGGCATTCCGTTGGAAAATTCATAAACTTTTCATATTCACACTTACCGACGGCCAAATCCATCGGTAAGTCCGTCGGAACCATAGCCGTCGGAAAACTTCCGTCGGTAATTCTGTGTTTTCTTGTAATGATTTAAGGGTTGACATCTCCCAACCAGGTTTTCTCCATATGCAAGAGCTAGGGATCGAACCCCTAACCACTTGTTTAAGGGACCCAAGCTCATTACCACTTGGACCAACCACGTGTTGTGTAACATCCTAAAATTCTAATATAATTAATTGAAAAATAAATAAATAAATAAATAATAATACTAATATTAAGTTATTAAAAAGTGTAGTGCAAATAAAATATAAATGGGAGATTTAGTGTGAAGAAGTGATGATATAAGGATTTATTGCAATTTATTAACTATTATAGAAAATACAAAATTATATATATATATATATATATATGAGAAAAAATAGAAAAAAAAAAGAAATGCACAATTAATATATATATATATATATATATATATATATATATATATATATATATATATAAAAGAGTGGCGTCAGGGACTCAGGGGCGCTGCCTAATGACCCTTGACTTGTGTCAAACTAAAAAGGGAAAGAAAATAAATATAAAAAAAAAGGGAAGAGACCTAGAAGCCTAACGTACAATATATATATATATATAGCTACTCAAGTCACGCGTAGGAGGGAGAGCGCCGCAGGGGGAGTGTTTCGCGTTTTTCGTGTTCATCCTGCCAGTACAATCCTAATAACACAGATCCAAGAACGTCACCAAATGGGAGAGGAATTTTTAGGGAAGCACAAATCCTTATCATGAATAATTTTTAGAGCGCATTGGAGGTCTTCGAGAGGTGAGCAACAATACTTTTTACGAACCCTTTCCATGATATATATATATATATAATTGTTTGTGTTGAAAATGAATTATTACATGAAATTGGGGGTTTTAATTGATTTGATGCATAGTGCCAGTAACCGAATTTCTAAAATTGGGGGTTTTTGTTAAAAAGGGGAATGTGTTTTAAATGATGTTGTAAGATGCTTATTGTGATATATTGTGATATTCGTGATTGCTTGTTGTTGGGGGAAATTTATTTGTTTAATTCGTGAAAAATAGCTTGTTACATGTATGTGACATGACATATTTGAATTGTAATGTGTTGTATGATGTTTGCCGCAATACCACCTATGACAGGGGTATCGAAAAGTAATACCACCGTAATGGGGTATCGAAAGTAACATCCCCATATAATTGGGATGTCGAAAATAAGTAATACTACCTAAAAAGGAGTATCGAAAGTAACACCGCCACAAGTTGGGGTGTCGAAAAAGGAGAAATACCACCATGTGCACATGGGAGGTATCGAAATGGAAATGTCCCCGACATGAGGGTGACATCGAAACACTCCTCGTGAGTAGGGGTGGGCAATGGGACGCCATTGTCGTGTGATGTGTGAACATGTGGCATGCCGGCAAGGAGCCAATTTGATTAGGAGGTCTTCGGACCGCTTGGATTAAACTTGAATTTATCTGGTATATGAAATGTGATGTATTGAGATGAGTTCATTATTAATGTTAAAAGTATTTTCTTTATAAATATTATTTTGAAAAATTAGCGGGTACCATGGACAGTTTTTCCGATTTCAAGATTCCATTTGAGAACAATGCTATTTTCGAAAATGTTTTTATAAAACTGTATTGTTGATCACTGGGATTTTATATCTCATTATTAAGCATTGTTTTCAGAGCACGAGGAGGACGTCATTGAGGCTGAAGAGGCGTGAAGACTTAGTGGACATCATTAGATAATCTTTCTAGTTTGGTTAGTCTGTTCTTAAATAAGGAGCCGTATGTGACTAGACGCAATTATTTATCGTTGGGATTGTAGTTAGACGCCCAGTTTTGAGGCTTTTGATTTATTTATTTATTTATATCTATATTCATTACATGGATAATCTAATACTATATTATTTAATATGAGGCATTTTCAGACTTCAAATATTTTCTTTTAATTTTTCGTTATGAGATATATGTTTTAATTAAAATTTTTAAAGGATATTTTATTGATTTTATCTTGGGATCACTAATGTAACGAAGGGCGTTACATTTATGGTATCGGAGCAGTTCGATTCTAAATCGGACTGTGGTAATGGGTCTTTTTCTAAAATAAAACTTGGGCGCATAGGATGCTTGTTAGAGTTATAGATGCTGCATGCTATTCTCTGGGATATTGGACCTGATCAACCCAATATTTCATTGGTAGTGAGCAGATTTATGGCGACTAATAGGTGAGGGACGAATGTTGCACTTGCAGCAGCTTTGGATTGTATTGCCAAGGCTATGCAAGGGCAGACGGAGACTCGCCGTCAACTGAAAGGGAATGGAGGCCAGTCACTAAGGAAGTGGTGGCAACCTAGGACCCTTAACACGTGGGGCTTTTCGAATTCAAGAAGGACAATTCGCCATCATTCTGAGGCAGCTTAGATCCGAAGGAGGATGAATTTCTTCTACTCGTTAAAAAAAAATAATAATAATAAATTTATTATATTGTCTAATTCAGGAGCAACGCATCCCTTGATACATCCTTTATGTGTGAAAATTTGGAGATACCAATCTTTCATTTGTCCTATGATTCATAAGTTTCTACTCCTATAGGGATATTCTTGTTCTTCCATTGGCTGCTTAAATTGTTTCCTTGTGCGTCAAGACACTCCTTATGACATCAACCTTATTGTTATCTATGTATTGTATGTTATTCTTGGTATTGGCTTATTGGCATCTAGACTCATTGCCATAAGCATGCTGACAAAAATATCCTTATCTCTTCACATCCAATGTCTAATGATTTTCCCCGTACCCAGTTCTATTGTTTCTGCTGTTGCTTGTCATAAGTGCTTAGTTGAGGGAGCTCAAGGATGTGTACTCTTATTCTCTGCTAAGATAGAGGCTGACAGTGATGTGACGGCTATACCTGTGGTGTGTGAGTTCCAGGATGTTTTCCCTAAGGATGTCTCTAGCTTGCCTCCAAATAGGGAAGTTGAGTTTAACATAGATCTAGTGTCAGGGAGTGGACCAGTATCGGTAGCGCCTTATAGAATGACGCCTTTAGAGTTGAACGAGCTTAAGAAACAGTTATAGGAGATGCTAGGGAAGGGGTTTATTAGGACTAGTGTGTCACCCTGTGGAGCACCTGATCTACTGGTGAAAAAGAAGGATGGGAGCATGAGGCTATGTGTTGGCTATAGGCAGTTGAACAAAGTGACCATCAAGAATAAATACTCTTTGCCTAGGATAGATGACCCCTTAGACCAGCTGAGGGGAGCATCAGTGTTTTCCAAAATAGATATAAGATCGAGATACCATCAAATTAGAGTTAGAAGCGAGGACATCCCTAAGACAGCCTTCGGGACAAGGTATGTGCACTATGAGTATGTAGTGATTCCCTTTGGTGTGACCAACGCCCCAGCTGTTTTCATGGACTACATAAATCGGATCTTTAGGACCTTTTTGAACAGGTTTGTAGAGGTATTCATAGATGGTATTTTAATATACTCTAGGACACCAGAAGAACATGGAGAACACTTAAGGTTGGTGTTGCATATCTTGAGGGACGAGCGTCTTTATGCCAAACCAGAGAAGTGTGAGTTTTGGCTAGACGAGGTAAAGTTTTTAGGACACACAATCTCAAAGGATGGTGTAGTGGTTGATTCCTCTACAGTTGATGCGGTGTTGGGATGGGAACAACCTAAGACAATAACCGAAGTAAGGAGTTTCTTAGGCTTAGCTGGTTACAATAGGAAGTTCATAGAGGGACTCTCTAGACTAGCCTTACCTTTGACCCAATTGACTAGGAAAGGAAAACCTTTTGTGTGAGAACAGGACTGTGAGGACGGGTTCCAAGAGCTTAAGAGGAGATTGGTGTCATCACCAGTCTTAACTATACCGGATCCCTTAGTGAGTTCTGTGGTATACTACGACGCATCTAAGAATGGCTTGGGATGTGTCTTAAGGCAGGAGGGCAAGGTGGTAGCATATGCCTTTAGGCGACTTAGGCCACATGAGGGGAATTACCCTACCCATGACCTAGAGCTAGCAGCTGTGGTTTTTGCCCTTAAGATTTGGAGGCATTACCTTTACGGGGCAACGTTTGAAGTTTTTAGTGACCATAAAAGCCTTAAATATATGTTCGACCAGAAGGAGTTGAACATGAGACAACGAAGGTGGATGGAGTTCCTTAAGGACTATGACTTCGAGTTGAAATACCATCCGGGAAAGGCCAATGTGGTGGCAGATGCTTTGAGTAGGAAGTCCCTACACGTGTCAAGCTTGATGGTACAAGAGCTGAACCTGATGGAAGAGTTTAGGGACATGAACCTGGAAGTGTTGGATGTGACCTTAAACATCTTAAGTTTGAAGCTAAATAGGTTGGAAATTAATAGTGACCTTAGAGATGAGGTTAGGCGGGAACCACTTTTAGACCAAGAGTTGCAGTCTCGTTGGGACAAGAGGGTTATGAGTTGTCTGTCGATGGGCTAGTGAAGTTTAAGAATAGGACCTTTGTCCCTAAGGAGGGGAGCCTTAGAGAGAAGATATTAGAGGAAGCTCATAAGGGAAAGTTTACCATACATCCTGGAATAACTAAGATGTACCAAGACCTTAAGAGGATGTATTGGTGGCTAGGAATGAAAAATGATGTGGCTAGCTTCGTAACTAGGTGTTTAGTGTGCCAAGGGTTAAGATAGAACATCAGAAGCCTTCGGGGTTGTTGCAGTCCTTGGAGATCCCAGAATGGAAGTGGGAGATAATTTCTATGGACTTCGTGATGGGGTTACCTAAGACACGTTTGGACTTAGACGCCATATGGGTAATTATGGATAGGTTGACCAAGTCTGCACACTTCTGGCCAATTAAGACAACCTATAGTTTGAATAAGCTAACAGACTTATACATTAAGGAGTTAGTAAAGCTTCATGGCACACCTACTTCTATAGTGTCAGATAGGGACCCACGGTTTACCTCTAGATTCTGGAGGGCTTTCCAATAGGCTTTTGGTTCTAAGTTAAGTTTTAGCACAGCCTATCATTCCCAAACGGACGGTCAGTCGGAAAGGACCATTTAGACCCTTGAGGACATGCTTAGAGCATGTGTTTTAGATGAAGGTGGGGGTTGGGATAAATTTTTACCTCTTATAGAATTTGCTTATAACAACAGTCATCACGTCAGCATAGGCATGACACCCTATGAAACTCTTTATGAGAGGAAGTGTAGGTCCCCTTTATGTTAGTGTAAAGTAGGTGGGAAGATCTTGTTAGGACTAGATTTAATCCAGTAGACCACAATTAGGATTCTAATCATTAATGGAAAGATGCGTAGTGTGCAGAATAGGTAAAGTGTTTTGCCAAGAAGAAAAGAAAGCCTTTAGAATTTTAGGAAGAGGAACATGTGGTTGAGAGCCACTCCTAAGATTGGGATGGGGAGGTCAATGTCATTCAGAAAACTAATTCTTTATTTCATCGGTCCTTTTCAAATCCTACAGAGAGTCGGTCATGTTGCGTATCCATTGGCTCTTCCACCACAGTTGTCAAACCTCCAAGACATCTTCCATGTTTCTCAACTCCGGAAGTATGTACCAACTGTTTCACACGTGATAGCTCCTGGGTTAGTACAATTGAGGGATAATTTAATCTTTAAGTCCAAGCCTATTCAGATATCATTGACAAGAGCACTAAAATTCCGAGGAACAAGACGACCCCATTGGTGAAGGTGGTTCGGGAGGGATTGATTCCAGAGGAAGCTACTTGGGAACTTGAGGAAGATGTTACACTTCATTATTCGGATCTCTTCAACAAAGAAACATAAATAGCATTGTACTACCTCCAATCTATGTTGCTTGGTTAGATAGGTATGATAATAATTTCGGGGACGAAATTCTTAAAGGGGGGAGAAAATGTAACATCCTAAAATTCTAATATAATTAATTGAAAAATAAATAAATAAATAAATAAATAAATAATAATACTAATATTAAGTTATTAAAAAGTGTAGTGCAAATAAAATATAAATGAGAGATTTAGTGTGAAGAAGTGATGATATAAGGATTTATTGCAATTTATTAACTATTATAGAAAATACAAAATTATATATATATATATGAGAAAAAAAAAGAAAAAAAAAAAGAAATGCACAATTAATATATATATATATATATATATAAAAGAGTGGCGTCAGGGACTCAGGGGCGCTGCCTAATGACCCTTGACTTGTGTCAAAATAAAAAGGGAAAGAAAATAAATATAAAAAAAAAGGGAAGAGACCTAGAAGCCTAACGTACAATATATATATATATATATATATATATATATATAGCTACTCAAGTCACGCGTAGGAGGGAGAGCGCCGCAGGGGGGAGTGTTTCGCGTTTTTCGTCGGTTCCTGTTCATCCTGCCAGTACAATCCTAATAACACAGATCCAAGAACGTCACCAAATGGGAGAGGAATTTTTAGGGAAGCACAAATCCTTATCATGAATAATTTTTAGAGCGCATTGAAGGTCTTCGAGAGGTGAGTAACAATACTTTTTACGAACCCTTTCCATAGTATATATATATATATATAATTGTTTGTGTTGACAATGAATTATTACATGAAATTGGGGGTTTTAATTGATTTGATGCATACTGCCAGAATTTCTAAAATTGGGGGTTTTTGTTAAAAAGGGAATGTGTTTTAAATGATGTTGTAAGATGCTTATTGTGATATATTGTGATATTCGTGATTGCTTGTTGTTGGGAGAAATTTATTTGTTTAATTCGTGAAAAATAGCTTGTTACATGTATGTGACATGACATATTTGAATTGTAATGTGTTGTATGATGTTTGCCGCAATACCACCTATGACAGGGGTATCGAAAAGTAATACCACCGTAATGGGGTATCGAAAGTAACATCCCCATATAATTGGGATGTCGAAAATAAGTAATACTACCTAAAAAGGAGTATCGAAAGTAACACCGCCACAAGTTGGGGTGTCGAAAAAGGAGAAATACCACCATGTGCACATGGGAGGTATCGAAATGGAAATGTCCCCCATGATGAGGGTGACATCGAAACACTCCTCGTGAGTAGGGGTGGGCAATGGGACGCCATTGTCGTGTGATGTGTGAACATGTGGCATGCCGGCAAGGAGCCAATTTGATTAGGAGGTCTTCGGACCGCTTGGATTAAACTTGAATTTATCCGGTATATGAAATGTGATGTATTGAGATGAGTTCATTATTAATGTTAAAAGTATTTTCTTTATAAATATTATTTTGAAAAATTAGCGGGTACCATGGACAGTTTTTCCTATTCAAGATTTATTGAGAACAATGCTATTTTCGAAAATGTTTTTATAAAACTGTATTGTTGATCACTTGTTTTTTATATCTCTTTATTAAGAATTGTTTTCGAGCACGAGGAGGACGCGTCATTGAGGCTGAAGAGGCGTGAAGACTTAGTGGACATCATTAGATAATCTTTCTAGTTTGGTTAGTCTGTTCTTAAATAAGGAGCCGTATGTGACTAGACGCAATTATTTATCGTTGGGATTGTAGTTAGACGCCCAGTTTTGAGGCTTTTGATTTATTTATTTATTTATATCTATATTCATTACATGGATAATCTAATACTATATTATTTAATATGAGGTATTTTCAGACTTCAAATATTTTCTTTTAATTTTTCGTTATGAGATATATGTTTTAATTAAAAGTTTTAAAGGATATTTTATTGATTTTATTTTGGGATCACTAATGTAACGAAGGGCGTTACATGTTGGTATTTAGAATGTACTTATTATTTAAGAAGACCGTGGCTTATGTGATTTCTTGTATTTTCTTTGTGTTTTGGTAATGAAATGTCGTCTGTTTTGTTTTCTTTGTGTTTTGGTCCCCTACTTTTGTTCATGTGCGATTTTGGTCCTTAAAGTTTTTTCGTACACATTTGACCCCCCATTTTTTCAATATTACAATTTGGTCCTTTTGTCCAATGTTTGTCAATTTTTTTCAATGATCAACATAGATGAACCACTCCTCTAAACACACACAACCCCTGGTTGAGGTCTTTCTCCTTTGTGTCTCTAATTCAACATGATTCAGTGGTTTCTCTATGCTATTTGCTGGTTTTGTCCCTCCTTTCCGAGACTTTTTTTTGTTCTACCACCTGATCATTTACCATAAAAGCTCAAAAAATAGGTTCTATGTGCTTAGATGAGTGGTTCCTCTATGTTGATCATTGGAAAATTGACAGACATTGACGGAATGACCAAATTTGCAACATTGTAAAAACTTGGGGACCAAATATGCACAAAAAATAGTTTAGGGACCAAAACCGCACATGTCCAACAGTAGAGGTAGCAAAACAATTAAGCCTTTATGTTTTTCCTTTAGGGCTCGTTTGGTGGTCAGGATAGGATAGGGGTGGATATGATAAGAGAGTATGATAGGAGTATGATAAGATATGAGTAGGACAAGCTATTATCCTATCCGATGTTTGGTGTTCACTAGATAACCAACTGGATAGCATTGTAATTTTAGTATGAATCTTAAAATTTTAGTTTTTGTTTTCAATGTTTTCATATTTTATTAGATTTTAGTTTTTTTATAATTTTTAGTTTTTAAGATTATATAAAAAGACAAAATTATCCTTTTGATAATTTTACATATAACATTTTAAATTTTTAAAATATTGTTTAAATTAAATTAATTTTTTTATAATTTTTAGTTTTTAATTTACATATAGTTAAATTATTAGAATATTTTTTATTTATTTTTCAGTTTTAAAATAATATAAAGTAACAAAATTAGCCTTGTGACAAAATAAAAATAATTTTTAAAATTAATTATTAATATTTTTTTATATTTTATTATACCTTTTTTGGTAACCATATTATATTTTAATTATTTTATATATAAAATATTTTTATATTTTATTATACTTTAAATCACATTATCCTATCCTGTTGAGTTCTAACCCAACTCCCCCTCCGGATATAATATTAACTAGATGGACATGATATGATAGGTGATAGGATTGGTTTATCCGATCCTGCTGGTGGCTCATCAAACAATAGTTTTTGCATAAAGATATAATAGTTTATCATATCATGTCTTTCTTATTCTGACCACCAAACGAGCATGTAAGGTAGTCGAAAGATTATAAACCGGAGCACCTGAAGCGGATCATTAACCGAAAATAGAAAAGAACATATTTCATATAGTGGGGAGCAGTGTTTATTAATCTTGGCAAACCCATTTCATTTTTATTTTCAGGTGCCCCCCTTCCACAACACTTGTTACCTTTCAAGAATGAATAGATAGATAGATGCATTTATACATTAACATAACCTTGGAACGTCTCCTCAATTTAGGGGCAGGGAGGCACCAAATTGTTCTGTCTCCTTTGTTCTTTACCCATTTTCCCCATAAAATTAAAAAACACAAGCGAGGGATGGCTACTTCTTTCTTTTGTTCCTAGATCTTTATTACCTTTTTCAACCCAACACATTTGGAAAGAGAAAAAGGAAACAATTACGTTTTCATCATAACAAAATTGGAGAACAAGAGTGGTGCATGATGGTGGTTATTTCTGGTATAATTGATTATTGATTATTGATTATTGATTTTGGTGTATAAAGAAAATGGACAATGCAACAATGGCACCGATAAATATGTCAGACAAATCAATAGTTTGCTACGCACCAACTATGATGATGTCAAATGGTATATGGAAGGGAAACATTAACCCTTTAGAATACGCCTTTCTTCTCTTCACCTTCCAATTAGCATTAGTTGTTCTTTCCACACGTTTCTTTGTGTTCATCCTCAAGCCCTTTCACCAACCCCGTGTAATGGCTGAAATCATGGTATGGTAACTTCATTCCTCTTCCATTTTCTACTATTTCCTTATTCCCATTAGGCAGATAGTAAAAGGACGCATTAATTCATTATTGTTTTTAATTACTTGTTATTTCTCTTTTCAATGGTTGAGCAAGATATAGCAAGTCTGTCAAATTCAAGAAAATCTTCACAAATTAAAGTTGCTTTGAATAATTACCAACATAAATTGAAACATGCATATAAAGAGTCAAAGACAAACTTTGACATCATCTACAAATTAATTTTAACACATAGTTATTCCTTCTACATTACTATCAACAAGTTGTTAATTACATGCACTCACGTAGCCCGTAGGAAACTAACTATAAGCATTAGACTTTTTGTTTCATTTTATTAATGTCATCATGTTCCCACCAATACTATCTTGCTACATATTCTATCTTATATAAAACTTTCAACCGACGTGACAAGATATCAATGATAGGGATAAGGTGTGATACAACAAAATGAGACAAGATATCTTTATTGATATATAGAACAATGCCTCAAACATTGGTTCGGTTGTCCTCAAATATTTTATGCTAACTGTTTGATAATATATATTTTCAGGGTGGATTGTTGTTGGGGCCATCAGTACTTGGACGAAATGAAACATTTGCTAATACTGTATTCCCTCTAAAAAGTGTGATGATGATCGAGACAATGGCAAGCATAGGACTGATATATTTCCTATTCATAGTGGGGTTAGAGATGGACATTTTGGTTATCAAACGCACAGGAAAAAAGGCAGTGTCCATAGCCATTGCTGGAATGATATTGCCCTTCATGGTTGGTATTGGCTTCTCTTTTTACTTAAAACATGAACATGAAAATATAAACCAAAGCAGTTGTATCCTCTTCCTTGGTATTTCTTTCTCTGTCACTGCATTCCCTGTGCTAGCTCGCATACTTGCTGAGCTTAAGATCATCAACACAGAGCTTGGCAAGCTTGCCCTCTCAACTGCTCTCATCAACGATGTGTGTGCATGGAGTTTGCTGGCTCTAGCTATTGCCTTATCAGAGGGAAATGATACTAACTCATGGGCCTCCGTATGGGTTGCGCTATCAAGTGTTGCTTTTGTTGCCTTTTGCATTTTTGTTGTTAGACCAGCAATCTCATGGATGATTAGGAGAACCCCAGAAGGAGAACCCTTCAGTGAGGTCCAAATGTGCATTGTACTCACTGGTGTTATAGTTGCAAGCTTTGTTACAGAAATCATTGGAACGCATTCTGTTTTCGGAGCTTTTGTGTATGGCCTAGTCATTCCAAATGGCCCTCTTGGAGCTGCTATAATAGAAAAACTTGAAGACTTTGTTTCAGGGATTTTACTCCCTCTCTTTTTTGCCCTTAGTGGGCTTAAGACTGATATCCGCTTAATCGGTGGAACAAGTAGATGGGCAGGTGTCATAACAGCAGTCCCTCTTGCTTCTATTGGCAAGATCATTGGGACTCTCCTTATTTCAGTTTTTTTCCAGATACCAACCCGTGAAGGTGTTATTCTTGGTTTGCTTATGAACACTAAAGGCCTAGTAGAAATGATTGTGCTCAATGTTGGGAGGGATCAAAAGGTGCGCAACTCGCTTTTATTGTTGATCATATTCTTTTTTTATAAGCAAAAGAATGTATATACAAAGAAACAAAGAAAAGTACAAAGTGCAGAAGTCAAAAAACAAGGTACTAAAATAAGGTTGCGGTCGTGGTTATAAATGATAAATTTAAAACCTTCTACTAATGTTTGGTAACCTAATTTTGACAAATCACATGGTTTATATGCAGGTCTTGAGTGATGAAGTATTTTCAATGATGGTGGTTGTAACGATTGTAATGACAGGACTCATTGCACCCATTGTAGCATTAATTTATAAACCAAGGAAAAGGCTCATACCTTATAAAAAGAGAACAATGCAAAATTCAAGGCTTGATGCAGAGTTACGAGTGCTGGTGTGTGTTCACGTCCCTAGAAATGTCCCTACAATAATTAATCTCCTTGAAGCAACCCACCCCAACAAAAGGTCTCCCATATGTGCTTATGTGCTTCACTTAGTTGAACTCACTGGTAGAGCTTCTGCCATGCTCATTGTCCATGCTAGCAGAAAATCAGGCCGCCCTGCCCTCAACAAAACACAAGCACAAACAGACCACATTATCAATGCATTTCAGAACTTTGAGGAACAAGTTGGTTATGTCTCAGTCCAACCCTTGACAGCTATTTCCCCTTACTCTACCATGCATGAAGACATATGCAATGTGGCAGAGGAGAAAAGGGTATCCATCATCATCATTCCTTTCCACAAGCAACAAACAATTGATGGAGTAATGGAAGACACAAATCCAGCATTCAGAATGGTGAACCACAACTTATTACAGAATTCTCCTTGTTCGATCGCGATACTTGTCGATAGAGGCCTTAATGGATCGAACCGGTTAACTGCGAGTCAAGCATCTCATGAGGTGGTTGTGTTGTTTTTTGGAGGACCAGATGATAGGGAGGCACTGTCATATGGATGGAAAATGTCAAGGCATCCCAGGGTTTGTCTCACTGTCATGCATTTTATTCCAGGCAAGGATGCAGCTACACAGGCTAAAGAGGTAGATATCGATGAAAGAAAAATGAACAAAAATGATAGCAATGAGAAAGAGGATAATAAACTAAATGAGGAGTTTATAAATGAGTTCAGGATGATGACTGCAAATGATGAGTCAGTTGTATACATAGAGAAGGTTGTGAATAATGGGGAGGAGACAGTAGGAGCAATAAGATCAATGAATAGTGTGAATGATTTGTTCATAGTTGGGAGAGGTCAAGGGAGAACATCATCACCACTAACAGATGGGCTAACAGATTGGAGTGAGTGCCCAGAGCTGGGTGCAATAGGGGATTTGCTAGCTTCATCAGATTTTGAAACAACAGCTTCAGTGCTGGTGATGCATCAATATGTAGCTCAAGGACCACAAGGGGAAGATATCTATGCATCTGAAAAACCATGGAAAACAAATGAACTTCATCCTAGCATGAGACATATGGAAATGGCAGCAAGATATGCACCGGTACCAATGCCAATGGGGCGTACTATATATTAATTAATGAACTACCCTTCAATTTTAAACTATTGTTTTGGCTTGTGTAGAGCACAAAAAGGTGAGTCATGCATGTTGCTTCTACTAGGTGAAGTTTTGTAATCAAATTGAAGGCAAAGCCTAATAGTAGCACCACCAGCAACAATAACAGGGGCATGAGCTTATTTCTTCTGCACTCTCAGTTGCAGTGGATTCAGACTCCGTTGTTGAAGAAGGAAAATGGTCACTCTTGAAGTTGAAGCTTTGTGCGGTTTGCTTGTTTTGGAGGTTCAAGAATGAACATGGGGAAGACAAAATGCTTGCCAAATGACTTGGTTTTGTGTGGAAAAGCTATTCGGCAAATGTATTGGAATATGATTGAAAAAAACAAAATTGACTGAAATGCTGCTTTTGCAGCATTGTTTTTTGTTTTGTTGCAGAAGTCAAGTTAGTTTCTAATAAGCAATTTATTTTTATTTTGAATTCTAAAATTGTTAAATATTTTTTTGTAATTAAATTAAATTAAGTTTTATTAGATTAAAATGTAATTAAATTGTATTTTATTAGTTTAAAGTCACAAAACCATGCAAGTTGGATCAATTTGATCCATTATTTATTGTGTTTTGAAGGCATTCGGCCTTTGCCACTTTCATTATCATTATTTTTTGGTAACGTGTACTCTTTTCATAAGCATATTTTTAATAATAATAATAAAAAATAAAGCACCTGTTGATGTTATTTTAAATATTTTAGAGCTCGACTCGATTGGGTCCCGAGTAGTATTAAAATAATTGTAAAGTATTATTAATTGCAAACAAAAGTCAACAGTTTGCAGCTCTTACTTGTTTGGCGTGTAAGGGTGGTAGCTGATCATTCGTATGATTCATTTCATTCCATAGTTTGATTGGAAAGGAAATGAAGCTTCAATTTGATTCCCAGTCCGAGGGGCCACTCTCATACTTCCCTTTACACTCTGCTCCATCCCCATCAAATAATAGGCAAATCTCTTCTTTTACTCCTTTCACTTCCATTTGCTTTTGAAATTTCCTAACTTTTACCAACAAATAAATAATTCATTTCTGATTATTGCCTTTAGAGCAACAGAATTTCTGTTCTTCAGGCAGAAAGGTTCAGATTATACCAATACATATGTACTTTTCATTGTTTTGTTTAGTTTATATATGTACACTCACGTTATCACTTCTTTTGTGTATATTTAGCCAAGACCCTTACTATGCAAGGACTTGGATTTTAACTCTTCTTACCTTTTTCCTCTTCACCTTCTTTAATAGTGGAATAGTGACTGTTGATGATATTGGGGCGTTAGAAAAGCTTGAGGTACATTCTGAGGCCCTGTTCATTGAAGATTGCTGTTTAGTTCACAATATTTTAATCAGTTTATATCAAGCAGGGAAAACGTAAAGCGATTGCTGTTTGTTTCATTCTTGGAATTGGAAATCTCGTTTCATGGAATGCCATCTTGACAATAGGAGATTACCTCTACATGTTGTTCCCTGTAAGTAATTCGTCATTACCCCAGCTTCCTATTAACCAAAAAAAAAATGATTGCACATTCAGAAACCCACTCAATAATTTTAGCCGAAGTGGCTGTTTTCTAATGTAAGAGATGAAATACTAATCTTTTCATGGATATGATGATGTATAGTTTACTATTGAGATTTGATTGAGACTTCTTATGATCCCTTTTAGGGTGTTTTTGGATTGATTTTAAAACATAGATTATTTCAATAGTCAGTTATATGTATAATCAATCATATGGATGTATGATCTTTTCGTTTTTCGTTTGTATTGTTTAAAAAAATCACTGTTATATAGTAAGTTAAAAAAGTATCAAGTTGTATAGTTGGTTCAACATTCAAACTGCTCAACCTTCCCAGGTGAAATGAGAAAATGTAAGTGGTTTCAAAATAATCATTTTTCCATAATGCTTAACCTGTGAGATTATAAGAAACATTTTTTTTCCCGTAAAGAGTTTTTATATTTTACTCAGATTTTCCAAATATCTCAAAATAAACCTAAAATAGATTTTATTTCCAATTGGGAAAATGTGAAAGAAGTATAATAAGTGTTTGGATTAGCTTATTTTTGTTATCACAACAACTTACAACAAAAGCTGGTAAGAGAGCTTTTGAAAAAAAAATTATTCCAAAACCATCAAAATCTAACATGCTATAAGAAACCATAAGACTCATTCTTCCAACTACATATGATATCTGGATAATTTACATCCACTGATTTCCTTTGCATACTTCCATCTCTTGTTGTCTAGTTTAATATTGAATGCCGCATAAGAATGAAGTTTACATAAAAAATAACTAGTCTAACACTGATCTTTCCTATACCTTGAAGAAGTATCACCCTTCACGAGTACTCACCCTTGTCTATCAACCATTTGCCCTCGTAACCACTGCAATACTAGCATACAATGAATCGAAGGTCAACACTAGGATGCGGAATTTAATTGGATACACTCTTTTCTTTACATGTGCTCTCTCAGTTCTTATGGTAAGTATCCCTTGGCCTGAACTATTTGAATGGCATCTAACTTTATTTGCTTATAATTACTTCCACAAATTTGGATTTACAGTTGGATCTAGGAACATCAGGAAAAGGTGGAATTGAACCTTATATGGGTTTATGTGTGCTAGCTGCTTGTTTTGGAATAGCAGATGCTCATGTACAAGGTGGCATGGTTGGAGAACTGTCTTTCATGTGTCCTGAGTTCATTCAGGTTTGACTTTGACTTCATTTCTGTAATTTTGTTAATAGCCCATTATCCTTTTGTTTTCACTTTGAAGTATTGTTGAACATCATCATGATTATGATTATTAGGTTGGCAGTTTTTTTTTTTTTGGGGGGTGGGGGTTGAGGGGTTCTACAGATTCTTGTCTTGTTCTATCTTGTTGACCCAATACATATATATTTAACATTTTGCAGTCCTTCTTTGCTGGTTTGGCTGCATCAGGGGCTCTAACCTCTATTTTGAGACTGCTTACAAAAGCAGCCTTCAATAATTCTCGTGATGGGCTTCGCAAGGGGGCTAGTATGTGATTCTTTATTTACTAACGCATGCATCCTCATTCACAGCCTCTAATTTCTTCTGCACTGTGTATGGTAATTTTGTTGAATATGTTGGTTTCGTTCCTAGAATGCTCTATTCTTTTTTGATGATCTTGCTTTTCATACGGTATAATGCTGAGTAGACTAGTCTTAGAAGCTGTTTTCCTTTAAAAATATGGCTACTTTCCCATTTTGTAGTGCTATTCTTGGCAATCTCAACATTCTTAGAGTTTATGTGTGTTATCCTCTATGCAATCTACTTCCCTAAATTATCCATTGTGAAGTACTACCATTCAAAGGCAGCCTTGGAAGGATCAAAAACTGTTTCAGCTGACCTTGCTGCTGCTGGGATTCAAGTAGCAGAAAATCAACAAGTAATGTAACTTAGGCTCAACTGAGAATACATTCAACTTGAAGAAATATTGTTAGTATCCTAAAGGTTATGGATTTTTTATGGGTTGGATGCAATGCTACACAGGAAAACCGGTTGACCAATAAGCAGTTATTTCTTCAGAACATTGATTATGCAGCGGAGTTGTTTCTCATATATACTTTAACATTATCAATTTTTCCTGGATTTCTATATGAAAATACAGGATCACATCAGTCAGACACATGGTAAGTGATCATTAGTCAGATGAGTTGGTTTCATAATATTCGTGTGTGGTCCTTTAGTAATGATGTCTTGTACTGTGGTTATCCTTTTAGGTACCCACTTATATTGATTACAGTGTTCAATGTCTTGGACCTAATATCAAGATATATTCCTCTCCTTGAATTCTTGAAGTTGGAATCCAGAAAGGGCTTGCTAATTGCGAGTGTTTTGCGATTCTTGCTGATCCCAGCATTCTACTTTTCAGCAAAAAATGATGAAGGAGGATGGATGATAGTGCTCACCTCCTTTTTGGGACTTACCAATGGCTATCTTTCTGTGTGCATTCTTACAGTGGCACCCAGAGGTTATAAGGTCAGTTTGTATAACCAAGATATGCAGCCCAAACTGAGCTTGTCAATAGGCTTTATAACTCAAAAAACTATATGGTTGATGCTTTTACAGGGTCCTGAACAAAATGCATTGGGTAATTTGCTTGTGCTATGGCTTCTAGGTGGTTTATTCGCTGGGGTTGTTCTTGGTTGGTTATGGCTCATAGGAAAACCTCAAGAGTTCTAAAACGAATTTCAAATGTACACTACAAAGTGATTCATGAATCTTTGACCCCTACTAGACATTCATATTTTCTGCCTTCATCATGAGTCCCACCGAGGCTTGAAGTGCTACTTTCTTGGTGGATGAAATACTCCCATTCCTCCATTTACCAGAATAGGGTGTGTTTGTTAATCACTTCAGGGATAGCAACAATCCCCATATTCATAGTGATATCTGTATATGCAAATTGCAGTAGGGCAGGGGAGGAGTATTGTTTAATAAAGGGGGCAGAGTGGGAATCATAATACCATGAAATATTTATTTTTTTGATTAGTTTTTTGAGTTTTTTTCTCTCTTTATTGGGAGGTGAGATTAAATTATACATATCTTTCTATCAGTCTTATTTTGATACACCATCAGCCTAATTTTTTTTACATTATTTATCAATCATAAATCATTGATTTTTAAGATAATTATGATAAGAGTCAAATATTTTTAATGATATGACGATTTATGATACACCAATAGTGCATATATAAAGATTTTTATACATCATTAAAAATGTGTTACTCTTAATCTAAATACCTTAAAAGTCACTCATGTCATGATTTCTGATTGGTTGACGGTGTAAAAAAACTTTACATTAACAATGCAAACATGTTAAACTCGTAATTTTTTTAGTAAATGAATCCATAATAACAAAAAATGTTGAAAAAGTTTATATCATCTATATAAAAATTATTTAGAAAATTTATACTTACCTGCTTTAAGTTTGTCTTAGTTATACTCTTAAATAAGTTTGTCTTAGTTATACTCTTAACATTTGTATCCTATGGTTCGGCTATTAATAAAAAATAAACTGAAAAATAGGTTAAAATTCAAGTTTTATGAGAAGTTTTATATTTTTTTAGAATATGTCAGAAGTATTTTATGTTTAAGGCGGTTAGAGAGTAGGATGAAGATGGTTACTGTGACAACTGACAAGGATAGGTTGGTGATAAATGGATAATAATGATAGTGATGGGGGAAGAACGAGAAAGCATATCCCTCTGTGGACGGACCACCCAATAAAAGAGGAAACAAAGGAGATCCCCCTTTCTCCGATTAAGCAAAATATTATAGTATGATTTTAGCCACAAAAAAATAAATAAATAAAATATTATAGTACGAGTGTATGACTATTAGGTTGGCTATAGCAATATATCTTATTATCAAAAACATTTTTAATTGGAAATGGAAATGAAATGAAACATCAAATAACTAAGAAAAATGCTAAAGGAACACAGTTTTTTTTATATCATTCGGTTTCACACCGTATGAACAGTGCACTGTGCGGCACTGTAACGTTTTTTTTAAATTTAATTTTTTTTATAAATAATTTTTTGATTAAGTATGTGTCAATATCTGGTGAATCGGGTACAAATATCTGGTAAATTCAGTTCATTATCTGGTGAATGGGTTTTTTTAGAACTAATTTTTTTGATTAAGTATGTGCAAATATATGGTGAATCCGGTATAAATATCTGGTGAATTCAGTTCATTATCTGGTGAATAGGTTTTTTTTGAGAAATAAATTGTGGTTAAATATGTTCAAATATATGGTGAATCAGGTATAAATATTTGGTGAATTCAGTTCATTATCTGATGAATGTGTTTTTTTATAAATAATTTTTGTTGGTTAAGTATGTGTCAATATCTGGTGAATCAGGTACAAATATCTGGTGAATTCAATTCATTATCTGGTGAATGAGTGTTTTTGAGAAATAATTTTTTTGGTTAAATATGTGCAAATATCTGGTGAATTAGGTATAAATATCTGATGAATTCAGTTCATTATCTGGTGAATGGGTTTTTTTGAGAAATATATTTTGGTTAAGTATGTGCAAATATATGGTGAATCAGGTATAAATATCTGGTGAATTCAGTTCATTATTTGGTGAATGTGTTTTTTTTTATAAATAAATTTTTTGGTTAAGGATGTGTAAATATCTGGTGAATGGGTTTTTTTTATAAATAAATTTTTTGGTTAAGTATGTGCAAATATCTGGTGAATCATATACAAATATCTGGTGAATTCACTTCATTATATGATGAATGAGTCTTTTTAGAAATAAATTTTTTAATTTTTTAAAAAAATCAAAAAAAATTAAAAAAAAATACTGTTGCAATAACGCTACAGTACGATGCAGTAACAGTTTCGCGTATGTCGTTTCTTTTTTTCAAATTAGCAAACCTCAATAACTAAATCATTCTGATTCCTGTCCAATGTGCCTTCATCTGACATGGCAACAGATAGTAGGTGAGGCTACTCTTCGTTCCTGATAGTCTGATACTTTCACCCGTCCCTGTTTCATTTTCCCAGTCCAAATCTTTCCCTCACGTCTAATACTTATTCCTTGTTCATTTTCGGTTTTTAAATCTTCTTTCAAACTTGCTCTTTTTCTTAAACCTTTTGTATTTCCTGCATGACTATTTAAATTCTAGTGATAGTTTTTATTTTAGAACCTATTTTAGAAATTATGGTATAATCTTATCTCAAGCAAGTAGACACAAGATGGAGAGTTGCTCAATCACTAGAGATAGAGTGACACCAAGAAAAACTATTGGTGAAATCATTAAGAATGATTTAGATGTAAATGATTTGTTTATTGACATGATCTTTGATACGACATTATGATATCATTTGATTCATTTAGCAAACCCAACTAGTAGAAAAATGCTTGATTGTTGTTGATGTTGTATATTTGTTCTCTCCCTCTAATTTTTTTCACAGAATACTATTTAAGCATATAATCAAGACATTCTTATGCAAGGACTCAAAATTCTGTGGACTAATAGATATTGTTGCTAAATATTGATTATCCTTAACTTTTTTTGTTTGTTTGTTAGTGCATTGGTCATGATTACTATTAATGACAGTGGAGCACCAAAAAAGCCTGGGGTAAGAGCCCGGTCTTATTTTCCATTGAAGAATTGATCTGACATCCATGATGTTAATATTTGTGTACTGGCCGAGGTTATTAACCCGGCCCCCGAGTCCGAGTACCCGGCCCAATCCAGAAATTATAAAAGGGGCAGTACCCCTCATAAGAAGAGGGGGACCTTTTCACTCAAGACAGGTGACTCTCCCTAAAGCGTGTTAGAGGAACTAGCGTCGACCAAGAGACTATGAAACAGTCCTTGCTCCCTAGTACTCGTCCGACACAAAATGAAGGGATCGAGATCACCCCCCGCCAAGGGATGAACCTAGAACTACGTCTGCCTTTGATTCCCACTGGGATACGTAGGACCGGAATCACTGAATTCTGTCAAGCCCAAATCATAAAATAACCCCCTTGGTTTCACGTTCTATGGAGATTCGGACAAAACGGATCTTGGCAGGAACATTTGGCGCCGTCTGTGGGAATCGAAGCAAAACTTTCCCATACCACAAACCATGGTGAGACGTGAGTGTGTTCTCTCCATGTGAGACGTGGATGTGTTCTGAGTTTTCTCTGCATGGCGGTGGAGTGTTGCTCTGCGGCGAGAATCACGGAGGTTTGGGGTGTTGCTCTGCGAGCAGAGTCACGGAGGATGGCGGCGGGAGGAGGCCCTCGGTGGTTGAAGGATGAGAGGGGGAGGCAAAACACTAACGATTTTGGAGGGAGAAGTAACGGATTTAGTGGAATGGATATCTCCTAGAATCAAGGAGGATGAGGTTTCGATGGAGAAAATCAAGGGATCCCACCCAACCATTCTATTGAAAACAGTGGGGGCAGATCTTCTTCCAACCAATTAATTCAAAGGAGCGCTGGATTTGGAATTAGTGAGGAGAGGGGAATAACGGCTGGAGTGAATGCTGGGGACATGACCGCAAATCAAGGGCTCTCTATCTCATTGGATAAGGCAGTAACCAATCAGCATTAATGGGCATGAGCACTCAAAATCTATCTCATTGGATAAGGCAGTAACCAATCAGCATTAATGGGCACTCAAAATCTATCTCATTGGATAAGGCAGTAACCAATCAGCATTAATGGGCATGGGCACTCAAAATCTATCTCATTGGATAAGGCAGTAACCAATCAGCATTAATGGGCACTCAAAAAAAAAATTGGAGAATCAACTGGAGGAAATCGTGGAGCTAATACTGGCCCTGTTTTTCAAATGCCTACGTTCATGGAGGCCCAATGATTGCCGCATTAATTGTTCCTCAAAGGGGTCTTATGATAATGATGAGGACGAATCAGGTGATAAAAAAAAAAAAAAATTTTATTATGAATATGGTTTTATTTTCTCTTGCTTTGCCGAAGTATTTATTTTGCAGGCGTCTTATTTTAATGGCCGAGTTCGAGCGATCGGAGGGGCCAAGTGTGAGCCCTACGTCGCGAGTACGAGCCGTTGGCCGAGTTCGAGCTACCGGAGGGCCAAGTTTGAGACCGGGCGGCCGAGTACGAGCCGTTGGCCGAGTTCGAGCCAGTCAGAGGGGCCAAGTTTGAGCCCGGCGGCCGAGTACGAGCCGTTGGCCGAGTTCGAGCCAGTCAGAGGGGCCAAGTTTGAGCCCGACGGCCGAGTACGAGCCGTTGGCCGAATACGAGCCAGTCAGAGGGGCCAAGTGTGAGCCCGGCGGCCGAGTACGAGCCGTTAGCCGAGTTCGAGCCAGTCAGAGGGGCCAAGTTTGAGCCCGGCGGCCGAGTACGAGCCGTTGGCCGAATACGAGCCAGTCAGAGGGGCCAAGTGTGAGCCCGGCGGCCGAGTACGAGCCGTTAGCCGAGTTCGAGCCAGTCAGAGGGGCCAAGTGTGAGCCCGGCGGCCGAGTACGAGCCGTTTGCCGAGTTCGAGCCAGTCAGAGGGGCCAAGTTTGAGCCCGGCGGCCGAGTACGAGCCGTTGGCCGAATACGAGCCAGTCAGAGGGGCCAAGTGTGAGCCCGACGGCCGAGTACGAGCCGTTAGCCGAGTTCGAGCCAGTCAGAGGGGCCAAGTTTGAGCCCGGCGGCCGAGTACGAGCCGTTGGCCGAATACGAGCCAGTCAGAGGGGCCAAGTGTGAGCCCGGCGGCCGAGTACGAGCCGTTAGCCGAGTTCGAGCCAGTCAGAGGGGCCAAGTTTGAGCCCGGCGGCCGAGTACGAGCCGTTGGCCGAGTTCGAGCCAGTCAGAGGGGCCAAGTTTGAGCCCGGCGGCCGAGTACGAGCCGTTGGCCGAATACGAGCCAGTCAGAGGGGCCAAGTGTGAGCCCGGCGGCCGAGTACGAGCCGTTTGCCGAGTTCGAGCCAGTCAGAGGGGCCAAGTGTGAGCCCGGCGGCCGAGTCCGAGCCGGTTATCTTCTACAGGCCAAGTCTGAGCCTGGTGGCCGAGTACGAGCCAACGGCCGAGTCCGAGCCGGTTATCTTCTACAGGCCAAGTCTGAGCCTGGTGGCCGAGTACGAGCCAACGGCCGAGTCCGAGCCGGTTATCTTCTACAGGCCAAGTTTGAGCCTGGTGGCCGAGTACGAGCCAACGGCCGAGTCCGAGCCGGTTATCTTCTACAGGCCAAGTCTGAGCCCGGCGGCCGAGTCCGAGCCGTTCAATTCCAACGGCCGAGTCCGAGCCGGCTATCTTCTACAGGCCAAGTCTGAGCCCACAGGCCAAGTCTGAGCCTGGTGGCCGAGTACGAGCCATTAAATTCTACAGGCCAAGTTTAAGCCTGGCGGCCGAGTCCGAGCCGATTATATTCTAAAGGCCAAGTTTGAGCCTCATGGCCGAGTTCGAGCCAATTATATTCTAAAGGCCAAGTTTGAGCCTCATGGCCGAGTTCGAGCCAATTATCTTCTAAAGGCCAAGTTTGAGCCTGGCGGCCGAGTTCGAGCCGATTATACTCTAAAGGCCAAGTTTGAGCCTGTAAATTATTGACATCAAATACGAATATCAAGAAAGAACAAAGTTTGTGTGGCCGAAGAATAAGCTCGGTTTCATACTTATCAGCTCCTTCGCTTATTCAAGCTCGGAGCTCGGGGGGCTTGTGTACGGGCCGAGAATGTAATCCCGAGGACTTGCCTGTACCTCGGGTTGACCGAGCTTACCCCGGCTATGGGCCCTAGCCCAAACTCCTCCAGGGCCGAGGACATATCAGCACACCGGCCACCAAGATAAGTACTCGGACTCGGCCCGCCGTGGAGGGACATCTCGGTCCCTCCCGGATCGATCATAAATGAGTCGATCCGAATATCACCCCGCGAGAATCGGGGACCTGATCCTAATATTTCTCCGCTTATCTCGGAGCTTGATCCCGAGAGATCTCTATAAATAGGGGGCTTACCCCCTCATTCAAAACTCCTCCACCAAAACATAGTTCGACTGAGTATCTCTCAACTAGTACTAATTATGAATAGACAGGGGAAAAGACAAGTCTGAAAATTCAGCCACTTCGGTTGAACTAGACCCGAGAATTGACATAGCCCGTTGAGGAGTTGGAGAAGTTCCAGCTTGGATCACAGCCCGATCACCGCACTAAGTCTGCGGTTGATGTATATAGTCGGTGTCTGACTCTTTTTCCTACCTCGGTATTTTGTCCCAAAAAGGGTTTTGACCGGGGAGGTTTTAACGAGGCACACCGCGGACTCCATCCAATAAAAGAATTTATTGCGAATATTGCTTTATTTTCTCTTATCTTGCCGAGGTATTTACTCTAGCAGGAAATTATTGAAGGCCGAGTCACGAGCCATTGAATTGTTTAAGGCCAAGTCCGAGCCTCAAGGCCAAGTACGAGCCATTAAATTATTTAAGGCCAAGTCTCGAGCCTCAAGGCCGAAATACGAGCCATTAAATTGTTTAAGGCCAAGTCTCAACTCAAGGCCGAGTTCGAGCCATTGAAATTATTAAAGGAACCGAGCACAATGCCGAAAGTAAAAATGAGGCCGAGTTCAAAGCCTTAAAATACAAAAAGGAAGGCAGGTTCGGTTGAAGTAACAACTTGAAATAAGGAAGGAAGAAAGTCCACATGGCCGAAGTATCAGCTCGGTTTAATACTTGTAAGCTCTTTCGCTTGTTTAAGCTCAGAGCTTGGGGGGCTTGTGTACTGGCCGAGGTTATTAACCCGGCCCCCGAGCCCGAGTACCCGGCCCAATCCAGAAATTATAAAAGGGGCAGTACCCCTCATAAGAAGAGGGGGACCTTTTCACTCAAGACAGGTGACTCTCCCTAAAGCGTGTTAGAGGAACTAGCGTCGACCAAGAGACTATGAAACAGTCATTGCTCCCTAGTACTCGTCCGACACAAAATGAAGGGATCGAGATCACCCCCCGCCAAGGGATGAACCTAGAACTACGTCTGCCTTTGATTCCCACTGGGATACGTAGGACCGGAATCACTGAATTCTGTCAAGCCCAAATCATAAAATAACCCCCTTGGTTTCACGTTCTATGGAGATTCGGACAAAACGGATCTTGGCAGGAACAATTTGCAATAACAAAGTTTGTTAAATATCTTGCCTGTATGTTTCAATGGATTAATGCAACCAGGGAAAACACAAAGCAATGGCGGTTTGTTTCATTCTCGGACTTGGGTCCCTTGTTTCCTGGAATAGCATGTTGACAATAGGAGATTACTATTACAAATTGTTCCCTGTAAGTAACTCATGGTGCTTCCAGTTTCTTATAGGACTTGGCATGACTATATAAAGTTTTCCTATGCGAAATATGGTATAGTCGTACAAAGAGGGGGAAAGGAAATAAAACTGCTTGTGATTGACCAAGACTTCCTTAACTACGGGTCGAATGAGGTGGTAATTGATAATTTGATACTAATTTTATGAAAATAAAGTCACAATTGTTGTGAGGCAGGAGCCGAAATATTGGTGGACTGACTATAGTAAATCCTGTCCTGCAACATGTAAACTAGGAATGATGCAGCTAAATAATGCAGTACATGATCTATGATTCATGTTAGATATAAAAAACATTTATAAGTCTCACCAAATAGCTTTTCGGAGAGATCATGACATGGTGTTAAGGGTCTTGCGTGAGGGGGTCTGTTAGATATAAAAACCATTCATGTACCTTCACTTAACAGTTTAAGCTTTTGGGAGAGATGATTCATTTCTCATATCTCTTATCTGCTGCTTCATTATCCCTGCATTTGCCTACTTGAACTTTTTCTTGGCAATTAGTCTATTTGAAGATTCTGTAAAATTAGTTTTTCTAACCAAAGCATTCTTTCCACTCTGAAGAAATATCATCCTGCAAGGGTACTTACCCTGGTTTATCTACCATTTGCACTTGTAACAATGGTAGCACTCGCATACTGTGAGTCAAAGATCAATACTAGAATGCGGAATTTGGCTGGATACACTCTTTTCTTTGCTAGTACTTTCTTTGTTCTTGTTGTAAGTACACCATTTCCAATTCCTTAATTTGCAGCATCTGATTTTTGTAATTCATATGTGACCTATTTTCATTGGCTCATAAAGCTTCAACAATCTGTTGTGACAGTTGGATCTAGCTACATCAGGGAAAGGTGGAATTGGACCATATATTGGTATATGTCTGCTAGCTGCTTGTTTTGGAATAGCAGATGCTCATGTAGAAGGTGGCATGGTAGGAGACCTGTGTTTTATGTGCCCTGAGTTTATCCAGGTTGACCTTCCATATAAGCTCTTCCATCTTTTTCAGTTTTACCTTTACATATATATACCCTTCTGCTATCTTTGTAGCCTATATAGTACATACTTTTTGACGTTATGCAGTCCTACCTTGCTGGTTTGGCTGCATCAGGGGCTCTAATCTCTCTTTTAAGAGTGCTGACCAAGATAGCTTTTGAGAAATCTCATAATGGACTTCGCAAGGGAGCTAGTATGTTATTCTTATTCTACAATGCTTATATATTTTGGTATCTTATTTTTTGTTTTCTCTTGATTTTGTTAGAATATTATGTTTGTTTTAGTGAGTCATTCTCTAGCACGTATAAGTAAAAATTCTGTCAATTCTAAGTCAGTATACTGGTTCCCACTGCTCTAGATGTTGTTTTCTTTAAAATAAAGGGGTTACTTTCTTATTTTTTGCAGTACTGTTCTTTGCTATCTCCACATTCATTGAGTTTCTGTGTATTATCCTGTATGCAATCTACTTTACCAAATTGCCCATAGTGAAATATTACCGTTCAAAGGCAGCCTCAGAGGGATCAAAAACTGTTTCAGCGGATCTTGCTGCTGCTGGCATTCAAACAATGACAAATGATCAAGTAACATAATTATGTTTAAGTAGTACTACATTATTCTCAAGGGGAAAAAACGTTTATTATGTCCTAAAAGGTTTTGGGACTTTTGTAGGGTGGAGAGCGGTTGAGCAACAAACAATTATTTATTCAGAACCTTGATTATGCAGTTGACTTATTTCTTATATATGTAGTAACACTGTCAATCTTCCCCGGATTCTTGTATGAAAATACTGGATCACATCAGTTAGGCACCTGGTAAGTGTTCAGTTAGGCACGTGCTTTAATAATGATTACTTGAAAATTAGTGCAAAGTAATGTAACCAAAGCCTTTCATTTGATGTGTTTGTCTGTTTTGTCCCTTTAATAACTGATGAAATTGATAGGTAAAAATTGCTAATTCTTATTTTGGCACTGGTGATCTTTCTAGGTACCCAATTGTTTTGGTTGCAATGTATAATGTGGTGGATCTCATATCAAGATATATCCCCCTTGTGAAATGGATGACGTTGGAATCCAGGAAGGCACTACTAATAGCAGTTCTTTCCCGATTCTTGCTGATCCCAGCTTTCTACTTTACAGCAAAATATGGTGATCAAGGATGGATGATCCTGCTCACTTCCTTTTTGGGTCTCACGAATGGCTATCTCACTGTGTGTGTTCTCACAATAGCACCTAGAGGTTACAAGGCAAGTTTACCTAATTCATTATTAGTAATGTGGATGGTAAACTAATTTTATAAAATAAGTTCACTTATGAGAGTTTGTGCTGTTGCAGGGTCCTGAACAGAATGCATTGGGTAATTTGCTTGTGCTGTGTCTTTTAGGTGGCATATTTGCTGGGGTTAGTCTTGATTGGCTGTGGCTCATAGGTAATGAAGCATTCTAAAGATACACCAAGTGTATACTGTTATTATTGATGAATCCTATGACCTTGTAATTAATTGGAATTGGAATCTTCATAAATCAGTAAATATATATCCAATCTTTCTTTCTTTTAAGTTTTTATCTGTGTTTCTATGTGCTGTCATCATCGTTACTTGATGAGTTTTACTTTACTGATACTAACACATACATCCTTCATCCTTGCATTTTACCCTTCTGATTTATATATAAGCAGTTAAGCACCGAAATAAATATGTGTTGTCTGACTCTTGACTTTCCAAAGCGAAGATTCATTCAAACAAGAGCCCAATACAATTTTCCTGTTGAGATAGCCCAATACGTTAGCCGGCCCAATAAGACATATGTGAGATGGAATGAAGGATTATTGCCACGGACAAGACCAAAATAAAAAAACTCACAATGGCTAATCGGCATGGTGGGCGAGAAAACAATAGACCGATCGAATACCTTACTTATTTTATTTCTTGAAGAATAATCACATTAATTAAGGATTAAAGTAGTATATATTATGATGTAAAAAAATTTATATTAACATTTACTAACATCTTGACATGTGTATTTTTACTTAAACATTTAAATTTTTTTTTTACTGATTTATTAAAATATTATTATATGTCAATATAAAAATGCTTTACATTAACGATGCATAAAAATTAAACGGTTAATTAATCACATTTTCCTAATGGGAAAAATCACATACTAGCGCTAATGAAGTCAGATACTTTATAAAATATTAGAGGTTGAATTAATTATATTTTTATATTGACTTTCTCTACATGTCTTTTAAAAAAGAGAATGATAATCAGTGTCTTAAGGACACTGACTAAGAATTTTAAAAAAGAATTGTTTTTCATTGGGACTTGATATATTTTATATTTTAAAGAGTATTGAACTTCGTTTTTCAATGAATTATTTTTTTTGGATATATTAGGGCACTAGTTAGCAGACCCCTTAAAAAAAGCTATTTTTATTTGTATATCTTAATTTGAATTGTGTAATATGGATGATTTTATGATAGTTATTGTGGGCAGTTACGGCAGTTGACAGTAGTGAAAATATATTTCTTATTTTGTGATTTTATTAATAACGGTGGAAACACTAAAACCATTTTTTTTTTTATGTATCGGTATAGATATCTATTTTTTACATTAATATCTTTTTATTTATATGTTATTTAATATACACACGTTGTTGTATGGTTGTTGGATGTGCAGACAAATATAGCCACCTTTCAGTTTCCCAAAATTGGATAAGTACGTTTTTTAGTTTTTACTAATCATACAATTCAATGGTTAACGTTGGGGGAAAGAATGTGCATGTCTTCTTGTCTTTCTTTCTTCTCGTGCAGCCTTTATATGGTAGCCTTCATGCACGTAATATTGGTGTTTACTAAACGTTTAATTTAAAGAATATGCTTAAGTTGAGAGTTCCTGAAGAAACCTCTCTTGCCATTTTCCTTTATTCCGGAATCAAAATGTTGCCTTGAGTGTGTAAAATTCTGAATCTTCTTTGCTTTTTGCTCACTCCAACTTCATTAATGTGAACTTCCGTGAAGCAAGTTTTATTTGCTTTCATTATAAGTAGGCCTTCTTCCATAACATTGCCTTTCAAGTTTGAAGGCTTCATATCTTCATTGTTAATTTTTCAATATTTATTCTCAGAATTGGTACGTATATTTAATTAACCTCCATTGGAAATTCATTCAGAGAGGAACAAAAGGGAGGAAAAAAGGGAAATTATCCTACTAATGGTGGTGCTATATATATATATATTGAACTTTTTTTCTCCCAATGTTTTGTTTCCCTTTGCAACAGTTTCTCTGATACTATTGACCATAGTTTAGGTTGTCATGCACAAATATTTTCTTATGATTGTGAGAAACTAAGATTATTAGATTATCTTTTGATGTTAGTATTTTGAACTTCTACATATATATTTTTGTGAGTTTATGTTCCAATAATCCCAGTCACTATTCCAACTTCTTAGCGGTTTTATACTATACCAAAAAAAAAGAAAAAAAAGAAGAGAGAGACATAATGGTAGACCTAATAAATATGTTTAGGTGCCAAAAACTAGTGCAGCAATTTCCAGTTTCTCAGTTGATTAGGTATTTCCACAAGGAACCAATTCCAGTGGCATGGAAAAAACCAGGAATTGGGTGGACCAAGTTAAATTTTGATGGTTCTTGCAAAGGCAAAAGTGGAAAAGCTAGCATTGGAGGAGTGGTCCGAAATCATAATGCAGAATTTTTGCTTGGGTATGCCGAATCCATAGGACGAGCAAATAGCACTATTGCTGAACTTACAGCACTTAGAAGAGGCCTTGAATTAGTCCTTGAAAATGGTTGGAAAGATATTTGGCTAGAAGGAGATGCCAAAACATTGGTTGAAATTATAGTGCAAAGGAGACAAGTTAGATGCATGGAAGTACGAAGACATATTAATCATATAAATTCTATTCTACCAGGGTTTAACAACTGCATTGTGAGTCATGTATATAGGGAAGGGAATAGGGCAGCTGATAGATTTGCTCAAATGGGGCACCACTTGGACCAGCCTAGAATTTGGAAACACTTTCCTCCTGATGAAGTCTTGGCTATTGTACATGAAGATGCTCAAGGTAAAATTGTTCTTCGAAGGAAAGGATTATAAATTATTACTACCTAGTTTATTGTTTGTAAATAGGGATTAGGGAATATATATGCATTCTTTTCGGGCAAAGATGGATGTATATATAATAAGTTTTATATACACAGATACTTTATATATATGTACGTAGAAATGTAAATGACTAGCTAAGTTGGGAGCACCCATATATCTCTTCAAAGTTCAAATTGCAATCACTTGTATTTGGGATGCTTAATTTCTCTGTCTTATTTTATAATTATTGTGATGGTGAAAGTGACAAATATTACATATTGAATTATATATCAATAATTTACGCCGAGGTCAATAACTGAAAAAGCACATGATGATATAAAAAATTATAAAGCAATTCTTCATATTTAATGAGCTCAATGAAAGTGACTTATGATGGAAGTAATAAGGTTGATTATTTCTTACTTTACTTGAATTTACGTTATATATCTTGATCTCATTTTGATGCTTCTGTTTTGCACAATGTACTATCTTAATATTTTATTTTAAAACACCTTAATTATATCTAAAATTAGCATTGAATGAGAACATAGCAAGTTAGCAACGTCATACTCATTCAACAGATATATTTCATTTTGTCAAAAAAAAAAAAAATGATATATTTCATTATAAAATGCTCCGATCACCTTTTTGGGTACAAAAGCGAAACTGTGTCAAAACAAAAAATGGTCAGTGCATTCAGGATTCATGCACCAAAAAAAGAAAAATGGTCAGTGCACTTTATTATAAGCTGCTGGTGCTGAGGCTAATTAAGTTTCCCTTTTCGGCTACTGGATCAAATTATCTACAGGTCAAGGAGGCTCTACTCAAGCCCCACACGCAAAACTCATCCGCTGTTTGAAGTTGTCAAGTGCATATGCCACAAATAATTACGAATTATGAATTAATATTCTAACCATTTCTTCTTCTTGTTTTTTGTTTTGGCAACTTTTAACCAACTTCTTTTACCTTCAAATTTCAAACCTTGAATTATTATATGCAGATTTCAACAAAAAGTCGTGACAGGAATAATATAATAGGTGAAATAGTAGTACAAGATTCCATTCTAGTCCAATTGACCAGTACAAATAGAAAGAGCAGTAACGGCTAACTACTTGTCAAATGAGGATAATGTAGTACATATCTATGGAGGTTGGTATAGTACTACATTTTCTAGCCTCATTTTACAAGTGATATATCATATTTATATATATAAGGTGCATTAGCCAGAAATTTGCAACAGGAGTATCTGGATCTCATGAAGTATTGTAAACTCCCCACATTGGAGAAACATCATTGAGTGCAGCGTTGATGAAGGCCTCAATAGTAAATACCTTAATGTCTCTCAGGTAGATGCCAAATGGTGTTATCGACGCTGCACTCAATCATGTTTTTTTGGCAATGTGGTATGTATGTTCATGGTTCTAAGTGGAAGGCATGCTTATGCATTTAAGCGAAGCAAGTTATGTTTCTATTTTTCTTTTAATTAACTTTTCGCTTGCATATTGATCTGTGGGATGTTTGTACATATGAAATCTTGGAGGAGTTGTTTTTTTTTTTATCTTCTATCTATTGAAATTTTAAATTTAGGGAACCATGTTAAAAATGATTTCTGAAATGGATCAAGTCCATAAAGCCTATGCACATCAAGTCCATGCATCGTCCACCATAATTGTACACAGTCCACCCTCTAATAAATGAAACAATGAGAATTAGAGCTGCCATTTAATATTACCTTGTAGTTACTATTTGATCTAGATTTTTCTACTAGAAAGCCCTCCAAGAGTAGCATGCGCTCATCACTTTGTACTTTGGCATCAAGCAATACAAGTTTCAACCTTTGAGCACTTGGGAGTTCTCTTTTCCTTCTGTTTCTGAGTCAATTTCTTTATGTGGTGTTCAGATTTTTAGTATTGTGAAATCTTAAAGCTATTGTGATTGCAGAAATTCAAGAATGAAGCATCATGTCAATTTTTTTGGTTTGGGGATGGAACTCAGGATATCCCACAACGGATAACATCACGTCAGTTTGACACTAATGATTGAAGATTTGGTTTGAAAAGAATACAAGCAATCCAATTCATTTGGAATTTATCTACCTTTTTCTCTTGCAGCATATATTGGATGGATGGAACTCCAGAAATGAGTATAGTCCAAAGCTGCACCCCGTTTCACTGAATATATATCCAGCATTGAAACCAGAAATAAAAGGATAGGTCCTCGGGTGCCACAAAATAACTCTCTCTTTGAACTTCAATTTAGCCTTTCAAGAAAAACAATAGAAATCGATTTTCTCTTTTTGTGTATTCATTCAATTTTTTTTTTTTGAATTTTGTGCACACAAGCCTAATTTCAACATGCATGTTATGAATTCAGTTCTACTTCTTGATTAGTCAAATTTCCTCACCTTTTTCTCTTGGAAACATCATTTTGACCTTCATAATTAAAGACAGGTATATTAGTCAGCAGGTTATCTTTTTCAATATCAAATTAAAAGTTTAACCATGCCACTTGAGCTTAACTACTAGGCATGGGGGAAAATTAAAAATGGATAAGAACAAAGCCACTAGAAAGTGCCTTCTTGTAGTTGTAGTAAAAGGAAAAGACAAATAAAATAAGTGCGGATCTTTAAATTCATTGAATTAGAAACAAACAAAATATAAGTAGAGGTGCTTCAAACTTCAAAGATATTCCTGATTAAGACAAGAGAAGTTACTTTCCAAAAGCCTTTAGAAGCTCAGATTTATGCTATATACAAATTATTGGAAATTTAAATTACTCAACCAACTACAGATTTGGAGACTATGATCAAATATCAGAATCATACTGTGGCCAAAAATAATGAGAATCATGCTTCTTTCAAAATGTACTAGTTTACAAGTAATACCTCTTTTAATTACTTGAACAGATTGTAAAGTCCATAACAAAATAAAACAACTCAGATTGATATATCATGATGACAGATTCCTTAAATAGCAGGGTGACAGTACATTCAAATAGCCCAATATTTCAACACAATGGAGACACGAAAAAAAATATGGGCTTCATCAAACTGACACTTGCTGGTTTTTTTCAGCCCATTAAGCACAATTATTAGTCTTCTAATTAGTAATTACACAACTGAACCGCAAAAAAATCAGCTAATCTGCAGCATAACGAAATATTTCATATATGGCATGCATGCTTATCAACACTTGTATTTCTAAATTCCTGTTATCAAAAACTAAAAATCAAAAATCAAAATCAAAACCAAATTGGTTATTGAAAGCCTTTTCAGTTTACCTCTATAAATGAGAGTAAAAACTGTAAAGCATTACTCCTATATTTGGTTAGTGTAATCAGACATCAATTTCTTACTATAGATTGCACAGAATCAAGTTATCAAAAACATTGGCTATGATTTGAGACATAAAAAACAAGAGCATACCAACCAGGAATGCTCAAATAAAAGCTGATTAGTTCCTGCATTGGTCATTCATGGATTTAATTTCTCAATTAATAGCAAAATACTAAATTACAAAACTTGATCAGCATGATAAGCACATGTATATGATTGATTTCAGCCCAAAAACTACAAGAATAGCAAATCTGCCCAAACAATCCCACAACAAACAATCTGAAATTTTCTATAATGCAATACAGAAACAAAACAAAAACCAAAATTGGACCCCCAAAACAAAAAGTGAAAGGAAAATCCTTAACATGCTTTTTCTCTCTATCAGGTGTCTCTGACCAAAAGATATCAAAGATTTTGAAGAGTCCTGATCAAATCACGATCCCACTGGTTCCTAAGTTGAAGATCACGAGACCAAACAGGACTCTCTAATTCTTAATAATTACGAAAATATGCCATGCTATGCTATCTAGTATCTAGTATCTATCCATTCAACACCCTCACTGTTCTGTTTCTTTTCTTCCCAAATAATAAATACACTCTTTTTTGTTTTGGGCCTCAACTGAAAACAAAACCCTTTCTTTCTATCTCTCTGCCTTCTTTCCTGCTTCGCTTCCCACTTTTCCCATCAAAATTTTCCCGAGAAAATCTGGGAAAATCGAATTCCTTTGATGGGAAGAAAATCAACGGCGGAAGAAGGGGAGCCTCTGCCGGACCACCTTCGTTGCAGCCGCACGGACGGTCGGCAATGGCGGTGCCGGCGGAGAGTGATGGAAGACCTGAAACTGTGCGAGGTTCACTATCTGCAAGGTCGCCATCGTCAGAACAAGGAGAAGGTCCCTGAGTCCCTCAAGCTTCAGAGAAAGAGCAGCAACAAAAACGACGCCGTTTTGAAAAACGTGGAAATTAGGGCAAACATGGCGAGGCTGATGGAGAAGAGGAAGCGGAAATCGTCAGATGAATTGGTTGTTGCCGGCGATGCTCCTTCGAGGAAGAAGGCTCTGAAGAAACACGGTGAGTCACGGTTGGAGTTGATAAGGATAGTTCTCGAGAACGAGATTCAGAAGAACAAGAAGAACAAGAAGAAGAAGAAGAACAAGAAGAAAAAATGTAGTGAGAAGAAGAGGAACAAAAAGGAAGAAAATGAATTGCATTACAGTGAGGGAGAGTTGAGAAGAGAATTGCCAAATGGGGTTATGGAAATTGCTCCTGCTTCTTCAACCCCCAATGTGGCTTCTCATTGTGATGATGTTAAAGTTGGGTTTGATCATAAATCACTTATTAGACCTCGTTACTTCAGGTCCAAGAATGTTGACAGGGTCCGTGTTGGAAACTTGCAGGTGGATTTTCATTGCCACGTTACTTGTTCTAATTCCTTTTTTTTTTTTGTTTTAATGATTCAGATGTTTGTGTTTTTTAAGGTTGTGTCATATGGACGGAACTTGAAGAAGGGTAAGATGAAGAAATGTCATTGGTGCCAGAGAAGTGATGGATGGAATCTTATTAAGTGTTCCAACTGCCACAAGGAGTTTTTCTGCATGGATTGCATTAAAGAACGGTTTGGAACTTGTTTTACTTCATTTAAACCAATTTTGAGCATGAAATTGAAACCGTGTGACATTATATGTGCATATACTTATTTTCAAATTTTTTGTCATGTTGAACGCCCTGCTTCATTGTTAGTTGTTATGCTCGTGTACAGGGTGCTTTATTATCTACATTGTTGAGTGAAGCATATTTTAGACAATGCTAAGAAGTGCGGTTTGATCAGTTAAACACCTTGTTGGAGATTATTCATGATGCGGTTCTAGAACTCCTTAAATGAAAGGATACCCATTTTGAATTAGTTATCAATGTGAACAGAGGCTAATAACAATTTAACAAAATAAAAAACTTCATGTCTGTGGATCTCCATGCCTATTTCTTGTCTCTGTTTTTTGGCTGTAACTTTTGGAAATAGTAATACCACACTGATCAATAATTATCAGTGCTGACTACTAAGATGTTTACCGATTTGACTTGTGCAGTCTGCATCTTTAATATTGAGGTTCAAAATATGAGATGTTTGCAAATTTATTTGTTGAAACAAATTTAGGTATTTTGAAACTCAAAATGAAGTTAAGATGGCATGTCCAGTTTGTCGGGGAACTTGCACTTGTAAAGATTGCTTGGCAAGTCAATGCAAAGACATTGAAAGTAAGGTCTGACATCAAAGCTGGATGCTTTTCTGCTAGAATGGTTTTTCTTTAGTAGCACTTGCTGACACTTCAATTTTGTGCCGTATTTTTTCAGGAATATTTGGATGGTAGAAGCAGAGTTGATAGAATATTGCATTTTCATTATTTGATCTGTATGCTTCTTCCTGTACTAAAACAAATAAGCGAAGATCAGCATACTGAGCTAGAAATAGAAGCAAAAATTAAAGGTAGTAACATCGTTCTTCTGACATGGATGATCTCTGGATTAGTTTTTGTTGAAAACAACACGGCTATCTTATATGCCTTTTTGTGTGACAGGGAAAAGAATTCCTGATATTCTCATCAAGCAGGTCGAATTTGGCTGCAATGAGGAAAATTACTGGTAAGATCGCTTCTGCTGATTCTATTAAGAAAATTCAAATGATTTTATAGTGCTTCTTGCTAACGAATACAAGTATGTATGTAACACATTGTCTCAGCAATTACTGCAAAACACCCATTTTGGATCTCCATAGAAGCTGCCTTAGTTGTTCCTATAGCCTTTGCTTAAGTTGTTGTCAGGAATTAAGTCAAGGAAGCACCTCTGAAGAAATCAACTCTTCCATGTCCAAGCTACCTGACAAAATGAACGCTTGCATTGCCAGTGAAAGCCACCTTTCAGATGATAAAACCAGTTCTAGTAGCAATGTAACTGCTACTTCAATATTGCCTGAGCGGACAAGTTGTAATGGTGCTGACAGTGTATCATGCCCTCCTACAGAGCTAGGTGGTTGTGGTGATAGCCACCTTGATTTGAGATGTGTTTTTCCATTAAGTTGGATCAAAGAGATGGAAGTTAAGGCGGAAGAAATAGTTTGCAGCTATGACTTTCCTGAAACTTCGGATGAAAATGCAAGCTGCTCACTGTGTATTGACAAAGATCACAAAACTAACAGATACAAGCAGTTGCAAGAAGCAGCTCAAAGAGAATATTCTAATGATAATTGCTTGTTTTATCCCACAGTTTTGGACATCAGTAGCGATCAATTTGAACACTTTCAGAAACACTGGGGAAAAAGCCATCCTGTTGTAGTGCGAGATGTGCTCCAAAGTACATCAAGCCTCACTTGGGATCCACTGGTAATGTTCTGTGCTTATCTTGAGAGGAGCATTACAAGATATGAGAATAATAAGGACTTACTTGAAGCTTGTTTGGATTGGTGTGAGGTCAGTTTATCTGCTAATTCGATGTTACAGTACTTTTAAAATTATACTATCTCTATTAGTTGAGCAAAAAAAAAGTCAGTACTATTTTAGAAAGGTATTTATTCAAATTAATGTATGTTGTAATATGGAATAAATTTTAATTTACACAGTTATTACTTATTGTTATTGATAATTGGCTTATGTAACCCATATTCTCAATAATGATGAAGCTGCTCTTGAAACCCGAATAAAATAAAATGTTATAGGTGTATTATTAATTATTTTGCGACTCTTAATCTGTGGCAGGTGGAAATTAACATTAGGCAGTATTTTACCGGGTCTCTTAAATATAGGCCTCAGAAAAATACTTGGCATGAGATGCTGAAACTAAAGGGGTGGTTGTCTTCCCAGCTGTTCAAAGAACAGTTTCCAGCTCATTTTGCTGAAGTAATTAATGCTCTACCAGTTCGAGAATACATGAATCCCATTTCTGGTCTTCTGAATTTAGCTGCAAATTTGCCACAAGGGAGTACAAAACATGACATAGGACCATATGTCTATATTTCATATGGCTGTGAAGCTGATTCTGTGACAAAGCTCTGTTATGACTCATATGATGTGGTATGTTCCCTTGTTATGTTTCATTTGACTGCTTAAGTGTATCTAGATAATACTTTCCTGAGCTTTTAGTTTAATATTTATTTAAACTCTAGCATGGAAAAGTGATTTCTAATAGCATGGAATAAACTTCTTTTGATATTTCCTATGGTGACAAAATTGCCATGTTTATCTTTTATGCATATATCCTGTCCTGTCATGATAACTTAGATGGGATCTCATTTATGAAGTAGTAATAAGCATCCTCATGGAATGTGATCGGAATTGATATTAATATTAGAAAATAGCAAGAACACCAAGGAGCTAAGCTCCAATTACAGAGATAGGAAACAGAAAATGCAGATACAAAAGTAATGGTAGAAGAAGAAAGAAGAATTCAGAGAAGCTGTCTCTGCCCAATGGCCTAAGCCACCCCAAACCTTTCCAAGTTCCAGAATCAATCTGAATCATCCCCCTGACTTCTCTATTTATTCCCTCCACTAACTGCCTGTTCATTTTCCATAACCCGGTAAATGCTAATTGTTGCCTTCTTTATTCTCTCCATCCCCACTATCCCCCACTACTTGTAAATGCCCCCAGTTACTGCCATCATTACTCGCTCCACTTCCCCTTCCAGGCTTCTACTAGTTGAACAGATTACTCAACTATGTTGAAAAGTAGATATTACAACCAAAAGTTAGCCAAATCCTTAGTCAGATAATCTGTTTATTAGAAACTGTTTCTTTAGTCCAACAAAACGAACTGTTTATTAAAAAATTGTCTAGCTTTATTATAATAAGCATTTAAAATTGGTCTAAGCAAAGAAGTTTGAACTACATACTATCATAGTTTCATTAGTTTGTAAGGCTTATGTGGGAGTCCTAAGCCTTGAATTTGCAACTGATACCTCCACTCTCAAACTGTCAAACTGACACATACAAATCAGTGGTTGAACCAGTGCAAAATGATTGTCACATTGCAGTTCCCCATGGCACTTAGCAAAAAATTATTCATGCTGCTTATTGTGTCTGATTTGTAATTGCAGGTTAATATTATGGCACATACCATGGATGTGCCTCACTCTGCAGAACAGCTTACTAAAATAAGAAAGCTATTGAAAAAGCACAAAGCTCTATGTCAGAGGGAGTCTTCTAAGCTTACTATGGAGCATACAGAAGACATGGAACAAAAAAGATTGCGGAGTATGGAAAGAGAAAGAATGAACTTTTTCAGGAGAGTCAATAGAACATCATGCATCTCTGCTGAAGCCAAAACAGCAGGTAGTAAGTGTTTAGATACCAATATTTTCACAAATGGAGAATGTGGTTCCGATTCTGATACTGAAAAAGCACAAAGCTCTTTACCTCTCCACGGGACAGTTCAAAGCACCAAAATATCTCCAAATCATAATCCTGAAAATCCCTTTGAAAACTCAAGCAGTGATAAAAGCAAGATGCATACAGAGAATTATGGTGCCCAGTGGGATGTCTTTCGAAGACAAGATGTACCAAAGCTCTTAGAATACATTAAAAGACACTGTGATGAATTTTCTTATACCCATGAATATCATGAGAAGGTAAGTTCAAAAGAAGACAATTCCTAAGTGGATGTGTTTTGAGTTGGTGATGATTGGTTGTCTTTCATGCAGATGGTTCATCCAATTCTAGATCAGAGCTTCTTCCTTGACAATACTCACAAAATGAGACTAAAGGAGGAGTTTAGTAAGTATACCTCTGTGTTTTATCATCTATTACAATCCTAAATAACTTAATTGACTCACCTGTCGCTGTTACCAGAAATTGAACCTTGGACTTTTGAGCAACATGTTGGAGAAGCTGTCATCATTCCTGCTGGATGCCCATACCAGATTAGGAATCCTAAGGTCTCTTTTGCACTAATATAAAAGATTTTCTTGCCCTCTCTAGTTAATTTAAACAACAAAATTTTTAAACTGTTCTTGAACTGGATATACATTATTGTTGGACGTGATTTTTACATTCTGAAATTTCCTGAAATATCAGTTTTGAAGTCTTACAGATCAACACTAATGCTGATCACACTAATGACCTTACTTTCCACATGATTGCTGAGGATATTATTATCTCAGGATTGATTTATGTAGGCCTTTGGTATGTCTCATTGTGTGAATGTATGACAAGTATGTTTGATTTTTGATCTGCAGTGTTGTGTTCATGTGGTATTGGAATTTGTGTCCCCTGAGAATGTTACTGAGTGTATCAAATTGGTTGACGAGGTCCGTCTACTTCCGAAAGACCATCAAGCAAAAGTAGACAAGCTGGAGGTAGATTTCATGATAATACCACTTACTAGTTTCTGCTTTCTTCTCTTTGATGTATGCATGAATTGACAAGGCATTGTTTCATGAAAACAGGTGAAGAAAATGGCCCTTTATAGCATGAGTACAGCAATTAAAGAAATGCGTGAGCTTACATGCAGAACATAATTACATCTTTTGTCTCTACCTTCACACCATGTCTTGTTTTTTGTATAGATTAACCCCCAAACTCATTAAGATCTAGCAACGTGCTTAAATTGATTACTTTTAGACCTAGTTTTGATTCTATTTTGTTTTTTGTGACATTTATGCCTTACTTGACTCTGAAAATAAAATTTTATGGTCAGTATATTTCATTAATTTTTTACTTTTGAAACGAAATTTTACAAAATTAAGGGGGGGTCAATTCACTTTCTTATCTTAAACTTCTCACTTGCTGTTTTTTGAAATTTGAACATTTCCACTAGTTTTAAAAGTATGAAAGCATATCTATATTTACCCTCGTGGATTGTATTAGCTCTTTTAACTGCAGCTGGAGTAATATGTAGTATACAACTAGAAAAATGCTAAATACATCTCTCTTACTCTCACCACTCATATTTGCAAAGGTGGCAGTATATACAGAAAAATGAGATGGGCTCGACTATAATTAGAGGATGAAAAATGTAGAAATATGAGATTATTTGTGAGTAATACTAATATGAGTAGTGTTATTTGTACAACAAATAAATCTTCAACTAAATCTGCAACTTTTTGTCGAAACGAGCACGTACTTCAAAATCTTCAATCACTTTAGCGACACTTCTTATGTTAATGTGCCAAAGTTGGACTTACCTTGCATGAGGCGTGACACATGCATATTTGATATTGCAGTTGACATTGGTTTTATGCTGTATAGTTTATTTTATATGCCGCAGATGGTGTAGTTATTATCCATCATCCATCAAGTTTGATTGGCATATTTGATATTATGATTAAAGTTGCAGAACGTTCATTTGAAATCACGTTTACATTTTTAGATGAATAGAAATGAGAAAACAGATGTTACATTTCAAAACAGACGTTCTAAATATACCGTTACTTCTTATTCCAAGTTCCAATCAAGCATATCAATCATATGAATCATTAATTGTATACCTTACTCTGTAATCGTATATTTTATGATATATCAGTCAGCTAAACATAGGATCCCATTCCCCTTCTTGCTCCGAGTACAACAGCGTCAGCGTATAAGGGGGCTGAGGAGAAATATTCCCTGATTTTATTCCTTCAACTTCCATTTTTCTTTAAACTGTGATGCTCACAGTAATAACTATGGGAAGTTAACAAAGATAAATACTGGATACATATTTTTTCAGAAAATTAAAGGAAAATACTAACAAGTATTCTTTGGACATCGTTTTAAGGAATCAAGAAAGGAAAATTTGTATGAGAAATCATGTTTTCCAATACAATTTTTTTTTTGTAGGTTCCTTAACCAATGCCCTTGAGACACTCGTTAGCAAAACCCAAAATTAAAAAATAAGGGGGCAGGGGGAGTACGTTGTCAAAATTGTTGAAGAGCCTCAGCAAACAAAGGAACTTCCTCAGGGGGCCATGAGCCCGTCAATTGTATAAGAAAGAGACTTTGCCCAATCAGCTCTAAGAAGCAATGTCTGCAGCGTCTTCATCACATTGTATTCAGGATCAAGCTTTCGCTGCCAACCCTACAAATTAAGTAATTACCAATATCAGGTGAATTACATAAGCAAATAGAAGAAAATTAAACTCTTGTAAGCATGTCAAATGTGAGTGAACATGGTAAAAAGAAGAAAAATAATTACCTCGAGAACCAAGGTCGTCACCATGACAGTGCAAACATTGCCATCAATATTAACTCTATGACGCCTAACTTTCTCAAGTAATTGCTCCATACACTCTGCAGGATGAACCAGGTCACCTTCTGGGGTGCCCCAAAATGTAAACGCCTCTTCCACTTCCTGTTAAAAAACAAAAAAGACGGCAACGTACAAGATGGTCCAAAATCATATTCAAGGAGTTCAAATAAATGAACTAAAATAAGAAAACAAAATACATAAATCTTTAGAAAATCAAGCAGTCAAACAAAAAACATTGTCAATGGCTACTTGCAAAATTGTCATAAAACAAAATGTTGTTAGGCCCAACATAATTAGTTGGGTAGTTGGTGGAGTTAGCTAGATAGGGTTAGTTAGATAAATAATGGAAAGGGTAGTAGAACAACATTCATATAATTGTATTTTGAGAGGAAGGGGAAACCCTTTATGAAGATTCTTCCTTTCTTTCACTTTTTTCATTTCTGCTTTTGCATTCCTAACACATTGGTCCGACTTGCCGGATCTCGGCAAGGAGGAAATGGAGAATTCGGAGGTGCTCTTGAAGGATGAACCAGCGTTCATGAATTGCAGTCTCGTTCATGGGATTCCAACATTTTGGAGATTAAAAAAGATCCTGCATCGGTTGATGAAACTCGATTGAGGGAAAAAAGATGGAGGCGCAACCCATGAAACCAAGAAACGTATTTTGAAGGAATGGAAGTGTTTAAGCAAATTCTTGGTCAATGGATGAAGAAGCAAGGCATCAAGTTGGACGAAGAATTAGACCTAATGAGCCAAGCCCATATGGTATATATAGTCGTGGGTCTCATGAACATGAAGAAGAGGTGAATTTGAAATTTTGTCAAGTGAGCTCAGCTCATTTTTGGAACTAATGGACCAAGCTCAAATCTATGAGCAAAACAACTGCAATTTGAAAATAGGAAATAGTTCCTATTTGGTCCTCAAGCCAATTGTCATTTCTCCCAGCAGAAGGCAATCGAAAGAGCTTCCAACCTTGAGAACAAGGTTGATCTTCAGGGAGATGGTATTGTTAGGCCCAACAGAATTACTTAGCTGAGTGGTTAGTGGAGTTAGTAAGCTAGATAGGGTTGGTTAGATAAATAGGGAGAAAGGGTGGTAGAAAGACATTCAGAGAATTGTATTTTGAGAGAAAGGAGAGAAACCCTTTGTGAAGGGGAAACCCTTGGAAGATAGTTTATCTCCTTGTGTTGTTCATTTTTAAGTTCATTTCAAGCAAAGAGATTCATGCTTTTTCTTTCCCTTTTTCATTTCTGCTTTTGAGTTCCTAGCAAATGTTATCCCATTTTTGGTGACAATCAACCGATAAATCTGCACTGCACATTAGTATATATATAATATATTAATGAACATATAATTTTTTACAATACATATCACAGAACCAAGCCATAATAAGTCTTCTAAAGCGAACTAAACATTGGCTGGTTTAATAAAAAAAATCATGTAAGTGGGAAAAAAACAATATTTTACCTCAATAAAAGCATTTGGATTTGGGCAGTTCTGTTGCTTTGATAAACGGAGTGCACATTCTGCAGCAATCCGGCCATCTCGGCGGGCAACAGCTTTGAAAAAATCCAGTAAATTTACCCGATCACTACCAGAAAGTTCAGCAGTCATGCCTACATCAAGGAAAACTACATGAGGCTTTGATTTGAAGAGCCGTTTGCTAGACTTGCTTTGAGACACCCGAACAAGGATATTTCCAGGATGCATGTCTGCATGAATGAAGTTGTCCACCTGAAAGAAGACATCCCAATGTCTTAGAAGCTAAAACTTGATGATGTTCAAATTTAAAATATTACAGGACCCGTGCTTCTTTTAATTCATACTAAGGATTAGGATATAAAATGATAATTAAGGGGTCAACATGCGCAGTCAAAAGTACAAAGTACGATTTCGGATAAAAGAAAATTCATTACATAAGAGATAAATACACTTTATTCACAAAGCTTACACTTCATAGTTGCTTATTAGACAAACAACTTAACAAAACCACAAACCCTATGGCAAAGGAATATAATATATCCGCCATCTTTATCCCATAACAATTGCTTCAGTGCTACACACCAGTTGAATTATCCAGGATTATGCTTACTTGTCATTAATACACATGGACAAACAATTTTTTAAAACATTCTGTTTTGTTCTTGTTTGTCTTTTAAGCATTTACAACTTAATGCAGCCTTCAAAAAAATTAGCTTATCCAATAATCCTAGTGTACGTTAAAAAACTAAATAAATTAGGGATTTTCTAACCAGTGCTCTCCCGATTAAGTAATCAAAAGATAAAAAAATCTATTGAAAAGTACAACTTTTAAATTCTCAATATATTGAATACACCACTTTCCAATACAAATTCTTTTTCTTTGAGTAGTCAGTAATCAATGCTGTATTTTCAGTTTTACCAAATACAAATACAATCATAGTGTATGATAGAAAAATAAAAATAAATCAAGAAAGCTAGAAATGAAAGCATTAAAATGATGCTATCACCAGCCAGAACACAGCAATGGCACAAATTTTCAAATGAGATATTTACCAGAAGCATCTTCAAAAGTGCATGAGTCCCAATGTGAGCAAGGGCAGATTTAACCCGTTCCTGTCCTCGAAGATCATCAACGTAATGAGAGACACTTTCTCCCTTTTCGTATGTTTCCACCAAAACAGCAGGATGCACAAGTGGATAGACTGGCTTAGGGAAAGAAACATCCTTCCATCGACGGAAATTGTAAATAAAGCGGCTCAAATGGGCAGCTTCCCTTGCAAGGTCAACTTGAGACATCATGAAAACTGCAAACTGTTGTACACTCTCATCTAATCTTAACCAATTAAGAGCAGGAATGAACTTTGAAATTTTTGCCGCCATATTAATAATAGCAAAATCCCTCCTGATTGATTCTCCCACACCAGGATGTCTAACCTTCACTGCAACCACAAGGGGCTTTGCTTGCTGACCAGGATATCTATATTTTAATGAAGCACGATGCACTTGTGCAATGCTTCCAGATGCAACAGGCAGTTCTTCGAAATTCTCAAAAATTTCAGAAATTTTTCTACCAAATGCTCTTTCTATAGTTTTCTTTGTGTAGCTAAAACTATGCTCAGGAGCTTTGGTATGAAGTTCTGCAAGTTTAGTGCATAGATCTCGAGGAAAGAGATCAGGCCGTGTAGCTGCCCACTGACCCCATTTTATGAATGCTGGACCAGATTTTTCTAGCGTGCGATGAACAACGTGTAGCCACAGTTTCCTGAAGTTTGGTCCAAAGTAATCTGCAAATGGCGCCATCACAATGCTTGGAGAGAATAGTACAGCTAGATAGAGAGCTCTCACAAGTAAGACAAGACCTTCTACTACCATGAATACAAATGCAAACATGTAATTGTACCCATCCCGGGCATGCATATATAAAGCATTCTGTGATTGGTGACGTTCTACATCAGCCCAATTTCGCTGAGCCAAAGCAAGCTCTCCACATGTAAATGCCGCAAAAATACCAGGAACTAGCAGATAAGAATGTGAGAAAGCAAGGCTCACTGCCTGAGCAATCATATTTATGGTGGGAAATGAACCACGACCACTGGAAGTGTACTTTCTATACAGCATTTTCCAAGGAACCTGAGAATGATGTGTCACTGCATTACTTGCAGAGATTGCAGAAAAGTTCCTAAAAGAAGTGCATTTGCGAAAGCTTTCCCTAGTACCATAGGACCCATACCACAAGAGAGAACTATGTCCTTGACTAGGAAACTTATATAGCATGTACAACTTGCACTGGTGGATACTCGATCCAACCGAAGCAATTACCCCATTTCTACTGACATCCACGTATCTGCTTCTATGGATTCTAAGAACAGATCGGGCAACTCTCCTTATATCCCCAAGCATCAAAAATCTGCACACCAATAATGATGTCAACTACAACGATGGTTTAATCACATAATCCAAGTGTATCACCAGTTATTTTATCCACAAATACAGCAAATAAATAAACCATTATTTCGAAAATACAAGGAAACAGTGACTTCTCTTCTCTTCACTTCTTCTATTCTAACAACAAAAAGGCATAAAATAGTTGAAACCCCGGTTGATAAGGAGTACAAAATGTCCCCCACTATTTGTTCCTAAAATTTTGGAGTATCCACTCAAGGTAGTGAAGGTAAGAAAGAGTTATTATTTCTATTGCAATTCCTTCTGTAGCTAGTTACAGTGGAATAGATCTCCACCTATCCAAGGTAGTGAAGGTGACAAAGATCACGGGTCTACCATTCCACTAAGAAGTTAAAGCAAGATTCAATCCCAGAAACGCACTTAAATGATTCCTTTAAACAAATAGTACCTCGCTAAATGATACCATCAATGAATGAAATTGCCATGATATCTAGTACGGAAACGGAAGCAAAAATAGAGGGAATCCATGAACGGAAAAGCAAAGCAATTTCGACACAGAAAATAAAAGGGAGAACGAACCTGAGAAGGAAGAGAACATGCAATGCTAGTTTGGTCAGCGAACAATTGGAAGATGCGATGCGATGCGATGCGATTGAAGACCTCAGCTTCAATTCAATTCAGGGCAGGTATGTATATGAATGTGAATGTGATCGTTGGGACACTCAATGCTTGGCGCGTTTCTGAGGCTGCCAAACACCTACGGCTTATACAACAAACAAACAAACCCTAACGCCTAACAAATTCATTCATTATAACTAGGATAGGAATATCAGTGAATGGATATCAAAAAAGTAAACTTATATTTATATTTATACACTTAAATAAAAAAAGAGTTTTAAATAACGAGCAATAAAAATTTTATTATTTTAAAGAAAATAAAATTTTAATTCAGTACATAATCAAAATTTAAAAATTTAGAAACATAAAAAATTTTAAAATTAATATTATTGAGTGATGAAAATTGATATTGAAAAAAGAAGAAGAAATTATTAGAAAGAAAGATTAAAATTAAGAAATTTTACCAACAAGATCTAGCACAATTGATGGATACCGGAGTTTCCAAGCATATTATTAGAGATTCAATTTTTATCGTGTGTATAAAAAAAGATTTGTTACAAATATAAATCACATTTTGATGATTTTTACATTGAAAGAGAATAGAATCCAATATCCATCATAATATCCTTTGTACAAAAATTAATAATGAGAAATTCCAAATAAAATGTTTCCATTTTAATTTATTTAATCAAATGATATTTATTAGTGAAATTGGATATTAAAAATATCGGGCCCGTTTGCTTCATGTTGTATGCAACGTAAAAATCATGAAAGTTCCATTCAGAATGTCGTTGGCCAAAAGCATGACTCTGATAGCTTTGCTCAAAATCGAGTTTAACTACATGAAAACGGTACAAAGTTTCGTTTGAGATGATGAGAATCTCAAACAAGTAGACACATAGCTAAAAATAAATTACACATCATATTAATAAGACAACTTCTCATAATACCCAACAAAAAAAAGAATTTATATCCCAGGTCAAATAAGATAAGTATATGTGAAGTCAAAGTGGCGTGCAGTCAAATGCTGTTTCGCTTTGACATCAAAACTCAAAAGAGTTCTAGATAGTAGACAAGATAAAAAGAAAATGTTGAAGTCTTAGTCTACAATATATCATACGAATGTTGTGAGTGATATAAAAATTCAAACATAATTCAAATACTGGGGTGATTAATAATGCAAACTTTTTTTTTTTTTTGAAAGGAAATAATGCATACTTAAAAAATTTGAAATTTAAAAGTCGCCTATATAAAATAATTTTAATTTACGATCTTAATTTATAATTGCTTGAATGTCATGGTCGTGTACTGTTAACACAACTAAGATTATTAAAACTAATAATCATTTTGTGTGAACACAACGAAAATTATAAGAATTTTTCAATTTTACTTTTTACTTTCTTAACCTTAATTGGAATATTCATTCAAAAAAAACCTTAATTGGAATACAGAATGTGTAAATAAATAAGATTAAAAATCAGAATTCAACCAAGTTAAAATTAAATTAAATTCACTCAAATCTAACCAAATTGAGTGGATTTCTACCTACACTGAAATTACAAAGGTTACAAGATCAATAATCATATCAATTCTTATTTTTTATTTTTAAATTAAAAAAATTATGTATGAATTAAATCAGTTCGTGAAATTAGTGATACTAAGCGTACTCAAGATTTTAAGTGACCAACGAAATTTATAGAAGAATACAATATTTTAGTTTATAAGATCGCAAATTTATTTATTTTATCTTTTACGAATTTTGTAGTCTCCAAGATAAAGATATGAATGACTTGATATCGTTTTTAATTGGTTCGATACTTTCCTGTAATTCATGATTTTAGTTTGCAGTTTCTCTGAATCATTTAATGAGTGCAAGCGATGACAATTCCAAGCCATATTTTAGTTCCCTTGGACGAAAGCTACATATGTGTGGGGATACAAGAGAACGTGTCACTTTGAAGTGCATGAATAAATTAAACTAATGCATAAATCTTTTTCTTTTTTTTGTTTATAGGATAGGGAAGGGGGAATTGGAGCCACCACGATATTAAACCCACAATCTCATTGAAACCAAATGTCCCTTGACCCTATCACTTAAACTATATTAGCGAGACACTAATGCATAAATCTTAGATCGTATCAAATTAGATTCCCAGTTATGGAATCATCATAACTTTAATATGGCTGGATATTTGCCTTTTCACCGTTTGCTTACTTGTCCCGCTAATCGCATTTTAGGGAGGAAAATCAATTTTTAAATGGTTATTTGTTGCTGGTTTTTCATTTTTCATTTTTCATTTATTAAATGTCTAGGTTCATTGCACTGGAAGATTAGCTATCCTGTTAACCATCTGCAATACTAAAAGGAGGATAGGCTAGACGTTCCTCCCTTCCCCTTTTCTTTCGCACACAACCTTCCCCCTTTTCAATTTTCAGTCTCCTCTTCCAATCTTTTCCCTTTCTAATCTGTCAGTGTTCTTGCCCGATGGAGAACTCGACGGAGACTGAACTCGGCGGAGGCGGAACTCGGTGGAGACGAACAACGAACAACGCCGGAGGTTGCGTGTTTTCTTTGGTGGACTTGACCTTTTATCAGCCCATCTGCAGAAGAACAACTGGGTTCTCACTCTCATCATTCTAAACTATTTTAGGAAGAACGATGGATTGTTTCTTCTCTCTTTGTGCAAACCCTATGATGGAGGAATTGTGGTGGTGGCAGCGACAGAGGAAGAAGGGTTTTCTACAAGTTGTTACTTCTTTAAGGTGAGTTTTCTACTCTTGAATCTACATTATATGTGTATTTTTTTTTTATTGTACATTTTCTGTATTCTTTCTTATTTACAGCTGTTATATTTTTTATGCTTTATTTATATTACTTTGATTGATTCTAAAAAAAGGGTTTGATTCTAATAGTGAATTGATTTGATTCTAAATAATGCACATGAGGTGTTTGAGAAGTTTCCTCTTTGAGGTTAATGCCAAATTCTATTCTTTGGCAGTACATTTTATTCTTCCATTTAGAAAATTTGATAAGATTCGAAAATGATTTTGTTTATTATCTTTTAAGTGTTTGTTCAGACTTGGAAATTGGATGCTTAAACATAAGTTATACTTTAATTCAGGTGTAATGTTAAAATAACAACTATTTTGAAACAAGGGTTGTTTTGTTTTGGATGTTGTGTTCGGTTTTAGTTTTTTCAGGTTTACGAGAAGTAGCTTCAACTTTTTATCTATTACTTATAAGAAGTAGCATATAAGTTCTTATCTATTACTTATTATAAGAAGCAACATATTGATAGTTTTAAAAGTTGGTCATATTTGGATTTAGTCAATGGGACAACGTTTTTTGTTGGGGAGACAACAGAGGTATTATTGAAGGGTGCATTCAGTGAGGGGTCATATCCAGGGTGCACCCCACATGTGTAGGATAAAGTTGGATTTTATCTTTCGTGTCCAACTGATATTTTCCAATGAAATCAATACAATGTCATATTTATAAAACTGATGTAGCATGGTCATGATTTGTTTTACATTTAGAAGATCATTGCTAATGGTGCTTACGACTTCACAAGAGTATGTTGGACTATTGGAGGTTTATACAAAGAAGATAAGAGATCTCTTGGTAGAAAATTCTAGCCACTCTACAAAGAAGTGAGTTTTCATTCTTCTTTATATGCTCTACTTAATTACTATTGTAGATTTTAGTTCTATTATTTTAAACTAACCAACTAATAACTTTAACTGTTTTAACTTTTAATTATTTATGCATTTGAAATTCTTTTGTAATATTGTACTTGGAATATAGAAGCCAACCTAATTAATGTAGTCTCCCGTTTTGTTAAGGATTTGGAATGTCTAAATGGTATGTCTTAGGACCAAGCAATCTAGTCTCTTTTCTACTATGGATTTTTAAGTCTTATGTAGATACTTTACTTCAAAGCCAATGTTTTCAAAATTTGAATATGTCATTCAACATCTGTTAAACGAAAAAGTGTTCCTTTCAAAAAAAAAACAAAAAAACGTTATCCTATTTCATCTCTGTTGCATAGGGGTGGATCACCATTATATTAAAGGTAAAAAGGACCACTAAAAGACAAGATCACTTGACAAATGTTGATAGGCTGAGTCCTTAACTCATTGTAGTTTACAATAACTAATGTATGAGGTTTGATATTTCTTACAGCTTCATTCATGCTTTTTCATTAGTACCATGATTGTCTTTTTTAATAGGTTACTTAATCTTTTAAAGGATGGCAAATATAATCGAGAGGTTAATGACACAAGAGACATGGAAATTGATAATGATGATCAAAGAATCTTTGGTCTACATAAAGATCTCTAGAAAGTATGCTGGTTTGAGGCAGGGTTCTCTTGACGATGTAACACGTCAACTCTTGGGCTCTGAGGGTAAGAGTTTTTATTCAAAAATGTTGTCTTGATACTTTAAATTTCATAACACATTTTTAATCTTTAGGGTTTGTGAACGTCCATTTTTGTCCGTCTTCATTTTATTATATTCTAATTTATTATTATGGGAGACTGAAAATAATGGTGAAGAAAGAAAGAAGAAAAAGAAAATAATGATTGGACGAGGAAGTTCCGTCCATTGCATATCTTTTTTGTTAGACGGGAAGGTTCCGTCCATTGTATACTTAATTTTCTATTGGACGGGGAGGTCCCGTCCATTGCATACTTAATTTTCTATTGGACGTGGAGGTTCCGTCCATTGCATACTTGCTTTTCTGTTGGATGGGGAGGTCAAGTCCATTGCATACTTAATTTTCTGTTGGACGTGGAGGTTCCGTCCATTGTATATTTACTTTTCTGTTGGACGGGGAGGTCTCGTCCATTGCATACTTAATTTTCTGATGGACGCGGAGGTTCCGTCCATTGCATGCTTACTTTTCTATTGGACGGGGAGGTCCCATCCATTGCATACTTAATTTTCTGATTGGATGAGGAGGCTCCGTCCACTACAATTTTATTTTCAGACTGGAGACTAAAGAATAAAGAAAGAAGAAGAGGAAAATAATGAAGAAAGGAGGAAGAAAAGAAGGAGAAAATAACAATCAGCTGAAAGAGAAGAAAGAAGGTTGAGTTACCACTCTCCAACTGCCCCTACACCTCCTCTACCCATTGGTCCTTCTTCTTCCTCATCTCCTCCCTCATTTTAACCTAGCAGTCCTACTCCTAACATTAAAAAAACTCATTTTACATGTCAGACAAAACCTCTCTTCCTCCTTCCACACCTCTAATCGCCCCTATACCTCCTCTACCCATTGGTCCTTCTTCTCCCTCATCTCCTCCACTATCTTAATTGCACCACACTTCCTTCTCTTTTCAAACATGCAATCTTCACATCAAATCACCTCCTTTCCTCTGCTCGCGCCACCTCCATCTGACACACGCGATCTCTGCTCAGAACCGCCCAAGCTCCGGATTTCGTGAAACCAACCTTGAAGGCGCTGGTAAAGGAGAAGCATGAAGTCCTTTCCTCCATCTATAAAAGGAGAGGGGGGAAGAACAAAAGAAGGAAAAAAAGAGTGGGGACATACCGAAGATGAGAGAGATTTTTATCTGATGTTTTAGAGAGAGATTTTTTATCTAATATTCTCTTACGGAAGAAAAAGAGATTGGGTTAGGGGTTTGAGTTTTTTCTCTTCTCTGTCATTAGAGTGGTTCCAAATCTTCAGAAGAAATACAAAACTTATACAAAGAATACAGGAGAAATAAAAAAAAATGTAGGGTCGTTTGTCTGCTTGGCTAGTCAAACATGGACTAGTTCATAGATCTTTGGGTTTCGATTACCAAGGAATAGAGACTTTACAAATAAATCCCGAGGATTGGCATTCCATTACTGTCATTTTATATGTATATGGTTACAATTATCTACGTTCCCAATGTGCCTATGATGTAGCACCAGGAGGAATGTTAGCTAGTGTGTATCATCTTACGAGAATAGAGTATGGTATAGATCAACCAGAAGAGGTATGCATTAAAGTATTTGTCTCAAGGAAAAATCCAAGAATTCCTTCTATTTTCTGGGTTTGGAAAAGCACGGATTTTCAAGAAAGAGAATCTTATGATATGTTGGGAATCTCTTATGATAATCATCCGTGCCTGAAACGTATTTTAATGCCCGAAAGTTGGATAGGATGGCCTTTGCGTAAAGATTATATCGTCCCCAAATTTTATGAAATCCAAGATGCTCACTAAAAGATAAAAAGAAGAAACTAATCCGCATTTCTCCAACCCCAGATATTTTATTTAAGAAATATTTGTACATTGTCTTATAGATCAGACAAAGTAATTGAAAAAAAAAATCAAACCGAATAATTGAGGTCTCATTCATATATTATTATGTAAGGGAGAAATAAACAAATTAGGGTAGGGATTTATTAAGATTCTCAAATTTGAATGATACTTCTTAATTATACTTATTTCGGATGAGCCGAGCCAATAGGATGAACTAAAAAAGTTCTGCATCATGAACTATGTAACGTGTACATCAACATCAATTATTGGGCCGTTAAAAATAAAAAAAGTAACATTAAAAGTAAAGGAGATGGAGAAAATAGAAATATTAAAGCAAAATAAAAATAAAAAATACAAAGAAAAGGGTCGGATTCTATTTGTAATGTAACATTAAAAGTAAAGGAGATGGAGAAAATAGAAATATTAAAGCAAAATAAAAATAAAAATACAAAGAAAAGGGTCGGATTCTATTTGTAATGTATCTGATAATGTATTTGGGTTGCATTTTATTTTGACTATTCCCACTCCTAAACTTCCCTGGATAGACTATAGATTTTTTTTATTTTTTATTTTTTTTTGGGTGGGGTGGGGGGGGTGGGGGGGGGGGGGGGGGGGGGGGGGGGGGGGGGGCGGGGTGCAGAAATATAAAAAGGACACAAAATAAAACATAAGTCTTAGATCTAATCCTTATCGCCTCCCACTCCCGATTCGTTCTATAAAACAATCGCAAGAGAGTCGAGTAAATTAATTATTTGACTAGAGGTTGCCGAATAGAATTATTTAAATAAAAAAAGAAGAAATCCAATTAGTTATTCAATCTAACTAATATTAAAGCGGGATCGATCATATCTATACTTTCATGAGTCTGTATACAAGGTTTCTTTCGCCCCTTCCCCAACTAAAAATGGGATTAGATTAGAATTTCCTGTCCGACCTATCCCTTTATCCAATATAATTCTAGACCCAGTCAGTAAACGGACACTGCAGTAGTAGTAGAGTGAAAGAACTATCATTTTAAGATTTATCACTTCCTTTTCACTACTAGAATCTTTCCTTGAATTCGAGACGACACGATTTACAACATTTTTTAGAGAACAAACCTAAATTCTACGCATCAAACAAGTCTCAAGAGTCCTTTTACCCTGCTTGGTTTGCTTCTGTTTGAAAAAATGTCAAGTTTTCTATCAGCAAAACGGAATAAACTATTTCAATTCTCTTGTTGATCAGGTGACACCCATATTTGAACTGGGGAAAAAGGATTTGCAGTCCCCTGCCTTACCGCTCGGCCATGCCGCCAAAACGATACAAATAAATAAAAAATATATGAGAATAGACCCCCTTTTTTTGTTTTCAATTGAAAACAAAAAAAAAAAGTGCACCTTCAGTCACAAAAGACAAAATTTCAGGACAAACTAGAACCGGTAAGTTAACCTATTCTTTCCTGAATTATTCTTGAATTTTACTCTAAAATCGTTTTTTCTTAGTGAAATAATAAGGAATTGATACATAACTAATCAATATCAATATTGCTATTTTATTGAAATTGAAAAAAAAAAATCTCCTCAATTTACATTTAAATTATAACAACTGTCAGTATATGTAAACCCTAGAACATAAATTGAATTGATTACACGGATCGGATCTAATCGGCTATCTTATCCGTATATAATATCTATCCTATATGGAATTCTACCCTATAATGGAATTTTCAAGATGGAATTTTCAAGAGAGAGTCAAAAGAGTCGTGAAACTGAAATGTAAGGGTTTTGATCTTAAAATTTTACTACTGGGAAAAAGCAAATCATTGTTATTCTGCTCTCATTTGGTAATCTTTGTTCTCTTTGTTGATATTATTCATGAGTTTCTCTTATCATTCTTATTTTTGTGTCTATGTTTATGACAAAAAGAAAATCCATGGATATTGAAACTGAATGAGTTAGTATGATGTTTGCTATATGAGTTCTTATGTCTGTTTCAGAAATGGTGTATCGTAGGGTTCCTATTTCATTGTTTGTTATCATATTCTGAAATGCATGATACACTAGTAATCTTCATATGGCTATATTGTTACCAAAAACACTTAAATTGTTTCATTTTTTTGTTCTATTTTCATAAGGCAAAACTATGTTTACGTAAAAATAAAAGATGATCACTTAAATCCCCTTCAACCGGTTCTAAATACTTAATTAAATCAATGTTATTTTTGGGTTGCTCTATGACAAGTGTCATTCTCAACCCTTTAGATTTTAAGGTTGCCCCGTGGACTTACGTGTCATGTTCAACCTCATTTAGGTTTAATTAAAAATTTTCACAAATATAAAATCGATAAAAAATACAAAATATCTTAAAATTAAAAATGATTTTTCCTTTAAATGATTTTCAGGGTAAAACAAATATTTTCAAAGTTACTAATAATTTACACAACTAATTTTGGGTAACCATTTTTATGGATGTTCTAGGGTGTCGTGGGGTTAAGTCTTTATGCATTCCCTAGACATAATCGACTCCCGAACCCAAATTTTTTTAAGGGTTTTCCAATTTTGCCGAAATTAAATAAAATTGGTGGAGACTCCATGTTTATTCTCTAAAAGAAAAACAGGTTTTCTTTTTGGTCGCTACAGATGGCGACTCCACTGGGGATCCTTTTAAGAGAGTCAAACCCGTAAAAATTGGTTTTGCAAATTTTTAGTAACTGGTAGCTTATTTGTTTTACCTTTTATTGCTATATCTTGCTGTTTTTTTTTCTTACAATAATTAAATGACAAAAACAAAAAATATTTTTTATTTTTAGTGATGTTTGTTTGGATTGTACTTTTTGTTTGGGTTTTCCTTTTACTTAAATGAGAAAAATTAGTTGTTTATACATTTTAACTCATGTTATTTTTGTATATGTTTCACTAACAATGTTTTTGTTTCCTCCTCTTTTATTTTCTTTTTTCCCTATATTTTAACAATAGGGTAGAGGATTTTTAACCATTTTCATATATACCTATGTTTTTGTTTTGCAGGTTTTTCTTGTCTTTTCTTTTCTTTTTATTTTTTTAAGTGTTACAGGTTTGTATGCCCCCTTCACACACATCACTATCATATATTGCACACACTCTTGGCTCTATACCCGAGCTTGCTCGAAAACCCAAGGATTAGGTGGTGCTCCGACATTATCATTGAAGAGGTCTTGTATCTCCCTGATACTTGTCGGTTCATCACTCAGAATGTACATGAGATCATGGAATAGTCATATTGAGAGGGTTTATCCCTACTTGTGGCTAGATTCATGAATCAAATCCTTATAAGGGCAATCTAGAGACCATGACTTTTAGAGGTCTAGACCCGTCCTAATTTTCACTAATAGAGCAAACCTAGTGACCGACCTGGTTAGAGTCCTAACTTAGGGTATGTCCATCCTTAGGTTTTACCTGGCTTAGGACGAAAGGGGACGTACTTTTCTTTTCTCTCTCTATCATCATAAGCATAAATTGTCGTGCATGTTTATTGTGAATATTCACAAAACTAGGGGCGTCACATTGCCGCCTCAAACCTGAATGACATATTCGAACATTATTGCACATCTAATAAGCGATATGTCATAATGAAGGTGATGCATTGGCAGCATACCCGTCAGGGTTTTCAACCCCATTGAGTCTCATACAACATGAATCATGCAAGATATATTTGTTTCACTATGCTCATTTTTTGTTTTTTCGCTTGTGCCTCTTTGTTGGAAGACTTTGGTATTCATCTTATAGCAAGAAAATGAAAAAGCTTGGTTTCAAAAAGAGTACTAGCAATGCGAGTTGTTCCAAGAAAAGTATCAAGATCGATGTGACACTCAATGACGTGAAGAGTTTATGTGAACTTAGCCAGCAAATGCCAGAAAAAGTAAGGGTGTGGTCTATCGAGGAGTGGATTCTCCCTTAGACTTGACACCAACTGCGTTCAAGCTAGAGGGAACCATACCACTAGATTTGATTGCCGGATGAGTATTCTTGCTATAGGTGTATACGACAGTCTTCCCAAGAGCACTCTCGCTATCAAACAAAGGGTGTTAACTTGCACATGCATACACACACACAAAAATTTTGGGTTTACTAATGAGATTCTTGGATGCTTTACAGTCACATACTTCCGAGAATCCGGGAACCATTGCACGACCTAGGAAAGGTGACACCAATCAAACTCTAGTTCACAATACCAGATCTCGGACCAGGATGGCTGCCAATATGCATGAGGAAGGAAGAACCTTAAGCTCTGAAATAGATCAAGTTCTCAATAATTGGCGATCTGAACCGTTTGTTGATGTTATTTCATGAAGTAATTATTTTATTGTACTAAATATGAACTAATGTTTACTTTGTTCGAGACATGAATGAGAATACCTCACTTTGTCTGGTGTTTTCCTTTTGGTTCCATCGTTTCTTTTCTCTCTCTTTCATTTCTTTACTTTGATTAAGCTTTTCTTTCATGAATAAGACTCTTGCCTATACTTCTCATATTCCCAACTTTTTCTTCCAGGAATACTTCTTCCACTAAAGATTTACTTCAGGAGAGGAACTTTGAAAACTCATTTATTGATTCCCTCGCGGCCGTTGATGAATACAACCTTGAATCCGATGAGGAAGAAGAAGACATTGAAGAATTCATGAAGATGGTGAAACGGTCAGAAGAAGGGATTAGCTTGAATGATGAGGTTGCAGAAGTGATCAATATGAGAACCGAGGAAGACAAAAAGGAGTTGAAAATAGTGGATAACACAGAGCGTGAAGAAATGGTTGCACTATTCAAAGAGTATCTGGAAGTTTTTGCATGGTCCAATAAAGATATGTCAGGTTTAGATCCTGAGATAGCATCACATAAAATTCCCTTATACCCAGATGTGGTTCCAAAGAAGCAAAAATTAAGGAGGATGCATCATGAGATGTCGCTGGAGATCAAGGAAGAAGTGACCAAGTAGTTAGAGGCTGGCTTTCTGGAAGTAGCTAGACACCCGGAATGGGTAGCTAATATTGTTTCAGTACCAAAGAAGGATGGAAGGGTCAGAATGTGCGTGGACTACCGAGATCTGAATAAAGCCAGTCCATTGGATGATTTCCCGCTACTTCATATTGATGTCCTTGTAGACAGTACAGCCAGAAGTCATAGGTTTTCTTTCATGGACGGGTATTCTGGGTACAATCAGATCCTCATGGATGATGATGACAAAGAAAAGACATCTTTTATCATTCCTTGGGGAACTTTTTGTTACAAAGTGATGCCTTTTGGATTGAAAAATGCTGGGGCCACTTACCAACGTGTTATGGTAGCATTGTTCCATGATATGATGCATAAGGAGGTAAAGGTATATGTTGATGATATAGTGGCTAAGTCCAAGGAAGAAGAAAGCCATGTAGCAATTTTGCGAAAGTTGTTCGAGCGACTAAGTAAATACAAGTTGCGGCTTAACCCTGCAAAATGTACTTTTGGTGCATCCGCAGGGAATTTACTTGGCTTTGTTGTCAGTAGAGAAGGAATAAAGGTGGACCTTAACAAGGTAAAAGTAATACGTGACATGCCAGCACCTAAGAACGAGCGAGAAGTAAGGGGTTTTCTTGGAATGTTGAATTATATTGCGTGCTTCATTACAAATTTGACTAGCACGTGCGAGCCAATCTTCAAACTCCTCAGGAAGAATAATCCGAGAAGATGGGATGATAACTGTTAAGAAGCCTTTGACAAGATAAAGGCATATTTACTGAATCCCCCAATGTTGGTGCCACCTACCCAAGGTCGTCCATTGTTACTCTATCTCACTATATTGCTAACCTCAGTGGGTGCAATGCTGGGACAACATGATGAATCTGGAATAAAGGAGCAGGCAATTTACTATCTGAGTAAGAAGTTTAACGCCTGTGAGGCTCGTTATATGACAATCGAGAAGACTTGTTGTGCGCTAGTGTGGACCTCCAGAAGACTCAGACAGTACATGTTATATCACACCACTTGGCTAATTTCTCGAATGGATCCTTTGAAGTATATCTTCGAAAGTCCTCATATCTCCTTAAGAGTTTCGAAGTGGCAAGTGATATTGTTAGAATTTTACATCAAATATGTGACTCAGAAGTCCATCAAAGGGAGTGCAATTGCTGATCATTTAGCAGAGAATCCTCTTGAGGATGGATGGCCTGTCAACTCCGAGTTCCCAGATGGAGAGATAATGTCTCTCGAGGAAGATGAAGAACAAGAAGATGTGTGGAAGATGTATTTTGATGGAGCAGTCAATATGCATGGCAGTGGTATAGGAGCAGTGGTTATCTCACCAAACAGCAAGCAGTACCCGGTGGTCGTAAAGCTGAAATTTGAATGCACGAATAATATTGCAGAATACGAGGTATGTGCTAGTGGATTACAAATGGCACTTGAACTGGGTATAAAGCACTTGAAAGTCTTCGGGGATGCAGCTCTGATCATTTACCAAGTCAATGGTGAATGGCAAACCAAAGACTCCAAGTTGATTCTGTATCAGAAATACTTGACTCAGTTGATTGCAAAGTTTGACGAGATTACTTTCTCGCATTTAACTGGAGACAAGAATCAGTTTGTTGATGCTTTAGCCACACTAGCTGCCATGACCAAGCTGGACATCCATACCAATGTCCAACCCATCCAAGTTAGAGTGCAAGATGAACCGGCATACTGTGCCCAGGTGGAAGGAGAACCTGATGGTAAGCCTTGGTATCATGATATCAAGCAATATATTCAGAATAAGAAATACCCGGCAGAAGCGACCGAAGCAAATCGAAAGACCATCCGAAGACTGGCTATGGCCTTTTTCTTGAGCAAGGAAGTCATGTATAAATGAGGATATGATGGTACCCTACTCAGATGTGTGGATGCTCGTGAAGCTAAGTTGATAATGATCGAAGTTCATGAAGGAATCTGTGGGACTCATGCCAATGGCCACATGATGGCTCGGAAAATCTTGAGAAGTGGTTGTTATTGGTCTACTATGGAGTCGGATTGTATAGAGCATGTTTGTAGATGCCAAAAATGTCAGATGTATGCAGACCGGGTCAATGCACCTCCATCTCCACTGCATAATTTAGCATCCCCATAGCCTTTTTCGATGTGGGGAATAGATGTCATTGGTCCCATTAATCCCAAGGCTCCCAATGGTCATTGTTTCATTTTGGTGGCGATAGACTATTTCACTAAATGGGTAGAAGCTGCTTCATATGCCAGCATAACTCAAAAGGTGTTTCTCAAATTCCTCAAGAAGGACATCATCTGTAAATATGGGATCCCGGAGAGGATAATCACAGATAATGCTGTTAATCTTAATGGTGCCGAGATTCAAAAGTTTTGCTATGGTTTCAAAATCAAACACCACAATTCAGCTCCTTATAAACCTCAAATGAATGGTGCAGTTGAAGCAGCAAACAAAAATACCAAGAAGATCGTTGCTAAGATGGTTGTAAATTATAAAGACTGGCACAAAATCCTGCCATATGCTCTACATGCTTATCGAACTAATATACGATCAAGCACTGGGGCAACCCCTTTTTCTTTGGTGTACGGGATGGAGGCTGTCTCACCTATCGAAGTAGAACTCCCTTCGCTAAGAGTCTTGATGGAAGCAGATTTAGAAGAATCTGAGTGGGTGAAAACTCGATATGAGCAGTTGAACATGATAGAAGAGAAAAGACTGACAGCTATCTGTCACGGGCAATTATATTAAAGCAGAATGGCAAGAGCTTTCAATAAAAAGGTTCGTCCTAGAGAATTTTGTGCGGGAGACCTGATTTTAAAGAAAATCCTCCCCAATCAGGAGGATGCCCGAGGAAAATGGACGCCAAATTATGAAGGTCCTTATATTGTCAAACAAGCATTCTCAGGAGGAGCTTTGATTCTGCAAAACATGGATGGGGAAGAGTTACCAAGGCCAGTAAACTCTGATGCTGTGAAAAAGTTCTATGTTTAAAAGCACGCTAGGTTGAAAACCCGAAAGGGCAACCTAGGCAAAAGTTAGGGCAAAGAACAATGAAAATAAAAGAGAAAAAGAACCCGCTAGGTCGAAAACCCGAAAGGGCAACCTAGGCAAAAGTTAGGGTAAAGAAACCTTAGGCTGAAAACCTGCAAAGGCAGCCTAGGAGGAAGATATGGTCCTACACTTCTGCAAGCACCCACCACAACGGGGCAATTTTATCCGACTGAGTATACTGGGGCAAGATTGTTGAGGGATGATTGAAGAGGGTGTGTTTGAAGAATCAGAAACAGGAGCCAAGATCTGTGTCATCAAGAGGCTGCGGGGAATCAATTAAATGAAAATCAAAGGACCAACACTGGGGTAAATTTTATGTGATTCTCGTAATTTTCTTTGTTTATCTTTGCTTTTAATCTTCATGATCCTTTCTGTAATTTTGTTCTCATATTGTTGTTTTCTCTTAACAAACTAAATTCTCATATTAAAGCAAGAGGCTTTTCCATCATACTCCCCTGTCGTGTTCACTCTCATGTCTATGGTTATGTCTCAATAAAAGTAAATACAAGTTTAATAGTATGATTTGATAATTTTAATGGTAGCACCAATGAATAGTTTGAACCAAAAGGACTCAATATTTCAAATTCAATGGAAAAGATAGAATGCACTGGACAACAAAAGAATGATGCAAATAAGCTTGGGAGAATAAACGTAACATCCACCTCATATATTATCAGATTCTTGGGTGACTCATGTTGTTAAAAGGAGGAATGATGCCTCGGCTCAGAATGGTCAGTGAACAAGGGTTTGGTTGGTGGAAGTCTTTCCATGGAGCATTTGGTTCCGCTGTCTTCAAAAGGAGGGGATTCTCATTAGTTTCAGATTACTGACTGAATTTTGTCGAGCTCTGAGGCTCATTGCAACTTTATTTTCGAGCTCTGAGGCTCACTGCAAGTTTATTTCCGAGCTCTGAGGCTTACTGCGATTTCATTTTCGAGCTCTGAGGCTCACTGCAATTTAATTTTCTGTTGGACGAGGAGGTTCCGTCCATTGCATATCTAATTTTCTGTTGGACGAGGAGGTTCCGTCCGTTGCATATCTACTTTTTTGTTGGACGAGGAGGTTTCGTCCATTGTATATTTACTTTTCTGTTGGACGAGGAGGTTTCGTCTATTGCATATCTAATTTTCTGTTGGACGAGGAGGTTCCGTTCACTGCAATTTTGTTTTCAAATTGTGAGGTTTTCTTTTGAGCTCCTCACTTTTTGTCGGACAAAATATGTGTTCATTTTCTTTACCTGTTCATTACTACAATACATGAAAAGTCACGACTAATCATGTCTTCTAGTATGCAACAAGTAAAAATGGGCAACTGTGAACACCCATTTTTGTCCGTCTTCATTTTATTTTATTCTAATTTTATTATTATGGGAGACTGAAAATAATGGTGAAGAAAGAAAGAAGAAAAAGAAAATAATGATTGGACGAGGAAGTTCCGTCTATTGCATATCTTTTTTGTTAGACGGGGAGGTTCCGTCCATTGCATACTTAATTTTCTGTTGGACGGGGAGGTCCCGTCCATTGCATACTTAATTTTCTGTTGGACGCGGAGGTTCCGTCCATTGCATGCTTACTTTTCTGTTGGACGGGGAGGTCCCGTCCATTGCATACTTAATTTTCTGATTGGACAGGGAGGCTCCGTCCACTGCAATTTTATTTTCAGGCTGGAGACTAAAAAGAATAAAGAAATAAGAAGAAGAAAATAAGGAAGAAAAGAAGGAGAAAAGAACAATCAGCAGAAAGAGAAGAAAGAAGGTTAAGTTACCACTCTCCAAACGCCCCTACACCTCCTTTACCCATTGGTCCTTCTTCTTCCTCATCTCCTCCCTCATTTTAACCTAGCAGCCCTACTCCTAACCCTAAAAAACACATTTTACATATCAGACAAAACCTCTCTTCCTCCTTCCACACCTCAAACCGCCCCTACACCTCCTCTACCCATTGGTCCTTCTTCTCCCTCATCTCCTCCACTATCTTAACCGCACCACACTTCCTTCTCTTTTCAAACACGCAACCTTCACATCAAATCACCTCATTTCCTCTGCTCGCGCCACCTCCATCTGGACACACGCGATCACTGCTCAGAACCGCCCAAGCTCCAGATTTCGTGAAACCAACCTTGAAGCCGCTGGGTAAGGAGAATCATGAAGTCCTTTCCTCCATCTATAAAAGGAGAGGGGGGAGGAACAAAAGAAGGAAAAAAGAGAGGGGGGGCATACGGAAGAAGAGAGAGATTTTTATCTGATGTTTTAGAGAGAGATTTTTTATTTGATATTCTCTTAGGGAAGAAAAAGAGATTGGGTTAGGGATTTGAGTTTTTTCTCTTCTCTGTCATTAGAGTGGTTCTGAATCTTCAGAAGAAGAGAGAGTCAAAAGAGTCAGTGAAACTGAAATGTAAGGGTTTTGATCTTAAAATTTTACTATTGGGAGAAAGCAAATCATTGTTATTCTGCTCTCATTTGGTAATCCTTGTTCTCTTTGTTGATATTATTCATGAGTTTCTCTTAACATTGTTATTTTTGTGTCTATGTTTATGACAAAAAGAAAATCCATGGATATTGAAACTGAATGAGTTAGTATGATGTTTGCTATATGAGTTCTTATGTCTGTTTCAGAAATGGTGTATCGTAGGGTTCCTATTTCATTGTTTGTTGTCATATTCTGAAATGCATGATACACTAGTAATCTTCAAATGGCTATACTGTTACTAAACACTTAAAATGTTTCATTTTTTTGTTCTATTTTCATAAGGTAAAACTATGTTTACGTAAAAATAAAAGATGATCACTTAAATCCCCTTCAACCGGTTCTAAATACTTAATTAAATCAATGTTATTTTTGGGTTGCTCTATGACAAGTGTCATGCTCAACCCTTTAGATTTTGAAGTTGTCCTGTGGACTTACGTGCCATGTTTAATCTCATTTAGGTTTAATTAAAATTTTTCACAAATATAAAACCGATAAAAAATACAAAATATCTTAAAATTAAAAATTAATTTTCCTTTAAATGATTTTCGGGATAAAACAAATATTTTCAAAGTTACTAATAATTTACACAACTAATTTTGGATAATCATTTTTATGGATGTTCTAAGATGCCGTGAGGTTAAGTCTTCATGCCTTCCTTAGACATAATCGACTCTCGAACCCAAAGTTTTTTGAGGATTTTTCAATTTTCTCGAAATTAAATAAAATTAATGACGACTCCATGTTTATTCTCTAAAAGAAAAACACATTTTCTTTTTGGTCGCGACAACGTTATATTTTATGGATCGAGAAACAAGTTTTGTATGAAAAACATGAGGCAAAATTCGGCTAAGGAGGATAGGATATCCTCTCCAATGTAGGAAAAACAAAATTTAGTCAAGAAAAAAATCAACAATGCAGCAAAGCTACCTAATCTCTTTGATGATTCTGACAAGATTCGCAGTGATCTGACCTTTGCTTTATTAATATATTTACTGATGACTTGCCCTTTGTCTTCCTTGCAATACGCATGCTCTGAGGAATGAATGTTTCTTTCATAAGAAATCTCGGTTGTTTTACTTTGTTTAAATCTTTATTTTTAATTTGTCATTTTTATGTAGTTTTAATTGAAAATAGAGAATTAATTTGGTTCTTTTGGTTGCTTCAATTATCTATGGCAGTTTTGACACCACCACATGACTAAAGCAGCAGTTGCTACAATGAGACATAGTTACAGCTGAGTCAATTTATTCTTAGAAAAGGTAACTGGCAAGTCAATTACGGCCAAGTCAATTATTCTTAGACATAATTGCCACACTTAGATTTACTGCTTCAATTATTTTAGCAATTTCTTTGAAGAATCTACATTTTTTTGGGCATGATGCAAGCCTTGGTGATGACTTACAGTGGCATTCCAAGAACCAACAACCCAACTTTCGTTTCCTAGGAATATTTTTTGATGATAGACAACGATGATACTTATCATCTTTTGTGCAATCTATTTGTTTATCATGCTTGGCAGTTTCCTTGAAAATATTTTCACAATTGTGTTAGAACCAGTTTTTTTTATGCATGATTTTGTGAAATTCTTTTCAGTACCATTAAAATGTGATATGGCATTTAAGTTTTTGTTTTCTATATATTAAGATTGCACTTGACATACCGAGGGTAAGACATATTGCACTTGATATGCACATCCTTTGGCCACTGGGATGCTGGGCATGGGGTACAAAACTTCTCTGTCTTTGTCTTGGGGCTTCTACTATGCACATTACAAGATTAAGATGGATAATAAATAGTTAATTGAAAAGATTATTTCAAATCATAACTTTAATATGGCTGAATGGTTGCCTTGCCACTGTTTGATGAGTTGTCATCCTCTCCATGATTAAGGGAACTTAAATTACTTTTTTTAATACTTTCTGATTTTTTTAATTATAATTTACTTCTTTAAAAAACTTAAGAGTGCCTTGCAAGTTTGTTTTCGGTCAAAGAGCTGAGATGATAGGATAGACTTTATAGCTAAAGCTCACATAATAGGATAGAGGAAGGCAAAGTTTCGAATTTCAATTTCAACTTTCATGGCTTCTTAGATCTTCCTCTCTCTCTCTCGATTAGGCAACCACGACGGTAGGGGAAGGAGTAGTGGCTGGGTGGACTGTGATGGTGACACGATGTCGCCAGGCCTCTGGTTTGTGGCGGTAATAACGATGGAGGTGGCAGCGGCGTGCTATTTGGATGTGTAGGAGCTCCCTTCTCAAATCTACTTCCTCAGTGGCAATGTGAGTTCCTTTTATGAATTTCAAAGTTTCTTTCTTTTTATGTTCAAGGGTTTATGAACTATGGTTTCTGGTCCTTTGTGTATTGAAATTCCTGATGAGTATGTGGATTTTGCTTATCTATGATGTTTGTTGTGTTTCTAGGCATAAACCTTAAATGAGTCTCATGCTCTTTTCGTGGGAATGAGATGGAGGGGATGATGATGATGATGATGAAGAATATGAGGAATGTCTTTGCATATGAGGAATGGGTGAGTAGCTTTTATTGATTTGTGTTTCCTTCGATTGTGAGAGTTTCTTATGTGTGTTTGAATTGAAGATGTGCTGACAAATGTTGAGCTTGCTACATTTCCCATTTCTAGAGCTCTCCAAACTTTTTTTTTGTTTTACAACCAATGAGAAAGAAAACTAAGAAAAATTTGTAGGGATATTGTTGTGTGGATGGGATCTGTTGGAAGTAATTCAAATAGAGTTAGTTGTTGTAGTTAGGAATTTGTTAATGGTAGTTAGTTAGTTGATGTGTAACTAAGAGTGAGTTAGTTAGTGAATATAGTGGATGGTATAAGTCTATAAATAGACTTAGTGCCATAGTGTGAATGTGTACAATTGTGTAGAGATGTGTAAGTGTGTAAAGTGATATTCTCTTCTAATTCTCTTTCTCTCCATAATTCTTCATTGTGAGTGTGTGATAAGCCATAGCTTATCTCCAACAAATTGGTATCCAGAGCTATAACGATCTTGGGAGAGTGTGTCCATGGAGATGGAGTTGGGTGAGGATTTTTCAATTCCTCTACCTGTTCTTGATAGCAAGAACTTTGAGCATTGGGTTGTGAAAATGGAAGCAATCTTTGGTTTCCATGAAGTGTTGGAAACAGTGAAGGATGGGATCCAAGAAGAGGAGGATAGTGCCTCCTACAAGGAATCAAAGAAGAGAGATTACAAGGCTCTCATCATCCTTCATCAATGTGTGGATGATATGAATCTTGGGAAGATTGCTTCAGCCAAAAATGCAAGAGAAGCATGGAAAATCTTGCAACAAACATATGGAGGTGCTGCAAGAATCAGTCACACGATGAAGAGCCGCAACAAAGAAGAATGTGGAAAGATAGAAGCAAAAACAAAGAAAGAAGCAGGAGATGCAACCATGAGTGGCAAGAAGGTGCATGAGCCAGAAACAGAGTTCAATAATGCTGTTCAAGAGAGTGAGAAACACTCTGATGTGCTACCTGAAGCAGAAGATTTTTCTGAAAAGTTTGTGATGCAAGAAGAAAATCATGTTCATGATGCCAAGCCTGAAAAGGAGGAGGAGAAACCCATTGTTGTTGAGGATAAAAGTGTGCATCCATAGAAGGCAAAGCTACTTGCTGAGGATAATAGCGTGGAGGCAGTGGTTGTTTCAGAGGGCATTCCACAACAAGATGTTCAAAATACTCTTCACTCAGTCCCAATTGAGAACAAGAAGGCAAGAACAGTGATGGCAGCAAGCCAGCAACCCCAAGAAATTGGGATTTTGGTTCATAACAATGCAAGTGGTGTTGATGGAGATTATCAGTGTAGCACCCACTACAAAAAAGGCGCTATTTTGCGACGGTTATTAGGTTAAATTGCGTCGGTTTTATGCGCCGCAGATTCGTGTTTGCGGCAGTTCCAAAACCGTCGCAATGTCGACCGTCGCGAGCAGCATTTGAGGCGGTTGTGAAAACTGCCGCACAAACTACCGCAAATTAGCATTTGCGACGGTTGTGAAAACTGCCACACAAACTGCCGCAAATTAGCATTTGCGGCGGTTGTGAAAACTGCCGCAAATTATCATTTGCGGCGGTTGTGAAAACGGCCACACAAACTGCCGTAAATTTATTGCGACGGTTTGTAACCGCCGCAGATTAGTACAGCAAAATTGGCAATACAAGTAGTGACGGTTAGTGAACCGCCGCTATTTGGTTCCTCAATTATGAAGTTAATTTTACGACAGTTTCAAAACCGTCGCAAAACATAGCAAAAAATTTGTAATTAATTTTTTTTAGCAAATCATTTTGAGTCTACAAAACCTGCTTATTATATATATATATATATATATATATATATATATATTTCTTAAAACAAATAAAGGTAAAACTCATTCATAAATAAAATGTTGAGTTACGTACAAACTACGACCAAAAAGATATATTCCAAATAGAGTTCAACAATTCCACAAATATAAAGTAATAAAGCGGACCCTATTCAGTCTAAATCTGTGTCTCTGGTCAAGAAAACGACGATGACCCATAAAACACCATTTTTTGCTATGAGGAAGACGACATGGAATGGAGTCGAAGTTACAAGATGGGCAAGCAAGTCCGGTGTACGTGTTCCACCCAGAAAGTGTTCCTAGCCCAGGAAAATCACTAATTGTCCACATTAAAGCTGCATGTAATTTGAACATCTCTCGCTTGAAAGAATCATAGGCATCCACACCCGTTGTTCATAACTCTTTCAACTCTTTGATCAAAGGTTGTAAGTAGACATCTATATCATTCCCTGGCATTTTTTACCAGGAATTATCATTGAAATTATAAAAGATGTCGACTTCATGCACACCCATAGAGGGGTATTGTATGGAATGAGAATAACTGGCCAAATACTATAGTTTGAACTCATGACACCAAAAGGATTAAAACCATCAGTGGCTAACGCGAGGTGCACATTTCGCGAATCTGATGCAAACCAAGTATGCAACGAGTCAAACTGCTTCCAAGCTTCAGAATCTCTAGGATGCCTCAACATTCCATCATTGTTATTATCGTCAGCATGCCATCTCATATCCTCAGCTGTCTTTGATGAAAAAAACAATCTCTGTAATCGAGGCTTCAGTGGAAAATAACGAAGAACTTTTGCAGCCACTTTCTTCATACCAGTGCCATCACCGGACACCCTAGTCTTACTAGCTTTTGCCCTTGATTTCCATTTGGAAGTGTTACAAATTTTACATGTCTCCCTCTCTTCATCTTCCGGATTACCCCAATAGAGCATACAATTATTCGGACATACAAGTATCTTTTCATAGTTCAAACCAAGCTTGATGATCGTTTTCTTGGCCTCGTAGAATGAACTTGGAATATTTGCATGTTCAAATGCATCTTTCAATAGTTCTAAAATCATTGTCATGGCCTTGTCGCTCATTCCACACAGGCATTTGATATGATACAACTTTACCAAAAAAGACAATCTTGAATACTTCGTACACCCTTCGTACAGGGGTTGTTCTACATCTCTAACTAATTCATAGAATTCTTCATCTACATGTTGTTCTTGAGCTGTATTTGGCATCACATCTGCATCCCGGTCAATCTCCGCATTTGATGCAACGGGTACTTCATTTGCAAGGTGCCTATCAACTTCAAATGCATCATCGATCATGTTCCGAATAGGATCCTCAACAATAGTGGGGTCTTGAACTATATTTGAAATATTGCTAGGTGAGAAATTACTAGTTCCTATTGTTCTGGACTCCCCGTGATAGGACCAAAATGTGTATCCTGTTGGAAATGGTGTACAGATTAAGTGATCATACACCACATGCCTACTTTGCCATTTTTTGAAACCACATCGTTTACAAGGGCATATTGTTTTGCCATTTACTGATTGATGTACAAAGGCAAAATCAATAAATCCCCTAACCCCTTGCTCATATTCAACTGAGTTTCGTGGCTTCATTATCCATGACTTATCCATTGCTTCAAAATATTAAATCTGGAAATAAAAATAACACACCACTTCATAAATTGAAAAATATATACTATTTTTAAACTATATATAAACTACCATCTAATAGAAACATATCAAAAGTAGATAAAGATTATGTTCAAGTTGCACTACTGTAGCCATATATATATTTTCCTAATTCCTCTGTACGCTGCAATAAAAACAAGAGAGAAACTCATAATATCCAACTACTAATGATTAATTTTAAGAGAGAAACTCAAGTATAATAACTAAGGTGCAACACGATACTTTGAAAATGGAAAGCAAACAGCACAACTAGCTAAACTGACCACATGTGATATTATAATAAATCTAGTCAAGTTTGAAGGATGGAGCATAAAATAAAGGGAAGAAAAATGATATTGCAGCATTCTAATGGAAAATTATAATAAACTGAATGCACATTGTATTAGTGAATTTAACATAATATACAAGGGTCAGAATACAATTTGCTACTTTGTCCATCTATTTCTCTCTTGTTTCTTATTCCTCTATCTCACTTCACACCCATCAAGTATTTTACACTTCAGTCAGAACAATTCTGGGTATTTTCCAAAAATCACACAAACACATGATTAAATGTACAGTAACAACTGTAAAGGAAAAGGCTTGTTATTTAAAAGTAATATAGTGAAAATAAATATACCTTTTAGCTTGCTGCTCCTCTAATTATCTTGTTCTGTATATAACTTTTACTCTCTGAACAGTAGATGTTTAAAATGAGGATCCATGGCAGAATCTGCTTCAAACTAGCTTTAGTACTTATTGTAATACATATCTAGCTTCACAAGCAAGATGGATTTCAAATCTCAACCAAAAAACAAATAAACAGGCAAAGGCAACAATTAGAGCAGGGGATAAAAACCCTTACCCGGATAAAGCCTACTTCTATCATATCCATTTAAGGATCAATAGAGATGTTTATAAATAACAACAGAAAAAAATTAGCGTTGCTGTTCATCATAACTATCAGTCATGCCAGAAAAAACAAAAAGGAAATTGACCATGAGATTGTGAGAATAATAGTTTCAATGTTCATACTAGGAAAGCATCACTTCATTCATACTCAAAGCAACAGACAACAATAACGTTGCTTTGTTGATAAGGCCATATAAACTAGTAGTAAGAAAAAGGTGGGATGGGAAGTAACCTGTTAATTCACTATGCTAATGAATGATGATACATTTTTTATATCCATCTCCCTCACAATCTTATATGTGCTCTGCATGCATCAGGAATGGATTAAGGATGCTGAGAAATCATAAACAATGCACTCAATCAACAACTTTTCTTTACAATTGCCAACCACAGGATGACTGTTGTTGGTACGGATGCTGCTTATACCAAGCCTAATGAACACTTTTGGTCAATCTTTGAATTGGTGCAAGCTAATTTGGTCCAACATTATTCCTCCATCTAAATCTCTATTAGTTTGGAGATGTTTAATGGATAAACTGCCAACAGATGCAAGCCTATGGAGTAAAGGGTGTGGATTTGTCTCCATGTGTAGTCTTTGTCAATCTGCATATGAATATACAACTCACTTGTTCTGTGAGTGCAGATTACATATTTTCAAAACAAATTTGGTCATGGCTGGGATTAGTTTTAAACACTGTAATTGACTTGTCATCCTACTCTAGCATTTTGTCCATCTGTGACAGAAATTGGTCCAGTCAAGTGAAGGACTTAGTTGTTGCTTCTATTGTGAATGTGTTTTGGGTTGTGTGGCATTGCAGAAACAAACTGAGATTTAAAAATAAAGGGATTCATATCAAGGCTGCTATCAACTTAGTTATTACAAATACATCCCTTGCCGGTAATCTAAGTGAGGGTTCAATGTCATCTTCAATCACTGAATTCTCTATCCTTCATGCTTTCTCGATTAAAGGCAGGGGCAGTAGTGCTCCTTCAAACAAACTTAGAAGTTAGGTATATAGCTCAAACAAACTTGTTGCAGCAAAACTGAATAGAGCACGTGCAGGATCTTGCAGCTGATTGAATTTATATATTAGCATAGGCTATAGACTATGAAGATAGAATGAAATTGAGATAGCATTGTAATAGAAATTCTCTAAACTTATGTGTGTAGAACAAGAGTGTGAAAGATCAAGATGGTGGTGTGAAAATAGAGGGAAAGAAAGACTTGGGATCTTTATTCTGTTTTCTTAGAAGATATTAAGCGAAGAGCCAAGGGAAACCTTCTATTGATGCTAGCTTGAATGATGAAGAAGCATATAATATATAATATAAAATAAAAAACAGGACAGTGTGGAATCATAATTCACTTACATGATTCATGAATGACATTATTGCAGGGAACAAAAGCATTGTAAATATATTAAATTGGGAAAAAATATGAATTGAATCACATTAGTAGTTATCACTGGCAAGCAAGGCAGCAATTAGAGCAGGGGAGAAAAACCCTTACCCGGATAAAGCCTACTTCTATCATATCCATTTAAAGATCAATAGAGATGTTTATAAATAACAACAGAAAAAAATTAACGTTGCTGTTCATCATAACTATCAGTCGTTCCCAGAAACAAACATACAAACCTAGAAATTTGCCCTAAATAAATTAATAATAGTAAAAGTAGCATTTACCTTGAATCGAGAGTGGTGAACCGCCTCACAATGAACAAGACCAGTAATCTCCTTCAATTATTTCTTGATTGTTCACCTTGAATCGAACAGTTACAAAATCATATTTCATGTGTTCAGCAAACACAACGAACAATGTAAACAAAGAGAGGAGGAGGAGGAGGAGGAGGAGGAACGATGGAGGCTTTCTCCATACCTTTGTCGCTGGCTGATGAACGATGAAGAAGCAGAGCAGTCTCGTAGCAGCGCAGCAAGCAGTCGTAGCAGTGCAGCAAGAGGGCGACGTAAAAAATGAATCAAGGGAAAAAGTAATTAGAGGGAAGAGGGAAAGTGAAAAAAATAGAGGGAAAGTAAAAAAAATGAAGTTTTTTAAAACCGCCGCTAACATAGAGTCAACCGTCGCAATATTTTTCTATTTGTGGCGGTTCATTAAAACTATCGCAGTAACCGCCACAAAGTATCACCGGCGGCGGTTGGGCTTGAACCGCCGCAAAGTGTGTGTCGCAATTTGCCAAATTTCATGTAGTGACCACAGCAGAAGAAGATGGGTCTTCGGAGGAGAGAGAGGTCTTCGATGTGGCTAATGATGAAATTGAGGGTAAAGATGATGATGGGCTTGCTGGTGTGGAGCTCGAGCATACAGAGATGGCTCATGTGAAGGCTGATGGTGAACTCGCGGCGGCGACAGGAGGAGAAATTGTGACCGGCCGCCAAACCCAAGCCAGCAGCGCCGCCCACAATGGTGGGACGAAGTCGGTGGTGCCTGACTCGAGATCCATGGCCGCCGTTGCTGCGAAGAAGAAAAACAAATGGGGAAGGCAACTCACTCACGGTGGTCGTGGGAATGAGATGGAGGGGATGATGATGATGATGAAGAATATGAGGAATGTCTCTGCATATGAGGAATGGGTGAGTAGCTTTTATTGATTTGTGTTTCCTTCGATTGTGGGAGTTTCTTATGTGTGTTTGAATTGAAGATGTGCTGACAAATGTTGAGCTTGCTACATTTCCCATTTCTAGAGCTCTCCAAACTTTTTGTTTGTTTTACAACCAATGAGAAAGAAAACTAAGAAAAATTTGTAGGGATATTGTTGTGTGGATGGGATCTGTTGGAAGTAATTCAAATAGAGTTAGTTGTTGTAGTTAGGAATTTGTTAATGGTAGTTAGTTAGTTGATGTGTAACTAAGAGTGAGTTAGTTAGTGAATATAGTGGATGGTATAAGTCTATAAATAGACTTAGTGCCATAGTGTGAATGTGTACAATTGTGTAGAGAAGTGTAAGTGTGTAAAGTGATATTCTCTTCTAATTCTCTTTCTCTCCATAATTCTTCATTGTGAGTGTGTGATAAGCCATAGCTTATCTCCAACAGGATCAAGGAACTGTGACATGTATAAAAGCTTCAGGGTTGCTCTGTATGTACTTTTGATACCAGATATTTCCACTTCTACATCTATTTTTTTGTTTCGTGCTTAGAATGTCATATTTATGTTTATCTCATTGTGTTTGTATTTTTTTATTTTCAAGTTGGCTGTTGTATTCGGACTTCAATTGTTATTTGCTTTAACTTGACCTGAAAATTATTGTTGGGAGAAATATAAATTGAAAAGGGTAACATGATATGTGTGAATGCAGAGTTAGCATTTTGACTCCTTTGCAAATAGCCTTCCTTACTAAGTTCCATCACTTCTCCTTTGCAGAGTTAGCATTTTTACTTCTCCATTGCAATGGCATGGTTGCAGCCTTCCTTCTCCTCCTCTGATACAACAAATAAGGTTCTGTTTTCAACTTTTAGTCTTTCATTTTAAGAACACAATTTATTTTTCATTCTGGTTTGGTAATTTAATTAGAGGAAGAGTGTGAGGTTTAGAGGTGAAGAGAAAAAGAAGGTAAGATAACTTTTGGAGTCTACCTTTTGATGGTGGTGGTCGTAGTCTACCTTTTGGAGTTGCATTGCTTTTAGATGCAGACCCATTTGCACCTTTGAAAGATAACTTTGATGAAGAATTTCAATAACAGTTGTAGGAAAACCTGTTTGATTAGTTATTAAAATTTAAGTTGATTTGTAATCTAAAAAAAAGCATTGAATGTGGATATGTATTAAATAATCATTTATGGGTATATTTCAAATAATTTATGTCATAAGAGAAAAAAATACATATAAATGAATGTGTTAATATAAAACTATAGTGCTTAAACTTGTGTTGATTTGATTGGATTTGAAATTCACCATGGAAATTTCTGTAGAAAGTCTTGATTTGCATGGTTCATGATAGAGGGTCTTATTTACCTTGAACATGTCTCAAGTACTCTAATTGTTTCTTTGTGATTTGCTCCATCATGAATGCATCTAAAGTGCTTTTAGACGACTAGAGTTTTGTTTCAAAAATGTCTTGAGTAAGGATATGTTTTAAAATCCAGCAAACATGTTCACTTTCTCACTTCAAGTTTTACTTATAACAGTTGCCTCTCATTTTACCATGTTGAAGCTTTTTATCTTTTCACATTTGCACTATTCTAAGAGCTATTTCACCTTCTCACATCATTTTACAGCATTTCATGTTTCTGTCTACAAAGGTAAGTGCCAAAACTGTATTAGCGGATCTTGCTACTATTTTAAACATGGGATTAGTCGCGTATTATAGTCAAATGGGATTATTTACACGGAGTCTGATAACTTTTTCTATTTTGGTTATTTGCTAGGAAGAAGGGTGAGAGGTTTATAGGTGAATAGAAATAGAAGGTAGGATATTGCTATTTCATCAAATCAGAATGGAGAAAGCATTTGAGAAACATTCTTTAGAGAAGAGATATGGTTTTATGTCAAATGCTTGTACGTACAATGTTCAAATACATTATTTTGACTTATGTATGAAAGGTAAAATGAAAGAAGTATCAAAAGTCTTCAAATCATTGGGTGAGCTGCACTTGGAACCAAACAGTGTTATATATAATATGATGATTCATGGTTATTGCAAAGAAGGAACTCTTATAGGGCTTTTAGGCTACTCAAAGAAATGGTTGAGGATGGAATGCTTCCAAATATGTCTAGATTTTGTTCAAACCATAGTGATTTTTTTTTTATAAAAATCATAGTGCTTCTTTGGCAAAGATGGAAACTGGAAGGAAGCCGAGTTTCTCCTACGACAAATGATAAATTCAGGACCACAGTTATCAGTTCCTTTGTAAAATATCATTTTCAAAGTCAAAAATGAAGTATCAAACATTGAACTTGAAAGTAAAATCGTGTGAAATTATTTGCTTTTACTACCTCTTATATTTTGTTTCTCATCAATGGAACATTGTAATAATTACCAACCTCATTCAAGAATTTTGTTGATTTTTTAGTTTTGCTCGGTTTGATCTATTTTCTAAATGCATAATAGTTGTTGCGTTCTGACATACAAGGGTAGGCTTAGATAAAATCAGGAAAAGATATGTATTATTTTAGAATTATGTATTATGTATATGTATGTTCTATAATATTTTTTATTGAAGTTAAAGTTTTAAATAGGTAGATTATAATTTAATATTTACAACCAACGGGGTTAATCTTCTAAATGAATGAATAATAATTTACATATTTATATGGCATTGGAGTTAAATTTTTATATTAAAATATAAAAACAATTAAATATAGCTTATTGTAAAAACATTCTGTCATACAAGGGCATGCTTAGATAAAATCTGGAGAAGATATGTATTATTTTAGAATTATGTATTATGTATATGTATATTCTATAATATTTTATTTTGAAGTTAAAGTTTTAAATAGATAGATAATAATTTAAATATTTACAATCAACGGGGTTAATTTTCTAAATGAGTGAATAATAATTAACATATTTATATGGCATTGGCTGTTTAAATACGTTGAGTTCTAATACATTTATTAAAAAGCAACAAAATAGAGATAGGGAATGAGAAGGACACAATTCTTACTTGGGAGAGCATATAGTGAATTTGAGAGATTAAGTGAATTGTCCTAATACATTGAAAGAGTGCGAAAAATAAATAAAGTTAATGAAAAGAACACAAGACTTGGGAATGTCGGTTAATATTATCAAACATGACACTCAAAGGTTCCAATGGAAACAAAGCTATGTGAAAAGTTTTGAATTGATGGAGGAAAAAAAAAAGCTATTAAATTTGGAAGCAATTGAAAGAAATGATTCTCTGATAGAATTATTATTAATGTGACTTATGTTCTAATTTGAAGAATCTTACACATGTTGTAAAATTTACATGAAAACATACTTATATGTATATCTAGATGTACATAATTATGTACAATTTATAATATTTTGTATTGAGGTTAATATTTTAAATGTGAAGATGATAATTTGAATATTTACAATCCACAGGGTTAACTTTCTAAATGAGTATAATACATATTTTAGTTGTGTCAATTTGAGAAAGGTAATCCAAAAAAAAAACATTGAACGTGGATATGTATTAAATAAAAAATCATTTATGGGTACATTTAGGTGTTGGGACTTAAAGTTAGAAAGACGGGAAAATGGAAATAAAATAAACATTTCATTATGTTGAGTATTATTTTATTCATCGAATTAAATTTCTATAATTTGGAGTGTTTCATAATTAACACATATATGCTATTGAACTATTGACTTATTGTAAATTAATGAATTTTGTTGGGTTTGAGTATTTGTTTTTTGGTAAACCCGGGTATCCTCCGGACGGGAGCCGGAGACTAATCCCTCGAGGTACTGAGATCCATTTAAGGGGTTGACCTCTCCCAACAGATGCTCTTCCATACGCACGAGCCAGGAATCGAACCCCTAACCACATGTTTAAGGGACCCAGTTATCTACCAATTGTGTCACATCATGTTGGTAGGGTTTGATTGATTTATACTAAGTAAACTAATATTTATCTCTAACAAAAAAAATTTGAAACCTAATATTATTTATAAAAGAAATTTGTTGTTACTTAAAAAAATTGTACCTGTGCGTTCAGCACGGGTCAGTTACCCTAGTATATATAGTAATTTGTCATGATTTCTTTCATTCCTAGTAAGGGTATTTGCAAATCGGTTTGAATTGATTTTAAACCAAAAAGTCATTCGATCCAAAAATAAAAATAGGTTACAATTCGATTTGGATTATATTTGATTGATTCTTATATCAAATATGAATCAATCACATTTTATTATAACCGGCTTGGATTGGATTGAAAGATTCAATTTTTATTAACACAATAACTAAGAAATAAGTCATAATCCCTTCAAAAAAAATAAGTCTTATTAAAACATTACAAATTAACAAATAACAATTTACAATATTGAAAAAAAAAAACCTAGAGCCGCCTCTTCTCTTTCAACATTCTCTCTACTCCTCTTTTCCTTCTTCCTTATCCACCGGAAAGGGCGGTTTTGGGCCATTTTTTGGTCTGGAATCACCCTTCTACATCGTTTTCTCTCTCCTTTTATCTAAATAAGTAGGTTTTCCACATAGATCATGTTTTTCTTTCTTGTTTTTCCGTGTTTTCATCGTTTGCGTGCGGCGGTGTTTTGTTCGTCATCTTGTTGCAGCATCATTTGGTTTCCCGTCTTGTTGCGGTGTTCGTTTGGTTCAGATTGGTAAATCAGCTTCGATCCATTACAGATTCAATCAAGACTTTGGCGTCAACGTTACAAATCCGGAGGCATGGGTATTCCGGTCACTTTGATTTTGTCACATTTATTTGTAGGCATTTTGCCGTGTTATGCTATTAACCTGGGTGCTGTGAGTTTGTTCGCAGATTCATCCTTTTCGATTTTTAACGATGAATTTGTGTTGTTTTCGATGTATTTTACCTATTTGAATGAATATCTTTTTTATTAAAATAATAATAATAACAATTTTATGTGTGGAACATTAAAATGATAGAAAATTACATCATATCAAACTAATAAGTATTATTAAAAATCAACAAATAAAAAAATAATAATATAAAAAATGGAATAAACGCATATTAAATTATATATATATATATATATATATATAATTCGGTTTGGTTCGGTTTAAAAAAATAATTCAAAAACCGATTTGATCCATCGATTTTCAAAAAATAATGTTCCGAAAATCCAATAAACATCAACTTTGTTGAATTTTTTAAATTTTTTTTAATATTGATTCTTGATTTCCTTTTGTATTGGTCTGTTTATTAACACCCCCTAGTTGTTAGTGAGTCAAGTGTCATTTTTAAATATATCTCCTTAGGTTTTTGGCTTAATTCTTTTATGTTTTGTTAACAACAAATTCTAATCATAAATACTAATTTTAGGATTGTGTTCTAATTATTTAATGTTTGTTTCAAAAAAAAATTTATTTAATGTTAAATAGATAACAATTAATATATTTTCTTTCATCCTTATTTAAATTGTTACCTCCTAAAAAATTAATGATATGAACTTTATGATTTTCACATAACCTTTTTTTAAAATGAAATGTTAGCAAGTCAAACAGTTAAAATTTATAACTCACATGTGAAATTATAATTTATATTAATATTAAAATATTTAATTGATAAATAATAATTGAATAAAAAATAAAAAAAATAAAGCATGTACAACGCATAAGATTTTTGCTAATTTATTTACAATTTTACAAGCGATTATTATATTTATTAAATGGTAAATTCTCTGGTGCCTTCACTAATTTTAGTGTAATTTTTACACTCCCTATGTAGCCCAATCACGATAAGACAACTCAATTAATGAACCCACGTCAGCATCACATGAGATATACTTTCATTTTTATACAAAGATCCATGTTAACTCTTGCCTTTTCTTTTTGCACCAAGGGATCATGTTGCAAAATTAATTAATTTAACTTTTCTTTTCTTTTTCTTAATCGGAAACACCTTTTTATCTAGAAATCATTCTAACAATTAATGAACTAAATTAAATTTCCTCATCACCTTGCCCAGAACATGCTCAAGAGTGGAACAATCACAACTCTTCATTTTGAGGCACAACATCCAAACCACGACAGTAAGCTGGTGGAAACGATAATTAACATGTTGAGGCACAGTAACCTTGGAACGGGACTTCGGCGTTCCCAAACCGTGGCGGAGACTCTTCAATTTGTTCCCTACGATGAACCATTCTGCCCAAACCCTAAACTCCTCGACGGCGGGTTCCGCAACGATACAGAAATCGCCTTCCACGTTCATGATCTCATGGTTCTCGTTCTTTGTGATAATCCTGCCTTCGCTTCTCGCTGCCTCGCGCTTCAGCTTCTCGAGGAAGTAGAGGATTTTGAGCTCGTCGCCGCCATGGTCGAGGACGTCGCCTACTTGGACCACGTTGGCGGAGCCCCCGTTGTAGCCATTGGAGGCATCGATCCGACAGGCAAGGCGCAGGGCCTTCTTGGACTTCTCGACGTCGCCGCGGAGATCGCCAATGGCGATGAGGCGGCGCGGAGATGGAAGGCAGGTGGGTAATTCTTTAACTTGCGGTGGTGTCATTGAGACGGCGGGTAACAAAATCGTTGAAACTGGTGATGAAAACGAAGACTTGGAATTCTTTAAGCCTTCTGACTCTAGATTAAGTTTGATTTAGTTTTTTATTGAAAAAACAAAACCCTCAAATACTATTTCTCATCTTTAAAAAAAGTTAAATTAATTAATTTTGCAACATGATCCTTGGGGCAAAAGGTAAAAGCAATAATTGATAGGGGTCTTTGTATAAAAATAAAAGTATATCCCATGTGATGCTGACGTGGATTCATTAATTGAGTTGTCTTGTTGTGATTGAGTCACATAGGAAGTGTAAAAGTTACACTAAAATTATTGAAGGCACCGGAGAATTCACCTTATTAAATAACTTAGGTTTAGATCCAGCATAATTACCAATGGAGGTTGGCACAAATGGTGGTGGACTTGTGCCCCTTAACCAAATGGTTGGGGTTCGAATTCAACTCTTGCGTATGGAGCGAATTTCAGCTAGGAGGGGGTTTCCCGCCTTCAGGTGCCATTCATTCCCTTGCAGGAGATTAGTCCTCGTGATCAAGGACAAAAAAAAAATCTAGCATAATTGATAGATAGTTAAGTTTATTAAGCATGTTGTCAATAGTTTAATTCCTATCATATGTATATATAAAAAAAAAACTTTGTTATAAGAAACAGAATTCACTTTTATAATCTCTACTTGTCACAAAAGATTAGTCTATATACCCTTATACAAATAAAAAGAAATATTAGGTTTAAGTTTTAACACTGAAGTTAAACTAAGCCATCGCCACAGTAAGTATAAACATTTTGAAAACCAAATATTAAGATGTCCAGTATACACCAAAATGAGCAAAATCACACATGAAATGAAATAAAAACCGAAGAATAAGAAGAAACGAAATAGCATTGCAATTAGCAATAAGCAGTTGGCATGTCATTGACGTTTCCTATTCTTAGCTTCCTTGTGTGAATTGAAGTAAATAGCGGCAACTGGAAGGGCAAGGCGGTGTTCCGAAGCAAACTGGCGAGTGTTAAAATTGGCCCGCCCTTGTGGTGGCCCAACTCCAACTAGCGGCCCACATGTCTGCTTAAATGCTACAAACACGTAGCGATGAATTCCCACCGGGGGGCATGGCCCCATGTACATCACCACTTCCCTCCCTACACCAATCAAACATTGCCACCCAGCAATAATTAAATCCATTTCTCATAACTTACTACATTATTATATAGTATGTAATGTACATTACATTTATTTGTCCTAACCTTGAGTGGCATCAGACCCCTCTGGAATATCTACAACAATCCTGTCATTCGCCAATTTCCAATCACAATCAAACCATACTATATCTTCATATAATCGAAGACAGTAATAAAAGGAAAAACCATTATGACTTGTTTGGTGGTCAGGATAAGAGAGACAGGATATGATAAGCTATCATATCATGTTTGAAACTATTGTTTGGTGAGCCAGCAGAATAGGATAAACGAATCATGTCACCTATCCTATCATGTCCATCTAGTTAAAATTCTATCCTGAGGGGAAGCTGGGTTAGAACTCAACAGGATAAGATAATGTGATTTATAGTATAATAAAGTATAAAAATATTTTATATATAAAATAATTAAAGTATAATAAAATATAATATGGTTATCAAAAAAAGTATAATAAAACATAAAATAATAAAAATATTAAAAATTAATTTAAAAATTAATTTTATTTTATCACAAGACTAATTTTGTTACTTCACATTCTTTTAAAAAACTGAAAAAAAAAATTCTAATAATTTAACTATATGTAATGTAAAAACTAAAAATGAATATTTAAAATTATAACAAAATCAATTTAAGCTAAACAATATCTTAAAATTTTAAAATATTATATGTAATTTTATCACAAAGATAATTTTGTCTTTTTATATAATCTTAAAAAATAAAAATTATAAAAACTAAAATCTAATAAAATTTGAAAACATTTGGAACAAAAAGGAAAATTTTAAAATTCGTACTAAAATTACAATGTCATCCAGTTGGTTATCTGGTGGACACCAAACGTCGGATAGGATAACAGCTTATCCTGCTCATATCATATCATATTCCTATCATGCTCTCTTATCCTATCCGTCCATATCATATCCTGACCACCAAACGAGCCCTTGAAGTTTAAGCTGGTGTTTAGCGTGCGGAATAAATGGGATTGGAGTTTTTGCTTCAGGAGAATTTAGATTAAATGCTAATTTAGATTGGGTAAATAAGACTAAGCCCATCATGAAAAAGAGTACTCTAACCGAGTAAAGTATAATTACCAATGGAGCCACTCTCTGTAAGTTGGTTCACTGGGACTTGGAGCATCAGGATCCACCATTACCTACCAAACATGTATATGCAAACTTCATCTTTTCATATAAACACACTCAATATATATTAATTTATCACTTTTTCTATGACGTGATTTAATAGAGCATTTTGGTGAATGTATAATAGACAACATATATACCAAAGTGTAGAGATTGCCACAATTAGAGGCATCGAGAATTCGAACATGGGGTCTGTCAGCTGCTAGAGAAGGTTTGATGTCATAACCATTAGCGACCTGTTTGGAGCCATAGAGGACAGTGATTTTGGCAGCCGGAGTGAAGGGATCAACCACATCTCCGATGACCTTCCCTACGGCCAGCGGCCCAATCGAACAACCCATATTCTGCAGTGGCCCAAGTCAAGTTGCACACTGTGCTATGTACTTATGTTACTCTCTCTCTAGTGTTGAGCTCTTTTCAAATTAGGATATAACATAAGACATGCTTATCTAGTTATTTTATTTATAATAGTTTGGTTTTATTTTTCCATTTGGATTATTATTATTATTATGTCAACGTTGTTGTGTTGGGTAGGTAAGTGACACGTGTATGCAATATTGTTTTGAGTGGCATATACGGGCTTTCCACTACGATGGTGGCGGTTGAACACGTGTTGCCTATATGTTCCTCAGACGGCCTCTACGCTTTGTGTAGCACATCATTCATGTGCCGCCACAGTTGCATTTACCCACATACCCTTCCGTCCTTTTTCTTGCTTACATCGAATGATGCACGGATGACAACGATATAATTTAATATTACTTTTAAATAATACATGGTTATATTAAATTTGGAATAAATAAATAAATAGAAGTATGAAGAACACAATATATTTTTATAGGTTTTGCAATATATATCTATGAAATTAAATGACAAAATTGCAACTATAAAATTTAATACATATGTTGTTTATAAAAATAAAATATCAGTAAAGAGTTTTGAAGCAATTTTATCACTAAAAATAAAACAATTTATTAGAACACGAATTCAAAGTATTACAAAACAGATTTTTTTTTTTTGAAACAAATTATAAAACAGAACTTTTAAAGAAAGGAGTCTTAAGAAATCTTAAAACATTATTACATGTATTAGATTAAACTGGTTATAATTATGCTATCTTCTTGTCGAAGCAAACATATGAAAAAACTCCTAAGAACCCAAATGTGGAATCTAATTAGTCTTACCTGTATAAAATTTCACACAAAAAATAAATCACAAAACAAAATTTTTAAAGAGATGAGTCCTAAGAAATTTTAAAAATATTATGATATGTATTAGATAAAATTAACTACGATTATGTTATCTCCCTATCGAATCAAAATAGGAAGCAACTCATGAGAACCCAAATATTTAAATGAGCCTCACCAACACAATGAACACTATGTGATAATATATATTTATAATCAAATTATTTTCCATTTAGTCATCACAAATAAAAAGGTAATAATAATATTGATAGTGGATTCAATTGAAAACCCTTGAGGGTGGATATTCTATAGTTTAAAGAAGATATTATTCTATAACGACAATAAATAAATAAATAAATAAGAAAAGTTAAGAATTTATTGCTCTTGAAAAACTATCTAATGTAAAACAAATTGATTTTAATCTGATCATAATTTTTTCTATGGACGATCAGACGTTCCACTAACAACCATAATTTTTCCAAGATAAAATTTAAATTAAAAAAAAAGTTTTACTTTACTATATTAAATATGGGTTAAAATAGCAACATGGTCAAGATGTAAGTTAAAAAAAATAACGAAAGGTAAACTGAAAGTTGTATTCTCTTATAAAAATTACACTTAAAATTTATTATTCTGGCTTCAGAACCTTCTGGCTTTTGGTGAGTAATTGACGTGTCTAGAATTCTAAGAAATTGATGCATGTGTCTTTTTTTCCCCGGGTGAACCCGGGTATTCTCTTATTGGAAGTTAGAAACAAATCCCTCAAAATACTAAGATCTATTTAAGGGGTTGATCTTTCCCAACATATGCTTAAGAGATCTGGTTATCTACTAACCGTATCATACCATGTTGGTTGACACATGTGTTAACAGTGGAGAGTTATTGATTTGTATATACAATATATTATAGGCAGATATAGAATCTATATCTATATTTATATCTATATACTTAATATAGGTAGATCACATATTCACTATTCATAACAGGTTTACTAAGGAGCTGACATGTGGCAAAACAGTAGTGTTAATGTAGTGCTACAATATCAGTTTCTTTTATTTAAATTCTGTCTTTATTTTTAAAATAAAAAAATTATTTAAAATATTTGTTTAACTAAAAAATATTTTTTAATAAAAAAATTTCTGATTTTTTTTAAATAAACTTATTTTACTTTTTTAATTAAAAAAATTAATAGCACAACTGTAGCGTTTTTTTTAAAACTTAAATTTTGTCTTTTTTTTAAAAGAAAATAAACTTTTTTATTTAAAATATTGTATTAATTAAAAAACAATTATTTAAAAAAATTTCGAAATTTTTATAAAAATAATTTTTTTTGCATTTTTATTTAAAAAGTTTCTTTTAGCTTTTTTTAATTAAAAAATGAAAATTTTTTAACTGAAACTTTTTTTAATTAACAAAAACATTTTTTTAATAATTTCTTTTAGAATTTTTAAAAAATAATAATTTGTTTAATCAGGTTTTTTTTTTTAAAATTTTTTTTTTATTAAAAAACTTTTAAATTACAATTTATTTATTTTAAATTGTTAAATATTAGATATTTTGTTTAAAACAAATGGTAGCTTGATTTTAAAATATTTTTTTAATCAATCAACATATACAATTGGGAAGTGTCCGTTTATTGTTACGGTAACCGGACACGTGTCAGCACCAGAAATTTATGCCTTTTTTTTATTTTTAAATTTCTTTTAAAATATTTAAATTTTTTAATTTTTTTACGTTTATTTTTTTTAGTTTTTTTATAATTTTTATAATTTTTTTACAATTGTTTTTGCTTTTTCTAAGATTTTTTTACTTTTAATTTTTTTTCACATTTTCCTGGATTATTTTAAATTTTTTTTCTAATAATTTTTTTTTAATTTAATTTGTATAACATTTTCCTTATTTTTTTTAAATTTTTTTCTAATAATTTTATTTTTCTAATACTTTTTTTTAATTTAATTTGTATACACTGACACTGTAAAATAATTTTATACTGTCAACCAGTAATAAATTAGCAAACAGTAAAAGTAGAGTTGTCAAGTTCTTGATGTTTTAATTTTAATATACTTATATTTTAATGTATATATAATTTAATAGTTTAAAACTTAATATTTTATATAATTTTTATTTATATATATATATTTTTTAATATTTTTCGGTTTGAACCGAATAAAATCAAAACAATTTTAATTGGTTCGGATATCGTTATTGACTTTTTAAAGTTTATAATTTTTTTGTTTTTAAATATTTTTAACCAGGAAAGGTAGCAAAGCTACCGTGTTCTTCGAAAAAGTTTAAGGTCGTAAGACTCGAATCAATAATTCGATGAATTTGAAAATCTGAATCAATAATTCATAAAAGGTTTGCTGAGGAGTTGACACGGGGCATTACTGTAGCGCTAGAGTATCTTTTTTTTTAAAATTTTAATTCTGTCTTTTTTAAAATTAAAAAAAATTTATTTGATATATTTTTTATTAAAAAATTTATTTGATATATTTTTTATTAAAAAATTCTTTTTTCATAAAAAAAATTCCGATTTTTTTTAAATTATTTTTTTTTAAATTTCTTATTAAAAAATAATAGCACAACTATAGCGTTTTTTTTTAAACTTAAATTTTGTCTTTCTTTTTAAAATAAAATAAAATAAAATAATTTAAAATATTGTTTTAATTATATTTTTTTAATTAAAAAAATCCAATTTTTTTTAGAGAACTGCTAACAACAATCTCTCTAACACACTCTTTATAACACATTCTCTTCTATTGGATGAAAATTGGGAAGTGTCCTGTTACTGTATAGTAACAGTAACCGGACATGTGTCATCACCAGAAATTTGTGCATTTTTTTTTAAATTTATTTTATTTTAAATTTTTTATTTTTGTTTTACTTTTTTTAGGGTTTTTTTTAAAAAATTTACTTTGAAAAAATTTGTTTTTTAATTCTTTACAATTTTTTTTGCTTTTAAGATTTTTTTTACGTTTTCCGTAATTTTTAAATTTTCTTTTCTAATAAGTTTTTTTTTTCTAATACTTTTATTAAAATTTTAATTTTTATATACTGACAGTGTAAAGTTTTTTTACATTGTCAACCAATCATAAATTGGCAAGCAGTAAAAGTAGAGTTGTCATGTTCTTGATGTTTTATATTTTATATACTTATATCTTAATGTATATATAATTTAATAGTTTAAAACTTAATATTTTATATATTTTATATATATATATATATATATATATATATATATATATAAATAGTTTTCGGTTCGAACCAACTCAAACCAAACCAATTTTAATTGGTTCGGATATTGTTATTGACTTTTTAAAGTTTATAATTGTTTTTGTTTTTAAATATTTTTAACCAGGAAAGGTAGCAAAGCTACCGTGTTCTTAAAAAAAGTTTAGGGTCGTATAACTCGAACCAATAATTCGATAAATTTGAAAATCCGAACCAACCAATTAAATTGGTTCGTTTTTTTCTTTTTTGTGTACGGCTTTGAATTGAAACAAACTCAATGGTCATTAGTTCGGTTATTTTGGAACCGAACCAATCACTATATTTTAACATTTATATATATATATATATATATATATATATATATATATATATATATATATATATATATATTCAATATGTATATCACTTTATCAATTGACAACTTTTCTTCTACTGTTCCTGTAACAGTAGAAGAAGTTGTCAACTGGTGGGTTATTTGGATTATTTAAATTTTTTTTTTAAACATATATTTTGTTTGTTTTAGCTACCGTTTTCTTCGAAAAAGTTTAGCCAGGGAGATTGAATGTAAAGACTTCGATCTTAAAATCTTAATACTGGGAGTAAACAAAGTGATTCTTATTCTACTTCTGTTTGGTAAACTTTGTTCTTTTCGTTGATATTGTTAATAAATTTCTCTTGACACTCTCACTTCTCTGTGCTTCTGTTCTCTGAGTAAGTTGGTAAAAAGTTTCATTTCTACGTTTCTGTCCCATCTTCAAAAGATAAAAATTATTTATTTTACGTAAAAAAAAAATAGAGGATGATCACTTGATTAAAACAACCTTTTTTCGGGTTGCCCTATGACAAGTGTCATGTTCAACCCTTCAGATTTAGAGGTTGCTCTGTGGACTTACGTGCCATGTTCAACCTCATATAGTTTTAATAAAGAGATTCATAACAGGTAAAACAAATATTTCAAAGTTACTAATAATTTACACAACTAATTTTGGGTAACCATTTTCATGGATGTTCTAGGGTGCCGTGGGGTTAAGTCTCCATGCCTTCCCTAGACATAACCGACTCCCGGACCCAAAGCTTTTCTTAAAAAGGTTTTCCAACTTCCTTGAAACAAAATAAAGTTGGTGGCGACTCCATGTTTTCTCTCTAAGAGCAAAAACTAGTCTTTTTTTTTAGGTCGCTACAGATGGCGACTCCGCTGGGGACTTCTTTTAAGAGAGTCAAGCCCATAAAAATTGGTTTTGCAAATTTTTAGTAACTTGTAGCTTATTTGTTTTACCTTTTATGGCTGTATCTTACCCTTTTTTTTTGCAGTAATTAAATGACAAAACCAAAATGTTTTTATTTGCAGTGCTGTTTGTTTGGTTTGTCCTTTTGGTTGGATTTTTCCTCCTATTTAAATAAGAAGGGATAGTGGTGCATGCATTTTAACTCACGTTATTATTATATATGTTGCACTAACAATGTTTTTGTGTCCTCCTCCTTTCTTTTCTTTTCCCATGTTTTAACAATAGGATAGAGGATTTATAACCCTTTTTATATATATCTATGTTTGTGTTTTGCAGGTTTTTCTTGTCTTCTCTTTTTATTTTTACTTTTAAGTGTTACAGGTTTGTATGCCCTCTTTCACACACATCACTATCACATATTGCACACACACTTAGCTCTATACCCGAGCTTGCTCAAAAACCCAAGGATTAGGCGGTGTTCTGACATTGTTATTGAAGAGGTCTTGTACCTCCCTAATACTGGTCAGTTCACCACTCAAATTGTACATGAGGTCGTGAAATAGTCACATTGAGAGGGTTTATCCCTACTTGTGGCTAGATTCATGAATCATACTCTTATGAGGGCAATCTGGGGACCATGACTTTTAGAGGTCTAGACCCGTCCCAACTCTCACTAATAGAACAGACCTAGTGGCCAACCTGTTCAGGGTCCTAACCTTAAGGCATGTCCATCCTTAGGTTTTACCTGGCTTAGGGCAAAAGGGGGCATACTTTCTTTCCCTTCTCTATCATCATAAGCATAAATTGTCATGCATGCTCATCGTGAATGTTCACGAAACTAGGGGCACCGCATTGCTGCCTCAAACCTGAATGACATGTTCGGATATTATTGCACGTCTAATAGGTGCTATGTCATAATGAAGGTGATGCATACCCATCAGGGTTTTCAATCCCATTGGGTCCCCTAAAACATGAATCATGCAAGATATATTTGTTTCACTATACTCATTTTTTTGTATGACTCTTTGTTAGAAGATTTTGGTATTCACCTTATAGCAAGAAAATGGAAAAGCTCGGTTCAGAGAAGAGTACTAGCAACGCGAGTTGTCCCAAGAAAAATATCAAGATCGATGTGACCCTCAATGACGTGAAGAGATTATGTGAACTCAACCAGCAAATGCCAGAAAAAGCACGCTCAGACTTTGCCAGCAAGTATGGTAGAATATTGGACCTGTTGCGTGTTCCAGTGGAAGCTCCCGCTCTGAGTGCATTGGCCCAATATTGGAACTCAACTTTGAGGTGTTTTGAATTGCCTAACTTGGACATCACTCTAACCATGGAAGAGTATGCTTATATGCTAAGACTGCCCATTCAAAAGAAGACTCACTTCTACATGTATTATGGCCAACATGTAACAGATCGGAAGATAGCAAGCCTATTGGAGCTTCAACCGGAACAGATAGAGAAAACAGAAAAGGAAACCACCAAAGGGTTGAAGAAGCGATTTTTGGAAGTGTATCTCAACAAGCTGGGATAGCAAGAACGATGGGTTACTTTCAACAAAGTACTAGCTCTCATGATATATGGGTTGGTGCTCTTTCTTTTTGTACCAGATCTGATTGATCAGTCAGCCATGGATGTTTTCTATAGGGTCGAAGAATATGGTGTGAACCCGCTCCCTGCTATCTTAGTTGAAACTTTCCTTTCCCTATAGGTTTGTCATCAGAATCAACAAGGCAAACTGCGATGTTGTGCATCGATGTTGTATTTCTGGATCATGACTCACTTGTACGCTCGTGATAAAATTGATAAAACAGATGACCCGCTGAAAGGATTCACTCGCATGCAACTAAAGTCACGTAAGTTATATGAGTGGAAGCAAGAGTTTGATCAGATCGACCCGCTGACACGCTGTCGCACGGCGGTCAAAATGAACGAGTGGTTTGTAAAAACTGCAGTTAGGGCGCGACAACTCGAGTATCGTTCTCAAGGACTCTTGGGTTGTTATTAACACGAAAGATCAGTTTTTTTTGGGGGGGGGGGGGGGTTGAAGGTTTGAAATTCAATTTAGAAAACAGAGCAAAAAAGTGATTATCGAATAAGCTAAAAACGATTAATCTATTGTTCTCGGTTTCCCACTATCATTGATTCATATAAATTCCAAGCCCTAAGCGGATTCTAATCCCTTTTCGATTGTAGCGACAATTAGACAAGCGCAATTGACCCTACGAGATATATGTTCCTATTCCGAATTAAGCAAATGGATTAAGTCCCTTTGTGAATTAAGCAAACACGATTGAACAACCGCGAATTAAGCAAACACGATTAAAGTAAGGAACATATGATCATCGAAATAAATCAAGACTCATCCTATATAACTTGAATTAAGCAAACAAGACATATAATAAAAATATTGAAAGGGAAAAGCAAATTAAATTGGGAATTAATAGAACCTCAAGTGCAACGGAAACCAATCACAGCAAATCAATCAATGGAATTAGTTCTCCATGGAAAATGCAACACAACTTCAGAAAATTCGCAAAACAGAGATTAGCAAAAGGTGCCCCCTAATCTGCCCTAAACAGCAACTTATAATTTCAGAATCTGCGCGCGCTCGCGAGGCGAGCAGCCTCTTGCGACGCGAATATTAAAAATGGCGCCAGTTCAAAATTGGATTCTCGCGAGGCGAATAGTTACTCGCGAGGCGAGACAGAAAGAGTCTTCTCATTACGCCCGTGATGAGTATCAGGGCCTGAACGTGATGGCTTCTGGTCTTCAGACTCGCGAGCCGAGACATGGTTCGCGAGGCGAGACAGAAAGGTTTGCATTCTTTGGCACAGTCAGCCTTCAGGCTCGCGAGGCGAAGAGGTGGTTCGCGAGGCGAGACAGAAATGATGACATTCTGCTGTTCAGGCTGGACTTCAGGCTCGCGAGGCGAGTAGCCTCTCGCGGGGCGAATACTTCCAGGATTGCAATTTCCACTGTTTTCTTCATTCCCTTGACTCTAAGTTAACCTGAAAATATGAAATAGCAGTAAGTGCTTTATTTGACTCAAAATTAACTAAAATATCCTAAAACTACCTAAGAGACTCAAAACATTGCTTGAGGACAATTAAATCTAAATTTGGGTGAAAAGCGAGTTTGAACTCAAATAATTGGCACAAAAGCCATGGTCTTACTAGTTATAAAACTAGATAACCGGAGGCTTATCACCCGCGGTCATTTAGTTGGATGTGCCCATGGTACAACGGAGATTCAGTTGTATTCAGTTGCGGAAGTTTGTCAAACGTGCCGTTGATGGGTCCCATAGGTTATATATCGTACTCACCAGCTTTGGTAATGCGTCAACTCAAGTGGACGCAGGATGAACCCCCCAAAGAACTGCTCGAGGGGATATTCTTCCTATACCAAGAAGGTGAAGGCATCAAGAGCCAATCGATAGTAGTAAGGTCAGCATGGAATGACATTCATATAAAAGGACCGGAGGAATTAGGAAGGCGAGTTATAGCTCACACGAAAAGATATGAGGTATGGAGAGAAGCAAGAAGAGGTTTCCCCACAAGACCGGCAGCTCCTCTCCATGAGGAAAATAATTCTCTGACCAAGGATCAAATGTTGAAAGAAATCGAAGTTTTAAAAGCTTAGATGAGGATTTTTGATAAGAAAGACCAAGCTGCCGAAGTAACTGTTATCACGCTCCAAAGACAAGTGCAGAAGCTGAGTTTATAGATTGAGCATTTAAAGGATGAATGCGCTGATGCCCACGAAGCCCCGAGTCATGCAAAAAGGGCAAGAAAAGACAAAGAAGCAGAAATTCAAGAGCTGCTGGCAAAAATACGATGTTAAGAGAAGATGCTTGTCAAACTTCAAAAGAAGAAAAAAGAGCTCGAGGCAAGTGTAGGGGATCACACTGAAACGATACATATACTAGAAGAGAGGGTTGAATCCCTGCCGGAATCCTTAGCCCAAACAGAAGTGTACTCTGATCAAGGATGGAATGAAGCAGCCAAGTATCGCGAGTTACTGGCAGAAGCTAACATGAGAGAAAATTAGCTCAGAAACAAGGTAAAAGACTCTGAAAGGGTTGAAGCTCAACGTCACACAGAATGGGTAAAGGGATGGAAATTAGTGGTGGAGGATGTAATGAATGAAAAGGAAGCATGGAAGAGAAAATACGAGGACGTGATGGATAAGCTCCAATATCACACTTCCCAGCTGGTGGAGCGGTTTGAAGAGGCATCCGTCCACATGCGTATGAACCATTTCCTTCAGTTACCACCAAAGGTGACCGAGTTCTTCAATCATTTTGGGAGGCTTGCCAGAGGGTTCAGAAAAAAGAAGATGAGGCTCTTAACATAGAACCTTGTGGACCTCAGAGAAAGATGGAAACCATCAATGTACTGCTTTTATTGTGATCAAAGACTCACAATTTGTATCCGAACATTTATAATGAAATGGAAGTTTTCATCCATGTCTATCGAGCGTTTTTAGATGATATCTATCGAGGAGTGCATTCTCCCTTAGATACGTCATCAACTGTATTTTTACCCTAAAAACAATGAGTTTTCTGTGTAAAAATAAGGACGTTGCTAGTACGGGTGTGGTCTATCGAGGAGTAGTTTCTCCCGTGGACTTGACACCAACTGCGTTCAAGCTAGAGGGAACCATACCACTAGATTTGATTGCAGGATGAGTCTTCTTGCTATTAGGGAATACCCTCACGATCGAATAAAAGATGATAATTTGCACATGCATGCATGCACACACACAAAATTTTTGATTGATTAATGAGTTGTTCTTTTTCGCTCCACAGAGTCTCATCCTTATGAGGATTCAGGAACCATTGCACGACCTAGGAAATGTAATACCAACCAAACCCGAGTTTACGATACCAGATCTCGGACCAGGATGGCTGCCAACGCGTTTGAGGAAGGAAGAAATCTAAGCTCTGAGATAGATGATGTGAGGGGAAGAATGAGCGAGATGGCTGAAACCCAAGCAAGATTAGAAGCCATATTACAATATATGAGGGAATCTCTCAGCATGCTAAGCACGAACATAGAGACAATTGAACCTGCTAGGCAGCAAATTTCTTTTGTGGTAACAGCATCGATGTTTTCAAACGTTGGCACGGGTCCAATAACACTTCCTATTGGAGAAGGATACCCTCCTTTTGAAAACGCCTATCATGAAGCCCCGGGCTACACCGCGCCAACATGGGAACAACCACGTGTGTCTACTCACAACCAGTCAGCGGGAGTCCAGGCTGGTAAGGATAAGATGAGAGATGAATGGATGGAGAAAATGGAAGAACAGATAAAAGCGATAAAAGGCCCGAGTGCTTACGGCCCTCTTCAGATAGAAGATCTCTGTCCTGCCACAGATCTCGTGATTCCTAAGGATTTCAAAATTCCTGATTTTTCCAAATATGACGGAAGTGGGAACCCACGATTCCATTTGATTAGCTATGCCACCAAAATGGCCATCTGGTCTAAGAATGACAAGTTCGTCATTGGTTTTTTCCATGAAAGTTTAACCGGAATCGCACTAGAGTGGTATCTTCAGTTAGACCATTATAAGATCTCTCGGTGGACAGAATTAGCCGATTTGTTAATGGATCAATACAAATTTAATTTGGACGTAGCTCCGACCCGTGAACAGTTGACTACAATGCAGAAGAAGAGTGATGAATCCTTCAAACAGTATGCACAAAGGTGGAGAAGTTTGGCTGCTCAGGTTCAGCCGCCGTTGATGTTGTCCGAAATGTGCTCATATTTTTTGGGAACCCTAGGATCCCCTTTTATCGAAGCAATGGCAAGAATAGCTTATAAGGATTTCTCTGACTTAATTGTTGCAGGGGAAAGAATCGAAATCCTAACCAGAGCCGGGAAGTTGCCAATTGACATGGAAGGCAGTGCATCCAAGAAGGGGTTCCAGCCCAAGAAGAAGGAAGCAGAAGCAAATTATGTGCAACACCAGCAAAACTTTGGACCTCGTCATGTCCCTTCATACCCAAGGTACCAAGTACCGTATCAGACCCAAACACCGTTTCACCCACCTCAACAGGCCTCGCCAACCATCACCCAACCACAAAACCAAGTAAATAACATCCCTACCCCTCAACCACACAACCCCACTCACCCAACATATACTCATTATCCACCTGCACCTCAACCAAACTATCTAGGCTACCCTCGACCTCGCCGAAAATTTTGCAAATCAGGGACGCTCCCAACATCAAAATCTGCCACCCTTCCCAAGACTGTCTATCTCCAATGCAGATTTGTTCAAACAACTATTTGATCGCCACCTAATCGTTGGAAACCCTGTGCGGCCTATGGAACCACCTTTCCCTGCTTGGTACGATCCAAACTTGACTTGCAAATATCACATGGATGCCCTGGGACATTCCATTGAGGAATGTGAGGCCTTCAAGACAGCAGTAAGAAAATTGATTGCCCGTGGAAGATTGGGTTTCGAAGAAGATTCTGGGCCTAGCATTGTTAATAACCCAATCCCAAACCATAATGCGAGAAATAGTGTGGCTAACTTGGAAGTGAAAGGGCCTCAAATTAAGAAGGTTTTGGAATTACGAACCCCGATGCAAGAAATATTTGCAGGGCTCAAGAAAGCAGGATATGATATTGTTGCACCGGTGAAGCTGATCAGGGAAAAAGAGAAGTATGATGGTGATTTAAGTTGCGATTATCATCATGGACAGGTAGGGCATGATATTGAAACTTGTTGGGACTTTAACGTCCGAGTCCAAGGATTACTTACCTTGGGGGTGATCCAAGCTAGGCCAGCTACGACTGAAGAAGTTAGTGTGGTTGAAAAGATTGTGCTCCGGATACCACCTATGAAAGATGCGTCGGCGCCCGAAAAAGTGATTGTAAAGGTGAAAAAGTCAACTCCTTTTGCTTACGATGATACACACGTTGTACCATGGAATTATGAACAGAAAGTTGAGCTAGTAGGAGGGGCAGGAGAAACTTCGAAGGCCCAGGTTACTAACATTGTGAGAGCTGGAGGCATTACAAGGAGCGGGCGATGCTACACCCCTGCTGAAGAAAAAATGATGAAGGAAGCCGAAGAAGAGAAAACTGTGGATGAAAGAAAAGGGAAAGAAGAAGAAGAGTTTCTGAAGATCATGAAGTAAAGTGAATATGATGTGGTAGAACAGTTGAAGAAAACTCCGGCAAGGATATCTCTTTTGTCGCTTGTCTTGACATCAGAATTGCATTTCAAGGCATTATTGAAGGTTTTGAATGAAGCATATGTCAAACCTGACGTCACTCTAGAAAATGTGGTAAATATGTTGGACCCAATCAGGCATATCAACATGATTACTTTCTCGGAAGATGAAGTGGCCTCGAAATCCCGCAGTAGCCCTAAAGCCTTACACATCACCCTAAAGTGTAAGGGGTTTGTTATTGCAAAGGTGCTTGTAGATGGTGGTTCGGCGTTGAATGTGGTTCCAATGACCACACTCAAGCAGCTGAATATAAGCGCGGCGGATTGACACCACAAGAAATGATTGTGTGAGCCTTTGATGGGATAGCAAGAGGAATCTTAGGAGCGATAACTCTGTCCCTTGAAATAGGGCCTAGTTCTTTCCATGTCCTATTTCAGGTCATGGAAATCCAGCCATCTTACACCATGCTTCTGGGGAGGCCTTGGATCCATGAGGCAGGAGTGGTCCCCTCGACTCTGCATCAGTGTTTGAAGTATATTCAAGATGGATCCGTTATTACTGTCCGTGGTGAAGAGGAGATCATGCTGACAAAGCCCACCACGGTACCTTATGTGGAAAGCACAGAGCAGTTGGAAGATGACTCACTGCATAGTTTTGAGGTATTGAAGTCAGAGAACAAGAAAAGGGAGCCCCCAATGAAGAATGTGAATGAGGTAGTAGTACGCATCATGGAGAAGAGCGGGTATCAAAGAGGAAAAGGCTAGGGCCTCAGTTGCAAGGAATTTCTCGACCAATTGAAGCGGCTGTGAGAGAAGGAAGGCGCGGATTGGGCTATCAGCCCAACCTGACAGAAGGAATGAAATTCATGACTTTTGAGGACAAGGAAGAAGAAGAGCGCGAGATAAAGTATCTTCCCCTCCTGACGGAGACTTTCCCAGTAGCTGCTGAAGTTATCAGTTCCGCAAAGTCATTTTCCCCTCACTTCACTATTAGCACACTTGAAAAGGAGCTAGACGAGAACCATGTCATCTATCTCCCTGCTAGCAATGAAGTTCTCAACAATTGGCAATCTGAACCATTTGTTGATGTTATTTCCATGAAGTAATTATCTTATTGTACTAATTATGAACTGATGTTTACTTTCTTTGAGACATGAATGAGAATGTAGCACTTTGTCTGGTGTTTTCCTTTTGATTCCATCGTTTCTTTTCTCTCTTTCATTTCCTTACTTTGTTTAAGCTTTTCTTTCATGAATAAGACTCTTGCCTATACTTCCCCTATTCCCGACTTTTTCTTCCAGGAATACTTCTTCCACTAAAGATTTACCTCAGGAGAGGAACTTTGAAAGCTCATTTATTGATTCCCTATCGGCCGCTGATGAATACAATCTTGAATCCAATGAGGAGGAAGAAGACATTGAAGAGTTCATAAAAGTGGTGAAACGGTCAGAGGAAGGGATTAGCTCGAATGATGAGGTTGAAAAAGTGATCAATATGGGAACCGAGGAAGATAAGGAGTTGAAAATAGTGGATAACCCAGAGCGAGAAGAAATGGTTGCACTATTCAAAGAATATCTGGATGTTTTTGCATGGTCCTACAGAGATATGCCAGGTTTAGATCCTGAGATAGCAACGCATAAAATTCCCTTATACCTAGATGTGGCTCCAAAGAAGCAAAAATTAAGGAGAATGCATCCTGAGATGTCGTTGAAGATCAAGGAAGAAATGACCAAGTAGTTGGAGGCTGGCTTTCTGGAAGTAGCTAGACACCCGGAATGGGTAACTAATATTGTTCCGGTACCAAAGAAGGATGGAAGGGTCAGAATGTGCGTGGACTACCGAGACTTGAATAAAGCCAGTCCAAAGGATTATTTCCCCCTACCTCATATTGATGTCCTTGTAGACAGTACAGCTAGAAGTCACAGGTTTTCTTTCATGGACGGGTATTCTGGGTACAATCAGATCCTCATGGACAATGAAGATAAAGAAAAGACAACTTTTATCACTCCTTGGGGAACTTTTTGTTATAAAGTGATGCCTTTCGGATTAAAGAATGCTGGGGTTACTTACCAACATGCTATGGTGGCATTGTTCCATGATATGATGCATAAGGAGGTAGAGGTATACGTTGATGATATAGTGGCCAAGTCCAAGGAAGGAGAAATCCATGTGACAGTTTTGAGAAAGTTGTTCGAGCGGCTAAGAAAGTACAAGTTACGCCTCAACCTTGCAAAATGTACTTTCGGTGCATCCGCGGGGAACTTACTTGGCTTTGTTGTCAGTAGAGAAGGAATAAAGGTGGACCCTAACAAGGTGGAAGCAATACGCGATATGCCAACACCTAAGAACGAGCGAGAAGTAAGGGGTTTTCTTGGAAGATTGAACTATATTGCGCGCTTCATTGCAAATCTGACTAGCACATGTGAACCAATCTTCAAACTCCTCAGGAAGAATAATCCAGGAAGATGGGATGATGACTGTCAAGAAGCCTTTGATAAGATAAAGGCATATCTACTGAATCCCCCAGTGTTGGTACCACCTACCCAAGGTCGTCCATTATTACTCTATCTCACCATATTGCCAACCTCAATGGGGGCAATGCTAGGATAACATGATGAATCTGGCAGGAAGGAGCAGGCAATTTATTATACGAGCAAGAAGTTTAACGCCTGTGAGGCTCGTTATATGGCAATCGAGAAGACTTGTTGTGCACTAGTATGGGCTTCCAGAAAACTCAGACAGTACATGTTATATCACACCACTAGGCTAATTTCTCGAATGGATCCCTTGAAGTATATCTTCGAAAGTCCGTATATCTCCTTAAGGGTTTCGAAATGGCAAGTGATATTGTCAGAATTTGACATCAAATATGTGACCCAGAAGTCCATCAAAGGAAGTGTAATTGCTGACCATTTAGCAGAGAATCCTCTTGAGGATGGACGACCTGTCAATTCTGAGTTTTCGGATGGAGAGGTAATGTCCCTTGAGGAAAACGAAGAATGGGAAGATGTGTGGAAAATGTATTTTGATGGAGCAGTCAATATGCATGGCAGTGGTATAGGAGCAGTGGTTATCTCTCCAAGTGGCAAGCAATGCCCGATGGCCGTAAAACTGAAATTCGAAAGTACAAATAATATTGCAGAATACGAAGCATGTGCTGGTGGATTGCAAATGGCACTTGAACTGGGTATAAAGCATTTGAGAGTCTTCGGAGATTCTGCTTTAATCATTTATCAAGTCAATGGTTAGTGGCAGACCAAGGACTCCAAGTTGATTCCATATCAGAAATACCCGACTCAGTTGATTGCAAGGTTCGATGATGTTACTTTCTCGCATTTAAGTCGAGACAAGAATCAATTTGCTGATGCTTTAGCCACACTAGCTGCCATGACCAAATTGGATATCCATATCAATGTCCAACCCATCCAAGTTAGAGTGCAGGATGAACCGGCATATTGTGCTCATGTGGAAGGAGAACCTGATGGTAAGCCTTGGTATCATGATATCAAGCGACATATTCAGACCAAGGAATACCCGGTAGAGGCAAGCGAAGTAAATAAAAAGACCATCCGAAGACTGGCCATGGCCTTTTTCTTAAACAAGGAAGTCTTGTACAAAAGAGGATATGATGGTACCCTACTCAGATGTGTGGATGCTCGCGACGCTAAATGGATCATGATTGAGGTTCATGAAGGAATCTGTGGGACTCATGCCAATGGTCACATGATGGCTAGGAAGATTTTGAGAAGTGGTTATTATTGGTCTACTATGGAGTCAGATTGTATGGAGCATGTTCGTAAATGCCAAAAATGCCAGATACATGCAGACCGGGTTAATGCACCTGCGTTTCCACTGCACAGTTTAGCATCCCCATGGCCTTTTTCGATGTGGGGAATAGATGTCATCGGTCCCATTAATCCCAAGGCTTCCAATGGTCATCGTTTCATTTTGGTAGCGATAGACTATTTCACTAAATGGGTAGAAGCCGCTTCATATGCCAGCATAACTCAAAGGGTGTTTCTTAAATTCCTCAAGAAGGACATTGTTTGTAGATACGGGATCCCAGAGAGGATAATCACAGATAATGCTGCCAATCTTAATGGTACCGAGATTCAAAAGTTTTGCGATGGTCTCAAAATCAAACACCACAATTCGGCTCCTTATAGGCCTCAAATGAATGGTGCAGTTGAGGCAGCAAACAAAAATGTCAAGAAGATCGTTGCCAAGATGGTTGTAAACTATAAGGACTAGCACGAAATGCTGCCATATGCTCTACATGTTTATCGGACTAACATACGATCAAGCACTGGGGCAACCCCTTTCTCTCTGGTGTACGGGATGGAGGCTGTCTCACCTATCGAAGTAGAACTCCCTTCGCTAAGAGTCTTGATGGAGCAGACTTAGAAGAATCTGAGTGGGTGAAAACTCGATATGAGCAGTTGAACATGATAGAAGAGAAAAGGCTGGCAGCTATATGTCACGGGCAATTGTATCAAAACAGAATGGCAAGAGCTTTCAATAAAAAGGTTCATCCTAGAGAATTTCGTGCGGGAGACCTGGTCTTAAAGAAAATCCTCCCTAGTCAAGAGGATGCCCGAGGAAAATGGGCACCAAATTATGAAGGCCCTTATATTGTCAAACAAGCATTATCGGGAGGTGCTTTGATTCTGCAAAACATGGATGGGGAAGAGCTACCAAGGCCAGTAAACTCTGATGCTGTGAAAAAGTTCTACGCTTGAAGGCCTTCTAGGTTGAAAACCCGAAAAGACAGCCTAGGCAAAAGTTAGGGCAAAAGAACAATGAAAACAAAAGGAAAGCAAAGGCCTGCTAGGTTGAAAACCCGAAAGTGCAGCCTAGGCAAAAGTTAGGGCAAAAGAATAATAGAAAAGCAAAGGCCCGCTAGGTTGAAAACCCGAAAGGGCAACCTAGGCAAAAGTTAGGGCAAAAGAATAATAGAAAAGCAAAGGCCCGCTAGGTTGAAAACCCGAAAGGGCAACCTAGGCAAAAGTTAGGGCAAAGGAACCTTAGGCTGAAAACCTGCAAGGGCAGCCTAGGAGGAGAATAGGGTCCAACACTTCTGCAAGCACCCACCATACTGGGGCAATTTTATCCGGTTGAGTATACTGGGGCAAAATTATTAAGGAATGATCGAAGAAGGTGCGTTTGAGGAATCCGAAACAGGATCCAAGATCTGTGTCATCAAAAGGCTGAGGGGAATCAATTAAATGAAAATCAAGGGACCAACACTGGGGCAAATTCTATGTGATTTTCGTAACTTTCTTTGCTTATCCTTGTTTTCTTCTTTCCTTCATGATCTCTTTTGTAGCTTTGTTCTCATTGTTATTGTCTCTTAAACAACATAAATTCTCATATTAAGGCAAGAGATTTTCTTCCACACTCCCCTGTCGTGTTCACTCTCATGTCTCAATAAAAGTAAATATAAGTTTAATAGTATGATTTGATAACTCTAATGGTAGCACCAATGAATGGTTTAAACCAAGAGGGCTCAATACTTCAGATTCAGTGGAAGAGGTAGCGTACACTGGACGACAAAAGAATGATGCAGATAAGCTTACATAACATCCGGAGTTTGTCAGATTCTTGGTTGACCAATGCCTCATCCTAGAGTGGCCGGTGCACAAGGGTTCGGTTGGTCGAAGTTTTTCCAGGGAGTAATTGGTTCCATTGTCCTCAAAAGGAAGGGATTCTCATTATTTTATTTTCGAGCTCTAAGGCTCACCGCACCTTTATTTTCAAGCTCTAAGGCTCATTGCATGTTTACTGTCTGTTGGACGAGGAGGTTTGCTCCATTGCATGTTTACTTTCTGTTGGACGAGGAGGTTCCGTCCATTGCATGTTTATTTTCTGTTGGACGAGGATGTTCCGTCCATTGCATTTAATTTTATGTTGGACGAAGAGGTTCCGTCCACTGCATTTTTATTTCCGAGCTCTGAGGCTCACTGCAAGTTTATTTTCGAGCTCTGAGGCTCACAACAAGTTTATTTTCGAGCTCTGAGGCTCACTGCAATTTTATTTTTTCGAGCTCTGAGGCTCACTGCAAGTTTATTTTCGAGCTGAGGCTCACTGCTTTTTTATTTCCGAGCTCTGAGGCTCACTGCAAGTTTATTTTCGAGCTCTGAGGCTCACTGCATTTTTATTTTTGAGCCCTGAGGCTCACTGCATTTTCATTTTCGAGCTCTGAGGCTCATTGCAAGTTTATTTTCGAGCTCCGAGGCTCGCTGCATATTTACTTTCCTGTTGGACGAGGAGGTTCCGTTCACTGCATTTTTATTTTCGAGCTCTGAGGCTCACTGCATTTTCATTTCCGAGTCCTGAGGCTCATTGCATGTCTATTTTTGAGCTCTAAGGCTCGTTGCATATTTACTCTCCTGTTGGACGAGGAGGTTCCGTCCGCTGCAATTGTATTTTCAAACTGTAAGGTTTTCTTCTGAGCTCCTCATGTTGGACAAAATATGTGTTCATTTTCTTTACTTGTTCATTACTACAATACATGAAAAGTCACGACTAACCATGTCTTCTAGTATGCAACAAGTAAAGAGGGGCAACTGTGAATAGCCACTTTTGTCCGTCTTCATTTTATTCTAATTTATGATATTATGCTTCAAGGAGACTAAAAATAATAGTGAAGAGAGAAAGAAGAAAAAGAAAATAATAAAGAAAGGATGGGGCTCATAATTAATTTGCTGTTGGACGCAGTCCAGGCCAGCCCCTTTTATTTGCTGTTGGACGTGGTTCAGGCCAGTCCATTGCACTTGCTGTGGACGGGGTGGTCTCGTCCATGGCGTTGGGCTTGCTGTTGGACACGGTCCAGGCCAGCCCCTTTAATTTACTGTTGGACGCGGTTCAGGCCAGTCCATTGCACTTGTTGTGGACGGGGTGGTCTCGTCCATTGCGTTGGACTTGCTGTTGGACGCGATCCAGGCCAGCCCCTTTAATTTGCTGTTGGACACGGTTCAAGCCAGTCCATTGCACTTGTTGTGGACGGGGTGGTCTCGTCCATTGCATTGGACTTGCTGTTGGACGCGGACCAGGCCAGCCCCTTTAATTTACTGTTGCACACGGTTCAGGCCAATCCATTGCACTTGCTGTGGACGGGGTGGTCTCGTCCATGGCGTTGGACTTGCTGTTGTACGCGGTCCAGGCCAGACCCTTTTATTTGCTGTTGGACGCGGTCCAGTCCACTACCTTGAACTTGCTGTGGATGGGATGGTATCGTCCATTGCATTGAACGCACTTGTTGGACGAGGTGGTCCCATCCAGTCCACTACCTTGGACTGGCTGTTGGATGCAATCCAGTCCATTGCATTGGACTCACTTGCTGTTGGACGGGGTAGTCCCGTCCATTGCTTTACACTTGCTGTTGGATGGGGTGGTCCCGTCCAGTGCCTTGCACTTGCTGATGGACGGGATGGTCCCGTCCACTGCTTTCCACTTGCTGATGGACGGGTTGGTCCCGTCCAGTGCCTTGCACTTGCTGATGGACGGGGTGGTCCCGTCCACTGCTTTCCACTTGCTGATGGACGGGTTGGTCCCATCCAGTGCCTTGCACTTGCTGATTGGCGGGGTGGTCCCGTCCACTGCTTTCCACTTGCTGATGGACGGGGTGGTCCCGTCCATTGCTTTGCACTTGCTGATGGACGGGGCGGTCCCGTCCAATGCTTTCCACTTGCTGTTGGATGGGTTGGTCCCATCCATTACTTTACACTTGCTGTTGGACGGGGTGGTCCCGTCCAGTGCCTTGCACTTGCTGATGGACGGGATGGTCCCGTCCACTACTTTCCACTTGCTGATGGACGGGTTGGTCCCGTCCAGTGATTTGCACTTGCTGATGGACGGGGTGGTCCCGTCCAATGCTTTCCACTTGCTGATGGACGGGTTCGTCCTGCCCAGTGCCTTGCACTTGCTGATGGATCGGGTGGTCCCGTCCACTGCTTTCCACTTGCTGATGGACGGGGTGGTCCCGTCCATTGCTTTCCACTTGCTGATGGACGGGTTGGTCCCGTCCAGTGCCTTGCACTTGCTGATGGGTGGGGTGGTCCTGTCCACTGCTTTCCACTTGTTGATGGACGGGTGGGTGCCGTCCAGTTCTTTGCACTTGCTGATGGGCGGGGTGGTCCCGTCCACTGCTTTCCACTTGCTGATGGACGGGGTGGTCCCGTCCATTGCTTTGCAGTTGCTGATGGACGGGGCGATCCCGTCCAATGCTTTCCACTTGCTGATGGACGGGTTGGTCCCGTCTAGTGCCTTGCACTTGCTGATGGACGGGGTGGTCCCGTCCACTGCTTTCCACTTGCTGATGGACAAGGCGGTCTCGTCCATTGCTTTCCATTTGCTGATGGACGGGTTGGTCCCGTCCAGTGCTTTGCACTTGCTGATGGACGAGACCACTGATGGACGGGGTGGTCCCGTCCAATGCTTTCCACTTTCTGATGGACGGGTTGGTCCCGTCCAGTGCCTTGCACTTGCTGATGGACAGGATGGTCCCGTCCACTGCTTTCCACTTGCGGAGGGACGGGGTGGTCCTGTCCATTGCTTTCCACTTGTTGATGGACGGGTTGGTCCCGTCCAGTGCCTTGCACTTGCTGATGGGCGGAGTGGTCCCGTCCACTGCTTTCAACTTCCTGATGGACGGGGTGGTCCCGTCCATTGCTTTGCACTTGCTGATGGACGGGGCGGTCCCATCCAATTCTTTCCATTTGCTGATGGACGGGTTGGTCCCATACAATGCCTTGCACTTGCTGATGGACGGGGTGGTCCTGTCCATTGCTTTCCACTTGCTGATGGACGGGTTGGTCCCGTCCAGTGCCTTGCACTTGCTGATGGACGGGGTGGTCCTGTCCATTGCTTTCCACTTGCTGATGGACGGGGTGCTCCCGTCCATTGCTTTACACTTGCTGTTGGTCCCGTCCAGTCCTGTCCCTTTTTATCTCTGTTGGATGAGGGGGTTCCGTCCACTTCAATTATTTTAATTTCTGTTGGGTGAGGAGGTTCCGTCCACTACAATTATCTTTTCTTGTTGGATGAGGAGGTCCGTCCAGTGTATATCCACTTTTGCATATCTAATTTTCTGTTTGGACGAAGAGATTCCGTCCACTGCAACTTTATTTTCAGGCAGAAGGCCAAAGAATAAAGAAAGAAGAAGGAGAAGATAAAGAATAAAGGACGAAGAAAGCAAGGAGAAAGAAACAATCAACAAAAAGGAAAGGAAACTGAGTCACACCTCCTACCCACTTTACATATCATTTAAGACCTCCTTTCCTCCTCTACCCATTGGTCCTCCTTCTTCCTTACCTCCTCACTTGTTTTTACCTGGTAACCCTACTACTAACCCTAAAAAACCATCATGCACATCAGACAAAAACCCCATCTCCCTTCTATTTTCAAGCGTGCAACCCTCACATCAAATCACCACCTTTCTGCTACTCATGCCACTCCGTCTGGGCACACGCTATTTCTGCTCAAAAACCCCCATCTCCCTTCTCTTTTCAAGCGTGCGTCCCTCACATCAAATCACCACCTTTCTGCTACTCATACCACCCCATCTGGACACACGCTATCTCTACTCAGAACCCCCTTTTTTTCACCTCCTCTACTCGTTGGTCTTTTCTTTTTTCTTCCATCTCCTTCCTCGCCTTAAACCGGCATCCTCACTCCTAACCCTAAAAAGCCCTCATGCCCATCAGACAAAAACCCCCATCTCCTTCCCTTTTCAAGTGTGCAACCTTCACATCAAATCCCCTAATCAAATCCCCTCAGAAATCTGGGCGTCCTTTTCTCTTCCCTATTATTAGAAGTGGTTAAGAAGGAAGAGCTGAAGGAGCCATGGAGATTGAATGTAAAGACTTCGATCTTAAAATCTTACTACTGGGAGTAAACAAAGTGATTCTTATTCTATTTCCGTTTGGTAAACTTTGTTCTTTTCGTTGATATTGTTAATAAATTTCTCCTGACACTCTTACTTCTTTGTGCTTCTGTTCTGAGTAAGTTGGTAAAAAGTTTCATTTCTACGTTTCTGTCCCATCTTCAAAAGATAAAAATTATTTATTTTACGTAAAAAAAATAGAGGATGATCACTTGATTAAAACAACCTTTTTTCGGGTTGCCCTATGACAAGTGTCATGTTCAACCCTTCAGATTTAGAGGTTGCTCTGTGGACTTACATGCCATGTTCAACCTCATGTAGTTTTAATAAAGCGATTCATAACGGGTAAAACAAATATTTCAAAGTTACTAATAATTTACACAACTAATTTTGGGTAACCATTTTCATGGATGTTCTAGGGTGCCGTGGGGTTAAGTCTCCATGCCTTCCCTAGACATAATCGACTCCCGGACCCAAAACTTTTCTTAAAAAGGTTTTCCAACTTCCTTGAAACAAAATAAAGTTGGTGGCGACTCCATGTTTTCTCTCTAAGAACAAAAACTAGTCTTTTTTTTAGGTCGCTACAATAAGATTCAAGTAATCCTGCAAAACTGCATAACATTTGTAGATCTCAACTAACACTTTGCCAAGCAAATTTAATCATTTTGTTAACATCAAAACTTAGAGATTAATTAAATCCAAATCACTTTGGTTCCAACAATCTCCCCCTTTTGATGATGACAAAAACTAATTAAATTTGAGTAGCAAAGTCTAATAAAACTTACAAAGCTCCCCCTAAGACAAAGCATTCAAACTTTTAACAGGAAGAGCATATGACAAAATCAGCAGCACATGTATATAGCTTATTAGATCAGTGCAACTACTTATCAGTTGAGATAGAATCAAAGCTTTATAGTCTTTATCAAACTTATAGATAAGTTTCAGAGCAAATAAAATATATTATCAAACAGTGTTAGAGCATGTAGACTTAGGATATATCAAAGCAATAAACAAATCATAATAAACATTATCAGAGCATTCAAAACAGATATAGTATGTCAAGGCATAAACATAAAGAGACATGCATATGCAGACAAGTGTATACTTTTCAAAAACTGACTTTTCATATTAAATTTAATTCTCTTTCCTTTCTCCCCCTTTTTTGTCATCAGACAAAAAGGTAAAAGGAGTTGACCATCATTGTCAGTAGGGAAACAACAAAATAAAAGCCTAAGAAGAGGGTGGAGGTGGAGGAGGAGGATTTGGATTTGGTTTTGGTGGAGGAGCCGAGTTGGTAGATTTTGACTCTGTTGAAATTGCAGCATGATGTTCATCATCTGGTTCATCATGACGTCTGTTGGAACCAGGGCTTCTGCTACCTGCTCTTTCATTTGTTCTTTGACCTTAGTCTCTACTCTTTCATCTATAATCCTTCCAATAATTTCTTCAAAATTTGGAGGCAGTGAGAGTGAGGGTCTTGAGCTTTCAGCACTATCTTGAGCATGAGCTAGACTTGGAAGAGTGTTCAACGCTCTGGAAGTTTGAGGTTGCTATGATAGATGAATGACAGTCAAAGCCATTGACCGAGATGATTACTTCTCAGAAATACTTGATCTAGGAGCAGACTCAGCAACTTCCACATTCTCGGTGACTGATTTAACATAATCAATCTCCATAGCAGGGTCTTTAACTATAATATCCTCATCAGTATGCTTTAAAGATGGTGATGGAGGAGGTGAAGTAGCATATTCCAGCACTGGTTCTGGTATCTCTTTGGCCCAATGAATAGTGTCTTCATTTTCAAGATGCAGGTTTGTAATAAGAAGGCCCAAATGTCCTTGATTATGATGAATCTGCTTTTGGAAAGGTCACATTTGCCTCTGACTTTAGGAATGACTCTTTTCTCTTCTCGAGTCAGACCTGAAATAGATGCCTCTCTAGTGCAGTGAATGATGTGAGATCTCCAGAAGTCAGCAGCAGGTTCAGTTTCGGAAACTTGTTCAATTGGAAGAGATTCCCAATACTCCAGCAGAGTGTCATCAAAGGGTTCAGAATCAAGATCCAGCATTATTGATTCATTCTCTGGCTTCTTTCCTCTGAATATTTGCTTCTTATTGTCCTTACCCTTGTTGAGGTCAATCATGGGCAATCTTGGACATATCATGTAAGGCTTGATTCCAATTTTGATCTTCTCCAAAGAATGCCTTAACCAAGTTGGAGGGACAAAGTTTGCAGCTCTAACAATCCTGAAGTGCTCAAACTCCCATTTCAGCATTTGATACATAAGAAGATCAACAAAATCAGCAGCTTTGCCATAAATGGTAGGGTGCCTGAAGGTCTTCCGTTTGGTGTTCTTGTCCATAATGATGGGGACATGCCTGAAGGATCTGGATCTTTTGGAGATGTCATCAGTGAGATTCATCTTGGCAGGGTCTGTGTGCTAGTTAGAGATGATATGTCTCTCAACTCGTTCAGTGAAAGGCTTGAAGGGTGGATATTTGACAAGGTTATGATAGATTTTTCTGGGAGGGAATTTCTTTAGGGGTAGATGGGTGATGAGAGGTCCAAGGTGATGGTACAATTTGGATGGTGGAAGGTCAGTAGGAATGTCAGAGTGAGGTAAATGCCAGGGGTAGATAACAGTTTCAGGTTCATAATCATACTCAGGCAATGGATAGAAGGGTCTAGTAGAGATAGGTTCAGGTTCATGCTTATGGAACAAAATTTTCCAATCCCTCTTAACTTTGGCCCAGTTTTCAGCCTTATTCTCATACAGAACGGATGGGTCAGTATAGGGAAATATGATTTTTCTTATCTTTGGAAGATGTGCACCAGGGCTAATACCAGTGTCTGGTTGGTTGAACCATGGGTCATTCTTAGGTATAATGGGTGGGATTTTTGGTCTTTCTTGTGAGGCTATTTGTAGTTGGTCAAGGGAATTTGTTTGTGGTGAAGGAAGTGTAGGAATGTACACATCATCTAGGATTTCAGGTTGATTCACATAAACAGATACAGCCATATCCATCCTATGACAGAAGCGTACACATCTTGACAGGATCATTAGCAGTAAGAATTACCTCAGTTCCCATGACAGCTTTGGCTTTTCTCTGAGGTTGCCTTCTCCTAGTTGGAATTCGGACATCAGCAACATCAGCAGAGGCAACAATTCTTTGTTTCTTCAACACAGAGCTGATGGGTATCCTGTCCTAATCATCCTCATCGTGAGATAGGATCAAGTTCCTTGTCCTCTTATGAGAAAGTACATGTTGAGGGGCAACAACTGATAGTTCCCTAAATACAATTCCACCAGTCGGCCTCTTAGGCATATGTTTCCTTGCTGCAGTGGTTTTCTTTCTGACTGTCCTTGTTAATCCAAGAACTTCTGCATTATTTTGCTCAACCATTTCTTCTTTGACCTTCACCATTTCTTTAGTCTTGGCCAAAGCAGCAGCTGTGTAAGTGCTTAGATTCATGTTGGCAATATTCATTTTGCCAAAACCAGCAGTAGACATCGGCTTCTCAGTTATTATTCTTGCTTGCTCTTCAGGTCTTCTAGCAGCAATGAAGTCATACATCCCTTGTGACTTGAAGATTTTTGATAAAAGATGGCAGTAAGGGAGTGTAGAGAGATTCTTCCTATGAACAGCAGCATCCCTGAATCTACTAAAGAGAATTCTGGGCAAGTTTATCTTAGTCTTTATAAAGAGATGGCAGAGACAGGACTTGTGCAAGGCTGATAGGTTGTCCTTGGAACCAGTTTTGTGAAGAACCACCTTATTCAGCATCTGATGAAGAATACGGACATGATCCTTCATTTCAACTGATTTCCAGGAATGGGATCTTACTGTGTCTTCTTTCATCAAAAAGGCAGCAATGACTTCTGAGCCACCAAGGTCCGTCTCCCATGACTCAGTAAATACCACTCCTTCTTGAGCGCAGAAGATGGCATCAACAATGGTTTTCTCAGAAACCACAATTTTCTTCCCCAATAAATTAGCGAAGATTTTTGTATTAGTGACTTGAAGTCTTCTCTATAAGTCCTTTATCAGGTTGGGATAAATGGAAACCTTTTCTGCGAAAAGTCCTCCCCAGCCAGCAGCGTTGATGTTCTTGCTGATATCCAAGTTATACTCCTCCAAGATTCCACAATTAAAGTGATGCTCAATAGCAACATTCAGCTTGCCCACGTTGAAGGTAGAAGAAGATGCCATCTTTTGGTGATTTGAGAGTTAGGGTTTTGGAAGCAAAGAACAGAAAGCTCGAGAATACTCAAAGATGATAGGATAGTGAAAGGTTTCTCAGAGGGAAGAGACTTGCTTAAAAAGGTTTTAAATTTCAAAGGTTTTTCTTTTGGAAATAAAATAAAAAAAATTGACAAAACATGTCATAAAGGATAAAACGGCATTGGTATTTTGAAACTATAAAAAGTTCTTGATGGGATTGATGGAAGTTACTGACTCAGCAAAGAGAATAAAGGATAAATTTATTTTTGAGACAAAATAAATGCTATTAATAAATAAGAGTACGGACGGATCCAAGTGAAATGCAATCAAACATAGACGCGACATGCAGTGGACGCGGTACACAAATACAGTGGACGTGGTATGCAATGGACGCGCACTAAAATCATGCAATAGACTTGAAATGCTTTAGACGCACATACATCAACAACAAAATTCTTAAGGCTGGACGCCTTAATCAATCCACATAGAGCATATTAAGATGCTTTCTAATAAAAATAAACATGTCCTCCGCAAGAGGTTTAGTAAAGATATATGCCCATTGATGGTCAGTATCTACAAATTGGATATCAAAAACACATTTTTGCACATAATCTCTTATAACATGATGTTTAATCTCTAGATGCTTAGCTATAGAATGCAATATTGGATTCTTAGACAAATTAATTGCAGCAGTATTATCACACATAAGTGGAATACTACTTACAAACACATTGTAGCCCTCCAATTGTTGTTTGATCCATAGAAGTTGTGAGCAGCAACTTGCAGCTGAAATATACTAAGCTTCAGCGGTTAATAAGGCAATGGTACTTTGTCTTTTACTTGACCATGAGACAGTATTGGCTCCAATGAAGTGACATCCTCTACTGGTGCTCTTTCTTTCAATTCTGTCTCTAGCATAGTCAGCACCACAGAAACCAACTAATCTGTAATATTCATTTTTCTTAAAACACAAACCCAGATTAGTAGTACCTTTTAAGTATCTAAATATTCTCTTAACTGCTGATAAGTGAGATTCTCTAGGATCAGATTGAAATCGAGCACACAAACTTATACTGAACATAATATCAGGTCTAGACGCAGTAAGATATATAAGAGATCCTATCATACATCTATATACCTTTTGGTCTACCTTTTTCTCTTTATCATCTTTGTTCAGTATGGACGTGGGGTGCATAGGGGTATTCATTGGCTTGCAATCATCCATTTTGAACTTCTTCAGGAGTTCCTTTACATACTTGGTTTGATGAATGTGTATCTCATCCATAGTTTGTTTAACTTGAAGTCCAAGGAAGAATTTGAGTTCTTCCATCATACTCATTTCAAACTCTTTATGCATTAACTTAGAAAACTCTTTGCACAAAGATTCATTAGTAGTTCCAAATATAATATCATCAACATATATTTGCACAATTATGAAATTAGATTTACTAGACTTTCTAAACAAGGTTGTATCAACCTTTCCTCTATTAAATCCATTTTCCATAAGAAATGAACTTAGCCTATCATACCAAGCTCTAGGTGCTTGTTTAAGGCCATATAAAGCTTTCTTAAGCTTATATACATGTTCAGGTTGGGTTTCACTCTCAAAACCCGGAGGTTGCATTACATAAACTTCTTCATTAATAAAGCCATTTAGAAAAGCACTCTTAACATCCATTTGAAAAAGCATAATGCTATGATGTGCGGCAAATGAAAGTAAAATCGTAATTGCTTCTAATCCAGCAATCGGTGCAAAGGTCTCGGTATAATCTATACCTTCTTCCTGAGAATAACTTGAGCAACAAGTCTTGCTTTATTTCTTACCACCTTACCATTCTCATCAAGCTTGTTTCGGTAAACAAATTTTGTTCCAAAAACTGATTTATCTTAAGGCAGGGGTACTAGGGTCCAAACATCACTTCTTTCAAACCGATTCATTTCTTCTTGCATAGCTAGAATCCAACCATCGTCCAGCAGAGCCCCGTCTATTATCTTTGGTTCCAACTCAGGCTAGTATAGAATCTTCCTGCTCTCTGAAAGTTGATCTGGTTCTTAGCCTACCATTGGGGCTTCCAATGATTTGATCTTGTGGATGATAATTTCTGAAGTACCGATATCTCCGAACAACATCTTGTTGAGAAGTGAAGGTTTTTGGTTGTTGTGGAGGATCGCCCACTTGATCATTAGCTTTTACTTCTGTTGTATCTCCTGAGATATTTAGATCAAGATCTGCAAAAGCTTCATCTAACTCTGATAATTTCTTATCAGGCTTCTTGTCATCAAACTTGACATGAATAGATTCTTCTACTACTAGAGTTCTAGAATTATAAACTCTAAAGCCTTTTGAAGTTTCAGAATATATCCTAACAATATCCCATTATCTACTTTTGCATCAAACTTTCCTAGTAGATCTTTAGTATTCAATATATAGCATTTACAACCAAAAAGATGAAAATATGAAATGTTAGGTTTTCGACCTTTCCACAATTCATAAGGAGACTTGTTCAAGATTGGTCTAATGTATATTTTGTTCTGAATGTAACTGGCAGTATTAATAGCTTCAGTCCAGAAGTGTCTAGGGACAGAGTTGTCATTGAGCATAGTTCTAGCCATCTCTTGAAGAGATCTGTTCTCTCTCTCTACCACACCATTTTGCTGTGGTGTTCTAGGTATTGAGAAGTTGTGAAGAATGTCACTCTCTTCACAGAACTTATGAAATAGCTCATTTTCAAACTCTCCCCCATGGTCACTTCTGATTGAAGTGATACACATGCCTTTTTCATTCTGTACACGTTTGCAGAATATAGAAAAGACCTTGAAAGACTCATCGTTGTGAGCTAGGAACATAACCCATGTCCATATAGTGTAGTCATCTATAATGACTAGACCATATTTCTTACCACTGACAGAAGCAATCCTTGTTGGACCAAAAAGATCAAGGTGTAGCAGTTCTAGTGGTCTATTGATACTAACAACATTCTTAGATTCAAAAGAACCTTTGACTTGTTTTCCCTTTTGACATGCATCACAGAGAGCATCAGATTTATACTTAAGGTTTGGTAACCCTCTCACTAGGTTATGCTTATTTAGCTTTGAAATTAACTTCAAGCTTGCATGACCTAGCCTTTTATGCCAAATCCATCACTCATCTTCAATGGATACTAGACATGAGACACTTTGATTTGAGAGGTCCTCCAAGTCAATCTTATACAGATTGTTTTACCTCTTAGCAGTGAATAAAATTGATCCATCATTCTTTTTGACATTACACATGTTTTTATAAAAAGAAACAGCATATCCACCATCACATAATTGACTTATGCTCACCAGATTATGTTTTAAACTATTTACCAGAAGAACATTATCAATGGTGGGAAAATGATGTTTACCAATTTTACCTATACCAATGAACTTCCCTTTCTGATTTCCTCCAAATGTAACCCAACCACTATCTTTGTGTTTAAGGTCTTAGAACATACACTTTTCTCCTGTCATGTGATGTGAGCACCCACTATCCAAGTACCAATATGTTTGTTTCTTTCCTATTGTTAAGCAAATCTGTAACAAGTATTATCTTATCTTTAGGTACCCAAACTGACTTGGGTCCTTTCTTGTTAGTGGTCATTGGATGAGAATGTTTAGCATGTTAATCATGTATGCATCTAGATGTAACATGCCACTTTTTCCACACTCTTTACAAAAGGTGTTGGACGGGCTTGACTTAGTTATAGCATGTTTATCTGGAGCTTTTGAAGCTCTATGTTGTGCATGCAGTTTTGACTTTTTGTGAGATGTTTAATGCTTCTCCTTGTCATAACCCAGGCCAGATTTATCATAAGGTGACCTAGAATACCTTAGAATGAGACTGAGCTTATCCGAGCCACCTACAAACTTTGACAGAGTGTCTGTCAAATACATCACATCTTGTTTCAGTTTTGAAACTTCACAAGAAACATCAGGCCCACACTCCAGTTTGTCAGTTAGACTGACACTCTCTGATTTTAGTGTGTCATTTTCATCTTTAAGGTTTTGTTTTTCAATGCAGACCCTATCATATTCTCTAGACAGTTTAGAAAATTTCTTCTTGAGGCTCCTATACTCTCTAGACAGTATGGATGACTCATGCAACAATTCATCAAAAGCATTTTGAAGAGTGGATGGGTCAGAGTCCATTACCTCAGCATCAGTGTATTCACTTTCTGATGATGTATCAGCCATGAGACAAATGTTTGCTTCTTCCTCAGCTTCATCTTCTTCATCTGATGAAGACAAATCAAGATCTTCCCATGTAGCCATTAAGCCTTTCTTCTTTTTGAATTAATTCTTTTTATCCTTCAACTCAGGGCAATCAGCTTTGAAATGTCCAGGTTTCTTGCATTCAAAGCATAAGGGTGGACCTTTTTCCTTTGAGTTTGAATTCTCCTTGGAAAATTTTTTGTTGAACTGCTTCCTTCTGAAACCACATTTCTTTCTCCAAGTGCGTTGAATCTTTCTGGAGATGAAAGATAGTTCATCTTCATCTGATCCTTCATTTGATGAGCTTGCTGTCTTTGCCTTTAGGGCAATAGACTTTCCTTTTCGAGAGTTGTCTTCTTCATTCAGTTCAAGTTCATTAACTTTGAGAGATCCAAGAAGCTCTTCTAAAGAAATAGTATTCAGGTTCTTAGCTTCCTGAATAGAAGTAACTTTTGGTCTCCATTGCTTGGATAAACTTCTCAGAATCTTTCTAATGTGGTCTCTATTTTCATAAGTTTTTCCAAGAAATCTGAGACTGTTGGTGATAGTTTGGAATCTTCCAAACATCTGATCTATAGTTTCATGATCATCCATTTTAAATAGTTCATACTAATGAACAAGCATACTTATCTTTGATTCTTTTACTTGAGATGAACCCTCATGAGCTAAGGCAAGAGTATCCCAGATTTCTTTGGCAGTGTTGCAGCTGTGAACCTTTTCATATTCATATATAGTAATAGCACAATTAAGATAGTGCTTAGCTTTTAGATTGAGCTGATGTTGATTTTTATGCTCTTGAGTCCATTGGGCTCTAGGAACAGCAGCTGCAACTTCATTTCTTGGTTCTGTGTAACCGGTTTCAATCAGCTCCCAAATATCTACATTCTGTGCATCCAAGAAGGCCAACATCCTCTTCTTCCAATAGTCATAATCAGTTCCATCAAAGAGAGGAGATTTGTTGATAGCTTGTCCTTCTGCATCCATGGTTGTTGGATCGTACTCCCTCAGCACTTGTTAGATGCTCAACCCTTTCGAGGCTGAGCTCTGATACCAACTAAAGTTGACACATGCAAACACAAGAAGGGGGTTGAATTGTGTTTGTTAATAATTTTTGAAAACAACCTTTAAAAACTATTTTCTCACACAAGAAATTTAATACAGAAGCAAGCACACATAAAATGATCTTTTAGAAACTTAACAAAAGCAATATCAAATCCCCACAGTCAGTATAAATAAATAAAGTTGTAAGAGTTTTGGGATAGAAGATTCACACAATAGATTTTATCCTGGTTCGCTTTATTCGAACCAAGAGCTACGTCCAGTCCCTTCGACTTGAAGGTTTTATCCACTATTTCTCCAAATAGATTACAACCAAGTATTCAACACCTCTCCAGGCTACAAGTATTCCCCCTTTCTTACCAAGCCTCTTCAGGCTCTAACTCTAACAAAGAGATTTAACTTATGATCTTCTTAACTCAGTATGTATGAGGATATGAAAGTTTAAGATCTGTTGAATATTTTCACAATATTCAGACTAAAAAATACAGACTCCTTCTCTTGAAAGAATATTAGAATGAGAAATTATAGATTGGCAAAAAAGTCCTTTTTCAGTTGTTGAGGTCTTCTATTTATAGTGATCACCTTTTTCTTCACTTGAAAAACTTCAACGGTTATTTTGAATATACCCGTTTAGAGATAGCATTAAATGCATAAAATCCGTTGTGACTGATAGCTTGATCGTGGCCATTGTGAAATGTACTCTTGGCTATCACTTTTGTACGATATGGAATGATACACCTCTGAGCAATTGTAACTTGAAAAACTGTCTTTCCCCCTTTGTGTAAATTCCAGTTATTCCAGCGATAAAGGTGACAGGGTACAGAGCGTTTTGCAATTCCCATTCTACTATTTTGCTTTTTGCATTTCCTTGATAGTACTATGTTTCTCTCACAAGAAAACAAAGCATTAAAACAGTTAAAACAAATAGGAAGGACCAATATTCGTTTGAAATAAATATCAATCATTTGATATAAATTCAAGTGGACCGTATTGCATTTATTCTTCTTAGAAAGAACATATTAGAGATAAAAACTCGTCTACTAAAAATCTCCGTCTACTTAGTTATATGTGAGACTAAGCCTATTTATTCTTTCATTTAACTCGTCCACTGACGTGACATATCCTTTCGTCTATCAAGTCTTTGGACTTGCTATATCTCAGTGAGTTATGTTGATCTCCGTCTAGTGACGTGGCAATTAGAGCTCGTCTACTCATGAGAAAAATTCACCACTACTCGTTATTTTATTTCTTCATCTACTCAATTCTATTAAAGCTCTCGTCTACTTAAATAAATAAATAAGTAAATAACTTTACCAAACATTTGAGCAGCTCGTTTATGGACGTGGATTCACAAGATCAAATCCAAGCAGATATATATGGTAACTTAATTAAGGTTTTCATAACTTATAAGATTCAAGTAATCCTGCAAAACTCGATAACCTTTTTAGATCTCAACTAACACTTTGCCAAGTAAATTTAATCCTTTTGTTAACATCAAAACTTAGAGATTAGTTAAATTCAAATCACTTTGGTTCCAACAATTTCAACCGAGGAACGGACATTAATTTTGGTTTCATTCCCAAATTGGGAAGTTTCCAAACTAAGGTAATTATTCCTTTTTTAAAACTATTCCAACTTTGCATTTAATTTAAGAGTTAAGTTCTTCTGCAATATCAATGTAAAAGTTATCCTTGTCTAAAAAAAAATGTAAAAGTTTTAGTAAAAAAAAATGTAAAAATGATCTACCCAAAAAAAATATCAATGTAAACGTTATCCTTGTCTAAAAAAAATGTAAAAGTTATCTACCCAAAAATATCAATGTAAAGGTTGGAGAGTCCAAAAATAAAAGCATATTAATAAGTTGTTTGAAAGTTTAATAAGAGAACGAAGAAAAATTCAAAACCCCCAATTTGAAGGGTATGAAGATGAGAGAGACTTGAATGAGACGGAGTGATTTAAGTTATCATCCTCAATCATTCAACTACATTAGTGAAATGAAGGAACTCTCAAATAATGGATTAATATCTTTTCACCACTTCACTTCATTACTAACGACTATACTCCATCAATCCAAATATAACCCAACTATAAAGTATGGATATACCATCCTTGATTAGTTAAAATACATTAAAATTTTAACATACTCAATTTATCTAAGTATGTGTTTGAAAACACATGCAGTAGGACTTAGCAGAGGCAAGTTCTAACATCCTCCATGAGGACGGATGCCAATTTGATCATTATTGGTGTTGACAAGTTAGCCGGTAGGTGTCATTTAATAATGCTTTAAATATTAAAAAAATAAAAAAACTGGAAACATTAATTAGCCGGTAGTTGTCGTTTTCCTTGGTTGTTTGAAGCTGGTCTTTTTTCTTTTTTTTTTTTGTATATTTTATATTTTATTATTGGATTAAATATGTTTTTAGTTCCTCATTTTTTATAAAAATTCAGTTTTAATCCCCCGTTTGAAAAACTTACTTTTTAGTCCCCTATTTTTTAAAATATGTCAGAAGTGGTCATCACATCACATATGTTTAATCCCTCATTTTTGACAAAAATTTGATTTTAGTCACATTTTTTAAAAGGAAGTGTAGTGTGGGAGCATTTCTGACACATTTTAAAAACGAGGGACTAAAAATGTACATTTTTCAAATGAGAGACTAAAACCGAACTTTTATAAAAAATGAAGGACTAAAAACATATTTAACCATTTATTATTTTATTCCTTAATGATGGTCCTTGTACAAGTTTTTATTTTAATTTTTTCCCCTCTAAAATATAAAAGTGCTACTTTTGGTCCCTACAAAATGAGGGAATTTTGGTTTTCATCCCTAAAAAATGTTTTCTTTGATTTTAATCCTTCTAAAATCTGATATCACCATTTTTCGTCCATAGTATTCATTCAAGGAAACATAAATATAATTCGTTTGAGGATATAAGGATAATTTTTAAAGGAAACATATGTTAACATAGACCCACGGAGGTTCTTGTATGTCATCTGGGATGATCATATGACAGTCTGTTATACACATGAGTACTTAATAAATGTCACATGACATTAGGGACTAAAACTAGTTATTTCAGATTTTATAGGGACCAAAATCAAACAAATTTTTTTGACGATACCATAGCCAAAATTCGCTCATTTTTATGTGACAAAAAAAATATTTAACCCTTTAGTTATTACTCTATGTGTCTAACATATTCAATTTTCCTCATTGGACCACTTGTACATGTAGGGACCATATGGGTTTCGAACCCTTATTTTTTACATGGGTTCAGTACAAAACTCCTATTATTTATACTACATGATCGTATACTTGTACATGTATGTTATGACACCCGAGGCTAATGAAGGTGGAGAGCGTCGTCGGTGCAAGAAGGCACGGAGAGTGAATGCTTCTGGCAGACTTCTAGATGAAAGGACACATGAATGAATCGATTACACACCAGAGGACCATTACACAAGGATATCATTGACATTTCCCTACAATATTTTATATACTTATTATTATAATAAAATAAAGTCCAAATTACTGTTTATTTCTACTGTACATTCATTCACCTTTTACTATTCATTACTGCAACTTTGTTTTTTTTATTCATTCACTCACTGATCACGAGATTGTGGTCATTCTCATTTCATTAATCATTTTTAATGTGCATTAGCATCATTTATTATTTTTCATTGTATTATATTATTTTATAATTATTTAAAAATGTTAATTTTTAATTAACCATGTATATTTTATGGTTTATGCTAAGAAGTGCTCTTAGGATTTTATCTAAGAAACCAAGAAATGAAATTTATATGAAAAATTGTGTATTTAATATTTTGAAAAATGTTACACATGGTTTTCCAATATAAAATTTTCTTTTGTGTGTTGGTTAATCAATGTCCTTAGGACACTCGTCAGGAAGACTCACATTTTATTTATTGTTTTAGATAAGGTCTTTGCCCACTAAATTCAAATTTTTATTATTTATTATTATTTTAAATAATAAATTTATTTACTCTATTTGATCACTTAATATGTTATTATAAACCATGATTTTTTTAAGCACAATTTTTATTTCATTATTTATTATTATCAATATTTCATGAACAAAATTTGTCACTCAAATTCATCTATCATTATTTATTTAAATAACTATATTTATTGTTATTTTATTGCTACTAGATTATTAATTATTAGATAACTTCTAAATAATTAGAATTTTGTTTTTCAAAATTCACTTCATAGTCCAAACGGTAATTACACCAAAAAAGTTTATGATTATGTTAATATGATTAAATATTAAATAAATAGTTAACAATTAAATAATAATAATTTGCTACAAATATTTAGAAAAAATAGTTAATAATAATCTGTGTGGATTTAAAAGTTAATAAAAGAATATTTAATTAAACACATTAAATTAAAATTTTATTTATTTAGGTTTAATTTTACTTTTGGTCCCCTATTATAGGTTGTGCGATTTTGGTCCCTAAAGTTTTTTATGTATATTTGGTCCCATTGTTTTTTCAATGTTGCAAATTCGGCCCTTTTGTTCAAAGTTTGTCATTTTTTTAATGATTAACAGATAAGAATCATTGCTCTAAGCGCATAAAACCTCATATTGAGCTTATGTGGTAAGGGATCTTGTGGTGGAACTAAAAAATGTACAAAAAACGAGAGGCAAAACCAATAAATAGAAAATAGGAACTACAATATTGTTGACGGCTCTCTGTTTATATTCATATGTGATATATTTATTCGATTTTATATATAGGGATTTGCTAACGTACGCCCACCATTTTTTAGAAAATGTTTGTTAGCAAGTTATAACTAAAAAATGGAAAATACAGACGACGTAACTTGCTAACGTACACCTTCTAAAAAAAGGGTACGTGTACGTCAACAAACCCATAAGGATTTGCTAACGATTTTTTTTAATAACCCTTTTTTTAAAATATTTTCCAGATTACCCCCTTTCCCAATTATGTATCAAAATACCCCACTTTTTGATACAGGTGGGAAGTCGTTTTTCGGTTCAACGACTTCTCACCTTAGTTATTATTTTTTTTATTTTTTATAATTGAGAAGTCGCTTTTTGGAATAGCGACTTCTCAACATCCTTTTTCTTTCGGTTATTATTTTTTAATCATTAAATAGTTTTAGAATTTTTTATTTTTTTTAAACAAAATGATATGCAAAGGCATCACCAACGGACATCCCAATTATGTTGGCACCCATGAGACTACCAATCATCTGCAACATATCATGATATTATTAATAAAAGAAAAGAATACAAAACAAGAAGGGGGAACATTTGGCCAAAACCCTTGAAAGCATTATTTAAATCTATATTTAGGAAGACCAATTCTATTTTTGAAAAAGTCTTCACTAATTATCTTAGGAATAGTTTCCAACCAATGAAAAGAGTGAAAAGCAAAACCAAGAGAGGCAATTTTATTAGCACAACAATTGCCTTCCCTAAAAATATGAGTCACTCTAAAGTTCACCCTCTTTGTAATCTCTATACAATTTAACCATCTATTTCTAAGTTGCCAACGAACAATTCAAGAATTGTTAAAAGCTAAGTTGGGAATCACTTTCTAACCAAAATTGCATCCAATCTCTTCTGTTGGCTATCTCAATAGCAATCATAGCACCAATCAACTCAGCATGAATAGCAGAGGCAATCCCCAAAGGAGCTGCAAAACTGCCTAAAGAGGCTGCATTAAAACCTCTAAAAATACCACCACAGGAAGCAAAGCCTGGAGCATCTCTAGCAGCTCCATTTGTATTGCATTTTACCCAAAGACAAGGAGGGGATAACCAAATAACGTCCTTGAAGACAGGAGCAAGATTCGGCTTACAAACAACAGAGAAGCCTTTAAGAATATTAAAGTCCAAGATTGAATTCCTCATAGAACCAGAACTGCAGTTACCAGCTAAAGCCACATTGGCACAAATAAGATTGATGACTGACTTAAACTTGATCTTCTTGTTTTCGAATCTGAGCTTGTTTCTACAAAACCGCACAGCCCAAATAACATTAACAATGCAAGCCGAAACAACATCCTGCACTTGAGGAGACCAGTTTCTGTCACACACAGCCAGCACAGAACTAAGGGATGAGTGATCAATTCTAGTACTGATTGCAGAACTCAACCATGACCATAAACCCTTAACAAAGCTGCACTCACAGAAAATGTGATTTGTAGATTCTAAGTCAACTGCACAAAGGCTACACATGGAGACATTCCCACAACCTCTAATCCATAAACTATGATCAATAGGCAGCCTATCCAACATTGCCCTCAACAATAGAGACTTTGAGGGAGGATTTGTTTTATTCCAAATGAATTTACTCCAATGAATTTACTGTCCGGGAGGTTGAAAGAATAAATATGCATCCTTAAAAGATAACTGTCCCAAATTTGAACCTGTCCAAACCAGATTATCAGCCTGCTCAGCAACTGGAATGATATGCTTCTGGATGATAGGTGGCAGATCAGGAAACATAGAAGCAAGAGTATCAGGGATAGACCAAGAACCATCCGTAATGAAGTCTTAAACTGTAGCTGTCAACTTAGAGTGCAGTGAAACAGGAATTTGAAAGAGATCAACCAAGGTAACTTCATGCCACAAATCAGTCCAGAACCTGATTTTATTACCCTTACCAATATGCCAAATAACATTTTTAAAGACAGTGTCCACTTTGTCCTTTAAACCAGACCAGATTGTGGAGCTAATATGATAAGAAATTAGCTTACCATTCCTAAGCACTCTGGCTCTAAGAAAATCAGTCTAAATATCATCTGATACAATCAGCTCCTAGCACAGTTTCAGAAGAGCAGCATTATTAATTGATCTCAGAGACCTAATGTCAAGACCTCCCTCACCAACTGGACTGCAAACTTTGGACCAAGAAACTGTAACAACTTTCCTGCAATATACATCTCCAGACCTAATAAAATTTCTGATCCAACCATCTACCATTTTGAGGAGACTTATAGGCCAAGCATAGACCATGAAACTATAAATCATCATGCTTTGAACAACTGATTTAACCAGTTGAACCCTACCTGTTATAGACAGTAGAGAGGCTTTCCAAGCTGACAACTTGCATCTAATCCTATCAGCAATAGGCATCAAATGATGCTTCCTAGGCTTACCAATGAAAATGGGCACATTTAATTAAATAGGTTAGTTTAGTTAATTATTGTGCTAATTAGGATATTAAGAAGTTAATTTTATTACTGAAGAGTTTAATTATGAATAAAAAACATTAATTTAAAAAATTAAACATTAATTAGTTAGTTAGTTTTAATTTTTTTGATTAGTTAGATATGTCAGATATCACCAGCTCTATTTTGCCTTCGATGATGAAGTAGCAACGATGTTCGACATGTTTCTCGAAAATTGTAGAAACATTGGCATACCTACGATTGAGGTATATGCTAACATGGAGGATGCTTACAAGCAGTCAGTAATAAAAATAAAATTAGATTGGTGACTCGTCTAATTTAGAAAAAGCACACGCGCGGGCAGTGAAGGGTTAAAAGAGATTTGATATTTGCGACACCCTTCCTTGGGTCATCACATAGTTACCCAAATGCGGAAAATAAAATTATAATTCGCTGGTTACTTTCGGAAAATAATCTTTTATAACACTTTTCCTTAATACAAAAATAGTGGTAAAAAATTTTCTTTTCTTCGACATACATAACTTTGTCACAAATCTAACCATATTTGGATATATATATATATATATATATATATATATATATATATATATATATATATATATATATAAAGTGCATCATACAACTATGCTGCATGGTAATGTTTTCACATCTAGACCTTTATCCGTATAGGTCCTTAAAAAGAGACAACATAAAATATCGTTATACATTATTGAAAACATAAGACTCCTTACTTCAAAAGTATGGCTCTCCAAAGCCAGACATAAAAATTAAAAATCAAAAATCAATCTAATGCCCTAGTTGAGCTGGTCACTCTATACGACACCTACTAAGAAGACTCCAGAGGTCATTCTTAAGATCCACGGTCGCTTTAAAGGTCAGGCCTAAAGATCCTCGAATGTGTCGGGGGCATCTCCAGGCCCACCTATACTCGGATAGAATATATTCCACAAGTAGGGAAACCAACAAGAAATTATGCAAGAGTGAGAAACCAATATATAGATTTAACACAACAACCACATGTCCGACACAAAAAAAAAAAAAAAAGATAAACATATACATGTTCATAACAACATATGCATTCATATCAAAGCAAATAGTTTATCAATGGGTTTCACACCTCAAACATCATCATTTGAAAACTATGAATGAACACTTCATATACATCATCTAAATTCATACTTAATATCCAGAGCTACGAACACCAAATAACTGAGCTGATCAGGCTCGATTGCCAAATAGGGCACGCCTTCTTGAATACCTTTCCATTAAGATATCCAGGTTCGCCTTCTGGTATACCTTGTCTACTAAGATACCCAGATTCGCCTTCGCCTTATTGAATACCTTACCCTTTAAGATATTCAGATTCGACTTCTTGAATACCTTATCTACTAAGATACCCAGATTCGCCTTCGCCTTCTTGAATACCTTACCATTAAGCTATCCAGATTCGTCTTCTGGAATATCTTTTCTACTAAGATACCTAGATTAAAACTTAAACCATCTCGAACATCTTGTCCACCAAGATATCCAGATTAGTGCCATCGGTATATCTGCCAAGTAAATGCATGTAAAACCTTTTTGTTCCTAACACCTTAATTAGGATACCAAATCCAAAGGATATCATGTCCATAACGCCTTAGGAATACTAGTACACTTTTTTTTTTGTTTAACCCCAAAAACTGCACAACTTGTCTAAGTTGTCAGTAGTAACTCCATTGAGTAAAACTCGTTTACAGAAAACCATTCAAACCTAATTGAAAATCTCTTTATAAAATCATCAAATTTCTAATAAATCTTTTTCTGAAAACTTTACTTTTCAATAAGAGAGTCACATGGACTAAATCTTAGTCAAAATTAAATCTGCCACTTTAAAATTACTTGCCGTAAATACTTTTTCGAATTGTTGTCGCCTGGCATTTTTAAAATCCTTTAAGTCAAAAGTTGATCTTTTCCACTTAAATAATTTTCTAAAATCATTACTAAGTTATTTTCGAAGATTAATTTCATAAAATAATTTTTTATAATATATTGAATTTATCCACATAAAAATTAACTGTCCAAAAATAATTTCATGATTACGTCCTCACTGTAACTCATAAAACACTCTTATACAGATAAATCATTAAAATAATAATATTTTCAAACAACATCAATCATCAAACATCATAAATAAGCACTGACCACTGTCAAGCTTTTCAATCATCAAACAACATCCACAATCATCAACAACATTATAGAAATTAACCCAGGCAGATCATGCATCACAACATCATAATATATAACCGCAGATAAACAATTTAAATGCAGATAAACCATCACAGATAAAAATATCACAGCTTAAACCAATTCAAAACGGACAAAACCAAACACCACAACCACAGATAAATATACAAACCAATAGCAAATGGCACGTAGCCATCGGAAAAATCCCTCAGGCAATCCCCTCTTACCTCTTGAAGATCTTTTCTTACGATACCCGTTCGCCGACACTCCGGTTTCTTGATAGCACACGTACACGATTCACACACAATCTCCTTCAACAAACCACATAACATAATTATCAATCAAACAATTAAAATCACATATTCCTACTTGAAGGTTTCGGCTATGACTAGCTAAATTAGCTAGAGATCTCAAAGTTTAAAAAACTCTTGGATCAATGATCCTTAAGTATAAGAGATACATAATAAATTGTCGCTTGAAAAAGATTGAATCAAAAACTCCTCTAACTCAAATAGTTAGAGTTTCGGCCATCATAGTTAAATTAGGCTAGACATGCTAAAATTTTGTAAGCTTTTGGATTAAGGATCCTAAGCATTAAGAATACATGATTAAGGATTTAACACAACAAATGAAACAAAATCTTCTAACTCTACAAAAAGTGAGATTCGGCCAACACATAAAAATTTGGCTAGAGAATTTATTTGGATTCAACAACATGGATTCATGATACATATGAACTACAAGTATGGAATCAAGCTTAACTTCTTAAGAAAATGAAACAAAACTTCCTCCACTCACACAAGTGAGTTTCGGCCATGCTTGGTTAATTGGGCAGGAAAATTTTGTTTGCATCAATCTTTTGGATTATGATATTAGAGATGATAACTAACTCATAGAAATTATTGGTTTCATATTTTTAGGATTTTTCTATGATTTTCTAGAGAATTTCAAACTTTCTAGATCTATAAATGAAAAGGATGATCAAGGCTTTAAATCATGAAAGTAATCGAAGAACATGATGCTTATTGATGATGAGGAACAAGGATTACCTCTTGGAATTGAGAAATGAGCAAATAATCCAACACTTTCTTCACAAATTCAAGCTATGTAACTTAGGAGTTTTAATGGCAAAATGATAAAGTTGAGGAAGAAGATGAAGATGGCCTTTTATAGAAATGCTGAATTAAATCAATTATCCCTTTATTTTTCCAAGAGTATTACATATTCACGAGACAGTTAAAGGGTAGTTTAGTAATTATAACTGAGTTTTTTTTAAAACATAAATCAAGAAAATTAAACTAAATTAACTAGCTCCCTTAATAAGTGTGAAATTAGTTATTTTTGCTTATAATTGAGTCCGGAGGTAATAGCTAATTGACTTAAACAAAATATAACAAACGATATGCATTACTCCCTCCAGACTTAATTATAAGCAAAATTAACTAACTTTACACTTATTAAGGAAGTTAGTTAATTTAGTTTAATTATCTTGATTGATGAAAAAAAAAAGAATTACAATTACTAAACTACCATTTATTTATCTCGGGAGTGTGCAATGCTCTTGGAAAAGTAGAAAGAAAATTGGTTGGATTGATTGATTGTCTTGACTTTTGGAACATTTACATTAAATAGAGTTGAATTGATTAATTTTTACTTATATTTAAGTCTATAAAATATATGTATTTTTTTTGTTTATAATTGAGTCAAGAGGTAATACATTTTAACATGCATGATTATATATATTTTTTAATTACTAACTTATAAATTGATTAAATGATAAATTTCTTGGAAAACAAAAGACTGCTTTGTCGTAACCCATATCAATTGACTGGTCATTACTTACTGACAGCATAACCAGTCCAGTCTAGCAAGCGAAGTCTCCAATAAAACACGTATTTTATTCGAATAAAGGCATTCCGGTTTCAGGTGAAAAAGTCCCTTCTCTGGCATCAAATCTCGACCCTTCGGGTTATTTTATTGGTAAATTTCCTGTATTTGGTAATGGTCAAAGTCGTGATGGAGGATGTTAGAACTTGCCCTTAGTAGAACTTGGTAAATGCACGCCCAAAAGGCAAAAGCTATATATTAGAGTTTTGGTTTAATTGTATTTTTGGTTTCGCAATTTTTTTAATTGTACGATTTTGGTCTCAAATAATTTTTAATTGTACTTTTGGTCCCTCAATTTTATCAATTATTCGATTTTGGTCCCTTAAAAATTTTAATTGTACATTTCATCCCTCAACTTTTAAAATTGTACGATTTTGGTCTCTCAAAAATTTAATTGCACATTGACTAGTCATGTACGGAAGGACTAATTTTACACAATCCGACAAATTAGAGGACTAAATGTGCACTTAAATTTTTGAGGGACAAAAATCGCACAATTGAAAAAGTTAAGGGACCAAAAATGCAATTAAACCTAGAGTTTTTTAGAAAACGCACACATCACCGTTCCAAACATGTTATAAGTCCGTCTTTTAAATTTAATTTTAATCCATATTTTTTTATTATAAAAAATAGTTGATTTTCATAATAATTACTTTAAAAGTCATACATTATTACAATATTGGTATAGTAAAAATATTTACACCGATGACATATCAAAATTAAACTTTTATTTTCTTAAAGTTTTTGTTTATCATTATTTCTTGAATTTAAAACTAACAAGAGAAAAGGGTGATAGGATGAATAATTTTTTTTTAAATGAGCATAAATGTAAAGTAAAAAAATATAGACATACCCAACCTTAATTATTAAAATGAACTGAGAACTTAATACAATTTAATAAATCAATAATAGATACTTTCTTACTTTAAGCACAAACTCATTGGGTGAGTTGTGTAGCTCAAATGATTTGAGCTAAGAGTACAAGAAGTTGAAAGAGTAGGAGGTCCAATGTTCAAATATTGACAAGAAAAAAATTAACATAATAACTAACTGTTAATATTTGTTTAAAAAAAAGAAAGAAAGCACAAATTCGTTTTAGAAAAACTTTCTGAGAACCCTTTTCTAGGTCAGGTCACACAGAGTGAGCACAGAACAACAGAATGCTCACTTCTCCAAATTTGGTTAAGCCCATACTAACGCACTTTGTGAATGGGCTTAATTTAATTATACGATATTATAAGATTTAGAAGTTGGTCGTTTTCGTTTGGACCTTAATTGATATATTTTTTTGGTTCATTGGGTATCCTCTACATATAATTGTAGAGACTAATTCCTTGAGGTACTGAACGATATTGAAGGTCCAACCAGATTTTCTTCATACGCAAATGTCAAGGATCGAACCCCTAATCACTTACTTAAGAGGCTATGCTCATTATCACTAGGACCAACCACGTGTTGGTTACCTTAATTGATATTGTCATTCTAGCCTGACTGTCACGATTGCACCTATTATTATTTGGATAGCAAATTTGCCTACAATTTTAAAAATTCATCATATATATTATAAAAACCTTTTATTAGTGCTGATAACAGTTAGCAAAACTGAGAAGATCAGTTAAGTAAGTTGGTTGGAATTCGACTCTTGTTAGATCCATTGGATTGAGCTTGAAGACATGCCATGACCTTAATTAATATAGGACATGTCCAGATTTTTAAAGAGACACTTTAGCATCCATCATTGAGTTTTTTTTTTTCCCTTACAATCGATCGATTTTTTTAAAACCATCACATAGGTATGAAGTGTCGGGGAACTTGAGGGGCACATAAGGTGTGTTCTCCCACCCCAACCAGGTTTTGAACTAAGAGTACAAGGAGTTGAAGGAGTAGGAGGTCCAATATTCAAACATTGACAAGAAAAAAAAATTAACATAACAACTAATTGTTAATATTTATTAAAGAAAAAACACAAAATTGTTTTAGAAAAACTTTTTGAGAACCCTTTTCTACGTCAGGTCACAGAGAGTGAACACAGAACAACAGAATGCTCACTTCTCCAAATTTGGTTAAGCCTATACTAACACACTTTGTGAATGGGCTTAATTTAATTATACATATTATAAGATTTAGAAGTTGGTCGTTATCGTTTGGACCTTAATTGATATTTTTTTTTTGGTTCATTAGGTATCCTCTACATATAACTGTAGATACTAATTACTCGAGGTACTGAACGACATTGAATGCTTAACCAGGTTTTTTCCATACGCAAGTGTTAGGGATGGAACCCTTGACTACTTGCTTAAGATATCAAAGTCCTTTACCACTTAGACCAACCACATGTTGCTGGTTATAATCAATCTATTGAGATTTTATTTAATGGAAAGGAGTAACGGAGAGTGAAATAGAATCTAAAATTTCTAAATAAACTTGTCAATTGGTATGTTTACCCCCAGGTTGTAAAATAATTAGTTGCGAATGTGTTTTCAGCAACAACAATAATAATAATAATTGCTCCAACGCTCTTTTCTCCACTTTCATATAAATTAAACATTTAACATGTAGTATTGTAGTTGCATGTTTCAAGTTTTATCATTGGATTGTTGAGATCATCAAAAAAAAAAAAAAAAAAATCATTGGATTGTTGAAATTCAATATTCTAACAATTTTTTGTTTTATTTTAATGTTTGTGATAACTAAAATTAGGTGGACTCGTGTCTATGAAGATGAGAGAACACGGCGTTATTTTATGTAGAACAATCAAATCATGATAATATGTCATAATATATTTTTATATTTATTTAATTCCATATTTTTTATTTTACATATTTAGTACTTACCTCTAATGATTTTTATAATTGTTAAAAAATTAGCTATTTCATTTAAATATACCCAAAATTACAAAAAAGAAATTAAAAATAAATAAATAGATATGATTTCAATCTTCAATCACCTATTCTCCCTGATCATGCACACTTGACTTCACTCTAGTTTATGTACTTGGAGCCCGTTTGGATGCGCATCTTTTTAATGAGAAAATACACTTATTTTTCAAATAAAAGTTCTTCTAGAAAAATTATAGGTGTTTCGATGAAACTGGAAAGACTAATCTCTCGAGTCAGGTAGGACCACAAATACGGCAAAACACTCCCTCGAGTTTTAACGCTGCTGCATTCTAGGGCCATGATTCGAACTCAAGACCTCTGGTTAAGTTGGAAGAGACCAGTGCCATCTCATCCAAGTGCTCTTAGGTTGTTTCGATGCCCTTTTGAAAAAATATAAAAGCAGAGAAAAAAACACATTTAATATTTTTTTCAAGAAGTTACAATTCCTAACTTCTAAATAAAATAGAAGTAGTAGATTAAAGAGAGGATAAATCATGTTTTTATTGGACAATAATATCTCTATAATAAATTTAACAAAAACCCTTTTTTTATAAATCTCATCCAAATGTAAAATAGTTGTTACTTGTAATGAAAACTCATGCTTTTACCTCATAAATGTCCCTTTTTTTTTAAAAAAAAAACTCATCCAAAGAGACTTTACTCGTTTATTGATCAACTGGACGATCAAGATTTGAAGTTATATTTTATAAAAAAAAAGATTTGAAATGATATAATGATTAGTCCTGCTATTATCGATAGTGGATTATCCTGTATTACACCCCAGAACTAATATAATAATAATAATAATAATAATAATAATAAATAATAATGCTGAGGATATATGATAAACATTGTAAACGCGGCCCAACAACTAGAAATAAATAAAAGACAAAAGAAAAGAGCGAAATTAAAAGTGAAGCGAAGACGACAATCCACTTTAACAGTTTACTTATTAGTTTGAAGCAGCATTTTCTTTGGGCGGTCGAGACAGAAAGCGAGGGTCACACAGATGCGAGTCAAAGACTACCCATGCCCTTAATAGACGAAATTTAATATTTAAAAAATACGTAAAATGTAATGTAATTTTTTTTTTTGACAGAATGTAATGTAATACTTAAATAATATGTTATGTGTGTTTTTATACATATATTTCTTGATTTTATATATAATAATATTTAATAGTTCTAGTATAAATTAGGTATCGATATCAATAATCAATAATAATATACTAATAACGGATCCCATATTCACGAGGGACAAGCCACTGATAGACACGTGGTGGCTTATGCGGGCCCACCATCAGCTTTCAGCTTCTCCAACACACTTCTCTTTCCTTCTCTTCATTTCATCTCACATTCTCTCTCTGAGTCGACTCTTTTCCCCTCCTTCTCTCTAACAAACAGCCACCTCCCAAGCTCCTTCAGTGGTGATGGCGGCGGCACGGCTGCAGGTGCCATGTTATCAGATGACAATTCTCCTTCCATCTCTCTTCCTCTCCTCTCGCCCCCCTCACATTTTCTTCTTCTTCTTCTTCCCATCGATGTTGGTAGCGGAGGGTGTGGGTGGGTTGCGGTGTGGCTGTACGGGACCAGAGACGGTGCTTGCCGACCTCCGGACGTTAAGATCAATCTCTTCGAAGATGATGATGAGTTTGAAGAGTTCGAAATCAACGAAGGTAACTCCAAATCATCTCCTTCCCCCTCCTCTCTAATCGTCATTATAATCTATTTCTTCTTCGTCTTCTTCTTCTGATTCAACTTCTTCATCTTCTTCTTCTGATAAACTTTTCAAATTCTTCGTCATTATAATCTATTTCTTCTTCAAATTCTTCATCTTCATTTTGCCTTTCCCTTCGTCTTCTCAGTATAGCTGAGGTCGAACCTGTTATAATGTTGCACTATTATTTCTTGAAAATTTAATATTCATTTGTGTTGACCATATGTTTATTTACAAAATATTGTCTCCAAATGAAATGATCTGTTTCCACTCAAAGGTGGGGCAAACATGATATTGCAAAATAGGCGAGATTTTTTGTTGCTTGCTGATCCGTGGCTATGTTGCAGGAAACCATTATTTTTGGTTTTTGCATATCAGGAAGCATATGAGGAATGGGTGAGTAGCTTTTATTAATTTGTGTTTCCTTCGACTGTGGGAGCTTCACATGTGTGTTTGAATTGAAGATTTGATGACAAATCTTGAGCTTGCTACATTTCCCATTTCTAGAGCTCTCCAGGATTTTTGTTTGTTTTACAGCCAATGAGAAAGAAAACTAAGAAAATTTTGTAGGGATACTATTGTGTGGATGGGATCAAGGAACTGTGACATGTATAAGAGCTTCAAGGTTGCTCTGTATGTACTTTTGATTCTTAGATATATCTCTCAACTGCCTTAACTGATTTCTGTTGTATTTAGCTCCAAAATAGCAAGCTAACTGATTTCTGTTATATCAGTTAGACTTTAGCTTGACAATAGCTAGTAGTCTGTTTGCCTCAAGGTGATCTCTATATATAGAGTCTTAAGGTCCCTTTGTATTTCAAGAAAATACTTCAATAATATAGAAGATGTTATCCATCTCTTTCAAGTTCTAGTTTACAATATGATATCAGCTTGATAACTTTCCAAAGCTTCCGCACCCTTCTCTTTCCTTTCCTCCCATGGCAGAAACCGACCCTGCATCTGCCCTTTCTTCTTCTTCTGGCACAAACTCAGATTCCCAACCTGATCCTTCTCAAAACCCAGCCAGTCCCTACTATCTGCATCCAGGAGAAAACCCTGGCTATGTTCTTGTTCAACCTCCCCTTCATGGTGACAATTATTACCATTGGAGTAAGGCTATGCAACGGGCCCTCTCCTCCAAAAATAAATTCAAGTTTGTCAATGGTGATATTCCTAAACCACCATCCACTGATCTGCTGTTTGACCCTTGGGAGAGATGCAACAACATAGTGGTCTCTTGGATCACACGCACTCTTTCACCTCAAATCTCTCAAAGTACAATTTGCTTTGACAATGCTAGAGATCTTTGGATCAATCTTGAAACAAGATTCACCAAAGGAAACCACTTTCGAATGTCCAATCTGCTTCAAGAGCTCCACTCAACAAAGCAAGGAGAAAGATCTCTTTCAACCTTTTTCACTGACATGAAAATCCTATGGGATGAACTTGAATCTTTACGACCAACTCCAAGCTGTTCTTGCAATATTCCCTGCACTTGCAGCCTAAGCCAATCCGTTACCAATTACAAAGAAAAGGAGCATGTCCTATGCTTCTTAAAAGGTATCAATGATTCCTTTGATTATGTAAGGACTCAGATTCTCCTTATGGATCCTCTCCCCTCTATCACTAAGGCTTACTCCTTAGTCATACAACAAGAAAAGCCCCAATCCATCTCTAGCAATGGTCCTCCTTCATTTGCTGCCAATACATTCAATCAAGGCAGAGGCACCAACAATCAGGGAAGAGGTCGTGGCAGAAATTCCACCAGAACAGCCATACAGTGCAGTTATTGTAACAGAAATAACCATACTGTGGATACCTGCTACTTCAAACATGGATTTCCTCCCGGTTACAGAACCAGGCCTCAAGGCTCAGGCACAAAGAATGAATGTCTCTACTACCTCTGCACGGCCCAACCCTCAATCCTATTCCACCGCCTTCTACGATCGGGCACAACCTCTAACAAGAGAAGATTACAAATACTTGGTTTCCTTACCGCAAGCTTCCAAAACTCGATGCAGCATCCTCTCGTGAGTTCCAATAATGGACCCAATATCCCCGATTCTTCCCATCATACTATCTCTAGTGTAACTAAACCAGGTAATTCTTGCACTTCTTCTTCTTGTTGGATTTTAGATACTTGGTGCATCCGATCATATTTGTTCCTTTATTCACTTCTTTCATACTTATCACATCATTTCTCCTATCATCGCTCAAGTTACCTAATGGTGCAACCATTATTTCCAATTATTCGTGCACCATTCATTTGAGTTCCTCTTTGATCTTACATGATGTTCTATACATCCCTGGTTTTGAATTTAATCGATTTACGTTAACAAGTTGGCTAACTCCCTTAATTGTCAATTCCTTTTCTCACATCTTTCTTGTATCATACAGGATGTGCATACCAAGAAGATGATTGGACATGCTAAGGTTCATCACAACCTTTACATACTTGCAAAGATGAACATCCACTTACTCCTTCTATCCCTAGTTCTTCTCTTGCCTTTTCTCTCCCTTCATTAATAAAAGACATTGTGCAAATAGTCTTTCCGATTCCTTTGATTTGTGGCACTTTAGGTTAGGCCATCCTTCATCTCATTGTAATTGATAAACTTTGTATGCAATTCCCATATATTCATCTTAATAGGAATATCATTTGTGATTCTTGCCAACTTGCCAAACAATGCAAATTACCTTTTCCTAATAGCCTAACTAAAACAGAAAAACCCTTTGATCTGTTACATATGGACATATGGGGTCCTTTGAGCATTCCTTCCATTCAAGGACATAAATACTTTCTAACTATTGTTGATGATTTTAGTAGACACACTTGGCTTTACTTAATGCAATCCAAAGCTGAAACAAGATCCTGTATCACTGCATTCTTTGCTTTAATGGCTACTCAATTTAATGCTAAAATTAGAATAGTCAGATCAGATAATGGCCCTGAATTTCAAATGCATTCTCTCTTTTCTTCCCTTGGCATCCTTCATCAAACAAGTTGTGTTGAGACCCCTCAACAAAACTCTATAGTAGAAAGAAAACATAGACATTTGCTTAATGTCACTAGGGCTTTAATGTTTCAGTCCAATTTGCCTAAAGCTTTTTGGTCCTATGCTGTTTCCCATTCTATCTTTCTCATTAACAGGTTACCAACCCCGGTCCTCAATCATAGCACACCTTATGAAATACTATATGGTGTGCCTCCAACATTTCTTGATCTTAAGGTCTTTGGTTGCTTATCTTATGCTTCCACTTTAATGCATAACAGGACGAAACTGGATCCAAGGTCTAGAAAAAGCCTATTCCTTGGATACAAAAATGGCACCAAAGGATATTTACTTTTTGATTTACAGACCAGAGAAATTTTCATTTCCAGGAATGCCACATTCTTTGAATCCAACTTTCCATTTCAGGACACCACACAACCTAAACATACTGCTATTCATGATTGTCAACCACAACAGGACTCTCCATTCCTTTTTGATACCCCTCAACACTTTCCTGCCCCTGCTTCATCATCATTCACAGATTCTGCTCCTCACATTCACTCACAAACTGAAGCACCTGCATCAACTCAACAATCAGTATCTACCCCTGCAGCAACTGAAGCACCTCAACCAATGACTCAACAGTCAGTGTCTGCCCCTGCAGAACCTGAAGCACCTCAACCAAGGAGATCCACTCGACCATCAAAGGCTCCTACATATTTACAAGAATTTCACTGCAATTCAATTGCTGCAGCCTCCTCTCCAACACCTCCCTTATATCCCTTATCCTCTCGCTTCTATCTTATCATCAACTGTCTAAATCTCATTTACATTTTATACTAACAATTTCATCTCAGGTTGAACCTACATCCTATAAACAGGCAATCCAATATGAACACTGGATTAAAGCCATGAATGATGAACTCACAGCTCTCCAACATAATTCCACTTGGTCTATCACTGACCTTCCAGCTGGTAAAAACCCAATTGGCTGTAGGTGGGTATACAGAATTAAATATCAATCCGATGGCACCATAGAAAGGTATAAAGCAAGATTGGTGGCCAAAGGATTCACTCAAATAGAAGGAATAGATTTCTTTGAAACATATTCCCCGGTGGCCAAGTTAACAACCATCAGGCTCCTCCTTGCCATTACTTCTTCCCAAAACTGGTACATACATCAACTGGATGTGCACAATGCTTTTCTTCATGGAGATTTGGATGAGGAAGTGTATATGACATTGCCTCCAGGTTACCCCTCTACCAATCCCAACCAGGTTTGTAAGTTGCATAAATCCATATACGGATTAAAACAATCCAGCAGGCAATGGTTTGCCAAACTTTCTGGATTCCTTTTATCTCATGGATATATTCAATCAAGTTCTGATCATTCCCTTTTTATCAAAAGTAATGGTAACTCCTTCACCACTCTGTTAGTTTATGTGGATGATCTTTTACTTTCGGGTAATGACATGAATGAAATCTCTTCTATCAAAACTTCCTTGAATAACTATTTCAAAATAAAGGATTTAGGTAATCTCAAATACTTTCTAGGCTTGGAAATTTCAAGGTCTAAATTAGGTATTCATCTTAGCCAGAGAAAATATGCTTTAGACTTATTATCTGATTGTGGTTTATTGGCTGCCAAACTAGTTTCAACACCAATGATTAAGGGAACCAAACTTTTACAGCAAGAAGGACACATTATGGCAGATCCTAGCATCTATCGAAGGTTGATTGGAAGACTGATTTACTTAACAAACACCAGGCCAGACATCAGCCATTCACCCAACAACTCGATCGGTTTATGAGCTCACCCACATCCCTTCATTATGAAGCAGCCATCCGAGTACTCAAATATATAAAGCAATCTCCAGCTCAAGGCCTTCTTTTCCCCGCCAACTCTACATTACGACTCAAGGCCTTCATTGATTCTGGATCGGGCAGCCTGTCCGAGAAACCAGAAAAAATCATCATCACAGGTATTGCATCTTCCTTGGAGACTCTCTTATCTCATGGAAATCCAAGAAGCAACCAACCGTTTCCAAGTCTTCCTCGGAAGCGAGAATATCGGGCATTAGCTTCCATAGTTTGTGAGGTTCAATGGTGACTTATCTACTCCAAGACTTCCAAATGACATTTATCAAACCAGCTCTAGTGTACTGTGATAGCCAATCCGCTCGCCACATTGCAGCCAATTCTTCATTTCACGAAAGAACCAAACACATCGAGCTCGACTGTCACATTGTGAGGCAGAAACTTCAAGACAAACTCTTCCAATTACTGCCAATCACAAGCTCCAATCAGCTGGCAGACATGTTCACAAAATCCCTTGATGCAACCCCTTTCAGACATTTCCTCTCCAAGCTAGGAGTTCTTAACATATGTCCTCCAGCTTGAGGGGGGCTCTTAGATATATCTCTCAACTGCCTTAACTGATTTCTGTTGTATTTAGCTCCAAAATAGCAAGCTAACTGATTTCTGTTATATCAGTTAGACTTTAGCTTGACAATAGCTAGTCTGTTTGCCTCAAGGTGATCTCTATATATAGAGTCTTAAGGTCCCTTTGTATTTCAAGAAAATACTTCAATAATATAGAAGATGTTATCCATCTCTTTCAAGTTCTAGTTTACAATATTGATACCAGATATTTCCACTTCTACATCTATTTTTTTTTTGTTTCGTGCTTAGAGTGCCAGATTTATGTTTATCTCATTGTGTTTGTGTTTTTATTTTAAAGTTGGCTGTTGTAATAGGACTTCAATTGTTATTTGCTTTAACTTGACCTGAAAATTGTTGCGTGGAGAAATATAATTTGAAAAGGGTAAAATGATATGTGTGAGTGTAGAGTTAGCATTTTGACTCCTTTGCAAATAGACTTCCTTACTAAGTGCCATCACTTCTCCTTTGCAGAGTTAGCATTTTTACTTCTCCATTGCAGTGGCAGAGTTGCAGCTTTCCTTCTCCTCCTCTGATACAACAAATAACGTTCTGTTTTCAACTTTTAGTCTTTTATTTTTAGAACACAATTTATTTTTCATTCTGATTTGGTAATTTGATTAGAGGAAGAGTGTGAGGTTTAAAGGTGAAGAGAAAAAGAAGGTAAGATATTTCTATTTAATTAAGTCAGAATGGAGAAATCAGATTTATTATTATAGATTTATTATAGATTAATCAAGTCAGTGTAGTTTATAGATTTATTATTTCTTTAGGGATTGATTTTGATTATCAAATTGTTGTTCTTTTTCTTTTTTTTTTCTTTCTCTTATCTCTCTCTTTGTACCAACTTCATTTTGTTGATAAACACTTGACCAGCCAATATGTTGTTTATGATGCTTCAATCACAGTTTCTTGATCTGTACAAGTCATTAAACTGACTGGAGAAATATTTACAGGTCAGGATCTTTAATTGGTGGTACTATTCCCAAGGATTCCATTGGAAATGATGTAATTGCTGAGCAATGGCTCAAGACACATGGACCTTGGGACCGTACACATACACGAGGATTGAAGGTAACTATAGAGCTTTTTAGTGTTTAATGTTCTCATAGATCAACAAGTGGCAGATGCTTTACTTGAAATATTGACACTTCAACAAAATGCACTTTTAACGACAATTATTAAGATTTTTAGCGGCAATAATAATGGTCGCCAAAATCTTTACCGGCAATTATTAATTAGCCGGCGTATCTAGTGTCGCTAAAAGCTTTCCAGGCAATTATAGGAAATGATGGTAAAGGCTCAAATAATTATCGCTAAAGGTCAAAAGTTATAGCTGTAATTATCATGATCTTTAGTAGCAATTTTAATAGTCACTAAATATGATTTTAGAATTATCTTCTAAGCTTATTTACCAGCTTTTTTTTATTGCTGCTAAAAGTTCTACCTGATTTTTCCAAGCAATTACTATTGCTATGAAATATTAAGATTGTTTGCCACTCAAAGTGGGTATGATTTGATTAACAAAAGTTAATCATCTAAAAAACAATACGAGTTACTCAAAAATGAGATTCAAATCTGAAATGTAATCCAGAAATTTTAATTTGAAGAAAAAAATGAACTACTTACCAATATAAAGAAAGATGTAGAAAGGAAAGACTTGAGTTAGTTGAGTACTATTAAGTATCACAGAGAACTAGATCTAAGAGAAACTAAAGAGAGAAAAATCAGAATTGTATTGCTATGATTGTTATCGATATAAGAGTGACCCTGAGAGTTTATAAATGGAGCGGGAACACTGCCTTGGGCAGTTACAAGGGTCAACCGAATGTTTAACAGCTCTAACTAATCTTAAGAGTTATGCATTTGCATTTCTACCTGCATTTACATTTCTACTTGCATTTACATTTCATTATCATATACACACAATTATAAAAAGAGAAACACTCAAAACCACAAAGGTTACTGATTGGAACGTGACTCTTACGCTCACAATTTCTCTATCACAATCCGCTGCTGCTGCTTTTTTTTTTTTTTGTTGTAATAACACAACTATGAGGTGATGAGTGATGATAGCAATGTGCCCTCCTAGCCATTCACTACCGCTGCCACCAACTCTCACAACTCAAACTCAACTTGGATTTTTGCTGGGAAGGTCTCATATTCTTTGCTCAAATGTATCTTTGGACCTTTCCAACTGGAAGTACATATAAGTTACAGCTAAGAATGGTGGGTAGCGGAATAAATAAATAAATTAAGAGCAATGAATAGAATCCATCAAGAGACTATAAACTAGCAATCGAACTACATAAAATCATCCACCAGAAATTAGCTTAGCTAGTCAAGAGGAAATCCTAGATAACAGATATTCCATAAAGCATTTTACCTTTCATTCTATCTCTGTTATCTCTGTGAAAGCCTGAAAGGGAGAGTAAATTTGACCAAGTTTAATAATTGTTTGGACTTGTAATGTGTAGGCTAAAATAATAATAATAATAATAATAATAATAATAATAATAATTAATAAATAAATAAATAAATAAAACTGTCAATACAAAGAGCAATACATGATTTTCTTTGCTCCCATTTTTTGTGTTGAGTGATAATTTCTCATTGATTTTGTGCTCTAGAACTTGATTTAAAATCATTTTAAGACGAAATTTTTGTTTGCATGCTTGAATATGACAAATGCATCTTAGGTATCTTTCTAGTCCTCTGAAATAATTGTCACACTTTCATCCATTAGTTGCCCATCTTGAACCTATTGCATAATTATTTTTCTTGATGCCTATGATGATTCAATGTTGGTAATCAAGTAGAATATTAAATGGAGCAAATTGTGTTTGAAAGTTATGTTGGGAATTACATGTTTTTGAGCCTCCTCTTTCTCAATAAAATAAAAATTTGTTGGTGAAGTCTCTCCCCAGTGTTAAAAAAAAAAGGGAAGAAAAATATAAGGGGAGATGGAAAAAAAAAAAAAAAGAAGCCATGAGAAGAAGGCTTGAAAAGGGAGAAAAAGAGAAAGAGAAGAAAGAGAAAAAAAAAAGATTGGAATTGTGGAGTTATGCTCTTGATATTGAAGAAAAAATGCATGTGCTCCATTTTTTGTTCTATTGGATTACTTGTGCTTATTAAAAACTTTTGTTAGCCCTATGTGTATACCATCCTTTCTTTATCCTTCCTAACATCATTCCCATGACCCCGTTACAACCATTGAAAGACCTTTTGATTCTTGTATGCTTGCAATTTATTAGTGGAAATTTGGTTTCTTATCAAGCTTATGGAAGTGTATCTTCTTTTAGGAATCTTGAGCGCATTGTCTTTACCCTTAAACACTTTGAGTGTGGTTAGTGAAGTGATCCTAATTCGGTGAGGAGCATGATTTCTTAGAACTTTAGCCTCTAATTGGACTTGATTTTGGTTACCTCTCTATTTCTTGGATTGCCTTTGCCTATTTCTTGGTTGTGTGTTTTCTCGGGTTCCTTATTTAATATTGTCTCTTGATCTAACATCTTTGTTTGGCAATAGTTATTGCTTGAGGACAAGCAAGGTTTTAAGCTTGGGGGAGTTTGATGTGTGTGAAACATGCATATATTTTCATATTAGTTAGCATTTAATTGCTGCATTTTCTAGCATAGTTTTTAGTGATTTTTAGCATTTAGCATGCATTTTTGTATTTTTACCTTTAGTTCGTATGATTTTTGTTTGTTTTTGTTGCATAAGTAGGTGGATTGCAAGTTCTACAGGTTAGCCACGGAATGTACCACACCCACGAAAGGTTCTGCACTATTTCTTTCAGTAGCTAAAGGTTCCACGACCTGACCATGAAACCTGCCATGGCCGTGGAACATAGAGGAAGCATTTCAGAAATCAGCTGAAAGATCCACGGTCAGGCCGTGGAACATTCCATGGTCGTGGATCTCGAAGAACCCATGCTGCGCAGAATTTTTGAAGGAGTTGGAACGATCCATGGCCAGGCCGTGGAACATTCCATGGTCGTGGATCTTGTGCGTCAGAATTGTAACTGTCAAGTTATTGCCTTTTATTGAGGGATGAGTGGTTACAAAACAAGAGGTAAAAATGAGGTTAGGGAGCTCGAAAATAGGCAGAAGAACAACACATAACACTACAGAACACAAAGAATCAAGGTATTTTACAAGAGAAAAATGGAGAACATCGGGATTCTTAGCGGAAACTCTCAGAGTTCTTTTCCTTCTCCTATTTTGTATTTCACCTCTAGTTTTCTGAATGTTCTTTTTGATACTCATGGGTTTTATTCTGATTATGTTTGAGTAGTTTCTTTATTCTAGGATGAGGGATTAACCCAATTGTTATTGACAATGTCTTGATATTTTCTCTCCTTAATCTATGAATTATGTCTATGATTCAGTTTTTGTACACCAACTGTTTGTGAATATGTGACCACATGTTTTACATGGTTATTGATCTTAAGGGATGAACTGAAAGGTGAACGTTAATTTTAGAACTCTAAAACTGAACTTGAATTGTTAATCACGAAAGTAGATTAACTTTCCTTGAAGCAATTGTTGAATTATCATTGTTCTTAAAGGGTTCATCTTAATTCACTACTAGAAATCCATCATTTTCGGACAGAATTTCAGACGGATTTCGGACGAAAATTGGACAAATTTCGGACGGATAATTCATTTCGGACGGATTTTGGATGGAATAACACCCGTCTGAAAAAGCCTCGTGGGAAATTATAAAATCCGTCCCAAATTCTGTCCGAAAATATTTACGATCGGATTGCGGACGGAATATGGACAACGTGGAAATCCGGATTTTGGTTATTGTTCGGACGGATTTCGGATAACTTTATTTTTGTTTTCGGACGGATTTGGGACGGATGTTGTGATTTTGTTGGTTATTGTTCGGACGGATTTCGGACAGATTTATTTTTGTTTTCCAACGGATTTGGGACGGATTTCCCACGGAAGAATGAAAAGTCAGAATCTGTCACGGCCGTGACATGTCAACTGAGCCAGACCCCTTCTAGGCAAAATCTGTCACGGCCAGGCCGTGATACCCATCACGGCCGTGACAGACCATTTAGTGAAGCAACATTCAAGGCAGAAGCTGTCACGCTCAGATCGTGATACCCATCACGGCCGTGACATATCACTTCACTTACATTACAGTTTCACTGTCTATGCGAATTATATGGCACCGATTACTAACATTTGCAGTTTCACATTCAATCACAAAATCATGAATTTGACTATTGTTACAAAATACAGCCTTGGTACCATACAACTTCTAAAAATCAAATACCAATTGCTGCATGCAATCCAAAAGTCATGACTTAAAAACTATCAGAAGATCAAGACACTGTGAACTGTGAAGGTCATGTAATGAACCAAACAAAAAAAAAAAATAAAGTTGCCAGAAGAACTATGTGACCCACTTGAGTACTGCCTTGTCATGTTCTCTCGGTTTGAAAGTTCAGCAGCTGCTCTTGCAGCCATGCTTGCAAGTTCTGCAGATTCTGCAGCAGCCTCTGCAGCAGAGGCAGCATCTTTGAATTCCATGTTCCTATTCTGCTTACCCATCGGAAAGGCACTCCTATTTTCAGAACTCGAATCTCTAAAATCCATTTCTTGTCTTCCAGTTCCTATAAGAAAGAATCCCAAATATTCAGGCAATAGAAAGAACAAAAGCCCCAAATTTATATGCAATTACTGTCTTCAAAAATTTACCTGAAGGTCTAGTTTCTGGATTAGACACCCCTGATGCCGTTGACTGATTGCCACCGGCCTTTCTAGAGGCACCACTTGCATTCTGCTCATATGAATATGTAGATACATCATCCATCGGTCTAAGTTGTGAGGAAGCACCTATGTTGGGAGGAGCCTTTTCATCATGAACAGATGGAACATGGCCTTGAGAAGATTCTGGATAAGTAGCCTTCTCAACAGTATTTGGCCCAACCTTAACATATAAATAAAAATAATGTCAAAACAATATAATACAGCAAACTTACATTTTATATTAAATAAGCTAAAGATAATAATCCAAAATGAACAAAGCCTAGTAGCCCACCAACAGGTCTTGCGAAGACTTTCCATCATTATCTCCAAACGACTTGGGTTCCCATTTGATATTATGCTCCTCAAAGAATAGCGAGGCATGTATTTTTATCTTGGTGGGACCATCCGGTGCTTTGGCAGACAATTTCTCAACCAACTAAAATGACAACATTAAATTAGAATAAATCTGAAAAGAAATGAGCTTTAACATGATCCTATCCAACTTCAAGAAGCTAGAGAAACTTGCCAAGCGATTTACACCACAGTCAGGACGTAATTCAACAGCTGCTGAGACAAATATAGAGACAAGCATGTGCATCCAGCATATTTACATAAATGACATACATAGAATACCAATTTAGACATGATGTCAACAATAAAACAGATACAATTCTGCAAGTCAAGTACCTAAAATCATTAGGAATGCAAGGTGCCACTAGCAAGCTACATGACTAGAGTTGCGAGAACATGACAAACGATCATCGCAAAACAGTTACAAGTTCCTTGAATCCCCTCATAAAAACACCAAGCCATCAAACGCTGACACTTAATACAGTTGTGTTGTCAAAACAAGGTTCAGTGACTAAACCAAGAGATAGTATAATAAAACCATGTTCCTAACAAAGAAAGCAAGCAATTTGTACAAGTGGCCACACCAACAACATGAAGAAGGAAACTTTTTTATATCATTCATGTAAAGTCCCCACAACAAAAAACACACTTTCACAAATTTGCATTCTTTTCACAGAAGGGTAGCCACAACTGAAACTATCACAAACTAAATTACAATAATAACTAACAACTGCATCTCAGCTATATGACTGCAACACAAATAATTAGGGAATAACTAATTAATAGTCCCAATTGCACAAAACAAGGTTCAATTTCAAAATTAAACTCTGAATTCAAAAGCTAGGGTTTAGGGTTTTAAAATCAATTTGGGGTTTTTCTGAATCTGAGCAAAATAGATGAGATTTCACTTACCCCAAGAGAAGGGAAGCGGTACTGTGACGACGACCCAAGGTGGTGATGACGGCGGACGACCCGAGACAGCGGCAGAGCTCCATTTTCGCGCTGCTACAACAGTTCAGGAAGAAATCAAACGACCCTACGTGAGTCTCCCTACTAGGCGCGGTGGTCGGACGGCTCTCGAACGGCCTTGGACAGCACCGGAAGGCTAACCCGTGGCGGACCTCCCATGGCGGAACACGACTGGACGACTACGGACGTCCAAGGGGTGGCGGCGTGCAGCTGAGAGGGGTGGCCGGACGTTGGCCTCCCTAGTGGCGGCGCGAACCAGACTGGAAGGAAGAGGGAGGAGCTGAGTTTGGGGGGAGAAGAAGTGGGGAAGAAGAAGAAGGGAGAAAGAAGGAGAAGCAGAGAAAGAAAAGAGAACGTGAGGGAGAGGCGTCGAGAGAGAGAGAAAAATGAGAAAGTTAGGTTTTTAAGTTAATTATTTAGTAATAGGTACAAAATGAGTGATAAATATTAAGCCTAAAATAATCATGTTTTTACTTTTTTAGGAATCTAAAAATAAAGATTGATAAATATATGATTTCGAAATTCAAATTAGAGTAAAGATTAATAGTTGAACTGATCAACTAAGAAAATACTCAGTCCAAAATTTAATCTCCGATAAATGTCAAACCAGTTTATTTTCAACTCTAAACTTAAATAGAATGAAAATATGAAAATGCTTTTCTCTTAATCTTATTATTTAAAATATTTTTCTGTACTGGTAATAATAGTGACAATAATGTAACTTATTGTCTAGTAAGCGTGCATTCACTGAAATAAGTCAGTGCTAACGCACCCAATTAAATAATTTGAAGAGAGTAATTTAATTACTCAAACTAAACCACATAACAAAATTAACATAAACATCCATTCTAATTTGATATAAACACTTAATCTTATTACCAAACAAGGTTATTTTCAAAGAAAATCATGTTTGGAGCTTACGCTTAGGTCCTAACAAGTCGATTTGGGCTCTATTAGGATCAAACAAGTCCATTTAGGCTTCATTAGGACCATAGAAGTTCAATTGGACCGATCGGGGCAATTGGCCCAATTAGGTCCTAACAAGTCAATTTGGGCTCTATTAGGATCAAACCAGTCCATTTGGGCTCCATTAGGACCAAAGAAGTACAAATTGGCCTAGTTAGGTACTAAATGATCTAAAAAGTCCATTTGGGCTCTATTAGGATCAGGCAAGTGCATTTAGGCTCCATTAGGACCAAAGAAGTACAATTGGGCCGATCGGGGCAATTGTCCCAATTAGGTCCTAACAAGTCGATTTGGGCTCTATTAGGATCAAACAAGTCCGTTTGGGATCCATTATGCCCGAAAAAGTAAAAATTGGCCTAGTTAGGTCCTATATGACCTAAACAGTCCATTTGGGCTCTATTAGGATCAAACAAGTCCATTTGGGCTCCATTAGGACGAAAGAAGTACAAATTGGCCCAGTTAGGTCGTATATGACCTAAAAAGTCCATTTGGGCACTATTAGGATCAAACAAGTCCATTTGGGATCCATTAGGACCAAAGAAGTACAATTGGGCCATACGAGGCAATTGACCCAATTAGGTCCTACCGAGTCGATTTGGGCTCTATTAGGATCGAACAAGTCGCTCCTTTATGCCCCAAAAAGTACAAATTGGCCTAGTTAGGTCGTATATGACCTAAACAGTCCATTTGGGTTCTATTAGGATCAAACAAGTCCATTTGGGCTGCTTTAGGACCAAAGAAGTACAAATTGACCCAGTTAGGTCCTATATGACCTAAAAAATCCATTTGGGCTCTATTTGGATCAAACAAGTCCATTTGGGCTCCATTAGGACCAAAGAAGTACAATTGGGCCGTACGGGACAATTGGCCCAATTAGGTCCTACCAAGTCGATTTGGGCTCTATTAGGATCGAACAAGTCCATTGGGGCTCCTTTATGCCCGAAAAAGTACAAATTGGCCTAGTTAGGTCGTATATGACCTAAACAGTCCATTTGGGTTCTATTAGGATCAAACAAGTCCATTTGGTCTGCTTTAGGACCAAAGAAGTACAAATTGGCCCAGTTAGGTCCTATATGACCTAAAAAGTCCATTTGGGCTCTATTTGGATCAAACAAGTCCATTGGGGCTCCATTATGCCTGAAAAAGTACAAATTGACTTAGTTAGGTGATATGATCCAAAAAAAAGGATCATGTAAATTTTCGGATCTATCTGATAGTGTGATTTCACATCACATTTCATATACATTTTTGCATGCATTTTCATATAGTTTAGGCATATTTAAATTGATTTTTAGTAGTTTTTACCTTGGAACGGGTAAGGCGGTTTTGTGGTGTTGTTTTACAGAAATTAAGGTAAAATGCTCAAGATTGACCATGATGGAGCTTGGATGAAGATAGGGCTTGAAAAGTGAATAAAATGAGCCAAGCAGAGCCCATCGCGGCCTAGCCGTGATGACCATCATGGCCATGATCAAGCAGAGCAGAAGGCAAAAGTCAGAAGCTGTCACGGCCTAGCCGTGATGCCCGTCACGGCCGTGACATGTTAGTTGATCCAGACAGAACCAATCACGGCCTAGCCGTGATGAGTGTCACGGCCGTGACAGACCAAAAATTGAAAGCGCGCCCAAGGAAAATATAAAAAATAACAAATTAGTGAAATTATAAAAAAATATAAAAATAACAAATCCGTGTGAAATTGTCCAAAATTTTCGGATTTCGATGGATGTAAGATAAATCAATGAAAATATAAAAATAACACAATCCGTGTGAAATCTGTCCAAATTTTTGGACGGATTTGACGGAGTAAGATAAATCAAGGAAAATATAAAAATAATACAATCGTTGAAATCCGTCCAAATTTGGACGGATTTCAACGATCAAGGAAAATTTAAAAATAACACAATCCGTCGAAATCTGAAATTTTGAATTTTCAAGGAAAATTTAAAAAATAACACAATCCGTCTGAAATCCGTAAGAAATTTTCGGAAAATTTCAGACGGAAACATTTCCGTCCGAAAATTCCGTCCAAAAATTCAAGTTTTCTAGTAGTGATTTGAATGCCATGAAAATAGGTATTGAATTATTTTGGGCACGTTGTCGTATTCTGAAAGGGAACGATAATTAAATAGGATAATTCACTTTCATAGATAATTCAGATGATTAAGGGGATGATTTTGTTATAGACTTGTCGATACTATTGTGGTCAATCCCGATTCCTAGAGCTTTTTATAAATTGTTATCCTTATTCAACTCTTTTTCCTTATAAATTTTGTTCTTTTGAAATTATCTTTTTCTCGGTTACTTTAATATCTTGAAAAATTTGATTCCTCTAGATAATCATAATTGTGTGTAATTGGTACCCAACAACACGGTCCTAGGGGAACGATATTTTACTACTTAGGATAACCGTGCACTTGCGATACACAACAAGTTTTTGGCGCCGTTATCGGGGACTGTGTTTTGTTGATATCAGTTTTACTTGTATGTTGGTTAATCTGGACTTTTTTTTTCCTGTTTTAATTATCTTTTCCTATTCCCTTGTTTTCCCTTCCTTCTAGACTTTTTTAATTCTTTTGGGTTTCTTTTGTGAGGTGGATTTTGAATTAACAGGACCATGGATTACAACTATTATTATTATTTTGAGGAGGAGTGGGAAACCTTTAATTCGTATTTACCACCACCACCACCACCATGCTTACAGGTGATTCCCAAAGAGCCAAAACCTTGGGAGATAGCTCTAGCGCAATATTCGGAAGAGCTATCCAACTCCAAGGCCAAAGCAAGAGCCAATTTTGATTGTATCAAAGCTGTGATGCAAAATTTCAAAATGCAAGTTGAGGAAATTTGTAAACAGTTAGAACAAGCACCATATGAAGCACAATTGGAGAAAAACATGGTTGCAGGATGGACCTATATGAAGATGAAGTGGTGGTGGAAAAGAAGATTCATGTGGAAAACACTTACTTCACCATGCTTGCCAAAGAACCTGGAAATTCTGAATTGGATAAGTATATTGGCTTTCATGCATGTGTGGACATTACAAAGTTTGCTCAAGAAATAAGACCTCATGTGCCTTATGGAAGTCTAATGCATGAAGAGGTCAAAAGAGGAATGTATCACTTACTTTTTGATCCAAGAGGAATCGAAAGTACCTTCACATTCGAATGGCCCACTATATCTCTCAAGCCTTTTCTCCTACATTCGCCATGCTTCAAGCCATGGGATCCGGAAGGAAGCTCTTATATGTTGAGAATCACTTGGTTCTTCTTCTACAAGCAATGGGATCCGGGAGGAATGTCTTATATTTTGAGCACACCTTGGTCTTTGTACCACAAGCTATGCAATCCGGGTGGTTTCTTAACTTTTCTCTTTATTTGTTTCTTGCTTTGAATAAATTGGTTGCATCGAACCCTTGTGTGATTTTTTTTTCTTGTGTCATTGAGTTGATGTTGAGATTGTGGATTAATTGTGTTAAGTACCACTTGAAAAATACCATGCCACTTGAAATATCATGCATGTTTATTCCTTCTCTTGTTTTAGATTTTTACATTGGGGACAATGTAAATTTCTAAGCTTGAGGGGGTATTTTTATATTCGTATTTTTTTTTTTAATTTTTGGTAGTTTCATGGATTCACATGTTGCTTATTGTATTGCATCTTCATTTTCATTTTCACACATCATGTCTCTTTGTTTTTGTTGAACTTTGTGCCCCTTTCTTTTGAGGATTGTGAGATAGTATTGATTTGGAATCCAATTTGTTGATGTAGGCAACCAACATGATTTTTCTTGATAGTTGAGGTAATCTTTTGATGGTTGATAATTAGCTTGTGGATCTCTAAATTTGTGCTTTTCATCAATTTTTGAACAACTAAATGTGAGACTTGAGCCTTTATTGGATGTATGCAATACATGATTTTCTTTGCTCCCATTCTTTGTGTTGAGTGATAATTCCTCATTGATTTTATGCTCTAGAACTTGATTTGAAACCATTTTAAGGCGAAATTTTTGTTTGCATGCTTGAATATGATAAATGCATCTTAGGTATCTTTCTAGCCCTCTGAAATAATTGTCACACTTTCATCCATTAGTTGCCCATCTTGAGCCTATTGCATAATTATTTTTCTTGATGCCTATGATGATTCATTGTTGGTAATCAAGTATAATATTAAATGAAGCAAATTGTGTTTGAAAGTTATGTTGGGAATTGCATGTTTTTGAACTTTCTCTTTCTCAATAAAATAAAAATTTGTTGATGAAGTCTCTCCCCCATGTTAAAAAAAAGGGAAGAAAAATATAAGGGGAGATAGAAAAAAAAAAAAAAAACAAAGAATCCATGAGAAGAAGGCTTGAAAAAGGAGAAAAAAGACAAAGAAGGAAGAAAAAAAAGAATTGGAATTGTGGAGTTATGCTCTTGATATTGAAGAAAAAATGCATGTGCTCCATTTTTTGTTCTATTGGGTTACTTGTGCTTATTGAAAACTTTTGTTAGCCCTTTGTGTATACCTTACTTTCTTTACCCTTCCTAACATCATTTCCATGGCCCCGTTACAACCATTGAAAGACCTTTTGATTCTTGTATGCTTGCAATTTATCAGTGGAAATTTGGTTTCTTATCAAACTTATGGAAGTGCATCTTCTTTTAGGAATCTTGAGCGCATTGTCTTTACCCTTAAACACTTTGAGTGTGGTTAGTGGAGTGATCCTAATTTGGTGAGGAGCATGATTTCTTAGAACTTTAGCCTCTAATTGGACTTGATTTTGGTTACCTGTCTATTTCTTGGATTGCCTTTGCCTATTGCTTGGTTGTGTGTTTTCTCGGGTTCCTTATTTAATATTGTCTCTAGATCCCACATCTTTGTTTGTCCATAGTTATTGCTTGAGGACAAGCAAGGTTTTAAGCTTGGGGGAGTTTGATGTGTGTGAAACATGCATATATTTTCATATTAGTTAGCATTTAATTGTTGCATTTTCTAGCATAATTTTTAGTGATTTTTAGCATTTAGCATGCATTTTGTATTTTACCTTTAGTTCGGATGATTTCTGTTTGTTTTTGTTGCATAAGTAGGTAGATTGCAAGTTCTATAGGTTAGCCCTTAAATGTACCACACCCACGGAAGGTTCTGCACTATTTCTTTTGGTAGCTGAAGGTTCCACGGCCTGACCATGAAACCTGCCATGGCCGTGGAACATAGAGGAAGCATTTCATAAATCAGTTGAGAGATCCACGGCTAGGCCGTGGAACATTCCATGACCGTGGATCTCGAAGAACCCATGCTGCGTAGAATTTTTGAAGGAACTGGAACGATCCATGGCCAGGCCGTGGAACATTCCATGGCCGTGGATCTTGTGCGTCAGAATTGTAACTGCCAAGTTATTGCCTTTTATTGAGGGTTGAGTGGTTACAAAACAAGAGGTAAAACGGAGGTCAGGGAGCTCAAAAATATGCAGAAGACCAACACAGAGAACACTACAGAACACAAAGGAACACAAAGAATCAAGGTATTTTACAAGAGAAAAGTGGAGGACATCAGGATTCTCAGCGGAAACTCTCAGAGTTCTTTTCCTTCTCCTATTTTGTATTTCACCTCTAGTTTTCCGAATGTTCTTTTTGATACTCATGGGTTTTATTCTAAATATGTTTGAGTAGTTTCTTTATTCTTGTATGAGGGACTAGCCCAATTGTTATTGACAATGTCTTATATTTTCTCTCCTTAATCTATGAATTATGTCTATGATTTAGTTTTTGCACACCAACTGTTTGTGAATATGTGGCCACATGTTTTACATGATTATTGATCTTAAGGGATGAACTGAAAGGTGAACCTTAATTTTAGAACTCTAAAACTGAACTTGAATTGTTAATCACGAAAGTAGATTAACTTTCCTTGAAGCAATTGTTGAATTGTCATTATTCTTAAAGGGTTCATCTTAATTTGAATGCCATGAAAATAGGTATTGGATTATTTTGGGCACGTTGTCGTATTATGAAAGGGAACGATAATTAAATAGGATAATTCGCTTTCATAGATAATTCAGATGATTAAGGGGATGATTTTGTTATAGACTTGTCGATACTATTGTGGTCAATCCCGATTCCTATAGCTTTTTATAAATTGTTATCCTTATTCAACTCTTTTGCCTTATAAATTTTGTTCTTTTGAAATTATCTTTTTCTCGGTTACTTTAATATCTTGAAAAATTTGATTCGTCTAGATAATCATGATTGTGTGTAATTGGTACTCAACAACACGGTCCTAGGGGAACGATATTTTACTACTTGGCATAATCGTGCACTTGCGGTACACAACAAGCAATTACATAACAATATATCTAATTTCGCATCCGGCTTGGCAATTGGTCTCTAATACCATTTCTTATTTCTTCAGTGTGTCTGACATCTGCTTGTGTTGGATCTTGCCATGCATCGCGATCATGATCAGGAACCTCATTACCATCCCCCACCATTGAAATTTTGCTCAGCATTTTGTAAGCTATCAATATTTTCTAACCTTTCAAGAATATCTAAATCATTTGGGTCCATTCTTCTGAGATAATTGTGGAGTGTAAAACATTCCCATATAATAGAAATTTGAGTTTCTAACTTGAAATTTGTCATATTTTGTAATATTCTCCATCTTTCTTTGCAAACACCAAATATTCTTTCAATAACACTTCTCATACTAGAATGATAATAATTAAAAATTTTATTTTTTGATCTGAAACCTGGAGCTAATCTAAAATGTGGAAGATGATACCTCGTATTCCTATATGGTCCCAGGAAACCTTTGAATGAGGGATATCCTGAGTCAACAAGGTAATATTTACCTATACATAAATAGGAAATACATCATACATCATTATAAAAATATTTATTATGTAAGATAAAATAAAAAATAAAAGATTTAAAGTTATATAGTACTGACCCGTAGGAGGATAACGAAATTGTAAATTCGGTTTACGAAGAGTATCCATAAAATTTTTTGCATCATGAACAGATCCTTCCCAACCACACAATGTAAATGTAAAGCACATATTAAAATCACACACAGCCATCACATTTGTGCTAGTATATCCTTTCCTATTGAAAAAAGGAGTCTGCTTATCTGCGGGGACATGTATAGTAATATGAGTGCCATCTATTACCCCAAGGTGCCATCTTTGAAGTAAGGCCAACATCGATCATCATCTTGAATATATCGAGAGCAAGTAGAGTGTAGAGGATCGGCAAGCCTGATTATGTGATTTCCCAATTTGTATGCAGCAGCTAAAACTCTATGGAAATGGTTATGAATGGTCTCACCTGAGTGCTGAAATCGTTCTTGGACATTTCTATAGGTGGCTAGTTGACCTATCATATATAAGAATAAAGCAACACTTTCTTCTACTCCGATGTTTCTGGTAGGTGTCAATCCGTAGTTATTGGTTAACTCCCATACCAATCATCGAAACACATGTTTTCTCATTCGGAGTTGTTCAAAAAACCTATTTTCATTTCCTGATATCAATTCTATATACCATATGTGACCTGAGAGAATCGAAGTAGTTTTCTTTTCTTTGATGACGTACTTCAACACATGATTTGTGACTAAAAAGGCAGCCAAAACTTTTGTAATATCATATAGATATGTAGTATTATTTTGGCCTTCAATTTCCATTTCAGAATTATTATCACTCTCATCTGAACTATCGGACATCCTGTGTCATAACATATAAATTCAATGAATACACAAGAGAATAAATATATTAAAGGTTCGATATAAATGGTATCAATTCTTACATATCCAATAAATACCAAAGTTACAAAAAGTACGGACAAATAACAAAGTCACATCAACGTAATAAAAACTAAATAGGTCCAAATATTCATAAAATAAGCATAGCATCAACGAGCACGTAAGATGGGAGTATCCTACTCATAAAAAATGCTTAGCCATTCAAAGGCCATATCTGCACTTTTGTTCATCAAGTGGACAAATGCTATCCTATTTTCTTTTTTTTTTTGCTAGGATTTTTATAGCCAAAAAGTATAGATGTGATCCCTGTACTAAGCTTGGAATCTCATCTAACATTGACAAACATTTGTCATAACTAGAAGGGTCCTCTAGTTTTGATCCATTGGCATGAGTATTTGACTTCTTATCCAGCCCATCAATGATACGATCAAGAGATCGTTGAAGTTTCTCTGCTTGCCCCATTTTTCTCTCTCCTTTTCCTGACGACTTTCTCTTCTTTAAATTTACATTTGAAGATTCTGACACTATATTTGTATGAACCTTATTACCAACTTCATCTTCATCCCACTCAACCTCATTATTTTCATGAACTTCAACAATATCCTCAGAATGAGCATCTACTCCTTCATAATGTGGTGGATCTTGATATGGCTTTAAAATAGCAAATCCAGTAGCTACTGTGCCCTTGAAACATTTTTCAAGCAGCTCAAGAAATTTAGGGGGACCTTTCCTCCATTTTAAAATCTCGGGATCCTCCTGTAATCAAATGAAACATAAATCTATAAATAAATCATCACAAAAGTATGTAAATTAAAAATATATTTACTTAGTAAACCAAGCGTACCTTGCCGTTAGTAGCCCACCATTCATCATTAGCCTTCATGTTTTTAAGATCATAATCCCATCCAACTCCAGTCTTTTCAACTAACTTTGCATAGGATGAAAACTCACTTTTTAAGGCATCCCATCTTTTTTTTAGTTGTGTTTTGTCATAAGCACAACCTGTTCTCTCTCCATACTTTTTCTACATATTCTTCCACCCCTCTTTACTGAAGTGTGTACTTGGCCTATTACTAGCATCTATTTCCTCAACACAAATTTTCAAAAATATCTCAGTTTTATTATCATCCAATTTTGCAACAACTCTTCCATCCCCCTCATAACCTTTTACATCCTTTTTGGGTGCCATGCTAATATTTATAAAAATAAAAATACAGTTTAACATAAAGTATAAATAAAGTGACTAATTCTAGTATGATTACAATATGTATAAATACTATAACTTAAAATTTAAACTAGTACATGCATGGTCATCATAATATAGTAGTGACAAACCAAATAATTTAAAAGCATATGATATTTTATTAAAAAATGCAAATAAAATATAATTAAAATATAAGTCTTGGATGCTGTCTCTTGTAAATAAAACGTAACAGTAGTACCACCAGGCATGAGACAATAAACTCACAATATGATTTTATCAAAAAAAAAAAACTCATAATATGATGCAAGAGACAAAACTACATGAGAAGTGGCATAAGACAAAACGCATAAGAAGTGGCATAAGACAAAACCACATGAGAGAAAATTATGCAAGCACAAGAGAGAGAAAAGTCAAAATACCAACCTAACACAATTGTGAGGTGAACTTGCGCAGCTTGAGCCTTGCACCACTACAGAAAATGCCTTTAATAGCGCTCCTTCAATAGCGCGTCAATAAGAAACGCTACTAAAAAGGAGACGGGACACTTTTGGTAGCGCTTCCTGAAGGAAGCGCCATCCATTCCATAAATGTTGATGGGTAAGAATAGACAACACTTCCTTGAGAAAATGCTATCTATTTTTTTACCTAAGATAGCGCTTCCTTGAAAAAGCGCCGTCTATTCCTCTTTACCAAAATAAAAGTACTCTTCCCCTCTTCTGAGTCCATAACCTCGTTTTCTCGTCCCTTTTCTTCTGAGTCCAACCAAACCCTTACTCATTTCTTTTCTCCTTCAGAAACACAAACTTTCCTCAACATTCACAGAACACAGCACGTTGCAGCCTACCCAGCCACCGCGAAGCTCCTCCACTGCCTAGCCACCGCGAAGCTCCTTCGCTGCCTACCCTGCCACCGCGCCTGGACAACCACAAAGCTCTTCCGCCCAGACCGGCACGTCCCTCAGCCTCAAATCATTGTTGCCGCCGCTTCCAGACACTCTCACTCTGACCAGGCGCCGCGCAATAGCATGAAATCGCCCTTGACAGCACCAACCCACAACGCACCGCTATTCGTCCTTGACAGCACGGGTTTGCTTCCATCATCTGGTCAGAAACGAGGGTTCGCTGCCACCGCTGCCGTTCTTTTATTTCTGACCATTGTGAGTCATTTCTTTCTTTTATATATTGAATTTGTTCCTTCGATTCTTCAGATTTGACCATTTCTCTCGTTTTGCTTTAGATATGCTTTTTGTCAAAGAGGAACACATTCTCCTTCAACACGACCCTTCAACAATGTTGTTAGGTTTTTTGGGTTTCTGGTGTTGCTATAATTTAGGACTCCTCTGTTTCTTTGTATATTTGTATTTTTGTTATTTGTTCATTTGTGGAAATCCAGCATCAATTATTTTTTGAACTTGGATTTGTGTTCTATACAGGTAGCAAAGAGGAAGCATTTTTTGATTCTAAGCCCTGGTTAGACTCGGATTGTGAAGATGATTTCTATAGTGTTAATGGTGGTAAGGATGCCTTGCAATCCTTGAGTATCTTGATTTGTTTACTTGGTCATTATGCATTATCATATTTATGTTCATAAGAATGAGTAGGAGGTAAAACTTTGCCTAGTCAATAATCTGTGGAGGGAAGAATTAGAAGGATACACAAAATTGTCATGGATGAAAGGTTCATGTTTATAATATGACAGTTAACATGTCATGGACTCTTAACCAGCACTCTTTTTAATGCAAGTTTATGAAGGATGCAGAACTCTTGTTAGAAGCTATGAATATTTTATAAGTGATTTGATGGTAACTTTTTATTTATATAGATTTTCTGGTGGAGAGTTTTTTAATTTCTGATGAAGGACTTCATATACATTATTATAACTTAACCAGCACTCTTCCTTGTCTTTCCTTTATAAGTGATTTGATGGTAACTTTTTATGTATATGGACTTTCTGGTGCACGCGATCATTCTCTCAACCATTGTTTACTGATTGTAGATGTTGTTCCCCTGTTCTTTGAGAACTTTTAGAAATTGATTCTGAGGATTTGATTATCTCATGTTTTTTCCTTGCTAACAATAAGATAGGATTTTGATGTGAATGGCAACTCAATTAATTTTTTTTCCCTTGCCAACAATACTGATTCTGATCACTCCAAAATGATGAGGATGGTGATGATATATAGAGGATGAGAGTGAAGAGAACTTATAATTTATTGCACTTATAATTTATTGAAGGTACAATGGTATGTATTTATCTTTGCTTGCTTAAGGTATATGCTTAGGCTTAGAGTCTCGCTTTCTATTTTTGCTGGTTCATTTGTCACTGGTCCATGTATTTGGCAGCTAGGAATAAGACCTACATTTGTCACTTGTCGATTGTCATGGCTTATGCTTGGTGACACTTCTCGGTTCAGGATTTTATCACACTTTTCTTTGGTTTTAGTTGTTGCTGTAATTAGGAATCACGGTTTCATTCTTTATGTATGCAGCTCTAAGAGGGGCAGCAACCTTGAAGCAAGAGCATTAAAGGAGGTGTGGAATATTAGTACAGTGACACTACTAGAGAGAGGCATAGGGATTGGACTATGTGTAAAGGCAATAATAGCAACTCTAGCACCAGTGATAGTGGGGAGATTGTTGATGGAGAAAATTTTCTGGGTGCCTGCAGCCAAGAGCTCCTTTCTAGGGGCAGTAAATTACTCAAAAGGACTGGTAAAGGTAATGTCAACAACAAATGCAATATATTAACACTAACTATGAATCTTTTCTCTCAATTGCATCCATTTTGGTTAATTATGTAGGTGGTCTTCACTGGAAAATAGTTTCTACCTATATACATTGAACAGGCCGGGTAATTTGTTTTTGCAAAGATTCATATTAATTAGATGGAAAAAGATACTTGGCCACTCATCAAAAGGGTTAAAAACATTTCATGTGATGCTGAAAATGAAAAGCAAACATGTTGCAGGAACCATTACTAAAAAGAAAAGTAGTAAGTTGGCATTAGCTTCACGACTTTATTTTGCTTGTGTAGAGGCTTCACGAACATTAAAAATTAAAACAACTCACTCTTAAATTTGCAGACTTGTGTGTATGTACAAGTGATCTGCGTGTGTATCTTATGAAGGCAGGCAACAAGGATTTTGTGCCATCAAGAAGAAGATGGAAGCCACGTGCAAAAACTGTTTAGAATTACTAGTGTGTTTGTTAGCTTAATATTTGTTTAGAATTACTATAGGTTGTATGCAGTAATGGGGTGCTACTATATACTGTCAATGCTGGTAGATTATATATATTCTTGGTGTTTTTAGGATTACATTAGCAAAGGTTGGTGGTACATAATCTGTAACGGGAATCAATTATCCAAATTGGTGGCCAGTGACCGTTTTTGGGTACTTCTAGTACTCTTTCAATACAAATTTGATTTATCAAAAAAAAAAAAATATGAAGTGCTGAGTGCAGGTGGATAATGTAGAAAAGCAAAGTGAATAATAAAAAAGGGGGGGGGGGGGGGGGGATAGGTAGCGCTTTCTTGAAAAAATGCTACCTAAAGTTACAAATAGACAGCGCTTCCTTAAGAAAGCGCTATCTATTGCAAACTTTAGACAACGCTTTCTTAAGGAAGCGCTGTCTAAACTATGCAATAGATTGTCTTATTTCTAACTTTAGACAACGTTTTCTCAAGGAAGCGCTACCTATTTCCACTTTCAGTAGCGTTTTTTTATGCGCTATTGAATCTCTCCTACCGTCAGTAGCGGGTGAATAGATAACACTTGGAAGCGCTATTAAAAGCAAAAAAACGCGCTATTAAAGACCTTTTCTGTAGTAGTGTTGTCACCTTGTGCAACGTAGTTATCCAGATTCGGCAGTGATGAAACTGAAGGGATGGGACACAGTGACTGTATGAAATAGGTCAAGGAAGATGTAATTTTAAAAAATCATTAGGGATAATTTTGTTAGGAAAAAACTTGAAAGTTGCGCTTCCGTATTTTTACTCACACTACTACAGAAAAAAGGCTTCAATAGCACTTTTTTTTTGGCCTTTAGTAGCGCTTCAAAGCGCTATCTATTCACCCGCTACTGAAGGTGGGAGAGATTCAATAGCGCTTAAAAAAGCGCTACTGAAAGTAGGAATAGGTAGCACTTCTTTGAGAAAGCGTTGTCTAAAGTTGGTAATAAGACAATCTAGTACATACTTTAGACAGCGCTTTATCAAGGAAGCGCTGTCCTAAGTTTGCAATAGATAGCGCTTTTTTAAGGAAGCGCTATCTATTTGTCACTTTATGCAGCGTTTTTTAAAGAAAGCGCTACCTATCCCCCCCACCCCCCCACCCCTTTTTTTTTTTCATTATTCACTGTTTTTCTACATTTCCTACCTGCACAATCATCCCTCATCAATTCACAGTAACACTGCATTTAGGTACATCACACACATACACATATATAATGTACAAAGCTTACATACAATATTGGTAAGCATATATATATATATATATATATATATATAAACCAAACCAAATATCAAAATCATGCATATATAACCAATTAATTAAGTAATATACTTTAACACAATTCACAGTAACGCTTACACATAACCAATTCTACTATTTAAGTCCATAAACCAAAAGGTCGCTAACCTACACTAGATAATAACCATGCATACTAACAATGTGTACAAGCTAATCAACACACTAGTAATTATAAACAATTTGTGCATGCTGCTTCCATCTTCTGCTTGATCGTACAAAGTCTTTGTTGTCGGCCTGCATAAGATACACATACAGATCACTTGCACATACACACAAGTCTAATAATATAGGAGAGACACTAGCTAGCATAATCAAGTACTTGGTTATATTTCCACAATGCAACCCTGAAGTTGTCCCAAAACTATTTAACAGTTCACAATCCTTTCCTTCAAACAGAGTACAATGATAAAATCTGATAACATTTCTCAACTACATACAAATCAACCCTTCTATCACATTCAAGAGTTGTACCATTATGTACTACAAATTTCATACGTATAGGTGCCTCAGCAGGCAGATAAGAAGGAGATTGACCCTCAACCTGATTCTTTTTCCCATGGAAGATACCACTAATATTAGGTGTGAAAACTTTCTTTGAAACTGAAACCTTCTATTTTGCTAACTTCCCTAGCTTCAATTTATCCTGTAACTATTTGTTGTATGATTTCCTACCAATGTGATAAGAAGAGTTTTCATACTTGGCATTATCCCAAATTTTTGGCTGAATCTATTACATAAATCAGTGATACTTCAGCGAACAACATGGCAACATAATGTCAGGATGAGTAATCTGGTTGAGCAAGCATGAGTTATTGACTGTTATTGCATCTCTTTTATTTCTACTTTAAGCCTGTTCTAATTCCTCTTTCATTAAAATTTGAAACAGATTGATATTTCTATTTCAAGTATTCAAACCATAAGTAAATACTATCTACTCAAACAAAGAGAGGTCAAGTTTGTAATTTATCTAAATCATACTCAAGGAACATGAATTTACATCTAGTTAACATTTTTAGGTGGATTTGATATTCTAAAAATTATTTTTTGTTTGAGATTATGCTTCTGTTTGAAGTAAATGTCCAAGACAAAGTTAAGGCAATCTGGAGAAAGAATATGTCTTATTCATTATACTTATAATTGAGTTCTATCACCATTTTTGAATGCAAGGACATAGTGGATTTAGATAAAAAAAAAATACTAAATAGAAACAATTCCATCCTAATGTGTGAATATGCAGCAAAATGAAATAAAGAGTTCAAAGAAAAGAATTATACCAGCAAAAAAGAATATTTGTAGGTGTACAATATTAAGAACTTTATATAAGTGAATGGAAGTTTATTATCTATTTATATCATGTTATTTAATATTGTGTGAAAAGTGTATCCTTATGTCTTTAAAGCATATCTTTATCAGTATATGGTTTCGATAAGTTAAAGCATATCTTTAACCCACAATACTTTATTCTATCTTAATTTTAAACAGCTAATCAAAGACATCTAAAGACAATAGATCAAGCAAATTTTACTGATCTAAGTTTTCAAGATTCTATAATTACAAAACCACATTTTGAAGAGAAGAAATTAAGCACTTCAAGTAGAGATACTAACTGTAGTTCTATTGATTAGTAGTGCTAAACTTCATCTTCAAGGTTCAACAAAAATGCAGTAAACTAAAGGACAGTTATAGTAACATCTTCCATGCCCCCAAACTAAAGGTCACCCTTTTGTTTGATTCACCATTAGGATCATAAAATTGATAACAGTGCAAATCTCTTTAATCATACAATATCAAGTTAATACCAAAAATCAGAAAACCAAACTGTAAAACCATTGGCAACAAAGTCCTTAGATGCCACAGAAACATGTTAAGTTCAATGTTGTCATTGACATTTATAAGGTTGTACTTCAATACAATGAAGTTAGACAAATCGATATATCTCCAGTTAACCAGAGGAAAGAGAGGAGAAAATCTAAAAGCATATCAAAGGCATGTTTGAATTTTCTATAACAAATTCCAGAATCCTTTGGGTTCAAAAAAGCATAAACTAAGTGGTGACACTTATCAAATAGGTGGTATGCAAAAAGACCAAATTGCTTTTAACTTCAACTTATTGATAATGCAATCTGAGAAATCAATGAGAAATGAAGAAAAACACATGAGACATTCACAGTATAATTTAAACAAAAGAAGACAAAACTAATGAAGCGGAATTGCCAGGGCATAGTATTCATGAATGTTAAGGAAATACCTTCCCCTTGACTTCTTCTAAGACGAAGATTGATCACTTCGACAAAATGAGAAGACAACTCGGTTTGTTGTAAGAGATACTTCAATCGGCCCTTTCCTCTATTGTTCTACGTTCATTGTAACCATTATTTACTTAACAATTATATATACTTTAACACCTCAAGCCTTAAAAAAAACAAAAAAACAAAAAAACAATGACATCAAAACTCTGCATACAGTGTCTCACTCTTTTAACTTGGAAGTGTTCGAAACATTGTCAAACTCATATAAGCAAATCAAATTAAAGTGCACGTTCTCTCTCTCTCCCACACACACTCACAAATCCAAGAAATTTACTAAAACTCTACCAAATCATCTGAACATAATCATTCAGTAACAATATACAGGGAGATAAATAGTGAAGAATTTTGGGAAAAAGGGAAAGAGATAAACAAATAACGAGATAAACTAATTTAATTGTTTCTTCACATCTAATCAAATCAATTTCCTAATTTAATCGCATGAAGAATCAAGAACACTACAAAAAAAAGATTATTTAGCGACCGAAAATAGTGACCGAATTTGTTGGTTGCTATTTATGACCGAAATGGCGACCGATTGTAGGATCTAAATCAAACACTGATTAGAGTTGATATTGCAACCGAAATAGAGCGTAGCAGAGTTATCGGTCTCTATTTCGGTCGCAAAATAAACGAAAGTAAAAGTAAAAAATTTATGACTTTTTAGCGACCGAAATGATGACCGAGTTAAATGCAACGGTTAAGTTTTATTTATCTTTGTGACCGATATTAAATCGGTCGCTAAACGATGCGTAAAAAATTAAAATAGAGCGTGTTAGCGACCGAATTTTAAATCGGTCGCTAAATTTATGAATTCAAATTTCAAATAAACCCATTTAGCGACCGAATTATTCGGTCGCTAAAACTAAAATCCCTAAATCCACCAGAACCCCCCTTTCTTCCCCATTTCACGAAACTTCTCTCTCTCACTCATTCTCTCTTCCTCGCGAGCTCCGACCACCAGCCTCCAGCCACCGCCGTCAGGTAAGCTCTCTCCCTCTCCCTCTCCGTTTCTCTCTCTCTCTCTCCATCTCTGTCTGTCTCCCTGTCTCCGTCTCTAACCGTTTCACTCTCTCTTAGGTCCGTCTTCCTCCGCACGTCCAGAGCAGCGCCACCGTTACCATCGCAGCACAGTAAGTCTTCTTCCCTTTGGCAAAATCAAATTATAATTCTCTGCTTACCTCACAGTCTCACATAATCTTGATCACAATTTTCATACTATGTTGGTAGATTTGGATTCTTCTTTGTTTTTTGGCATTTTTATATGCTAAATCTAATTGTTGTTTATAAATACATGCCATAAATTGAGGTTAAAAGTATTTTCATGTTCTAATTGTCTTATCTCTAAAATATTGTAACAAAACATATAAAGTACCATCGGTCCTTTTCTTCACCATTTTAGAACACTTGTTGCATCCTTGATAAAACCAATTATAGTCCTCAATAATCTCATGAATTAGTATAAGGTTAAAGTAATATTATCAAATGTTGTCATTTCAGCTCTGACACGATTATTTTTATTTATGCATTATAGGTCCTTGTCTGATCTTCGTTGTCCGCGGCTCCTCCCTTATCCTTACTTGGTTTTGCTTTGTCGAATAGGTAAGTTCTCTCAATACTCTCTTTTAAGGTTTTACTTTGTCTAATAGGTACTGATATGTGTGTTGCTTCTAATGTATTATGTGAATTATCGTGTTGTTTGGTAGTGGAGAGCTGAGCTCAATATGAAGTGATCTTGTCTGATTGTATGCTGATAATTTAATGTTTATGCATGTGTTTGTCAATATGTGTTGTTTGTTAGTGGAGAGCGGAGCTCAATAGGATGTGATCCACAGCTCGACGTAATCGAGCTTCTGATGGTGGCGCATGTGCTTGGACCGGCGGGTCTAAATCAGCCGCCGCCCACTACGACGAGCTGGTAATACATTAAACTTTTGACTTATTATACTATTTAATTAATTAGTTTTCATTTTTAATTATTCTTATGAATTTAAGATTATATTTTTCTGTGCAGAAGGCACAGAAACAGCGGGCCCCCACTGCTATGGAGTTGGTGGAGAGGACGAAGAAGTTGAAGTCGGGGACATGGGTCAACGACAAGGCCCATAACTATGCTGTAAGCAAAAAAACAATTTAGTGTTTACTTGTAATTTATTATAAATGATTTGTTAATATTGATTATAATTTTAACTAAATCTCTTCAACTATACTTTGTAGGTGGGCTTCAACGAGAAGAAGGATGATGCCATATCACGTGCCTCACAGTCACAAGATGAGGCCTTGACTGGTGATGGGCCTAACTCTCCTATCTCCGTCGACGATAATGCCATTTATTTGGAGGTCGTCGGGGGCAGGAACAAGAAGGGGCACGTGTATGGCCTCGGACACCTGGGAGGCGAGTTTATCGCTTCATCATCCGGCACGCCTGCTCCTTCCTACGCCGATACCCTCCCTCAGGAGCAGTTCAACCAAATGCAGGACACCATCACGCAGTTGAACGCGAAGCTTCGGGAGAAGAGCGAGAGAGAGCAACAGATGGCGAACTAGATTGCACAGTTGACTCAGGCACACCAAAGAATGATGCAGGCGAGCATCGGCGAGGCGGACATCATGCGGCTGGTGTTGGAGCAGATGAGGATCCAGACTCCGCTTGCTCGGTGATGCTCACGGCGGTTGTGCCGCTGCTTTGCCGCTCCTCGAGTTCCGCCGCCAGCTACGGATGCTGCTATTGCAGAGGACGATCAGATAGCAGACGTCGGTGGTACGGACGCTGAGGATGTTTGGATTCCTCCACCTCCCCCTCATCATGACTGAATTTTTTTTTCATATTTTTGACTTTAAACGATTCTTGTAAGACCTTTTGGATTTTTTTTTATATATATATATATATATATTCATTATTTCTTATGATTGTATATTTCATTAGTAATTTGGTGTGTGTTATTAGTATTTTTGCTAAACTTTAAAGAAAAACAGAAAAAAATTATTATTTTAAAAATTAAATTTAAAAACAATTAATAAAAACCAGTTTAGCGACTGAATTAGAAACCAATAATTCGGTCGTTAAACTTTAGTTACCATTAACAGATTGTGGTCTAGCGACCGAAAATCCGTTGCTAATATAGGTTAACAGTAACCAAAATTGGCGACCGAACTAGCGACCGATAATCGGTCGCTACAAATGGGTACCCAAACAATGCGACCAACCGTGTAGCGACCATTTTTTATTATTTAGCGACCGAAATTACGGTCGCCATTTAGCGACCGAATTATTATGTCGGTCTCTAAAAGCTTAGTGACCAGGTTATTAGCCACCACCATGAATCGGTCGCTAGTTCGGTCGCTAACTTAAATAGCGACCGAATTAGAAAGTTTAGCGACCGAATATACCGGTCGCTAAACAGTTCTTTTTTTTGTAGTGGAAGAAGAAGAAAGAGGAAAACACACTGTTCCTTGGGTACTCCTGACGCAGAATAGAGCTCCTGATATGAGTGGCGGTGGTGCGTGTTGTGGTCACGACTGAGCCTTCAAGACATCTATAGCAACAGAAAGCGTAAAATAAAAATAAGATTTATAATCAATTGATATATTTTTTCACAGATATGTAAATGAGGGAACAGATTCATTCAAACCTCAATGCATCAGAAGTCATTCCTCAACATTGCATCTCAGCACGCTTCAGTTCGCCGCCTCGCCGCCCTCTGCGCCACCATCTTCTGGCTTCCTCTGTGAGCGTCCCACTAACAGAGGAGAAAATGACGGTAGAGGAGCATGAGCCGAGTTGACAACCCGCAAGCGAGATAGGAGGGGGAGAAGCGATTGGGAGCCTCGAGCGAACCACGGCCGGTGAAGGAGCTGACGACGGCAGGGAGACACGGTAGAGGGAGACAAGGTCGTGAGCAGTGGAAGGCGCGATGTAGGGAGGCAAGTTGCGAGCAGGGTTTGAGAATGAGGGAAAAGAGTTGCGTGAGAGAAAGAGTCACAGTGAGCAAAGGGAAATATTTAGTAAAAGGGGAATAGATAACACTTCCTTGGAAAAGCGCTATCTATTTACTTACCTATGACAGGGTTTTCTTGAGGAAACGCTATCTATTCTCTTACTTATAATAGCGCTTCCTCAAGAAAACGCTATCTATTCCTATCAATCCATATTCAATAGCGTTTCCTTAAAGGAGCGCTGTCTTAGAATAAAGAATAGATAGTGCTCCCTTAAGGAAGCGCTATTAAAAACCTTCCGTCTATTTTTAAGTAGCGTTTTTCATTGAAGTGATATTGAAAGTGCGCTACTAAAACCCTTTTTTGTAGTAGTGTCAGTTTCTCTCTCTTTCACTGCATGGATGCTGTCAATGGTTCCCTAGTTGTTGATAACATTTTTGTATTAGCATACGACATATTTGAAAGTTGTCATCAACCAGAGTAAATGAGCACCAGAGATAAACAGGACAACACACAAAAGCTAGACAAATTGCAGCAAAGAGGAGCACATTCCAGTACAGACCAATTTAGTTCCATCAACAACACTTGAACAATTGAATAACATAAATTGCGATAAAAACTAGGGAAAAAAAACCAGAACACCAAAAGGTCGAAAACCTCATTCAATCAAAGTTGAATTAGGAAGAACACATAAAACCTAAATGGCACATACATCAGAGCTAAATCTAAACACAAAATTAAACTAATTATGATAACTTCAAGAGCTCAAAATGATTTATATCTACAAAAAAAAAAATTACACTAATAAAGAAATAGACTCACTAACTAGTATTGTGACAGTGATATCTGTGTGTTCCTATGTTGAGCAATCCTTCAACAGATCTGCAAAGAAATCACAAAGAGAGAGGGAAAATCACAAAGAAAACACAACAGGTCTGCAACAGAGGTTGACGAAAGTAGAGAGTGAGGGAGAGGAGATTACCGACCTTTTTGCAGAATGCGAAGAAGAGCAAACGAAGTTACGGTATTGGAGAGTAATGAATGGTTTTCTCATTGATCAACTTGTGTATTACAATGTTTATATACAAGAGGAGATATACCAACTAACTGACTTGATTGATAACTAATTCCTAACTAACTTTACAACTGTATTTTGATCAAATCAACTAACTAGTCCTAACACCCCCCCTCAAGCTGGAGAGTGGATGTTCATAACTCCCAGCTTGGAAATGAAGCTGGAAAACAGGGCTAGTTCAAGAGGTTTAGTGAAGCAATCAGCTACCTGTTGAGCAGAAGCGATGGGGAGCAAATGAAACAGATTTGCCTAGAGTTTTTCTCTGACTATGTGACAATCAACATCTATGTGTTTCGTACGTTCGTGGAAACTTGGGATTAGAGGCAATACGTCTAGCCGATTGACAACACATTACTCACTTGTTGGATGTTTATGGCTAATTGTAGCATATCTGCCCGCAGCTGTAGCTTACTAAATGGCACATACATCAGAGCTAAATCTAAACACAAAATTAAACTAATTATGATAACTTCAAGAGCTCAAAATGATTTATATCTGCCAAAAAAAATTACACTAATAAAGAAATAGACTCACCAACTAGTATTGTGACAGTGAGATCTGTGTGTTCCTATGTTGAGCAATCCTTCAACAGATCTGCAAAGAAATCACAAAGAGAGAGGGAAAATCACAAAGAAAACACAACAGGTCTGCAACAGAGGTTGACGAAAGTAGAGAGTGAGGGAGAGGAGATTACCGATCTTTTTACAGAATGCGAAGAAGAGCACACGAAGTTACGGTATTGGAGAGTAATGAATGGTTTTCTCATTGATCAACTTGTGTATTACAATGTTTATATACAAGAGGAGATATACCAACTAACTGACTTGATTGATAACTAATTCCTAACTAACTTTACAACTGTATTTTGATCAAATCAACTAACTAGTCCTAACACCCCCCTCAAGCTGGAGAGTGGATGTTCATAACTCCCAGCTTGGAAATGAAGCTGGAAAACAGGGCTGGTTCAAGAGGTTTAGTGAAGCAATCAGCTACCTGTTGAGTAGAAGCGATGGGGAGCAAATGAAACAGATTTGCCTGGAGTTTTTCTCTGACTATGTGACAATCAACATCTATGTGTTTCGTACGTTCGTGCAAACTGGGATTAGAGGCAATATGTCTAGCCGATTGACAACACATTACTCACTTGTTGGATGTTTATGACTAATTGTAGCATATCTGCCCGCAGCTGTAGCTTAGACATCTCAATTTCTTCATCAGATGGATAATAATAATTGTAATCCATGATCCTGTCAATTCAAAATCCACCTCACAGACAATTAAAGCCCAAGATTAAAGAAGCACAAGTTCAAAATTGCAACAAATTAATTAAAACAAAACTAATCAAAAGAAGGCTATCAAATATATACAGAGATGAAGGAAATAAAATGTCTAAATTAGTTGCTTCCCTTGTTACTTATGATATTGGAAACACTAATCCCCGGCGACGGCGCCAAAAACTTGTTGTGACAATTTCTAGGCAAGTATACCTAGTCGGACAAGTAATACGGTGGTGAGACCGGATATCGTCCTCGGGGATCAGTTGCCAATTACCAATTCACAAGCCAAACAACCATCTAGACTAAACTATGGCATGAAGAGGGATCGAAACATAAAACAACAAAAGCAATAAAATATTTTTAGTCTTTTGGGAATTTAATCAAACACTTGGAATGCAAAAAGAAATGTGGCTAACAAAGGGATAGAATTGTCAGGGTTAGACTATACTAGTCCTCCCTTGATTGCAATAGAATGGTTACTAACACAAGTCCTAATTCAATTATGATAATCAAGCCTTTTGAAATACTCAAAGCCTAATGTCTTAGGTGGAATGAGCCTAAAATCCCAAATTAAACCCTAATGTCTTAGGTGGATTAACTTGAGATTTTGTATAAAGAACCAAGACTTATACGATTGAAAGCACCCCAAGACCTATGTCTAGATTCTTGAACTACTTGGCATTTGATTCATGAGCATGCCTTAACATCAATCTTTCAATTGTCTATCAAAGCAACATATCATTCAATGGGTGATCAAGCCAAGAAAAGCATTAAGCATAGAATCAAATACTCATAAAGAAATAGAAACTTGCATTACAACCAAATCAAAATACAACCAAGTTCAGAAAAGCAAACATCTAACCCCAGCAAAAGGGAAATTAGCTACACATGATAAGGGAAACTACAAAAGAGAAAGAGAGAAGAGATGAAGAAAACTCCATGAAGAATCCTCCAATCTTCTTCCAGTCCCAGAGCAGGGAAAACGCCCCTTTTTAGGGTTAGAACCACCCCCAGCCGCCAGCCTCCAAGTGCAGATGCCCCCTAGGGTAAAAGTCTGATACCCTATTTATAGATGAAAGAAGTCTGGATCTAAATAGTGCGCATCACGGCCGTGATGGCCATCACGGCCAGGCCGTGACGGGTTCTGCCAAGGGTGCTTCTTCACTTTTTTGTCTGTCACGGCCGTGATCAATTCTGTCCAAAGGAGATGGCCTGTCACGGCCGTGACCTCTATCACGGCTAGGCTGTGATCCTTTCTGATCTTCATAGCTGGCTCATCACGGCCACGATCACTATCACGGCTAGGGCGTGATGGCTTCTGCTTTATTGTCCTTCCCTTTTTGCTCTTCCTTCCCTTTTCACCTGAAAATATAAAATTGCATTAGATGCTTTATTTGACTCCAAACTAACTAAAATATCCTAAAACTACTGAAGAGACTCAAAATGTTGCTCGAGGACAATTAAATCCAAATTTGGGCAAAAACGATATTAAACTCGGATAATTAGCACAAAAACCAAGGTCTTGCTAGTTATAAAACTAGACAGGCCAGAGGCTTATCAGATGGGGAGCAAATGAAACAGATTTACCTGGAGTTTTTCTCTGACTATATGACAATCAATATCTATGTGTTTCGTGCATTCGTGGAAACTGGGATTAGAGGCAATATGTCTAGCCGATTGACTATCACAATACAATAGGACCAGAGAAGTGAAGGGCACAGCAAAGTCTTTTAGAAGGTAAGTCAGCCACTGGATTTCAAATGTGGTAGATGCAAGAGCACGATATTCTGCTTCGGAGGAAGAACGGGAGACTGTTGTGTGCTTCTTGAAACGCCAAGAAACTAAAGAAGTACCAAGGAATATGCAGAATCCAGTAATTGACTTGCGAGTAGAAGGACATGATGCCCAATATGAATCGCTAAAGGCCTTTAACTGCAGCTGCGACTTGCAGGAGAAGAACAAGCCTTGAGCATGTGCCCTTTTAATGTAGCGAATAATCCGCATAGCTGCCTCAAAGTGATGAATAGTAGGAGCTTGCATAAATTGGCTTAATTGTTGAACCGCGAAAGTTATGTCAGGCCTTGTGGTTGTGAGATACAAGAGACGCCCAATTAAGCGCCTATAAGAAGTAGGATCATGTGGTGCAGCATCAGGTTCAAAGAGCAATTTGGTATTTTTGATCATTGGAGTGCTAACTGGTTTGGCAGCAAGTAATCCTGTATCGGAAAGAATATCAAGTGCATATTTTCGTTGACAGAGGTGGATTCCAAGTTTCGAACGAGATACCTCAAGTACTAAAAAATATTTAAGGTCCCCAAGGTCTTTAATTCGGAATGTTGAGTGCAGAAACTGTTTTACTGAGTCAATCTCAGTTAAGCAATTACCCGTTAGGATCACATCATCAACATAGATGAGTAAGGCTGTAAAGGAATCAGTTTGCCGCTTGATAAACAGGGAATGATCATGTTGGGAATGTGTGAAGCCGATGGAGAGCAAAGCGGAAGAGAGTTTAGCAAACCATTGGCGGCTAGCTTGCTTCAAGCCATATAGGGACTTTGTTAGTCTGCACACTTGACCGGATTTGGTGGAGGGAAGGCCTGGAGGAAGCTCCATGTATACCTCTTCATGAAGGTCCCCGTGAAGAAAGGCATTGCCTACATCCAACTGTTGCAAGTGACAATTTTGAGTTGCTGCAATGGCAAGCACCATTCGGACAGTTGTAACCTTGGAAACGGGTGAGTAGGTATCAAAAAAGTCCACACCTTCTTGTTGAGTGTAGCCTTTGGCTACAAGTCTTGCTTTGTAACGTTCAATGGATCCATCGGCTTTGTATTTGATGCGGTAGACCCACCTGCAACCAATAGGAACTTTGCCTTGTGGCAAATCAGTGAGCTGCCAAGTATGATTAGCTTCAAGAGCTTTCAGTTCATCATTCATGGCATTAATCCAATCAATTGATTTAATGGCTTCAGCATAGGAATGTGGTTCAAAATGAACAGAAACAGCAAGTGTATATTTTAAATGGGAAGGAGATAGAGAATGATAGGAAAGAACTGAAGATAAAGGGTAAGAGGAGTTACCAGAATTACCATGGATTGAGAGATGATTGTTGCTTGCTGGCTGCAATTGCTGACAGTGGAAATCCTGCAAGTATGTAGGGGCTGTTCTGGTTCTAGTGGAGTGTCTTAGAGCAGTAGGTGGGTTTGGATCAGCAGGTGGGTTTAGGCTTGGAGCAGTGCTGCAGGCTGGTAGAGATTGGGTTGGTAGTTCAAAGAGAAAATTAAAAGGTTCAGGTGCAGTATTATTGGAGTGGAGAGATTCAGAATTTTGACCATGTGGGGGGGAAGAATAGGGAAAGATGTTTTCATGAAAGATAACATTTCGCGAAATGAATAGTTCCCTGGTGTTGAGGTCATACAACATGTGTATCCTTTTGTTCCAAATTTGAAACCAAGAAAAATGCACTTTCTAGATCTCGGGTCTAGTTTTGTTATATGTTGTTCCAAGGTGGAAGCAAAGCATAGTGATCCAAAGACCTTAAGGTCAATGATGACAGGAGGTTGATTGTGCAACTTTTCATACGGGGATTTGTTACCAATGGAGGGTGAGGGTATTCTATTGATGAGATGTGCAGCATGTGTTACAGCATATGACCAAAAACACTTTGGTAAATTGGAGTGGAATAAAAGGCTTCGTGCCACATTGAGAATATGGCGATGCTTTCTTTCCACAACTGAGTTTTGTTGTGGAGTTTCAATGCATGAAGTTTGGTGTATAATTCCAAACTGCAAAAAGAGTTCAGGGTAAAGGAATTCAGCTCCATTGTCAGATCTTATAACCTTGATGCAGAAATGAAACTGAGTTTTGACTAATGTAACAAAATCATGCATGAGTTTCCTAGTTTCAGATTTGGTTTTCATCAAAAACAACCAAGTATGGCGTGTATGATCATCCACAATAGTGAGGAAATACTTGTGACCATGCAAAGATGGTATAGCAAGAGGTCCCCATATATCCATATGAATTAAATCAAAGGGTTGGGAGGAAATATTATTACTAAGGGAAAAGGGCAGTCGTGTTTGTTTTGCTAAGTGACAGAAATCACAAACTTTATTTGCATTGTATTTTACAAAAGGAAAGTGTGTACAAATTGTATCAAGTACTTTATTTGAAGGATGGCCTAATCTATAGTGCCAAAGATCAAAGGCAGAATTTGTAAAGGTAGTATGAAGATTGTTTACAAGGTTATTACAAAGAATTGGTTTGAAGACAGGTTCTTTGAGATGGTACAGCCCACTGTGAAGTTCAGCAAGCCCAATCATCTTCAATGTGCTGGTATCCTGGATTTGGCAAAAAGAATTGGCAAAGGTTAGTTGACAATTCAGAGAGGAAATGAGTTGTTGAACAGAAATTATGTTAATGGTAAACTCAGGGATGTATAGGGCATTGTAGAGTTTAAAATGATTTGAAAAGGAAACTAGACCAGAATACTTAGCAATAACTACAGCCCCATTGGGTAAGGTGACATGGATGGGTCTAATAGCATGGAAACTAACAAAATTGGACATGGAATTGGTGACACGGTCAGTTGCACCAGTGTCAAGAATCCACATGTTTGGCGGAAAACCTGTTTTACCTGAATCCGGGGTTAAATGTTGTTGGTGAGTAGAAGACTCACTAACAAATGATTTACCAGTTTGGTTAACACTATGTGGCAGAGAAAGTTGGGATTGCTGCAGCATGGAAATCAATTGTTGCATTTGGTCAGGGCTGAACTGAGGTGTGGCAACCACTTGATTTGCTTGAGGCAATGATTGCTCGGGTGCATGTGAGTCTGATCCTTCACCAGAAACAGAGTTGTGGATCTTATGTTGATTTTTCTTGTACCCTGGAGTGTACCCTGGTGGAAAACCATGTTTAAAGTAACATTGTTCAATTGTATGGCCAAATCTTTCACAAAAGGTACATTGTTTGGCAGAACCTCTTCCTGGATTGGACCTTCCCCTTCCTCTTCCACCATTGCCTCTACCTTGTTGCTTGTGATTATCACTAGCATTGAACATTATCTTCTGATCTCCAAAAGATGAACCAGTCAAGTGTTCTTCTTGTTGAAGTACCAAAGAATATGCCTTGCCAATTGGGGGCAAAGGATCCATCATCAGAATTTGGCTTTTAACATGACTATAGGTTTCACCAAGACCTTTCAAGAAGCAAACTACATACTCAGATTCCCTTTGTTGTTGAAGATTCTTGATTGTGATGCAACAGCTTGCTCTTGTAGAGCAAGAACAGTTGGGGATAGGTCGAAGAGTTTCCAAATTTTGCCATACAGTTTTAAAATCAGTGAAGAAATCAGAGAAGGATCGTTCACCTTGCTTGATCGAATTCACTTCTTGGAGAAGACTTGATAAACGATAAGCATTCCCTTTGGTAAAGCGCACACGGAGCTCATCCCGGAGTGCTTTTGCATCATCGATGTCAACTATACTCTGTGCGATTTGGGGAACTAGGGTCCGGTGAATCCAAGAAATTACGGTACTGTTGCAGCGATCCCAGGCCTCATACACAGGATCATTTTCGTGCGGAACTGAAATGCTTCCATTGATGAACTTCAATTTGTTCTTTGACACAAGCGCTCGTCGCATTGCTTTGCTCCAAGAATAGTAATTCGCACCATTGAGCGGAGGAGAAATGAGGACCATACTTGGATTTTCTCCAGGATGAAGATAATAAGGAGAAGAAGGATTTTGGCAAGGATCAATTCGACCACCATTAGTTGGAGCAGAGATTGCTGAATCATCAGAATCCGAATCAACCATGAAAACGATGGTTGGAACGAGAAAGCTTAGGATCACAGAGCTCAGAGTGGCAGAGAAGGGAGTTATATCACTGATACCATATTGGAGAGTAATGAATGGTTTTCTCATTGATCAACTTGTGTATTACAATGTTTAGATACAAGAGGAGATATACCAACTAACTGACTTGCTTGATAACTAATTCCTAACTAACTTTACAACTGTATTTTGATCAAATCAACTAACTAGTCCTAACATAGGGTTCGTAATCGAAAGTAGGTTGGGTTCGAAATCGGAAGTAGGATGTTGGAAATCGAAATCGAAATCGAAATCGGAAGTTAGGGTTCGTAATCGCGAAGAATGTGAGGGAATTGGAATTGGACAAATGAAGAGGAACACAGAGAAGAGGAATGTGAGCTGATTTAGGGTTCGAAATTGGGGAAGAATTAGAAGTAGGAGAAATGATGATGAGGAGAAATGAAGTTGAAACTTGAAATTGGACAAATGAAGATGATGATGAACGTGTCTGAGCCATGAAATTGTCGTTGTTAAGTTTTATTTTACTGGCTAATATTTTTTTGACGCAGTATTTTTAAGATTAGTAATAAAATGCCGGTTATTAACTTAATTGACACTAATTAATTGTCATTAAAAGCTAATTTTGGTATAGTGTGAAAGCAATAATGTTAGATATAAAATCATTATTGAGCTATCTAACAAAAATAAAAAAAGGAATGGTTAATTATCAAATCTAAAATCTACTTCCCTGCTTTGCTTTCTCTCAAATTCCGAGTAAGCCCCAAACTTATTTTGCACTCTTCGTTTAGCTTTTCATTTCCTTTTCTTCTTTATTGTTCTGTTATTGCTTATGGTGATCCACGGTTTGATTTCCATTCGTTTTTATTTGGTTGATGGTGTGTGATTTTAATCCATTTCACCAATCAAATTTTTTGAGGGAATGGGTTTTCCTTTTGCCATTGAACAATTCAACAATTTTTTTTTACATTTTCTTCCCCAATAATTTACCTTTTTTGAGGGAAAAAAAAAACTCATTGGTGTCAGTGTCGCTCCGTTAAATCGTGCATGTTTCCACCCATAGAGATGAGAACGGTGGTCGTTAGAGTAATTATGGTTCTCCAGCTGGTTGCACTATCACGATATGACATTTTCAATAACTCAAATCTGATATCAGTGGTAACGAACTTTAAAATAAAAATATATAACATCTCTTTTAGTTTAAACAAGTCATGTTCATATTTTATTGAATCTGTTTCCTTAGATTAACTTTATAATAAAATACAGGTTGTTGGGTGTATCACTCTCAGAATACATAAGAATTTTTGTGTATTGTGACTCTTTTGTTTAGAGTTTGAACTTTTAGATGCCTCCATGTGTTTCAAGTAGTAGAAGATTTGATTATGCAATATTGAGAATTATGTATTCTCCTATGATAATATATATGTCCACCTTTGTCTGGTGGAACGGGTTTTAGAATTTTGTTTTCTCGAATAGAAGTGAGTCTATCATCACATTTTCAAAACATAGGGTAGGATGGACAATTTAAAAATTAATGATAAGAGGAAGGATTTTAAGTGTGAGAGGCAAAGTGATCAAGCCAATCAGGTTGTATTTGACATAAATTTGTAGGACTTTAACTTTCAACAGACCACAGGATAGGCTGCTCAGCCAGCAGGAGCTGATTGCCATGAATTTAAAGGAAGATGACTTCTAAAAACCAATATAAAGGCCCACGATAGCTGGTTGGAGTTGAAAGTGTTGATGGAGTTAGAGCATCAACATAATAATGCATAAAATAAAAGCTGAAACTTTTTCATTCCCCTTTGCTTGCCATAAAATTTAGGAAATGAAAGGAGAAGACTTAATTTTTTATTTCTACCTTTTAGAAGTTGCTTTATATTCTCGAAAATAAAATTGAAGGGTCTTACTGTTCACTTATTTGTTAGCATGGCTCTTGCATTTAAGATAGGGTTTCTCAAATTCCATGTTGCAGTGTTTTCACTTGCCCTTCTATTCTAATTTTTACTACCCCCTCCTCTCTGCCTTCCATTTTTTATTCAACTTTGAAATTGTTCTTACAAATGTCTCCATTGAATTTGTTAATTGTGCATGCAAGATTTAAGTGATGTTACTATATGTACAACTCCACTGACTATACAAAAATAGGTTCTTTGATTTATATTTTTGTGAGTTTTGAACTAATTGTTATCTCTCTCATTGCAGGTGTTGTCTGAATATTGCTGGTTTTGGACCTAAATGCATTTGTTTTGGCGCATGAAAGTGATAATGATGGTGAAGTTGGAGTAAAAATATATCAAAACTTGAAGGAAATGACATCTATGAATTGAGTCGAGGAAGGTTCCACCACTTTGCAAAGAAAACGAAAATCCTCATATAGCCTGGTATGCTACTGTAATATATTTTTGCAGTATTGGTTTTCCACAAATATGACTTAGCTTTCTATGACATATGCCAAGTGATAATTTTAATACAAAAATATAAAAACATAATGTCTTCAACGAGCGAACCTGATATGGTAATTGATGTGTGGACTCCGGCAAGTGTACCGGATTCGTCGTCAAGTAATAAAAAAATCGATCCCACAGAGACCGTGATATCAAATAACAATTAATTATTAAATCAATTAAATTGGACTATATAAAAAAGGATTTTGAAAAGATTTGTTTTTTGTAATAAGAAATAACTTAGAAAATCAGATATTTAAGAATGCAATCAATTAAAATAGGAAAGTAAATCAATTAGGGGTTTTTCAGATCTAAAGAGATTCCTAGGAATTGGGTTATCAACAAGATTGTTCATGTTACCAAATTGGCTACCCCTTATTAATTATCAAAATTGCTTTGAAGGCGAATTTATCCTAAATAAGTTAATGCTCCCTCTTGGGTTACAAAAACCGTGCCCAATTAAACCAACCCCTACTCTCGTGGTAATTGAATTTAGATTGAACCGTTAAGCTTTGTGACAATTCGTGAACCCTCGAATGACCGCTTCTAACTCTCGTGATTTAAGTCCTAAGTTTGGTTCCTATAGATCCAATACCTAAGTTCACCACTATGTTCCTCCTTAGAGTATCTATGACATGCAAATAAGTGCGCACCAGATTCACAAGTAATTCATGCGATAGAAACCAAATCGAAAGTGAAATCGAAATTAACAAAGGGAAAACATCAATTCATAACATAAAACAGATCTTGGGCATAGCCCAAATCCCTAGAAATAAAACTACTACTCAAGCATGACTATGGTCATGGCAAGCTTGATTAACAAAGACATGAATGAAAACCTAAGAGAAAAGAAGAAGAAGAAGAAGAGGAAGAGAAATCCTAATTTTGCCTAAGGCAGCAGCCCCAAAAGTCCTTAAGAGTCCCCCTATTTTCGAGCCTAAGGGCTCTATTTATAGATTAGGGTAACTTGAATCCCAAGCAATTACAAATTCAGATCAAATCAGTTTCTAAAGATCCAAATATTGTGCGTCACGGCCGTGATTCCTGTCACGGCCAGGCCGTGACAGATTCTGCCTTGTAGGTTGCTCTGTTGGTTGGGCTGTCACGACCGTGACCACCATCACGGCCTAGCTATGATCAGTTCTGCTTGTGAGGGTCTGGTTTAGTTGACATATCACGACCGTGATGGGCATCACGACCTGGCCGTGATGGGATCTGACTTTTCCATTCTTTCTTTTCAACTCTACTCGATCATGACCGTGATGGCTATCACGGCTAGGCCGTGATGGGCTCTGTTTGGCTCATTTTCTTGCTTTTCAAGCTCCAACTTCATGCAAGCTCCATCATGGTTAATCTTGAGCATTTTAATCCTTAATCCCTGCACAACAACACCACAAAATCGCCTTACCCGTTCTAAGGTAAAAACTAACCAAAATCAAATTAGAAATGCCTAAACTATATGAAAATGCATGCAAAATATCAATGAAATATGAGGTGAAATCACACTCATCGGTAATGACATTGTTCCGTCCAAATACCTCGGATGAGAGATACTTGGCCGAACTAGGTTTAGTGGGGTGTTTTTGGATTGTGCTTGACAGAATGTGGATTCTGCTCCTACGTATCCAAATGGGAATCAAAGCAAACGTAGTTCTGAATGAGGGGGTAAGCCCCCTATTTATAGAGATCTCTCAGGATCAAGCTCCGAAATAAGCGGAGAAATATTAGGATCAGGTCATGATTATGCGGAGGGATATCGGGACCCTGATTATGCGGAGAGATATTATGACTAGCGAGATATTCGACCCAGTTAGCTGCGGCCGGATAGCTTGGGGCCGAGGTATCTTCGTGCGTGGCCTGTCATGGAAAAGGACCGAGTAGTTATCCTCGGGTGTCAGGTGTGCTGACATGTCCTCGGCCTTCGAGGAGTTTGGGCCAAGGCCCATTCGTGGGGGTAAGCTCGGTTGGTCCAGTGTATAGACGAGTTCTCGGTCTTCTATTCTCGGCTAGTACACAAGCCCCCCGAGCTCCGAGCTTAAATAAGCGAAAGAGCTGATAAGTATGAAACCGAGCTTATTCTTCGGCTATGCAGGTATCCACATTCCCAGCTGTCATTTCAATCAAGTCTTCTCTCTCTGTCAGAGAAAGCAATCATTCCCCTAATACTTCTGCGGCACGCTTCGGGCAGGAAACCCTAGAGTTCCGCGCCCATTTAATGGGGGGGAAAATCAAAAGTCGCGCCCTTTTGGGCTTGATAGGACATGGGCAGTCAGTCGCAGGCTATAAATATCTTTTGCGACTCCAACTCCATTCTACCCGGTTTATCCTCCTTCACCTTTCGTCTTCCAAGTTTCTGCCTTCTCTCTCCTGCTTGTCGTTTTCCAGGTACGCCCAGCCTCCTTCCTTCTTTTACGATTTATCTTTGAATTCCGGTCATGAGTTCGTCTGATTCCACCGAATCAAACACCTCTCCTCTGGTGGAACGGGAGGTTTCCCCCATTGGGGGCTCTCCTTCCGCCTCTCCTATTTCTCCCCAAGGGCCGAACGTCGGTCCGGTGGGGTCGTCCTCCTCCGGGTCATCTTCTTCCGGGTCGGGGTCTTCTGAGTCCGGGTCTTCCAGGTCTGGTTCTCCTTCTCCTCCGGTGTCCAAACCCGCCGCTCGTAAGCAACGGTTGAGGGTTCCAAAAGACCATATTCCTGATATCACTCTCCCTGGGTACACCTGGGTTAAAGGTGAGGTTGGGACCTTTTTTTCTGATTTCCAAACCCCAGAGTCAATTGATCAGCTTCGGTCCCAAGTTAATATCTCGGCGTCAGGGGATGAATCCGAGTTCATTTGCTCCCCCTGCTTGAGTACCAAGTGTGTTTTCCTCAGGGCTCGTCCCTCCGAGCCCCCTTTTACATACATGTACAAAACATTATTCGAAAAGCTGCAAGTATCTCTTCCTTTTACCGAGTTTGAGTGCGATGTACTGAGAACCATGAACGTCGCTCCTACTCAACTTCACCCCAACAGTTGGGCTTTTATGAAAGCCTTTCAGATTCTGTGTAAATACATAGGGATGGAGCCCATCACTCCAAATTTTTTGTATTTCTACCAAACAAGGTTTGGTGAGAAAATGGGGTGGATTTCTCTTAACGGGCTGAACCGGAGGGGACTGCTCAGTTTGTACAAATCATCGTACAAAGATTCCAAAGTTGGCTTCTTCTGAGTTCGCCCCTCGGGCCCTTATTCATCACACTTTTTGGATAATGATAACAGTGCCAAGTTTCCCCTATATTGGCAATCCTCCCCCACCAAATTTGTTGGCTTTGAGTACCAGTCCCTCCCGGCCGAGGATAGACGGGACATAGACATACTAGAAACACTTCCTCGGCCCCTCCATTGTGGACGCCTCCTGAAACTACCCTTCTCATCAACCCCAAGGGCCGACCTTAAAAGTAAGTGCTCGGCTTTTTAGTTTTTTATATATTTTCTGTATGCGTTGCTGTACTAACAACTTTTTCTTTTTGGCAGTCATCATGGGGAAATTTGACTTCTCAAAGCTTGTAAAGGCTGTTGCTAAAGAGGGTCAGGGTCCCTCTTCAACCGAGAAGAAGCAGAAAAGACCTCCTCCCACCAAGACCTCTGCAAAGGGGGCTTCATCATCCGCCCCTCAAAAAAGGAAGAGGGTAGAGGTCGAAGTAGACGCCGAAGATTCTCCCCTTCCTCGCCCAAGTCCACCCCGCCCGACTACCCAGGAGGCAGGAACCGCAGGGCGAGAACAACCACCTCCTCTCCCCACCGAGCTGAAATGGTACAATACTTCTCTGAAGGCAGGGACTTCATCTCTCTGGGGTGAAGACTTCAACCCCTTCCCTTCTTTCGACTCAAACTTCTTGAAGCCCGCCGATCTTCGGCTAATTAAGCAGCAGGGGGCCCGATCTAGCATGGAGGCCCTCTCGGTCTACTGCCTTCGGGCTGCCGCTCTGGCTCGTTTCTGTAGCCGAGAGTTAACAAAGATCGAGAGGAAATCCCAACAGTTGGAATCTGAATTTGCTGCAATTGAGAGGCTGAAGGGGGATCTCTCCTGGATTTCCTCTGAACGCGAGGAGCTGGCCCGCGGCAACGAACGCCTGACTGCCACCGTTGCCGAGATTAATACTCGAAACTCCGAGCTGGATTCCCGAGCAAAATCGGCTGAGGAAGGCAAGGCTCGGGTTGAAGAGGACAAGGCTCGCGCCGAGGAAAAGCTCAAAGAGGCTCAGGCTGAGATTGAGCGACTTAAGGCTGCCTTGGAGGCTGAGACCAAGGCCAAGATGCTGCTCGAGGAGGATGTGAAAGAGGCCACCAGCTGTATTATCATCGAGCATCGAAAAGGCTTTGACAAGGCCATTGCCCAAGTTGAGGTTCTGGCCCCTGGCGTTGATCTTTCGGGAGCCGATGTAAATAAGGAGGTGGTGAATGGGGAACTTGTCCCCATCATTCCTGAGGAGGAAGAGGAGGTAGACGTGGTGGGGGATTCTCCCGAGGGTCACTTTGAGGCCGAGGAGAGTCATAGGGGGGAGTAACTTAGCTTTTTGTTTTTCTTTATCCCCTGTACTGGGCTCGTACCCCTGTAATTTGGCTTTATTTAATGAAAACTGTTACGATTTTGCTGTCTTTCCTTCTTCCTTGTAGCCTCTTGTTTGGCCGAAATACACTTGTGTTTGACCCGTTTAAGCAAATCCTCGGTTAGGACCGAGGTAATCAACCGTTTAAAAATGGACGGTGATGAAACACATGTTTCACGCCTTACGCATGCGCTCACGCATTATACGCTTTGGAAAACTCGCGTATTTACTGCCTCTTGTAGAGTTCCAAGATTTATGCTTTTCGATGTGTCATTTTCCAATGAATATTCGTTCTTTCCATTCGTCTATTCCCCGCGCGCCATTACTCCTTTCACCGTCCTTTCCTCCTTATAAATAGGATTGCTCATTTGCTTCCCTTCTTCATTCTTCATCTTCTTGAACTACCAAGCTCGTTCTTCTGTGACCCGAGTAATCTTCGCCCCGAATACTTCCACAATGCCACCAGGGGTTTGCGTTCCTATCTCCCAGTTAACATCCTTTTTTGAGCGCAATAGCTACCAAAAAGGATGTAAGTGGGAGATGAGATCCAGAATTCCTTTCACAATTCAGTCCTCCAAGAAGGATGTTAACTGGGAGAATGGCAGTCTTCGGGCGTCGAGAAAGAGGTAGAGTCCGTCTGCTCCCGGAGCTGGCCGAGCACCTCATCATCCAGCTTTCTCAGGGGGAAGTGACTACATCCACCCTTAAGAGAGAGTGGTGGCGCTCGATCAGGGGGACTGGGGGCCGTCTGGACTTGCCCCTGTTCTAATTGGGGGGACTACTGTCCCGCCGAGCGGCCCTTATTTTCAATTTCAGCTTTCAATTTCAGCGTTGTGCTCGGTTCCCTTAATGTACTTTTCAAGAGTCAAACTCGGCTTTATTTTTGCATTACGCATTGTACTCGGTTTCCTTAATAAAATAATGGCTCGTACTCGGCCTTTTAAATTCGAACTTTGTTCTTTCTTGATTGATACTCGTATTCGATTTCAATAACCTCACGGCTCAAATTCAGCATTAATAACTTGATAACTCGGACTTGGCTAATAGGCTCATACTTGACCTTTAGAGTTAATTTAATGGCTCGAACTCGGCCATTGACTCGTACTCGGCCACCAGGCTCAAACTTGGCCTTTAGAATTTAACGGCTCGAACTCGGCCACCAGGCTCAAACTTGGCCTTTAGAAGTTTAATGGCTCGTACTCGGCCAACATGCTCAAACTTGGCCTTTAGAAATTTAATGGCTCGTACTCGGCCTTCAGGCTCAAACTTGGCTTTTAAAAATTTGACTGGCTCGAACTCGGCCACCAGGCTCAAACTTGGCCTTTAGAATTTAACGGCTCGAACTCGGCCACCAGGCTCAAACTTGGCCTTTAGAAGTTTAATGGCTCGTACTCGGCCAACAGGCTCAAACTTGGCCTTTAGAAATTTAATGGCTTGTACTCGGCCTTCAGGCTCAAACTTGGCCTTTAAAAATTTGACTGGCTCGAACTTGGCCACCAGGCTCAAACTTGGCCTTTAGAAATTTGACTGGCTCGAACTCGGCCACCAGGCTCAAACTTCGCCTTTAGAATTTAACGGCTCGAACTCGGCCACCAGGCTCAAACTTGACCTTTAGAAATTTAATGGTTCGTACTCGGCCTTCAGGCTCAAACTTGGCCTTTAAAAATTTGACTGGCTCGAACTCGACCACCTGGCTCAAACTTGGCCTTTAGAATTTAACGGCTCGAACTCGGCCACCAGGCTCAAACTTGGCCTTAGAAAATTTGACTGGCTCGAACTCGGCCACCAGGCTCAAACTTGGCCTTTGAAATTTGACTGGCTCGAACTCGGCCACCAGGCTCAAACTTGGCCTTTAGAATTTTAATGGCTCGTACTCGGCCTTCAGGCTCAAACTTGGCCTTTAAAAATTTGACTGGCTCGAACTCGGCCACCAGGCTCAAACTTGGCCTTTAGAATTTAACGGCTCGAACTCGGTCACCAGGCTCAAACTTGGCCTTAGAAAATTTGACTGGCTCGAACTCGGCCACCAGGCTCAAACTTGGCCTTTGAAATTTGACTGGCTCGAACTCGGCCACCAGAATAAGATGCCTGCAGAGTAAATACTTCGACAAAATAAGAGAACACAAAACAATATTCATAATAAATTCTTTTATTGGATGGAGTCTGTGGTGTGCCTCGTTAAAACCTCCTCGGTCAAAACCCTTTTTGGGACAAAATACCGAGGTAGGAAAAAGAGTACAGCACCCGACTATATACATCAACTGTAATAAAACTTTAAATGAGAAGCATTCCAAGTCCTCGGGATAGGCTTCCCTGACAATTCTTCTAACCTATATGCCCCGTTCCCCAGGTTTTCTACTACTCGGAATGGCCCTCCCCAGTTTGCTGCCAACTTACCTTCCGTGCGATCCTTCCTTGCTTCTCCTTTTATTCTCAGTACTAAGTCTCCACGCAGAAAACTCCTCGGCTTCACTCTTGAATTATATCTTCTAGTTTCTCTCTGTTTGCAGGCTTCTTCTCTGATTTTGGCCTCCTCCCTGAGTTCCTCTACCAAGTCAAGTTCAACCCTCAAATTGCTCTCATTATCGTTCGGCTCGTGTTGTATATGTCGGAAGGACGGTTCACCAACCTCCACTGGGATCATGGTGTCTGTTCCATACGTTAGCCTGAAGGGTTTTTCTTGAGTGGTAGATTGAGGCGTGTAGTGGTAGGCCCAGAGGATACTCGACAACTCTTCTGCCCAAGCTCCCTTGGATCTTCCCACCCTCTTCTTTAGTTCTCCGAGGATGACCTTGTTAGCTGCTTCGGCCTGCCCATTGGTTTGGGGGTGCTCAACCGATGTAACTTGGTGTTTAATACCGAGGTTGTCATAGAATTCCCGTAATGTCTTATCTACAAATTGTCTTCCGTTGTCTGTGACGATCGCAAAGGGAATTCCATGCCTACAAATGAGGCTTTTCCATACAAATTTCTGCACTTTCTCGGCGGTAATCTTTGCCAAAGGCTCTGCTTCAATCCATTTTGTGAAGTAGTCCACCGCTACCAGTAGGAATTTGACTTGACCTTTGTCTACAGGGAAAGGCCCCAGTATATCCATTCCCCACATAGCAAATGGCCAAGGCGAGTTTAATGTGTGAAGTCCTTCAGGGGGGTATGATTTATATTGGAAAATCTTTGGCACTCATCACACTGCTTCGTCCACTCCATGCAATCAGCTCGGATGGTAGGCCAATAGTACCCTGCTCGGACTACCTTGGAGGCCATTGATCTGCCCCCGCAGTGAAAACCACAGATTCCTCGGTGAACTTCTTCCATGACGTACTTGGATTGTGCCTTCGTCAGACATTTTAGCAACGGTGCCGAGAATCCTCGCTTATACAACTCTCCGGAGATTATAGTAAAGTGACTTGCCCTGAGCCTGACTTTCCTGGCTTCGGCCTGATCCGAGGGCAGAGTTTCTGAGGATAAATACTCCTATATGGGCGTCATCCACTCTCGGTCAACCAACTCGCTGGCCATCACCTCTTCTGTCCCAATGCTCGGTTCATTGAGGGTTTCTTGAATAACCGTCCTATGGTGACCCGGCTTCTTTGTACTGGCTAGCTTGGACAGCAAATCAGCCCGAGTGTTTTCTTCTCGGGGAATATGCTCAATAGCGAACTTTTCAAAGCCGGAAATTAATTGGTTGACCTTACACAAGTACCTGGTGAGCTGAGGTTCCTTCGTTTGATACCCTCCGGATATTTGTCCAGTGACTAGTTGTGAATCACTCCGGCACCTAACAGCCTTTGCTCCCATTTCATTCGCCAGCATTAATCCTGCTATCAAAGCTTCATACTCGGCCTGATTGTTCGAGGTTTTGAATTCAAATTTTAATGACTGTTCCAGGATCAGATCTCCCGGCCCTTCCAGAATCACCCCAGCTCCACTGCCCCTGACATTCGAGGATCCATCCACGTACAAGTTCCACCATATATCCTCGGTTACTGGCTGCGGGTGGAGCTCGGCTATGAAGTCGGAGAGACATTGAGCCTTCAGAGGTCCTCTCAACTCGTATTTCAAGCCAAACTCGGACAATTCTACTGACCAAGCAATCATACGTCCTGCCAACTCGGGCTTTTTGAGTATCTGTTTAATCGGGTGATCAGTCTTAACAATCACCTGGTGACTCTGGAAGTACGGGCGCAATCGCCGAGCTGCGGTTACCAGGGCCAAAACTAGCTTCTCAATGACTTGATACCGAGTTTCGGCATCATGAAGCACCCTGCTGATGAAGTGCACCGGCATTTGAGCCTTCTCTATTTCCTGCACAATGACTGCGCTGATGGCATTCTCGGAGGCTGACAGATATAAATATAACTCTTTCCCTGGGATGGGTCGAGTTAATATTGGCGGTGAAGGCAAAAAGGCCTTGAAGTCGGCGAAGGCCTTCTCGCAGTCCTCAGTCCACGTAAAGGTTTGGGGCTTCTTTAGTAGTCTGAAGAAAGGCCGAGCTTTCTCTACAGATTTGGGCAGGAACCGAGATAATGATGCGAGCCGTCCTGCAAGTCTTTATACTTCTTTAACATTCTGTGGGCTTCTCATCTCAATCACAGCCCGACATTTATCAGGATTGGCCTCGATTCCCCGGTGCGTCAGCATGAAGCCGAGAAATTTTCCACCCTGGACACCGAAAACACACTTCTCCGGATTCAATCTCATGTTGTACTTCCTCAGCTGCTGAAAAATTTCCTCCAGGTCTCTTGGATGGTTGTTGGGGTCATCGGATTTCACCACCATGTCATCCACATAGACTTCCATAGTTTTACCGATTTGTTTTTCAAATACCCGGTCCATGAGCCTTTGGTATGTAGCTCCAGCATTTTTTAGTCCAAACGGCATCACTCGGTAACAGTAATTCGAGCCCTCGGTAATGAAAGCCGTCTTCTCCTCATCTGGGGGGTACATTCGGATCTGATTGTACCCCGAGTATGCATCCAAGAAACTCAGAATTCTGTATCCGGAAGCTCCGTCTACCAGTCTGTCAATACTCGGCAAAGGATAGGAGTCTTTTGGGCAAGCTCTATTCAGATCTGTGTAATCAGTGCACATGCTCCACTTGCCGTTTGCTTTTTTGACCAGAACAACGTTGGCCAGCCAGGTGGTGTACTCTACTTCTCGGATAAAATTGGCCTTGACCAACTTCGCTGTCTCCTCTTTCACAACTTTTCTCCTTTCTTCGCCTAGTCTCCTTTTCCTCTGGGCCACTGGTTTCGCCTCGGGACAAATTGCCAGTTTGTGGCATAAGAAGTCGGGATCAATTCCCGGCATGTCAGATGTGGTCCAGGCGAACAAGTCGGCATTGCTGCGTAGCACTTGCTTTATTTCTTCTTTCAAATTCGGCTCGAGTTGACCGCCGAGTTTAGTGCATTGATCAGGCTGTGGCCCGAGCTGGAACTTTTCTAACTCCTCAATAGGTTGTGGACGCTGTTCCTGCATGTCCATCCTCGGATCCAATTCGACGGAGTTAACGGAATTCACCGACTTGTCTTTCCCCCTGTCTAGGGCCTCTGCTGGTGTAGGTTTAAGCTTGCTCACACCCAAACTATCAGCGTAGCACTGTCTGGCCATTTTCTGATCCGCCCGGACAGCAACTATGTCCCCAGAATTGGAAGGGAATTTCATCGTGAGGTGGGGAGTAGAGACCACAGCCCCTAGCTCATTCAAAGACGGTCTCCCGATCAGGATATTATATGATGTTACTGCATTGACTAACACATACCTGACCATGATAGTCTTGGATGCTCTGCCATCACCAAAAGTAGTCAGGAGGTCAATGTATCCCCGAGTATCAACTTGTTCCCCTGCGAAGCCGACGAGCTTACTGTCGTACGATTGAATAGACTTCTCTGGGATGCCGAGCTTCTGAAATGTTGAGTAATACAATATATCTGCCGAGCTCCCCTGGTCGACAAGGGTTCTTTTGACCAAGAAGTTGGCCAACTGTACAGTGATCACCATAGGGTCATCTTGGTTAGGATCTACCCCCACGAAATCTTCATCGGAAAAGATAATAGGTGGGGAACTTCTGGGAAGCTTGCTGGATACTGAGTTGACAGCTCGGATGGCCCGCATGTGTCTTCTCCGAGCTGAACTTGTTGTGCCTCCCCCTACAAATCCTCCTGAAATGGTGTTTATCACGCCCCGAATCACATTATCCTCTTCTCGTCTTTCATTCTGGCCCTCTCTGGTTTCTGCTCTTTCATTATTCGTTGACCGCCACCCCTCCTCGGACTTTGGTCACCCTCTCTCCTTCTGTTTCTGCCACGCCTCTCACCGTTGTTGTGGTTTCTCCGAACAAAGTTGTTGAGATGGCCAGCCTGCACCAGCTCTTCAATTTTATCCCGTAGGACCCAGCACTCCTCGGTGGTATGGCCATAATTGTGATGATACCGACAATGTTTCTGCCGATCAGCGTTTTGGGGGGTGTGGCCACGATTAGGGAGCTGCAAAAGTTCCGCATTGTATGCTTCCTCAGACACCCGAGCTCGATTTGTGTTGAGGGGAGTATAATGCTCATACTTCGGTCCCCTCTGGAAATGCTCGGACGGGCCTTTGAATTTCGGTTTATCACCTCTGGCCCTCCTTTTCTCTTTCCCTTCTCGTCTGTCAGCATCATCAGTTCTCTCCCTTTTCTTCGACTCTTCAACTTCCTCCATATTGATGAACCCCGCAGCTTTTCTCCTCAACTCATCCATACTGGTTGGTGGCTTCCGGGCCAAGTGTCTGGCAAAAGGACCAGGCCTTAACCCGGTCAAGATGGTGTGTAGTGCAACATCGGCACTGAGATTGCGGATGAGGACCGCCTCCTTGCTGAATCTGGCCATGAAGTCGTGCAGGGACTCATTCTTTTCTTGCCTGAAGTTTACCAACGAGGCCGAGGTTTTTTGGTGGGCCCGGCTCAGGGCAAACTGAGCACTGAACTTAGCCACGAATGTATCAAAAGAGTCTACCGATGCTGGGGGTAGCTGGGTGTACCAGGTCAGCGCTGCATCCTTCAGAGTGGTTGGGAAGACTTTACACATGACAGCATCGTCATCGGTAAAGAGGTACATCTGCGTGGTGAAGGCGTCCAAGTGGCGCTCGGGGTCTGAGGTGCTATCATATTTGTCAATGTTGATTGGCTTGTAGTTGGCTGGTAAGGGGACTTCCATGATAGCGTTTGTGAAGGGATGCCTCGGCTTCCGCACGCTGGCTCTGTCATTAAGTCTATTTGTCTGGAGTGAAAATTCCGGGGCCTGCCTAGGAAATCCCTCCTCCTCTACTCGGTTGGTATGACGGGAAGCCCGGAGTTCTGGGCCCCCCTCTCTGTGCAGGTTTCTGGACCCCTCATTCTCAGTTGGTCGGCGCTCTCTCTCGTGGGGAGAAGAGACAGACCTTTCCCTGCTCTGCTCTCTTTCGCGACGGCTGTTCTGCCGGCGGATCTCTTCGTTTTCCCTTCTCAGCGCTGCAATTTGCACGAGAAGCTCTTGAATCATGGGATTGTCGGCCGTTGCTGCTGGGCTTATGGATCGTTCTCCGTTATCCCCGTTGTTGGCATTCACTGGTTCCTCCCTCCTGCAGTTCCCGCTCCTCGTCCTAACCATTTTTTGTGGTATGGGAAAATATTTGCTTCGATTCCCACAGACGGCGCCAAATGTTCCGTCCAAATACCTCGGATGAGAGATACTCGGCCGAACTAGGTTTAGTGGGGTGTTTTTGGATTGTGCTTGACAGAATGTGGATTCTGCTCCTACGTATCCAAATGGGAATCAAAGCAAACGTAGTTCTGAATGAGGGGGTAAGCCCCCTATTTATAGAGATCTCTCAGGATCAAGCTCCGAAATAAGCGGAGAAATATTAGGATCAGGTCATGATTATGCGGAGGGATATCCGGACCCTGATTATGCGGAGAGATATTATGACTAGCGAGATATTCGGCCCAGTTAGCTGCGGCTGGATAGCTTGGGGCCGAGGTATCTTCGTGCGTGGCCTGTCATGGAAAAGGACCGAGTAGTTATCCTCGGGTGTCAGGTGTGCTGACATGTTCTCGGCCTTCGAGGAGTTTGGGCCAAAGTCCATTCGTGGGGGTAAGCTCGGTTGGTCCAGTGTATAGACGAGTTCTCGGTCTTCTATTCTCGGCCAGTACAGACATGATTATACATTTTATGGCGGTATAACTTCTGATTAGAGTTGCATATCACTTTGATTGGTTACATACTATATTTATGGTTATAAATGATTATTTGAGCTTCTTACTCAAATTTTAAAAAAACAAATCCAGATTAGAGTGCATTGTGTTAGATGCTTGGAATACTTATTTTTAGGAAATTTATCATTTATGCTATATTATGGCTGCTTTCTTGAGGTGTCGACCTATTTGTTTACTGCATTTAGCAGCTTGACTTTATTACATTTCAATCCAAGAAGGCTGGGCTGCAGTTCTCTAAATTGATAGAGAAATCATATTGATAGAATCTCCTGTAATTTAAATAGATAGATAGTAATGTAAGTAAAATGCCCTATTATTTAAAATTGTACCATGGAGATTAGGATGGGATGGGATCTAATTGGCACAGGCTTCATAGCATTTCATAAGGCCATTGCTATGTATTTTGATTATTACGAAAGAATACCAAATATATATTTATAACTTAGGGTATCATGGTTATGTGATTTTAAGTTAACTGATGAGAGTAATTAGGCCAGGAATACAATGACTTCTGAAGCCTGATTGCCTTTTCTGTTTCCATGTTTTGTGAATGCTATAGTTCTAACTTCTAATACAAGGTTGCACCTAAACTGATTTTTCACTAATGAGACGCCCCGACGTCCCATCAAAGAAAACTCAAAATATTAAGACCTAATTTCGTTATTGTCGTTAAGCGAGTATATCAAAATAGCGGAAAATTTAAAACTTAAAATATATACAACATATATACATACATACATAACATATACACCTCAAGTCCTGATATAGTACAGTAGAGGGAATCCCAATAGTCGGATCCCAAAATGTACAAACTGATAATCAAATAGAAAATAAAAACAACATCCTAAAGAGACAAGACACGCTGGCTATTGACTCTGTACTCAACTATGAGGATCCACTGCTCGTCTTCCAACGTCTGGCTCATACGAGGTCCCATCAAGCTCCTCCATAGCTGGCTCTCCCGTAGGATCTTCTCATCACAATCACAAAAAGAAACATATGCAATATAGAGAAGGCTGGGATAAGAAACCATCTAACATCAAACGTGGAAAAGGTTTAGCAACATTTAATTAAATAACGGCACACTAAACATCCGTCTCCCAAGTATAAATCTATGTAACACAATCATCCTCAATCCACATCTAGGATCTTTCCTCTATCCTCCATCATGATGCAATGCAAATGTTGTATGAATAATCTCCTCAGGTATCGTCCATATCTGGATATCACAACAATATAATCGACACGTCCCAGAGTCCCCGGTGCACACCCTCGTCCGCGGATGGAGGGTGCCCACGCAAAGCAATGGCACTATAGCTACACAACCCGGTGCACACCTCTGGACCACAATCCATGATGCTCATACAATGCATGAACTATAGTTGCGACTAAAATGAAATCATCTCTGGATGGTCCGTCGTTAGCCTATCCCCAGGAATTCTCCCTCCGAGGCATAGACCCCAGTCGACCATGTCTCAGGTCCCTCATATCACAGACCATGTTTCAGGTCACCCCCCAATGCCCTAACCTCTCATCATAATCTCATAGATAACCACAAAATCTCATCTCATCAATCTCATCCTCATGTCACGATAATTATTTCGGTTAGGCATTACTATCACATATCATATGCAATCCTCAATACATCATCATGTCTCAACATAACTTATAACTTACTCAACCTCTAAGCGCAATCATAACACTCATCATATCATCACAATCATCATCATGTTATCCAAAATCATCATGCATGTCATAATGTCATTTCCAAATAATAAATATCAAAATATAATAATAATAGTAGTAGTAGTAGTAGTAGTAATAATAATAATAATAATAATAATAATAATAATAATAATAATAATAATAATAAGTATAAACACTTTCAAAATTAATTACAACACTCATGATATCATACATCAAGTACCAAGTTCAAATCAACCAGTCAAACAGGAAATTATCACATAATAAAAATAATATATATCTATACAGCGTAACGACGATAAACGCACAATTTCTATATCATCATCGGCACCATTGAGTAGTCCCCAATGTGGTATAGACATTGTCCGTTACTCGCTCTCATGTAGGGTTTGGGTCGCCCTACGAAACGAACCCCCTCTCAACCTCTTAGTTGCTGCCACGTAAAGAACTAAGGCCTCTGGGTCTCGAAAAATTCACCTGAACACATCGTTGTGAAGCATACGTTACAGGGAATCCTAATATGAAAACGGAATTGAAAACTGATAGATGGATTGAAAGATAACCTCAATACCATCACCGACGGTATTTCGGCATAAAAAGGACATAGGCTTACCTTAGCCTAATCAAGAAAAGAAAGTTAGGATAATGAGGTAGATGTCGCGAGGATCACAATGGTATAATCGATTTCTCAACTGGATGAACGGATTGCTCGGAATCAAGATCAGAACTTTCACTCTCCTTATGGCCTCTCTCTCTAACTCTTTGCCCTATCTCTCTTTTGCGTTAAATTGGTGAGAGAAAAGAAAAAAAAAGAATCAAGGCAGGAAATTCTTCACGATGAAGAAGTGTCACTTAGCACATAATTGGTGACTCACCAAAGCTAGCCATTAGGCTTAAAGGTGGCGTTAATTTAATAAAAAGGAAAGGTAGAAATGAGGTTACCAGTTTGGCAAGCAGGTACATGGCTAACTTTTGATCAAAGGATGAAATATATCATGAGGAATTGCATGAGGAGGAGGTGGCGTTCCGAAAACCCATGCAGCCAACTTTTCCAAGGTGAAGGTGTCTTCCTTATATATATAAAACTGCCATGTACTTGTTTAATCTTTGAGAACTGACTTTAGTTTGTTTAATCTTTGAGAACTGACTTTAGTTAATTTAGTTGAGTTAAAATTTGTAACTAGGGCATAGTTAATTAAGATTAATGCTAGTTAATTAAGATTAATTCTAGTTAATCATGATGAGGAAAACTTGAGAAAATTAATCATGATTAGTTAAATATAATTAAGATCTATGGCTAATTGTCTGGTAATTTTGTTAATGATAAACCACCTTAATTAAGGATTTAGATTGAGGTGTTTGCCTATTGAAAAATTTGAGTTGCTTGAATTTTATTTTGAACTTGCATGTGTGTTTGGATTCTTAAATAATTTTAGATTTATCTAACGCTCATTCCCATCTAATTAAAATGTCTAATTTTTATTCACGAAAGATAGGATGTTACAATTAAGACCAGCTTTTTGGTCCAAAGAAACAATAGTCTTGACATGGCAGTAAGGATTCTGCAATCGGGAATGTTGAAGAGGAAGGTACTAGAGTTGCATACCAAGTTCTTGAGAAAATTTACAATGTAGATTTGCTTAACTCTATGTTCTTTCACTTGTTCAAGGTTATATGCTATTTTAATTATAATTATGAAATAATTTGTTGGTTTCCATTTGACTCTTGTGTTGATGTTAAATTTGATACATGTTATATAAATTGAGTATGCTTCATTCTTGCATCCCTCTCTGATGATCAGTTCTATGGATATTGGGGAGTTGCACAACGGTTACAACATGACTATCGTGCGAAATGGTATTTGCTCTCCAAGGTGTTTTTTTTAGTAAATCTCTTCATTTTTGTGCTATTAGCCTATCATGGTCATGTGATTTTAAGTTAACTGATGAGAGTAAATCAAATTTGCCTGTCTTATTATCTGCAACAAAGACCATTTTCTTCTTTTTCTTTAAACCTTTTCTTTATATTTTAGAATATGCATATCCAACTAAAACATTAGTGCAGTTTCTTAAAGCAAAGCACTCTCACTTTCTCTGGTGGGCATATGCCTAAAAACATATCTTCTTTTCTCCTTACTTTCTTTTCACATACCTCTTGCCTCCTATTTTCCTCCACCCCTGTTTCATTCTCTTTCTTTATTTCTTTGATTTGTTTGATAGATTTGGAGGACTATGGCACTTGGATTTGGTAGTTGGTAAATGAAAGATCTGAATAATATTTTACTCCTCACCCCTCAAAAACTTACTGCATAATGACACTTGGATAATGATCATAAAGATTTGAATCACAAATATGTTCTGCACATTCTATGGTATGTGTTATAATGCACCTCAGATGACTTGAGCTGGGTTAGTTATATGTTATAATGGATAGTTTATTACGCTAGAAAATAGTGATTGCATCATCAATATTTTGCACCCTCCTTTGCTGTAATACCTCTAAAGGAGTAAAATATGTTAAAAGAACAACTTTGACAATCTAAGCATTCAATTTGAGTTACAAAGGTAATGGTATCTGTAAGTGACCTCCATTTGACACTTCTCCTCACCATGAAATTATAAATGGTGTCTGAAAGCTTAAAAAAGCACTTATTCTCTAATCCTTCTGAATGCTTGAACGGTGCTCTCACCAATAGATCGATAAGGCTGTGTGTCTATTATTATCGTTCTTATCGTTGATTTAAGTCTATCATTGTTCTTTGATGCACAACATTTTACACAAACGAAGGAGGTTCATGGGAGCAGGTCAATCACAAATTTCCGGTTTGCATAACTGTTATCCATGGCGGGTTTCCTGATTTAGTTCCCATTCTACAGGTTTCTAGGAGAACATTATATTTATAAGCTATTTTATGGAATGATAAAGTTTTTTGGGAATCAATATACATATACAATTGTGAAGTTTTCCGTTATTGAACATTACCCGAACACGTGTCAGCACCATAATTTTTGCTTCATTTTTTTGATATTTTTTAATACTTTTTTTTTTACTTTTTGCTTTTAAATTTATTTTAAAACTTTTTTTATAAAAATGTTTATGTTTTACTTTTTTTAATAATTTTTTTTACGTTTTCCTTTTTTTTTAATAAAACTATTTTTAAATTTTTAAAATTTTTTTAATAAAATTTTTTACGTTTTCCTTTTTTTTAATAATTTCTTTTGTTTATAATTTTTTTTAAGTTTTCCTTAATTTTTTGTAATAACATTTTTTTATAATTTTTTTAATTTAATTTGTACACACTGATAGTGTAAATTTTTTTTACACTGTCAATCAATCATAAATTGGCAAACAGTAAAAGTAGAATTGTCGTGTTCTTGATGTTTTAATTTTTATATATTTATATTTTGATGTATATATAATTTAATAGTTTAAAATTTAATTTTTTTATTTATATATATATTTTAATATATCACTTTAATAATTGACAACTTTTCTTCTCCTATTCCTGTAACAGTAGAAGGAGTTGCCAACCGAACTGAATCAATTTTGATTGGTTCGGATTTTTTATATTACTTTATTATTAATTTTTTAAAGCTTACAATTTTTTTGTTTATAAATGTTTTTAGCCAGAAAATGTACCAGATCCAATGGTAATCGGTCAAATTTTCAGGCTATATATATATATATATATATATATATATATATATATATATATATATATATATATATATATATATATATATATATATATATATATATATATCAATACAATTAGAATTCTACCTTTACTGTTCATGTAACAGTAAAGGGTTATGTGTCAAGTTATAAAAAATTTTCTATTATTTTATTATTTACTTTTTAAAGTTTATAACTTTGCTATATAATCAATCAATACTATTATACAATTGACAACTCTGTTTAGTAGAGTGTGTTATAGTATGGAATATTATATATATATATATATATATATATATATATTAATATTTTAATATTGATATATATTTCAAAATTTTAAAATTTATATATATTATAGTATTTAATATTTATTATATTTAAATATTTATATACAATTTATTATAAAGGGTTATGTGTAATGATGTGAAATTGTTTCTATTATTTTATCATTTACCTTCTAAAGCTTCTAACTTTTTCATATAATCAATCAATATTATTATACAATTGTCAAATCTACTTAGCAGAGTGTGTCATGGTGTGAAATATTTTAATATTTATATACTTACATATATTAATATTAATATTTAATATTAATATACATTTTAAAATTCTAAAATTTATATAGTATAATATTTAATATATTTTAATATTTATATATAATTTAATATTTTAATATTTTTCATATTTTTTATATATATTGGAAATTCTTATATATATATTTTATTATATATTGGTGGCCAAACGAAATCGAACCGAATCAATTTTGATTGGTTCAGATTTTTATATTATTTTATTATTGACTTTTTAAAGTTTATAAATTTTTTTTGTTTTTAAATGTTTTTAGCAAGGAAAGGTAGCAAAACTACCATGTTCTCCGGAAAGTTTAGGGACGTAAGACCCAAACCAATAATTCGATGAATCCAAAAATATGAACCTAACCAATTAAATTGGTTCGTTTTTTTTTTTTTGTGTGTTTGGTCCGAACCAAACCAAATCAAACCGAAGGTTATTGGTTTGGTTATTAGGTTCAATGATTTTGGGACCAAACCAATTACTATATTTTAATAATTATGTATATATATAATATTTAATATTTATTATATTTTAGTATCTATATATAATTTAATAGTTTAATATTTTTTTTTATATATTTTATTTATATATATTATTATTTTTGGGTTTGAATCAAGCCATACCGAACCAATTTTGATTGGTACAAATTTTTATATTATTTTATTATTGATTTTTTAAAGTTTACAATTTTTTTGTTTTTAAATATTTTTAGTCAGGAAAGATAGCAAAGCTACCGTGTTCTTCGGGAAAGTTTAGGGGCGTAAGACCAGAACAAATTAAATTGGTTCGCATTTTTTTTGCGTTCTGGTCTGAACCGAACCAACCAAACCCGATGGTCATTGGTTCGGTTATTAGGTCCGGGGATTTTGGAATCGAATTAATTAATAAATTTTAATATTCATATATGTATATATGTATATATATATATATTAATATTTAATAATTATTAAATTTTAATATTTATATATAATTTAATACTTTAATATTTTAATATTTATTATATTTTATTTTTTATATATTTTTTATTTATATATTTATACAATAATATGATTGAAGAGTGGTAGTTACTATACATCTGACTTGGCAAGTTTACCACTGATTAAGGGACTTTAATTACTATTTTATTTGTTATTTTCTTTAGCTATTTTTAATTAAATTGTACTTATTTCATGTTTTGGTTGCTTAAGCAGGTGGATTTGCATTGATGTGAATTAGACTACTAACATAGCACAACCAGTGGGTTTGTTTCAGACATTTCCCCCTCCCCTTATCTTTTTTCTTTTCTTTCCTCTCTTCCTTCTTCTTTATCTCTTTCTCTTTCTTCTTTCTTTTCTCCTATTGAATGTTCAGCTCTCTTTCTTTTCTCTCTTATCTCTCCACCTTCTCTCTTAATTTTTAGCCACCCCTTACAAAACCAAACACATAAAAAAACTCGTCATCTTCTCCTCTACAATTCTAACCAAACATTTTCACAAACGGACATCGTTGACAGCTGAGCCGCCACCATGTCGCCACTGTTTTTGAACCTCCGACCACCGTCTTCATAAGTGTCGACGCCGTCGGATGGAGCTCGGAAACAATTGTTGGACCTTCATCATAATCCTTTTGGGGCATGCAGAGGAGGAAATACATCATTTACACATTCATAACCATGCCGACACTTTTTTTGTGTGGGTTGCATGTGCGTGTACGAATCGGTTTATGATTGTGTTTGCAGAGGAAGTGGTTAACGTGATTGTTGAAGGAGGCACGATTCCCGCTCTACCATTTGAACTGGTTCATACTGATATTCACTTACATACCTATAAACTATTTGAATGAATGTGTTTGTAATGTATTTCCTCTTCTTTCAATGATAACAATATGTTGAGTTTTAGTGATAAGATTTTTGAGGGTTTTGAGATAAATGCTTGGTAAATACCTTTCAACTTTTTTAAGAAATATTTTTTCAAATTGAGAATAGCATGTCACTAGTGGCAAAGGAAAAATAATTATCTTTAGTAAAATATGAAAATCATTTTTTATAATCTATAATAAACAGACTCTTATTCCATCTCTTCTACAAAATACAATTTTCTATCTTCATTGTCTTACTATATCAAATAATGATCATCTTTTTATTAACCATTAACAAGAAATGATTTTAATGGAAAATGTTCCCGTGCGTTGCACAAGTATATTACACTAATATAGGATGACAATGCTCTAGAATATATTGGTGTTTGAAAATATTGCATGTATTGGAATATAAAATATATCGGTAAGCATAGTCTTACTCAGAATATATGTCTTTATAATTATTAAGTTTAGCAAGTTTGATCACATGGTGACCTCCTTCAACCTTCTACAGGGGCTTAACTCAACACCTTCTTTAATAACACATCCTTTTTGAATTTGAATGCATTTTTTGTCATCAGTATAATATTAACTAACCTAGAGCAGTTAGACAGTTAGTTAGACAGTTAGAAGTTAGTTAGAGGTAGTTAATTTACTAGCTTGATCAATATGAATAAATAACTTTTCTCTGTAACTAACCAAGATCAGATGAATGAATTCAAGTTGATCATTCACTCAATTTCTCTGTGACTGTGTTTTCTGTTTCTCTCAGTCATCGATAGCTTATTGTGCGAGCCTCTTTCTTCCTTCATTCAATTGTTCATTGTGTTGATCTTGGATCAACTTGGATCCTTTCTTCAATTTGGTTCCACTTCTACATGGTATCAGAGCTCTGATTCTTCAGAGCTCTGCTGCATTTCGTTGGTGCTTCATGGCGCATGAAAGTTCAAGTTCTGTCTCTTCTGGTTCCAATGGATATTCCAGAAGTGTCATTGACGATTCTTCACCATACTATGTTCATCCATCCGAAAATCCTTCAATCGTTCTTGTTTCCCCTGTTTTGACGAAGGAAAACTATCATCAGTGGGCAAGATCCATGGAGATGAGCTCGATCTCGAAGAATAAGATAGGGTTTATCGATGGTACCATCCCTGTGCCATCGAAAACCGATTCCGTGTTCTCCAATTGGAGAAGAGCCAATAACCTAGTTGTGCGATGGATCACGTGCTCAGTGTTTGAGTCAATTGCAAAGAGCATACTCCACAATGCTCCAGCAAGCAATGTCTGGAAGGAGCTCAAATCAAGATTTTATCAAGGGGATATCTTCCACATTTCTGATATAGAAGATTCAATAATCTCCCTCAAGCAAGGTGAGCTAAGTGTAACCGATTTTTTCACAGAATTAAAGATTCTTTGGGATGAACTAGATGATTACAGACTTTACCAGTGTGTACATGTGAAATGAGGTGTTCTTGTGATGCGTTAATAAATGTTGAAAAGTATAAAACTCAGGATCGTGTGATAAGGTTCTTGAAAGGGTTAAATGAGCCCTATGGAGCAGTAAAATCACAAATTATGTTAATGAAGCCCCTTCCTCCACTTGATGAAGTATTCTCAATGATAGTGCAACAAGAAAGACAGTTAGCTGTTGAAATTGTTGAACCAAAGATGATTGCAACAGTAGGAAGGGACAATAGTTATGGCTATGGTCGTGGAAATGGTAGAGGTTCTGGAAACTTTGGCAAGAACCAGGGTGGTAGAGGCCCTAACAGTGGAAAGGTCTGCACATATTGTGGTAAAACTGGACACACTGTTTATACCTGTTATAGGAAGCATGGCTTCCCTCCTAATTTTCAATTTCGGAATCAGGGGAGAATTAACTCAGTTGCAGCTGAAGGCAATGATGCTGACAGCAATGAAGAGATAAGTGGCATTAACCAGAAAATAGACCAGGACAGATCAGGATTCAATTTGACTACTGAGCAGTACCAAGGCTTGATGAGCTTGTTACAACAATCTCAGAAACAATTACCTTCACCTTCGACTAACCAAATTAGCACTATAATGTCATCAACATCATGTACACACCCTTCTCATCATGATTCAGGTAACCCTTTATTGTTTCCCCTTAGTTCTTGGATATTAGACAGTGGTGCAAATGACCACATTTGCCATAATCTTTCATTTTACTCATCATTCCATAAAATAAAGCCAATTAGGGTAAAACTCCCTAATGGAAATGAATTCCTTGCTTGTCATTCAGGTAGCATTACCTTTTCTAAGAATTTTGCATTGCATGATGTATTGCACATACCTCACTTTTCATATAACCTTCTTTCAGTCACCAAATTGACTTCATCTTTACCCTATACACTTTCTTTTGACTCTCATTCTTGTTGTATCCAAGAGAAAACTACATTGAGGATGATTGGTATAGCTGAGGTGCAAAATGGGCTCTATGTCTTGAAGATGCCTGTCTGTAAAAGTAGTTTTTCTTTTAATTATGTATCAATAAACACTACTACTGTCCCACAGTCCAGCTTATGGCATTTTCGTTTGGTTCATGCCTCAAATGATTGTATACAAACTATTCATTCCTTTACTCCTTCTGTTAATGCGAATAAAGAATACATTTGTGATGTTTGCCACTTATCAAAGCAAAAGAAACTCCCTTTTTCTGTTAGTAGTTCATAATCTGTCAAACCCTTTGAGTTGATTCATGCTAATATATGGGGATCATTTCCCATTCTTTCGGTCCATGGACATAGGTACTTCCTAAGCATAGTGGATGACTTTTCTAGGTTCACTTGGATTTTCTTAATGAAAGCAAAGAGTGAAGCCTCTCAACTATTACAAAACTTTGTCACAATGATTGAAAGACTATTTGAATGTAAAATCAAAATCATAAGGAGTGATAATGGCCCTGAATTTCTTATGCGGGACTATTACTTGTCCAATGGAATAATCCATCAAACTACCTGCACCTATACCCCCCAACAAAATGGGATTGTGGAGAGAAAGCACCAACACATTCTAAATGTAGCTAGAGCTCTCATGTTACAAAGTCACCTTCCCAAGGTCTATTGGACATATGCCATTGTGCATGCTGTCCACATTATCAACCTCTTTCCCACACCTCTTCTAAAGAAACACTCACCTTATGAAAAACTTTATGGTAATGTCCCTGATCTTAACCACTTGAAGGTCTTTGGTTGTCTATCTTTTGGAAACATTCCTATAGGTTCCTCCACCAAACTTGATGCAAGAGCATGTAAATGTGTCTTTTTAGGCTACAAAGCAGGAACAAAAGGCTATATCCTTTTAAATAAGCACACCAGAGAGTTATTCATCTCCAGAAATGTGTCCTTTTATGAGTCAGTATTTCCCTTTGTTCAAATCCATGATTCTGTCCAAAACTCACCCACATCACTCACTTGTCCCTCCCCTGCTCCTCAGACCATTGACCCAAATGTCTGTAATGACAGCTTGTTGATTCCACCTGAGTTTCCCTCACATAATAATTGTCCACCAAATTCACCAAATCAGCCAATTGATAGCCAACCTGCACATCACAGTTTAGATTCTCCACCCTCACCCCCATCACCACCATCTCAACCAATTAGAAGATCTATTAGACAGAGGTAGGCACCTTCATACCTGCAAGAATATCACTGCAACCTTCCAGCAGATTGCACCACAGCTGCCGCAACACCATCCTCACGTGTCTCTTATCTTAATCAATCATATTTATCTTATAATTATCATTCACCCTCTTACAAATCTGCTGTCTTTTCTGTTTCTGCCGAGGTTGAGCCAACTAGTTACACTCAAGCCATCAAACAAGATTGCTGGAAACTAGCCATCCAAGTTGAGCTACAAGCTTTAGCAGCAAATGAAACCTGGTTCCTAACTAATCTTCCCAAGGATAAGACACCAATAGGTTGCAAATAGGTGTTCAAAATCAAGCATAGGGCAGATGGCTCAGTTGAGAGGTACAAAGCTCGCTTAGTGGCAAAGGGCTACACTCAAACCGAGGGGATAGACTATCTAGATACCTTTTCTCCAGTAGCCAAACTGACTACAGTAAGACTGGTCCTATCCTTAGCATCCATCAATGGTTGGCTCCTTGCTGTAAACAATGCATTTTTGCATGGAGATTTGATGGAAGATGTATATATGATCCTGCCACTTGGTATCTCTGCTGCTCACTCTGGCCAAGTCTGCAAGTTACAAAAGTCCCTCTATGGACTTAAACAAGCAAGTAGGCAATGGTTTGCCAAGCTGTCTTCATTCTTGATAGGGTCCGGTTACTCTCAGTCCAGGATTGACTACTCTCTCTTTGTTAAATCCTCAGCACACTCATTCATAGCTCTTTTGGTCTATGTTGATGATGTGATTCTCACTGGAAACGATGCTACCGAGATCATCCAAATCAAGGCTGTACTTGATGACAAGTTCAAGATCAAGGATTTGGATGACTTGAAGTTCTTCCTAGGACTAGAGGTTACTAGAAGCAAAGCTGGGATTGCTGTGAACCAGAGGAAATATGCTCTAGAATTGATCTCAGATGCAGGCCTTCTTGCTTGCAAACCAGCTGCTACACCTATGGATTGCAAGATTCATTTGAGCCAGACTGATGGCGAGCCACTTGAAGACATCTCTGGCTATAGAAGACTAGTTGGCAGGTTGCTGTACTTGACCACAACAAGGCCCGATATAGCCTTTGCTGTACAACAACTATCCCAGTTCATGGCCAAACTAACCACTACCCATTACAGCGCTGCCATTCGAGTATTGAGAAACCTTAAGGGTTCCCCAGGCCTCGGTCTGTTCTTGCCTAGCAACTCCATTCTCCAGCTCAAGGCTTACGGTGATAGTGACTGGGCAACTTGTCTCGATACCCGTAGGTCCATCACAGGGTATTGTATCTACCTTGGCTCTTCACTTATCTCTTGGAAATCAAAGAAACAAAGCACCGTATCCAAGAGCTCCTGTGAGGCTGAATATAGAGCCATGGCGGCCACCACCTGTGAGATACAATGGCTCAATTTTCTGCTGCAAGACCTCAAAGTACCATTCATTTCTCCAGCTCTCCTATATTGTGATAACCAATCAGCTACGCACATAGCTGCCAATCCTGTTTTTCAGGAGAGAACCAAGCATATAGAGCTTGATTGTCACATTGTCAAAGAGAAGTGCATTTCTGGGCTGATCAAGTTGCTGCTTGTACCATCTTCACTACAGCTTGCAGACACATTCACCAAGCCTCTAGGCCCTCAAACTTTCCACCACATTCAGTCCAAGATGGGCCTCATAAACTTGTATGCCCCAGCTTGAGGGGGGGGGGGGGGGGTCATCAGTGTAATATTAACTAACCTAGAGCAGTTAGACAGTTAGTTAGACAGTTAGAAAGTTGGTTAGAAGTTAGTTAGAGGTAGTTAATTTACTAGCTTGATCAATATGTATAAATAACTTTTCTCTGTAACTAACCAAGATCAGATGAATGAATTCAAGTTGATCATTCACTCAATTTCTCTGTGACTGTGTTTTCTGTTTCTCTCAGTCATCGATAGCTTGTTGTGCGAGTCTCTTTCTTCCTTCATTCAATTGTTCATTGTGCTGATCTTGGATCAACTTTGATCCTTTCTTCAATTTGGTTCCACTTCTACATTTTTTGTGTGGATGCAAAAAAAATGAATAGCGAGGGTGCTCACGGTGATCTAGCGAAGCAAAAGGCAGCATTCAGGTAAGGAATTTGAGTATAAATAATTTAAATTGAGAGTAGATGTTGCATTCATCATGTGTTTATATATTGAGATTTAATATGACTTATATATTGTATCTCACTTGAAAATGCATTCCATTTTTCCATTTCCTCCCATAGCTTATCCTAAATAATCTTCATATAGTGATATGAACAATCCTAGGCTTTTAAAATTAGAACAAGCAATATAAATTCATGTAAACTATCTGCATTTTATTCTGCTCCCAGAAAACTAATGATTTAAATGTTGTTTCTGTTCTAAGACAACGTCTCTTAATTTTTATGTGAGTTTCTCTATTCTATTATATATTGGCATGCGTTTTTTTTGTAACAGGATTTATCCATGCTCTGTTCATACTCCATAAACATGACCACTGGTTACAGCAAAGACGGAGGTGTAGCGCTTATTTGATTGCCCTTCACATCTTCAGAACCATGAATGAGAAAGGTAGAAAGAGAGAAACTATGGGTAAGCTTCCTCCCTCCCTTTTCTACATTTTTCTTCTTTGATCTTCAAACCGTCATGTCTTTCTTCTCCTCTTTTGAGCAATAGAAGAATAGCATAGAAGAAAAAAGTAGTTAGGGGTAATAATTTTTTTCCAAAAATCAAGGATTTTGAATATCCTTGAGGTAAAGGCCTCACCCCTGGTGTATTTTGGAATTTTGGGTTCCTTTGGATTTTTTTTGGGTGAGGGAAGTGTGCTGTTTGTGATGAAGGTATGCCATGTATTTACCGGATATTTTATCATATTTTGTGATGTGAAGTGTTTATAGTATATGTATGTATGATCTAAAGGAAGGTATCATGAACTCATGGTATAGTGTGTGTGTGCGCGCTTGTGCATGCTGGGTAGTATGTAATGGGTAACAAATATCCCCTCTATTTTCAATCAGTAGCTCACACTGATATTGGAATGTGTTTGCAGATTCTTGGAGTATGTACTTGATTGAGGTAGAGATGCTTGGATAAGTCGGGAAGATTGGATTAACAATGTACTTCACATTGGGAGTAACAGAAAGTACAAGGATTCTTATTATATTCAAGCTCAAGGTATGTGTTACATGATTTCTTGAAAGGCCGGTGACAACTACGTTGAAAATATGAATAGTGATCTTATCCATTATTTTTTGTTACTGTTGTGTTTGTTTTGACATGTGATAAAGTCAATTCAAATGGGTTTGAAGAGTTTTTTAGGATATAAATTCTGATTATTGTCGATCAAAAATTATTTTTATGAATGTCTAATTTTGTCTGGGTATTTTTAATTAATCAAAAATATAAAAAATGAAAAGAAAAAAACTAAAAACTAAAAATGTTTTTTGTTCTTGATACAATATAGAATTAGATGTAGCCCAATTTTATTTATTGTTGCAAGCCCATTATCCAAATTATCCAAATCCAAAAACAAACAAAAAGAAAAAAAAACAAAAAAATGAAAAGGCTTCAGATTTGTTTATTTTGAAAAAATAAAAATATTTTTTCTTTGTCTTTTTTTCATTCTTGCTTCGTCCTCTTTCATTATAGGGAAATCAGCTTTATATTTTATTTCCCTCCTTTTGTTTTCTTTCACTTTTTTTCTAAAATAAGGGGAACAACCCCTACACCTGCAGCAACCATCCGAATAGTGGGAGCACCACCATTTCACCTCATAGAAGAAGGGGGGGCGTAAAAAACAGAAAAAGATCCTATGATAGTCATGAAAAAAACCTCTCCACTTCCCTCATCATTTTCTTTTCACATTTTTTCTCTTTACCAGGTAGCTCAAGTAAAAAAACCAGAAGCCTTTTTCACTTCCCCTATCCATTACCATCTTCCATCTCAAAACACCAGAACCATCACGCTAGTAACATAACCTCTCATCAACCTCAAAGCCACCATTCTCACCTAGTTTCTCCTTCATCCTTCCTAATGGTTACACCCAAGCCAAAAACACCTCTTCCCTCTCACATTTCAGCCATCTACTACTGAGAGTCCAAGACCCCCATAGCCAAACACCACATCACAACCATCATCTTCCTTACATTCAACCAACTCCCAACTCTAAACCAACCATCAAACTCTTCCATCCAATATCATCATTTCAATATCAGGAAAATCACTAAACACCATAACCTCCATTCCACCCAAAATCACAAAATACAACCCAAAACCAACACCCAGAAACAAGAGAAATAAAAATCATGTGCTCTGTTCTTCGCCGCTGCCTCCCTTCGCCGTGCTCCACCACAAGCTCCACCGCACCACGCTGTCATAGCCGCACCGACGTCACCGCCACAAGCCATTGCACCCAGATTCACTAACCAGAGATCCGACGTCGCCGCCATCACCTCTCATTCCTTATGCAACGCACAGCCGCGCACACCACCGGCTTCCGCCTCAGACCATTGCGTCAACTCCTTCCAGATCCACCCAGAACCGCTGCACGTCACAACCATGGATAGATGCCGCCGCTAGCCCGAAACCACCACACCAGATCTGCTCTCCCCACACTCTTCCATCCGTTACGCCGCACAACAGCCACCCCGTTGTCACGCTACGCAAACCGCCTATCACCGCCGGCCACTGGCTCAGTCCCACATGTTCAGTCAGTCATCCTTGTTGGCCCTCTGCACTTTGGTAACGATGGAAATACACTCTGTTCAATCTGTTGGATTTTTATCCTTTCCTTTTCTTTTCTTTTATTTTCTTATTTATTTTACTAACTGTTTTGTTATAAGCATGGGATTGTGCCTCTTATTGTTTTGGGCTTATGATGGTGTTTCTTTTTTTAAAAAAATTTGATATGTTTCCCTTATGTTTTTTTTTCTGGTAACTTTCAGTGTGGGTCAAATATGAACTTAGAAAAAGAGTAATCTAAGCCCCTTTAAAAAAATATAAAAATAAAATTAATTTATTTTAAAATAAAAGGGTTAGCTGAGATATGACATCTTGTTAATCCTTATTTTTAGGACACCTGAGTTGTGACGACTTGATGATTCTAAGTTCCTTTAAAAAAAACAAAAAAACAAAATTAATTTCTTTTAAAATGAAAGGGCTAGCTGAGATATGAAGTCTTGTTAATCTTTATTAATTTAGGACATCTGAGTCATGACGACTTGACGATCCTAAGCCTCTAAAGATAAAAATTAGAAATTAAATTAACTTCTTTTAAAAAGGTAAACTGAGATGCGATGTCATGTTAACCCTTGATTTTCTTTTCAAAAATTGAAATCAACCAACCAATCAAATCTTTTCTAAAGAACTACGTGGCTTTGATTTTTCCATCGCACCCGGGAATACGTAGGAGGAAGATAAACCATCTTGTCAAGCCAAAACTAATTTTTCCTTTTTTTTTCCCTTTTTATGCTAAAATAATTAATCAAAATAATTAAACTTGTCCATTTTTAGGGATGCTCTATGGACACGGTGCCATGTTCAGTCCCTTAGATTTGAGGTTGCTCTGTGGACTTATGTGTCATGTTCAACCTCATTTAGGTTTTATCAACAATAATTTTTAAAATACAAAACCCAAAAATAAATACAAATATTAAAAAATAAAAAAATAATTCTTTCTTGTAAATAATTTTTGGGGTAAAATAAATATTTAAAAGGTTATTAAAAAATTTTTTGCACAATTAACTTGAGGTACCGTTTTTTTTAAAAACGGGCGATGTGAGGTGCTAACACCTTTCCTACTCGTAACCGACTCCCGGACTCATCTCTCTCTTTTTTTTTAAGACCAGTTTACCTTAAATAAATGTTTTTTACAATGTTTTTCCCAAATAAAATATTGGTGGCGACTCCTCTATTTTTTATCTTTCTTTTCGCGACTCCCGGACGGGACGGTCGTGACAGCTGGCGACTCCACTGGGGACTTTTGAGAGTCAGGCCTATCATAGTGAGTTGTGCAAATTGTTTTTTTACAGCCTTGAAAATATTTGTTTACCCTTTTTTTTGTTTTATTTCTTTTTCTTATGCTTTCATAACTGCTTTCATAACTATCACATATTGCACACACTTCTGGCTCTATACCCGAGCTTGCTCAAAACTCAAGGATTAGGTGGTGTCTCGATATTGTCATTGAAGAGGTCTTGTACCTCCCTGATATTTGTTGATTCACCACTCTGGTTGTACCCGATATCATGGGATGGTCATATTGAGAGGGTTTATCTCTACTTGTGACTAGATTCATGAATCGGATCCTTATCTTTCGGGATAGGGGCAATCTGGGAACCTTTTAGAAGTCTAGGCCCTACCTGATTTTCACTGATAGAGCAAACTTAGTAGCCAACCTGTTTAGAGTCATTACCTCAGGTTTGTCCAACCCTAAGTTTTACCTAATTTAGGACAAAAGGAGCATACTCTTTCTCTCTCTCCATTTTTTTCCTGGCATCATAAACATAAATTGCCATGCACATACATATTTACTATGAAGTTTTCTAAAATAGAAAAAAAGGGGCGACACATCGTCGCTCCAAGACCGAATGACATGTTCGAATATTATTGCACTTCTAATAAGCGGCATGTCATAGTGAAGGTAGTGCATTGACAGCATACCCGACATAGGGTTCCCAACCCTACTGGGGCTCATGCAACATGAAGCATGTAGGGCATTTTTTTGTGTTTAATTTCTAATTTTTTCTTTATTTGTGTTTCTTGACAGGAAGATCTTAGTATTAATCTTATAGCAAATAATGGAAGGACCTAGCATCGGAAAGAGTACTAGCAATGCAAGCAGTTCCAAGAAGAGCATCAAGATCGACGTGACACTCAATGATGTTCAGAGCTTATTGGAAATTAGTCAACAAATGTCAGAAAAGGCATGTTCAAACTTTAACAACAAGTATGGGAGGGTACTAGATCTAATACGTATTCCGGTGGATGCCCCCACTCTGAGTGCATTTGCTCGGTATTGGAACTCAACTTTGAGATGTTTCGAATTGCCTGACCTAGATATAACTCCGACCATAGAGGAGTATGCTTACATGCTGATATTGTCTATCCGAAAGGAATCACATGTCTATTTGTATTATGGACAATATTTGGCAGATGGAAAGATAGCAAGTCTGTTAGAACTTAAACCGGAACAATTGGATAAATTGGAAAAAGGAAACACTACGAGCTTGAAGAGGCAATTCTTGGAAGGTTACCATAGGGAGTTGGCTCAAAAACAATGATGGGTTACTTTTAATAGGTTGTTGGCTCTCCTTATCTACGGACTGGTGCTTTTTCCATTTATTCCGGATGTGATTGGTCGATCAGCTATGGACGTCTTCTACGGAGTTAAGGAATATGGGGTGAATTTAGTCCCTGCTATCTTAGCTGAAACTTTTCTCTCACTACAAGTTTGTCATCAGAATCAACAAGGAAAGTTGCGATGTTGTTCACCAATGTTATATGTTTGGATTATGACTCACTTGTATGCTGGTAACAAAATTGATAGAACAGATGATCCATTAAAAGGATTCATTCGCATGCCCCTAAAGTCACGCAAGCTATATGAATGGAAACAAGAGTTTGATCAGGTCGACTCACGTTCATTTAGATGGATGTGCCCATGGTACAATGGAGATTCGGTTATATTCAGTTGTGGAAGTTTCCCGAATGCCCCATTGATGGGACCCAGAGGATGTGTGTCATATTCACCCGCTCTAGTAATGTGCCAACTCAGGTGGACACAAGATGAACCCCCAAAAGAGCTACTTGGCAGAGCATATTTCCTATATCAATAATGTGAAAGCATCAAGAGTCAGACAATGGCAATAAGGTCAGCATGGGACAATATTCACATAAAAGGGTGTGATGAGTTAGGAAGGCGGATCATAGCTCGAACAAAAAGATATGAAGCATGGAGAGAGGCAAGAAGGGGTTGTCCTTCAAAACCGGAACCTCCACCCAGTGCTGAAAACAATCCTCTTACAAAAGATCAAATGCTGAATTTACAAATTGAGAATTTGAGAGGTGAATGTGCCGATTCCTACGATGCCCCAAGTCGCATGAAAAGGGCAAGAAAGGAAAAAGAAGCAGAGATTCAAGAGTTGCAAGCAAAGGTGGAGTGTCAAGAAAACACACTAGTCAAAATTCTGAAGAAGAAAGAAGAGCTTGAGTGGGAGGTAGGGATTCATGTCGAAACAATACAGATACTAAAGGAGAGAGTTGAATCTCTACAAGAATCCTTGGCCCAAACCGAACTTTACTCTGATCGAGGATGGAACGAAGCTGCCAGATATCGTCAATTATTAGCAGAAGCTAATGAAAGGGAAAATTGGCTCAGGACCAAAATGCAAGAAAATGAAAGAGGAGAAGCTCAACGTCACGCAGAATGGGTAAAGGGATGGAAATTGGTTGTAAGGGATGTAATCTATGAAAGGGAAGCATGGAGAAGAAAATATGAAGACATGATTGGTAGAATTCAGTATCATACTTCCCAGTTGGTGGAGCGATTTGAAAAAGTATCAATTCAGGTTTACAAGAACCCTTTCCTCCAGATACCACCAGAGGTGACTGAGTTCTTCAAGCATTTTGGGAAGCTTGCAAAGGGATTCAGGAAAAAGAAGATGAAGCTCTTGGCATAGTATTTTGCGGTCCCCGAAGATGGATTTAGAAATATGAAAACTCTCGATGTATTGTTTTTCTATTTGACCCAAGACTCATGTTTATATTGCAATATTCATCTAATGAAATGGAAGTTTTCATCAATTTTTTGTGGAATGCTCTCTCTTTTTCCAGATGATATCTGTCGAGGAGTGAATTCTCCCTTAGATACTTCATCAACTATATTTTTACCCTAAAAACGATGTGTTTTCTGCTTAAAAATATGGGTATCATCAAACAATAACATTGCTAGTACAGATGTGGTCTATCGAGGAGTGAATTCTCCCTTGGACTTGACATCAACTGCAGTCAAGCTAGAGGGAATTATACCACTAGATTTGATTGCCGGATGAGTATTCTTGCTATAAGTATATGCGACGGTCTTCCTGTCAAAAATGGAGTTTAATTGGTTTATGCTCTTTCCCTTGATTTTATTCATTTATTCTTTCTTTTATTAAATAAAACAGTGTGGTTTTTGAACAATTGCTCCAAGACACCCTTATCGCACTCGATCGCAGACAAGAGCCATGACGGAAGAACTAGAAGAAGTCCAAGAGATCAGGGATGACGTCAGTCAAATCAAGGATCAGATGACTAAGATGATGGAGATCCTACAAGCAATGCAGAAGGAAAAGAACACAGAGGGGAACCCTCCAGTCTCAAACGAAGGACATCCGGCCACACCTCTTATCCCATTTGGTTTTGCTCATGTTCCTATTCAAGGCTACAACCAACCAGGGGTCATGATGCCTCTCACCGTTTATCCAAGCAACCAAACTCATCTTTCATTTGACCCAAACAATCCCCCATATGGCTTACCTCATGGATTTGTTCCACCAACTGCCCCCAGCCCACAAGATGGCATCCAAAACTCTGAACATACTACTCAGACACAATCCCCCACCGATGTTGTCGAGATGCCACAAACACAAACTGTCAACCCTACAGATGGTAACACCCCGACAGTGACACTTTCTGCCAATCCAAAAAATCCACAATACACCCTACACTATGGACCTCAGGGGACTCAAATGATGCCAAACTTCGGATCCTCCTACATGCCATACCCCTTTCCCCAGAATATGTATTGTGAAACTCCAGTGAATCAGTCGGGAGGGAATTCCCAATCTAAAGAAAAGTTGGAAGTGTTAGAGGAGAGACTGCAGGTCATTGAAGGGGAAAATAGTTATGGTCTTCGGGATGCCTCGGAGCTTTACCTGGTGCCAAATGTTGTAATTCCACCAAAATTTAAGGTACCCGATTTCGACAAATATCGAGGAACCACTTGTTCCAAAAACCATTTGACCATGTATGTAAGGAAAATGGCATCATACGCTCAAGATGATAAGATCTTGATTCACTTCTTCCAAGATAGTTTAACTGGGGCAGCTTCAAATTGGTACACGCATCTCGAATGGGCCCACGTCCGATCCTTCAAAGATCTAGCAGATGCATTCCTGAAGCAATACAAGTACAATATTGACATGGCACCCGATAGGATGCAACTCCAAAATATGGCAAAGAGAGACACAGAGACTTTCAAGAAGTATGACAACGATGGAGGGAACTGGCTACTTAGGTAGAGCCTCCATTGGCCGAGAAAGAAATTGTGACAATGTTTATTGATACCCTCCAGTCGCCTTTCTATGATAGAATGATTGGAAGTGTGTCATCGAACTTTTCTGACATGGTCATTATCGGCGAAAGAATCAAAAGTGGAATGAGGAATGACAAAATCACTGAGACTTCATTAGCGAATGGCCCAAAGAAAGCCCCGTTTCTGAAAAAGAAGGAAGGAGAAGCACATGCAGTAACCTTTGAACCAAAGAAACCTAGCCAATGGAGACCAAACCAAACACCCGCCTTCCAAGCCCAATACGCCCCATATCACCAAGCCAACCAGTCATACCCTTCTTAGCCTCAAACACACCCTACCATGCCACCTCAAATTGTTCAACCCCTAAATCCAAACCCAAACACCAGCCAAACAAGACCACCGTATAACTCGGAAAGAAAGCCAGTGCGTTTTGACCCGATACCCATGACCTACACTGAACTATTCCGCCAACTTGTGAGCAAATCCGTGCTAACTCCTATCTCGAAAAGACCAATAGACCCTCCTTATCCAAAGTGGTATGATCCAAACGCTCAATGTGAGTATCACGATGGGGCCACAGGTCATTCCACCGAGAATTGTAAAGCTTTGAAGTTTAAGGTGCAAGACCTGATTAATGCCAAATGGTAGAGCTTTTAGAAGGATGCTCCAAATATGGCACAGGGTCCTATGCCAAATCATGGGGGTTCGGGAGTCAATGCCATTGAAAGCTTCTTGGAACATACTCTCAGGAGTAAAGTGGCCGATGTTAGGACTCCTATGAGAGTTATTTTCAGAGAGATGTGCAAATGCGGATTGATCCAAATCCCGATCATGGAAGAAAAGGCTCTCGATGAAGAGATAAGGTGAGACTTCAACGGGAATATAAGGCATTCGATTGAAGACTGTGCAGAGTTTCGGCAAGTTGTGCAGCAGTTAATGGATATGAAGATTATCTTAATTGGTTGTGAATCAAATGAGTATGGCATTAATATGGTTACTGAATCTACAATTTTCCCAACCCCAATTAAGATAACCTCTTTTACTGTTGTGGTTAATCCTCAACCAGTTCGTGAGCAAGCCACTCCGAAACCAGTGGTGATATACTATGCTGAGAAGGAACCTTTGCCGGTTCCAAGTGGGCCAACACCAATCGTCCTTCGAGTTCCAAGTCCTTTCCCTTACAAGGACACCAAAGCGGTACCATGGAAATATGAGATGCAGGTTCAACCCAATCCTTCCGATGGGACTACTGTGGTTACCAACATTTCAGAAATTGGTGGAATGACTAGGAGTGGTCGCATTTACACTCCAGAGGTATTGCGAAGGGAGGAAACAGAAAAGGAAGGAAAGGATCGCAAGGGGAAAGAGAAGGTGGAAGGAATTCTAGATGACAAGGAGGCAAACGGGGGTGAGAATAAAAAGGAGGTATATGATGAAGAAGTCGGCAAATTCTTGAAGTTCATCAAGCAGAGTGAATACAGGGTTGTGGATCAGTTAAATCAAACTCCTGCTCGGATATCTCTTTTGTCTCTATTGATGAACTCTGAGCCACACAGGAGAGTACTGATGAGGGTGTTGAATCAAGCTCATGTCTCTCATGACATCACAGTTGACAAGATCGATAACATCGTGGGTAACATCGTTGCTGATAATTATGTCACTTTCACTGATGATGAAATTCCAGCTGAAGGAATAGGGCACAACAAGGCGTTATACATTTCTGTGAAGTGTCGAGATCATGTCATGCCTAGGGTCCTCATTGAGAATGGCTCTTCTTTGAATGTAATGCCAAAGTCAACACTGGCAAAGTTGCCTTTCGATGGAACTCATATGAAGCCAAGTACAATGATTGTAAGGGCTTTTGATGGTACACGGAGGGAAGTCATAGGGGAAATTGAATTGCCCATTCAGGTTGGTCCTTGCATCTTCGAGGTACTCTTCCAAGTAATGGACATTACACCAACGTACAGTTGTCTCCTAGGACGACCATGGATCCATTCTTCTGGAGCTGTACCTTCCACATTGCACTAGAAAGTGAAGTTCATTGTTGATAGTAAGTTAATAATTGTTTCTGGAGAGGAAGATATGTTAGTGAGTAAGCTATCAACGACCCCTTACATTGAAGCTACCGAAGAAGCTCTCGAGATCGCTTTCGAGTCACTTGAGATTGCCAATGCTACTTATGTTGGGGATAGTGCTCCACTCTTGAAACATCAGTCATCTAAAGCATCCATTATGATGGCCAAGGTTATGCTCGAGGGAGGGTACCGACCTGGAAACGGTTTGGGGAAGAACAAGCAAGGTGTCTTTGGCATCCTCACGCTCACTAAAAACAAGGACAGGTTTGGGTTGGGATACAAACCCACTAAGGCCGACAAGATGAGGGTTATAGAAGATAAGAAAAGAAAGAGGTTGGCTCGGCCGGAAAATCGTGAATACGAGACTGAAAGGGTTCCCATCTGTGACATTCGACAGAGCTTCCGGAGTGTGGGGTTCGCATTTCTTGAACAAGCAGCAGCTGTTGAAGATGATTATCTCGCCGATCATGGTGTCAATCTGGTGTATCCATGCCCTCCGGATACAGATCTCAACAATTGGGAGGTCATCGAGTTCCCCAGGACCATAGAGTTTTTTTCAAAGTAATTATGTAATGCTTATCCTTTAGCTCTACCCAAGGCTTTAGGAATTTTGTTGTAATGGGCTTACTTATTTCCGTTTCAGTATGACTTATCAATAAATGCATGCATTCAATATCTTTATGTTCTTATCTCTCTTTTTTACTTTCGCTTTTATTCATCGTTCCTCACCAATAAATGCAGTTTCCCATCTTTAACCTTTATTGATTCATCTTTCCCTGATGACTACCAAAATGCAGACCTAAAAGTGTCTCTCTTGAAAATGACAGTGTTAATAACTCAGCATATAATTTTGACTATCCTATTGATCATGCTGATGAGGTTGTTGATGATGACGGGGAAGTTCCTCCTGAATTATTGAGGTTGGTAGAACAAGAAGCCAGGGAAATTCGACCCCATGAAGAGCCGAGTGAACTAATCAATTTGGGAACCGAAGATGATAAAAAAGAGGTCAAGATTGGTCTTTCCCTGAAAGAAAAGGAGCGAAGCAGTTTGATCAGGTTGTTTATGGATTATAAAGATGTTTTCGCATGGTCGTACCAAGATATGCCAGGGTTAGACCCCAGTGTAGCGGAACACAAACTGCCATTAAAGCCGGAGTGTCCTCCAGTAAAGCAGAAGCTACGAAGGATAAAAGCGGAAATGTCTTTAAAGATCAAGGAGGAGGTCAAGAAGCAGCTGGATGCGGGTTTCCTAGAAGGGGTAAAGTACCCTCAATGGGTTGCTAACATCGTTCCTGTCCCCAAGAAGGATGGTAAGGTTCGAATGTGTGTCGACTAACGAGATCTGAATAGAGCTAGCCCAAAAGATGATTTTCCTCTGCCTCAATTTTATGTTCTTGTAGATAATACTGCCCAACATGGATTATTCTCTTTCATGGATGGATTCTCAGGATATAATCAGATCAAGATGGCACCAGAAGATATGAAGAAAACTACATTTGTCACTTTATGGGGAACCTTTTGCTACAAAGTTATGCCGTTTGGCTTGAAAAATGTTGGGGCAACATATCAGCGGGCTATGGTGGCTTTGTTCCATGACATGATGTATAAAGAGATAGAAGTTTATGTAGATGATATGATCGCCAAGTCCAGATCCGAAGATGACCATGTTGATAATCTGCGGAAACTTTTTGAGCGGTTAAGGAAGTTTAGGCTTCGACTGAATCCAGCCAAATGCACTTTTGGAGTGAAATCAGGCAAGCTATTGGGGTTCATTGTTAGTCAAAGAGGAATAGTGGTTGATCCTGAAAAGGTTAGAGCAATCATCGATATGCCAGCACCTCAAACGGAGAAGGAAGTTCGTGGGTTTTTAGGAAGATTGAACTACATTGTCCGGTGCATCTCCTAACTAACCACGACATGTGAACCAATCTTTAAATTGTTGCGCAAAAATCAGGCTGTAACATGGAATGAAGATTGTCAAAAAGCCTTTGAGAAGATCAAAAAATACCTACAGGAGCCTCCAGTCTTGGTTCCCCCAGTGCCGGGAAGACCTCTCATCATGTATTTGACTGTGCTAGATGAATCTATGGGTTGCGTGCTGGGGCAACACGATGAGTCAGGAAGAAAATAACATGCCATCTATTATCTAAGCAAGAAGTTCACCAGTTGTGAAGCCAACTACTCACTGCTGGAACGCACTTGATGTGCTTTGGCTTGGGCGGCCCGCCGTTTGAGGCATTACATGTTGTGTTACACTACCTGGTTGGTGTCCAAAATGGATCCAATCAAGTATATCTTTGATAAGCCTGCTCTGACTGGAAGAATTGCTCGCTGACAAGTCCTGCTATCAGAATACGACATTGTCTATGTCACCCAAAAAGCAGTAAAAGGTAGCGCTCTTGCAGAATATCTAGCCAATCAGCCAGTAGAAGATTATGGATCGATGCAATGCGATTTCCCAGATGAAGATATAATGGCTTTGTTTGATCACATACAATCACCAGAAAAAGAAAAATGGACCTTGTTATTTGATGGAGCTTCTAATACATTAGGGCATGGAATCGGGGCAATACTAATCTCACCAGAAAATGATTATTTCCCTGTCACTACAAGGCTTTGCTTTGATTGTACAAACAATATAGCCAAATATGAAGCTTGTGCGCTTGGGATCCTGGCAGCGATAGAGTCAAAGGCAAGGATACTGGAGTTATACGGGGACTCTGCATTAGTCATCCACCAGCTAAGAGGGGAATGGGAAACCCGAGATGCCAAGTTAATCTCGTACCATGATTACATCAAAGGTTTGATTGAGCAGTTTGATGAAGTCACATTCCACCATATTCCCCGAGAAGATAACCAATTAGCTGACGCGCTGTCTACCTTGTCCTCGATGTTCAAAGTAAGTAACGATAGGAACTTAACACTCATCAAAATGGAAAGTCGTGATCATCCTGCACATTGTCAAGTGATAAAGGAAGAGCCTGATCAAAAACCGTGGTACCATGACATAAAATGCTTCATCCAAAGAAAGGAATACCCTCCAGGTGTTTCAGAAAATGACAAAAGAACTCTAAGAAGACTTGCAATGGGTTTCTATTTAGATAGAGGTATTATCTACAAAAGAAATCATGACATGGTGTTGTTGAGATGCGTTGACGCAAAAGAAGCTAAATGGATAATTGAGGAGGTCCATGAAGGATCTTTTGGAACACACGCGAGCGGGCATGCAATGGCAAGAAAAATCTTGAGGGCTGGCCAATACTGGTTGACAATGGAGGCAGATTGTTTTAATTATGCGAAAAGGTGCGATAAGTGTCAAATATATGCTGATAGGGTTCATGCGCCACCAGCTTCCTTGAATGTCATGACAGCACACTGGCCATTCTCAATGTGAGGAATGGATGTGATCGGTCCAATCGAACCAAAAGCCTCGAATGGGAATCGCTTCATTCTTGTTGCCATTGATTATTTCACAAAGTGGGTTGAGGCTGCATCATATGCCAATGTGACCAGGAATGTCGTGATCAAATTTGTAAAAAGAGAATTAATTTGTCGTTATGGGTTACCAAGTGAGATTAACACTGATAATGCGACTAACTTGAACAACAAGATGATGAAAGAGATGTGCGAAAACTTCAAGATAAAGCATCACAATTCCTCCCCGTATCGCCCAAAGATGAACGGAGCAGTTGAGGCCGCTAATAAAAATATCAAGAAGATTGTCCAAAAGATGGTGGTGATATATAAGGATTGGCACGATATGTTACCTTTTGCTTTGCACGGCTACCGTACCTCTATTCGCACCTCGACAGGGGCAACACCATATTCTTTAGTTTATGGGATGGAAACAGTGCTCCCGATTGAAGTAGAGATCCCCTCATTAAGAGTACTGAGAGAAGCAAAATTGGAAGAAGTTGAGTGGGTCCAGGATCGACTAGACCAATTGAACCTCATTGAAGAGAAGAGATTAGGGGCATTGTGTCACGGACAATTGTACCAGAGAAGGTTGATGAGAGCTTATGAGAAGAAGGTACGCCCGCGACAGTTTCGGGAGGGTGACCTGGTGCTTAAAAAGATTCTACCAATCCAAAAAGATCGCCGAGGGAAGTGGACTCCGAACTACGAAGGACCTTACGTTGTGAAAAAGGCCTTCTCGGGAGGAGCTTTAATTCTCACTAGGATGGATGGGGAAGATCTTCCACTCCCTGTAAATTCATATGCAATCAAAAAGTATTATGCTTGAACGCACTTCCCAAGAAAAATAAAATAAAATAAAAATAAAAAAAGGTGAAAAATGAAAAAAGAAAAGCCTGCTATGCTGAAAATTTGAAAAGACAGTCTAGGCAAAAGTTAGAGCAACCTGCTAGGCTGAAAACCTGAAAAAAAGGTCTAGGAAAAAGTTAGGGTTCAAAAAATAAAATAAACAATGGAAGTGTCGTCAAGCCGATGAATTGGGGCAATCAGTGGGCTAGATGCATGAAGACTGGGGCAAACAACATCTCTGAAGCCGATTAATGAGCAGTCAAGATTGTATGAGGGATACTAACATTAGTCATTGAGAAAGACATCACCTGAAGAGATGCGATTCCACTCCGCAATGTTTTGCCATTCCATACTCCATTGTAATATATGCTTTGTACACCTTTCCAATCCAAATATAATGACATTGACTTCCTATATTTTATTTCGCTACCTTGGTCCCTTTCTCTTAACTTTCGTTATTCATGTGTGTGCATTCATCCTGATAAGTATATACTGAAATGTGAAACGAGTAATGGTTTTTTAAGCAGTTAGAATTCCTTAGAAAGCCTCAAAAGGTCATGGGGGGACACGATGGTTCCCCAATGAAGGGCACTGAAGAAAGGAATGAATATCAAGAATCAACCATTGGGATGATTATCATCAAGGGTGTTTACCATTAGAAAACAAAAGTGCAAGATATCTTTCCTCGAAAAGATGGGCCTTGTTTTAGTTCATCCCCAAGATTGACTGTGATTGACGCTTTTAAGGGGTCAAGGACCCAATAATGAAAAAGAAACAACAAAGAAGAAATATTTTCTCATCAAAAGTATATCTTGCATCGTACAGAAGTATAATAAGGGTTTTCATCATCAGTGTTCATTGTGTGTTGAATTGAAAGATAGTTATTTGGGTTTTCATCAATCATGAAAGCCATCTCATACATTGTCATTCCATCAATGAGTAAAACCAACACTCATGCATTGCATTTGTCTATCTGGCCTAATAAGAGAGCTTCTTACAGGCAATCCACCCCGTAAGCTCTTTTATCTTTCTGTTCAAGCTTCTAACGGGTAATCCACCCCGTAAGCTCACTTTTATCTTTCTGTTCGAGCTTTTGACGGGCAATCCACCCCGTGAGCTCATTTTATCTTTTCGTTCGAGTTTTCTACTGGCAATCCACCCTGTCTTTCTGCTCGGGCTTCTAATGGGCAATCCACCGCGTAAGCTCTTTATCATTGTTTTTAAGCTTAGCAGGCAATCCACCCTGCAAGATTTTCATGCGTAGACCATAGTGGGCAATCCAACCCACTGGTTATTTATAGGAAATCACTTTGTAGTCACAGGTCCTTTTGCTTGCCTACGTATCCCGGCCAAAATCGGAGTTCATGTCTTTACTCGTTTATTATAATGATAATAGGTAAACTACAGTTACACCTACTATCTAATAAGAAACAAGTAAAGAGGGGCAGCTGTGAACGCCTAATTTTGTCCGGGTATTTTTAATTAATCAAAAATATAAAAAATGAAAAGAAAAAAAAAAACTAAAAACTAAAAATGTTTTTGTTCTTGATACAATATAGAATTAGATGTAGCCCAATTTTATTTATTGTTGCAAGCCCATTATCCAAATCCAAAAACAAACAGAAAGAAAAAAAAAACAAAAAAACGAAAAGGCTTCAGATTTTTTTTATTTTGAAAAAAAATATATTTTTTCTTTGTCTTTTTTTCATACTTGCTTTGTCCTCTTCCATTAGAGGAAAATCAGCTTTATATTTTATTTCCCTCATTTTGTTTTCTTTCACTTTTTTTTATAAAATAAGGGGAACAACCCATGCACCTGCTGCAACCATCAGAATAGTGGGAGCACCACCATTTCACCAGCCCTTTGAACCTTCGTCCTTCCCCTCAAGAAACCAATAACAAATTTTGTCATGATCTTCCCATGTGCTTACTATATAAGCAGCACCTCATAGAAGAGGGAGGGGGGGGGGGGGGGGCGTAAAAACTACAAAAAGATCCAATGATAGTCATGAAAAAAACCTCTCCACTTCCCTCATCATTTTCTTTTCACATTTTTTCTCTTTACCAAGTAGCTCAAGTAAAAAAACCAGAAGCCTTTTTCACTTCCCCTACCCATTACCATCTTCCATCTCAAAACACCAGAACCATCACGCTAGTAACATAACCTCTCATCAACCTCAAAGCCAACATTCTCACCTAGTTTCTCCTTCATCCTTCCTAATGGTTACGCCCAAGCCAAAAACACCTCTTCCCTCTCACATTTCAGTCATCTACTACTGAGAATCCAAGACCCCCATAGCCAAACACCACATCACAACCATCATCTTCCTTACATTCAACCAAATCCCAACTCTAAACCAACCATCAAACTCTTCCATCCAATATCATCATTTCAATATCAGGAAAATCACTAAACACCATAACCTCCATTCCACCCAAAATCACAAAATCCAACCCAAAACCAACACCCAGAAATAAGAGAAATAAAAATCATGTGTTCTGTTCTTCGCCGCTGCCTCCCTCCGCCGTGCTCCGCCACGAGCTCCACCGCACCATGCTGCCATAGCCGCACCGATGTCACCGCCACAAGTCATTGCACCCAGATTCGCTAACCAGAGATCCGACGTCGCCGCCATCACCTCCCATTCCTTCTGCAACGCACAGCCGCGCACACCACCAGCTTCCGCCTCATACCATTGCGTCAACTCCCTCCAAATCCACCCAGAACCGCCGCACGTCACAACCATGGATAGACGCCGCCGCTAGCCCGAAACCACCACACCATATCTGCTCTCCCCACACTCCTCCATCCGTTACCCGCACAACAGCCACCCCGTTGTCGCGCTATGCAAACCGCCTATTGCCGCCGGCCGCTGGCTCAGTCCCACATGTTCAGTCAGTCATCCTTGTTGGCCCTCTGCACTTTGGTAACGATGGAAATACACTCTGTTCAGTCTGTTGGATGTTTTATCATTTCCTTTTCTTTTATTTTATTTTATTATTTATTTTACTAACTGTTTTGTTATCAACATGGGATTGGGCCTCTTATTGTTTTGGGCTTATGATGGTGTTTCTTTTTTAAATTTTTTTGATCTGTTTCCCCTTTTTTTTTCTGGTAACTTTTAGTGTGGGTCAAATATGAACTTAGAAAAAGAGTAATCTAAGCCCCTTTAAAAAAAATAAAAAATAAAATTAATTTATTTTAAAATAAAAAGGTTAGCTGAGATATGACATCTTGTTAATCTTTATTTTTAGGACACCTGAGTTGTGACGACTTGGTGATTCTATGTTCCTTTAAAAAAAACAAAAAAAACAAAATTAATTTCTTTTAAAATGAAAGGGCTAGCTGAGATATGAAGTCTTGTTAATCCTTATTAATTTAGGACATCTGAGTCGTGACGACTTGACGATCCTAAGCCTCTAAAGATAAAAATTAGAAATTAAATTAACTTCTTTTAAAAAGGTAAACTGAGATGCGACGTCTTGTTACCCTTGATTTTATTTTCAAAAATTGAAATCAACCAACCAATCAAATCTTTTCTAAAGAACTACGTGACTTTGATTTTTCCATCGCACCCGGAAATACGTAGAAGCAAGATAAACCATCTTGTCAAGCCAAAACTAATTTTTCCTTTTTTTTGTCCCTTTTTATGCTAAAATAATTAATCAAAATAATTAAACTTGTCTATTTTTAGGGATGCTCTATGGACACGGTGTCATGTTCAGTCCCTTAGATTTGAGGTTGCTCTGTGGACTTATGTGCCATGTTCAACCTCATTTAGGTTTTATCAGCAATAATTTTTAAAATACAAAACCAATAAATAAATACAAAATATTAAAAAATAAAAAAAAATAATTCTTTCTTGTAAATAATTTTGGGGTAAAATAAATATTTAAAAGGTTATTAAAAATTTTTTTGCACAATTAACTTGGGGTACCGTTTTTTTAAAAAACAGACGGTGTGGGGTGCTAACACCTTCCCTACTCGTAATCGACTCTGGACTCATCTCTCTCTGTTTTTTTTAAGACCAGTTTACCTTAAATAAATATTTTTTTTCAATGTTTTTCCCAAATAAAATATTGGTGGCGACTACTCTGTTTTTTATCTTTCTTTTCGCGGCTCCCGGACGGGATGTTCTCGTCAATCTTGAAAGTGTAACCACTTATATGCAAACGAATGCTCTTTTTGGTGGTAATGAATTAAATTCCTTTTGAAAGTGAAGGCAAAGGTTCAATTGTTAAGAGCTGATCTTGCATGTTGTTTATAGTTTTTACTTGTCTCAGATTCCAATAATCTTATTTGTCTTTGGTCACAAGTTTAGAATGAAGAAATGACATTAAAAAAATAAGAAATATACTAGACAACATAATCCATATTTTACAGATTGCCACTCCAACTAACGGCACATCAAAGAGCCAGTTTCTAATTTTCACATTCTAGATGTACAAAATATAGTTCTCACATTCCATCACATGCAATCAAATTTGGAACACTACTTAAAACAAGACCTTTTATTTTCTTTTTTTTTTTACTGCTCCTTAATGGCAAAAGTGAAAAGATTGAGTTGTTCAGAAAAGCCTCCCACTTGGTCTTTGGCTTTTAATTTCATAAAGGGATATCCCAAAGATCAAGTCTTACCCCAAATATAAAAAAGATTAACTAAACACCAAACAGATCATTATGATAAAAAGAAAAGGAAAACTATTTGTATACTTGAACTCAAAATTCTTGAAGCATGCTCTAAACTTCAGCTCAATTACACACAAAGAGAAGTTGTCCCGTTTTTGCACTTGAATGAGGTGTTTACATTCAAAGCTTTAATTGTTGTACGAGTTGTCTCACTTTTGCTTAATACCTCTGGCGGAGACATATTAAATCATTGATATAGTAATTGACCCTTTGATTGTACTGATGTCTTATAAGGTTAATGTGAATTTACTGATATAGCATATGAGTTGGCCCTTTCATTTTACTGATATAGTGATTGACCCTTTAGATTTTTGCAAGGCTTAATGTCATTTTCGTTGCGGGTTTGGAGGTGAGTTCATCCTGTTTCACCTGAGGTCAGAGAATGTATTTGCCTAGGCCATATTTGATACAGAGCACATTGTAATAACATGTACCTTCAAAGTCTCTAACTTAATCTCCTAAAAACAGAAGGGTGGACACTGGAGCGCCTTACCTACGAAGTCTCTTTGTGCTTAGTTCTTTTTACCGATATTTCTCTCTTTTTCTTTGTTGCTCTGACTTAAGGTATCACTAATGCGTCTCTACTCTAGAGGTAGTTAATTTAATTTCATTTGGATGAGTGTTTTTGAATTAATTTGAGTGTTTAACAGAGTTATGAAAATGAAGATTGTATGTTGGAGTTGGTGTTGAAAGAAAAAGCTACTTAAGGAGGTTTATTTTTGCTACTTTGGAACTAACTTCATTTATAGCTGAAAGCACGAGGCTTTCTTCCTCTGGATAGGTAAACAACTTAATTAAGAGCTTATCACATAAGACCTTATCGCATGAGAGCTTATGCCATAAGTACTTAAAGAAAGAAAAAGAAAGAAAGGAGCATGAGAGGATTCGAATAGTGAAAAATACGGAGAGGATGTTTAGTGCATAAGCTCTTATGATAATTCCATAAGCTTCTCCCAGTGGCTTATGAAAATAAGTCAAAAACTCATTATGGGATGACATAAGTTATTTTTATAAGCTCTGTCAAACACACTGCATAAGAACTTATGTCATCAGATAAGTCAAAAGGAGCTTAAATAAGCTCTTCCAAACGCCACCTTAACCAGCCTGCCGAAGAAGATAACCTCTTTCCTTGTGCACATTACTTTATATGCTAGCTGCCCCACTTTTATTCTTTGTTTTTTTATTTAAAAATTTCCTTTTTTTTTTACTTCATTTTTCAGTCTGACTGCAAGAAGTAACAAGTACCCAAGACCTCAATATTAAAAGTTAGAGAGTTTGGTTAAGATCACATATAGTCCTAATATATTGAGAATGGTGCTTATTACAAATTTCCTTTTGTGGCTTGCTCTAGAATTGACTGTTGCATATTTTTTTATTTTTTATTTTGCTTATAAGAGGACTGGTTTAGAGGAATTTGATTGCAGGGAAGAATAGGTGCAATTTGCAGGTGTACCAGTTTCAATTTATAGGCAATGGACAGGGTTCCGTTTGCACGGTTTGAGCATAGTATTCAGTATATTAGAGACTTTTCACTATGGTAAGACTGGAACGCATACCCATAGGTACAATTTTGGATGTGCTGACCAACCAAATCACACAAAACAGCTCATGCTGCAGCTGATGTTCTTATTGATAAAGAAGGTTTCATGGTCCTTTTAAAGCACCTATTTGATATTGAGTCAGTGCTAAAGGAATTATAGTGTCAGGAATTAAATGAGTCTCAAGTTGCACGGGTTGCTCTGGAATCTCTAGATGTTAAAAAGGCAAATGACAAGACGTTTTTTATTTTTTGAAGAAGTCAAGAAGCAATACTTTGAAAGGGTTCAGCTGTTATGGTATATCCTGTCAGCCTTTGCACTGGTACAGTGGTACTACATGTGAGAGATCGGTTATAGAAGCTTGGTTTTTTAATGGCTACTTTCATGTGGAATTTCTTTATCTTATATGCGATGGAATGACCTTTATGGCAATGTACCTTTATCGAGTTTTATGGAATCTTTGGTTGAAGAGTAATTTTAGAATTTTCAAAGATAAAGTCCTGTCTTTGGATTTTTTTTTTTTTAATGGATAATGCTTGGTTGGTGGCTACTTAATATGGGGGCTTCTTTACGTGATATGCCGGGGGCTGGAGGGCTTTGTTGTGTATATGTGGTTTTCTTTTTTATGATGTTTGTTTTTTTGCCTTTTGTTATTCGATGTTGTCTAATGTCTTTTTGTTTTGCAACTATTCTTTTCTATTGGGGTTTCTTTATGTGGGAAAAGACTTCATTGTTGGTGTTGTTTCTTTTATATTTAAGGATTGAAAAACTATATGAAAGCTAATATATGTATTATTGGAGATTTTTATTGGGAAATCCTTTTAAATATGATTCTAAATTATTGAACATGTAACATCCCTGGCTGCTCTATGGATTGACGACTGTTCCCACAAACCAACACGGGTCTTTTCAGTCTGGAAAACTTCCCAGGAGGTCACCCATCCCAGAATTGCTCCAAGTCAAGCACGCTTAACTGTGGAGTTCTTAAGTGATGGGCTTTCGAAAAGAAGATGCATCTTGTTAGTATAGGTAGTTCCAATCAATTCATATAAGCCTTCCTCAACTGTATAGTCCCATACCTACACAATTCAGGATCCCTCTCATTCGGGTGTGTAATCGGTTCATTCATGTGTCCCTCCGTCTAGAAGCATGCCAGGAGCCACTCCTTGTCCGTGCCTTCTTGCACCGGCGATCACTCCCCGCCTTCGTCAGCACCCGGGTGTTACATGCCCACCAGCTTCCGCTTGGTTCGTCCCCGAACCACACCGTACTGGAAGAGGTGTCGCTCTGATACCATTTGTAACATCCCTGGCTGCTCTATGGATTGACGACTGTCCCCACAGACCAACACGGGTCTTTTCAGTGTGCTTTGTCCTCACTCACACACTTCCTGGAAAACATTCCAGGAGGTCACCCATCCCAGAATTGCTCCAAGTCAAGCACGCTTAACTGTGGAGTTCTTAAGTGATGGGCTTCCGAAAAGAAGATGCATCTTGTTAGTATAGGTAGTTCCAATCAATTCATATAAGCCTTCCTCAACTGTATAGTCCCATACCTACACAGTCTCAAGATCCCTCTCATTCGGGTGTGTAATCGGTTCATTCATGTGTCCCTCCGCCTAGAAGCCTGCCAGGAGCCACTCCTTGCCCGTGCCTTCTTGCACTGGCGATCACTCCCCGCCCTCGTCAGCACCCGAGTGTTACAGAACTAGTAGTATAAAGATATCAATTAGGGACGAAAACATAAATGTCGCTATTGAAACAATTTTTGAGAAATAATTTGTTCCATCAAGAAATAATATCAATAGAATATGTGGTGGTATTGTCTTCTAATGTAATTATTTTATACATTGATGATATTTTACTCTATGCATGTATTGATATTCATATTCATATTTTTAATAATATTCTGATACATCACTACAACAGAAATGACATTTAATAGCGGTCTTTTAATAGTGTTTGTGAGGCAGAAATGCAATAAAAAATGTTTGCACCCTTTTAATAGCGTTTTATAACGGAACTGTTATTAAAGAATGAACATAAGATAACGTTTCTTTTATGAAGCGCTATCTTTTCTCTTTTGAAAAAATGATAAAATATCATTAAGATCTTTAATAGCGTTTATTTGAAAAAACGCTATCAAAACATATAGCTAAGATAACACTTAATTGATTAAACACTATCTTCTCTAATTTTATAACTTCCCGCACATATTTTTGTCACATCCCGCGTGCATCTGTGAGAGTTGTTCGCCGCTGCGTATACCCTAACACCACTGCGCTTTCTAAGAATTGTTCGCTGTTGCCCGCTGCTTCACTTCTTGCCCTCCGCCTCTGCTTCGCTCCTTGCCCTCCGCCTCCATTTTCACTCACCCTGCGTTCAGCGCGGAAGGGGGAACCGCACGGCGCTGAGCTCGCCCTGTGTTTTCAGGTACCGCCGTTGAGCAAAGCCACCTCCATGCCTTCCGCCTCGCTCAATTCTCTTTTCTGCCACCGCCGCTAAACACTAAAGGTAACACTTACTCGATTATGCGTATGGAAACAACCTCTACCCTATAAATGAGTTGTTGACAAGGTTTTATGGTACTGAATTTAATTATTTATTGGTGGTAGTGATTTTACACATTTGCAGTTTTGGTGATTCAGCTTCTCTTTGAAGAGTATACCACAGATTGGTTGCTATCTGGTGTTGGTGTGCGTGTGTGTGCTGAGTTATCCGTGTTTGCGTTGTGAGTGTCTGTTGTTATATGTTAAAATTGCTCTGACCCTCAACAGATTTTAATGTAATAATAATATATTAGTATTGGGTAGACATTTTATTTGTATGATTTTAACAATATGATAAACATTGGCTTCTCAAGTTGATTCTTTGTCTTGGTATTCACATTCTCTCTTGCAGTCTTGGTATGAAAAATTCCTGGGGTCCCTTGAAGGCTTTGGCTGCTGCAAGTGTTATAAATGGAGTTGGTGATATACTTTTGTGCACCTATCTAGGATATGGTATTACAGGGGCTGCATGGGCTACAATGGCATCACAAGTATACTGAACAAACTCTTATACATCATAAATTCATAATGCATTAATTATATTATTTAGTTCCATATATCTTCAATGTACTCAAATCAGTATACACTGCTTTTTCTCTACCCTTTATGTTTCTAGGTTATTACTGTTTATATGATGATTCAAAATCTAAACGAGAAAGGATATAATGTGTTTGACTTCTCCATTCCATCAGTGAAGGAGTTTCTTACGATACTTGGTCTTGTTGCTCCTGTATTTGTGACATTGATGTCAAAGGTTGCATAAAGTGTTTTATTATATTTGTGGTTCTTCATTTGGAATAGTAACCTGTTAATGTAACTCAATTTCCATCTCCAAAGGAAAGAACGAGGAGGTTTCTGTTTTTGTCCCCACATCAAACAAATACATACGGCTTCTTCGGGGGGATTCACAGACAAAGTATATAGCTAACTGCTTTGCAATTACAGAGAGAATATCAGCCCTTGTTTCTAGTGTCGTGCAATGTAGGGTGAGTCACTTATCCTATAGGACTTAATTTACAATAATTAATTATATAAAAATTAAGGTGCTTAGGATTTGCTATCTCAACATTTTGTAGGGATCTTGGGTGCTGTTAGCGATAAATGTTGTTGAAGATATTGTTTACTATCTGGATTCCTTGCATGCTGATCCTAAGAATCGCCCAGAATTAAAGAATTTGTTCAATTGTTCAATAAGTAAGCATGCTTTTATTTTTTCTAATTTTCTATGATTCTGCCGAATGGCTTCCATGGTAGATACATGTTGCAAGTTGTCATGGCCCTAATGTGCTTTTGATTTTTGACATTAGAATAACTGTGTTGAATTGGCATATACTGGGTTATAGCTATTGTGGTTCAAAATAAAAAAAAGGTAACCAGAACCTTTATTTTGTATTTAGATGTTACCATTGAGATTTTTTGTTGAAAAATCCATGCGTGTGTTTGTGATGATTGAAAATATGTTTCTTAATGAAGTCTGTTTGATTTTGTGATTAGTGCTTTGCAAGTTTATCGTGCACGTAACGTAGCTAAGGTGCCTCGTTTAAAAGCAACCAAAATTAAATGGATTCAGATAGAGGTATATTTGCAAAAACTTAATGAGCAATCACTAGTGCAAAATATGCTTTTAACATCGGAGATTCCATACCGGTTTCACAAAAATTGATGTGTAAAATGAGGCGGTTGCATTTTTGAAATTAAAAGCAAAGGATTCCATATCGGTTTCATAAATAACTGATGTGTGAATATTTTCCACATCGATTGTTTTAACCGATGTCTAAATTAAAACAAAAAATTTAAAATTTAAATTTTTTATCTTTCCACATCGGTTCTTTTAGAACCGATGTCTAATATATAGATTAACCTCATCGGTTGTATTATAACCGATGTATAAAATTAAAAAAAAAAAAATTTATCTTTCCACATCGGTTCCTATTGAACCGATGTCTCATATATATTAACCACATAGGTTTAAATATAACCGATGTCATAAATTAAAAAAAATGAAATTTTAAATTAAATCGTAAGTTTCTACATCGGTAACTATTGAACCGATGTGAAATATTACTAACCACATCGGTTTTAGTACAGCCGATGTGTAATATTTGACAAAACCCTACTTTTTGTTTCTATTTTCATTCCCTCCATCTGTCACTCGCCCTTTTTCTTTGTTTTTGCTCTGCTCTTCCATTCCGTTTTTCATTCCCTCCCTCGTTTTGTGCTCATCACTTCGTCCCCATCTCTCTCACTGCTCTGTGCTCGCCGTCCCTCACTACTTTGCCGCCGCCTCCCATCTCTGTCTCTCCCTGCTGTTCGCCGGTCTCCACTGCTTCTGCTTCTGGTGAGAGTGCATACTTATTTACTTGTTTTGTTGGTAAATAAGATACATGCATGTGGCTAATCTTATAAGGACTTGAGATTTAGTGAACAATCTTCGGTATGGTTGTCAGAATAAGATTGAAATCTTTCTATTTTCTTATTGCTTTTTTATTTTTTATTTTTTATGAAACCAGAACTGACTGGTACATGATTCTGTTGCTATATCAACTAAACTGTCATGATTTATAATGTTAGCAGTTGATAGAAGCTAAGGTTATATTTTAAGAAAAGTAAATAAATTGGTTCGATTATTTAGTTAGGCTTAAAGTGTCTGGTGCTAAGGTTGTGTGGGCTTCAATTAATTAATTAGTCCAGCTGGTGTTTGAATCCACTTTGCTTTTTAGGCTTATTACTGTGAATACATCCTCTATTTTGTTGATATATTACCTAGTGGTTTCCACTTGTCATGGTGCATTTTCTGTGTGATGTGGGTATACTTTGTAACAGGTTTTGTGGAACATTTCACTTTGGTTTGCTGTTGTTTGTTGCTTATTAGGCATTGATTTCTTGTATTTGGCTACAACCATTTAACTCTTGTCTCTCTGTGTAGTGTTTTGGGCTGGTGTATCCCTAGTATCCTTATCATAAAATGTTACTGATATACTAAAAAAATGTTAGACATAATATGTGAGTAAACATTTTATTTGTTATTTAAATTATTCATTGCTCAATGTGAAAGTTATGTTTTCTTCTTACATTTTGTATTTCTGTCTTGACATTATTACTGGTAATATTTCTTGCTTTCTGTTTTGGTTTTAATTTTATTTTACCGGTAATGTTTTGCTTGCTTGTTATTCAAATGCTACGATACTTTGTTGTAGCAAGATATTAATCTCTGTGTGGCGATCTCTTAAGCACTAGAGACTTCGAGTGTTCAAAGAGATTATTTTATAATTTGGTAGCTCTTAAGAGTTTCAGGTCTATAGTAGAAGTTGGTCATTTACATTTCGCTTGCCTTTTTAGAAGTTGTGTTTCAACTACAATATGCACCAAAAATACATGGCAGGATGGGAAACTTTGTGTTTTCTTAAGGAGAATAAAGGATATATATAGTTTTTGATTGAATATATATGATGGACTTATGGATTTAGTTTTTTTTTTCATGTTCTTTGCTTCCTGCCTGAATAGCCATAGCTCTTCACTACTCATTTTATTATATGATCTTTTGGTCTTAAATAAGCCAACACTGTATTTTTCATGCTTTGATTTTAGACTCTATGTGAGGGGCACAATCCTTGGATACAAAAGGTAAGAGCTTCTTGCCCATAGTAGTTTTACCAATTTTGTATTTTATATCATCTTGTGTATGGATGCTGGGAAATTGAGAGTTGAGATTCATGGAGAGAAGCATTTAAGATTATACTTTCACGGGTTTTGTCAAGTCATTTGGTTTATGATGAGGCAATATTATTTTTTCAGATCCAAACCAAACCTGTAACTATGGCTTGGGTTTGACAACTTGGAGTCCACTTGCATGTGGTGTGCTGACAAGAAAATACAAGAAAGGAGTTATACCAGCAGATAGCCGCTTTGCATTGGAAAATTACAAAGTAAGGTTTGATTTCCATCGTTTTGGCTGAAAATCTTTCATTGGAGTTTTAATGTATTTGCTTGAAAATTTATTTGATCCGAGAATATTCTCACAATAATTAGTAAAGCCTTAGTTTCCCGTTTGAGATGCAATACTAATGATCACACGTGTACGTGCTTAATGTACCGCTCATTGTATTGGATCTTGAATTGTCCAAAGTTGGACAGTTTGGGAAAAAACTTTTTCTTCATTCAGTTAAAATAGTTATTCATTGATTCTAATGTTATATACTTGATGAAAGTTCGGATTGATACATTTCCTTTCGTTCTCTAGGTGCATACTTTATCGTGGTGGATGTCATCGCGTTCAAGTCGTGTACGTCGGAGACCGAAGGGAAATGCTGCCAAAATTTCGTCAAGTATGAGCATGAGAGTTAAGGACTAACTATTAACCGAATGTTGAAAAAGTTTCTTCTCAAATGGGATAGGGCCATACCCTATCATAAGAAGTGGTTGATGAATATGTTGGACTAAGTACGTAGTTATTGGTTTTAGTCATGGATCGCGGTTGAATGAATGCTAGACGGACAAGTGATGAGTATGAGAATGGAGTGGAAGATTTTCTACAGTTTGCAAAAACAAATGCTCCTGATAGTGGTAACAGAAGGTTTTATTGTCATTGTGCTAACTGTTTGAATGAGAGACGACTAGAAGCTGAGGAGATACGTGATCATATTATTTGTGAGGGGATTTGAAAGAGTTATACAACATGGATATGTCATGGTGAATCGTTAGACAGGTTGAGGGTGTCGGATAGAGAAGAAGTTGATGACGTGGATATGGACGATGGACTAGAGGACATGATCCGTGATGTTGGGCAAGAGTCTTTTCGGCGCGCACATGTGTATAATACTTTGTTCAGTGATGCGGAAGTGGCTTTGTATCCGGGGTGCACTAATTTCACACGGTTGTCAGCGGTGTTAAGATTGTTCAATGTGAAGGCGAGAAATGGGTGGAGCGATAAAAGCTTTACCGAATTGCTTGAGTTGTTGAAAGACATGCTTCCAGAAGGTAACACATTGCCATCTCGAAACTATGAGGCGAAGAAGATATTGTGTCTGATGGGTATGGAGTATAAGAAAATACATGCTTGCCCCAATGATTGCATATTATACAGGAAAGAGTTTGAAGAGATGCACGAGTGCCCCAGGTGTGGGGTATCACACTACAAAGTGAAGGATGGTGATTCTAGTTGTGATGTGGTCACCAAAGGTCCTCCTGCGAAGGTGTTATGGTATCTTCCCGTGATTCCGCGGTTCAAGCGATTGTTTGCTAATGTAAATGACGCAAATAACATTAGATGGCATGCAGATGACAGGAAGTGTGATGGACAGCTTCGCCATCCTGCCGATTCTTTGCAATGGAAGAGAATTGATAGTTTGTTTCCGGATTTCGGCAATGAGCCCAGAAACCTCAGGCTTGGACTTGCTACCGATGGAATGAATCCATATGGAAACTTAAGTAGTATTCATAGTTCATAGCCTGTTCTCCTGGCAATTTACAACCTGTCTCCTTGGTTGTACCTAAAGTGCAAATACATTATGTTAAGTATGATGATTTCGAGTCCTAAACAACCGGGAAATGATATTGATGTTTATCTGAGTCCCTTGATTGAAGACTTGAGAATGTTGTGGGACAAAGGCGTTGATGTGATCGACGGGTATTGCCGTGAGACATTCAGATTGTGTGCCATGTTATTTTGCACCATCAATGACTTTCCATCATACAGGAACCTGTGTGGGTATAATGTTAAGGGGCATAAAGCATGTCCAATATGTGAAGAAGGCACATGTTACCATCAACTGCAACATGGAAGGAAGACAGTTTACCTTGGGCATCGGAGATTTCTCCAACGTAATCATCCTTATCATAGATTGAGAAAAGCTTTCAATGGACTTCCGGAGAATGAAATTGCTCCAGTGGCCTTGACTGGAGAGCAAGTTTATGAAAGGGTGAACAACACTAATGTTATCTATGGGAAGACCCAGAAGAAGGCTACCGAGAAGAAAATATGGAAGAAGAGGTCGATTTTCTTTGATCTTCCATACTGGTGCAAGCTTGATGTAAGACATTGTATTGATGTGATGCATGTGGAGAAAAATATGTGTGACAGTTTAATCGGAACGCTTCTCAACATTCAAGGCAAGACAAAGGATGGTGTGAATGCTCGTCGGGATTTAGTTGCGATGGGTATACGAGAGCAGTTAGCTCCACATAAAGTGGGGGATAAGAAGACTTATTTGCCCTCAGCATGTCATACTTTATCAAAAAAAAAAAAAAGAGAGAAGATGTTTCTGTGAATGTCTACGAGGAGTCAAAGTGCCACAGGGTTACTATTCAAATATCAAAAGACTTGTCTCAATGAAAGATCTCAAATTAGTTGGCTTAAAGTCTCATGATTGTCATGTCTTGATGCAACTACTACCGGTGGCCATTCGTGACATCTTGCCTAAAAAAGTCAGACATGCCATTACTAGGTTATGCTTATTCTTCAATGCTATATGTAGCAAGATCATTGACACTAAAAAGTTGGATGACTTGGAAAATGAGGCAGCCATTATCTTGTGCCAATTGGAGATGTATTTTCCACCTTCATTTTTTGACATCATGGTTCATTTGATTGTTCATCTAGTGAGGGAGATTAGATTGTGCGGCCCCGTTTATTTAAGGTGGATGTACCCAGTTGAGCGATACATGAAGATCTTGAAAGGATGTATGAAGAATCCACACCGTCCTGAAGCATCTATTGTTGAAAGGTATGTTGCAGAAGAAGCTATTGAGTTTTGTACAGACTGCATGTCAGAAGCGGAACATGTAGGGCTTCCGAAGTCTCGTCACGAAGGAAGATATGATGGTAAGGGTACACGAGGTATCACTGTTAAGAGCATGGATCGGAAGGAAGTGCTTCAAGCACATTTGTATATATTGAATAACACTGATGAGGTTGAACCATACTTATGTGAGCACAAAAGCATCATCAATGAAACTTACCCTAGAATGAATGAAAAATGGTGTTTGGACAAGCATAACAAGACTTTCTTGAACTGGTTTAAAGAAAAAATTGCAAAGGATGGTATTGCTTCTTATACATTAAAATGGCTAGCACAGGGGCCTAACTTTGATGTCATATGCTGGAGTGGGTACGATATCAATAAGTTTTCCTTCTATACAAAGTCCCAGGATGACAAAAGTACTATGCAAAACAGTGGGGTTATGGTCGTCGCTGAGTCCATGCATTTCTCTAGTTCGAAAGATAAAAACCCTGTTATGGCATGCGTTTCATACTTTGGAATCATTGAAGAGATATGGGAGGTTGATTACACGAAGTTTAGAGTACCTGTTTTTAAATGTCAGTGGGTCGACAGTAACAATGGTATGCAAATCGATGAGTTAGGATTCAAATTGGTGGACCTTAATAACGTAGGTAATAAATAAGAGCCTTTCATCATGGCATCCCAAGTAAAACAAGTGTTTTATATCCGTGGTGGTCAGTGGTTCTCCAGGGAAAAAACATGTATAATGGTAGTGAGGGAAATCAAGATTTAACTCTTGATATTTCTGATACTCCTTCTTTCTCAACACGGGTGCCTAATTTCAATGAGGAAAATGAAGTGGATGATGTATATGCTACTCGTAATGATCACCAAGAAGGGTTATGGGAGAACTTTACTAATTGGCCACAATGTAACTTTAGTTTGAGTTATGTTTAAAGTCATATTATATGTTTACGTTGATATTTATAAGTTATGTTTACGTACGTTGATCGATATTTATAAGTTATGTTTGATATTTATTCTGACATACTAACAAGTTTTTTTTTTTGTTTAAACAGGTATACATGGCTGATCCTGAGGATATCCCTCATTCATGCAGTGGGTGACAGACCCCGTCTACGGATAGAAAGGGTAGACGTGCCACACGAATGAAGAATTTGACTGCCTACCGTGGTTCAAATCAAAGGATAAGAATAAACTTTGATAATAACCTCAATCCTATTGGGCCAATGGTAGAGCAGTTTAACAGTTTTGTGGCGACCCTTGCTAGAAGCAGGCCTAGTATACTTATTGATAATTGGAAAGATGTACCGGAGAACATGAAGGATCATATATGGGAGAGTATTCTGGTATCTATACTTTTACGTCCTGTGTTTGTCTGTATCTACTATATTTTAATTATATTAATATCATATAGTAATTCGTTGATTCTTTTGGTGTTAATGTAGCTCACCTTTGACATACCGGATACGACGGATATGAAGAAGCGTTTGATAAAGTATGCTAGTGAGCGTTGGAGGGCTTTTAAGGTCGACCTGGGCAGATACTATGTATTCAATCCAACATGTGAGAAGAACCCACTTGAGGTGTACCCGTTTCTTGACCAGGTGACGTGGGATTGCTTTGTTCAGAGCCGACATGATCCCAGCTTTCAGGTTAACTTATTTGATTTGTCTCTAAATTTATGTAATTTCATTAATTTTATTTACTTATGTAATTTAATTGTCTTCTATTTATAACAGGAGAAGAGGAAAAATGGGCAAGAAAACCAAAGTAAGAATGTCTACCCCCATGTACTGTCTAATGGTGGAAGAGGAAAAGAAAGCATTTCAGGAAGCAGCATCTCAGGTGGATCCTAACGCTGAAAATCGTCCAGAAGTTGTTGATCCACCTCCACCCCCATGCCATCGTAAATGGAAGAGGGCCCAACAAAGAAAAACGGGACAATATACATCTGAGGAGGCCCGCCAAGTAGCTGAGAAGATTGTAAGTATAGTTTGAATTGTAATTGTCATTTTAACATTATTACTGAATTGTAATGTGGCATGATATTTTATATGTTATAGGATGCCTTAGACGAGCAGGTAACCCAAGGAACCTCTGTTCCTAGAGGACACGATGATATCTTAGTTGCTGCCATCGGTAAACCAAACCACCCGGGCTGTGTCATTGTGTTGGATGGGGCGTCGGCATTCACCAATACCATGGTTCATCTTGACACCAATGCCACAGGGATGTTGATGCAGATATAGTACGGCTAAAACAAGAGATTGCAGCTGAGCTTAGACAGGAGATGGCCGAGCATTTTGCCCAGCAGCTGGCAATATTGACTTCTATGTCCCGGCAGATGACAGGTGTCCAACCCTCTGTCCATGTGAGCACTAAGGTCTCATGTGATCCTCCTCATCAGCCTCAAAATGATGATGATGGTGATGATGATGATGATGATGACGACGACCCTGATAGGTGTGAGTTGTATGTTGATAATCATCATGATCGCCGCTTAGTGGTATTGGGGAGGGCACATGATAACTTCGGTAATACCATACACCATCGTTTATTACCGGATGACCAGGTGAGGGTCGTTGTTGAGATTATTCGAGATGCTGATGCTCGAGTCCCTGTGCCCACTGAGGAGGTTCAAACAGTGGGTCAGGCCCCCCGTAATTTCATCCCCTGGCCAAGAAGACTGGTCAGCTTTCTTGTTGCATCTGAGGTATTCAATTAGCTGTGTTTTTCTATATTCATAGTTGAAATTATTTATTATTGTTTAAAGATAATGCTTTATTTTTGTTTAAAGAAGACTGCCCCTTTGTTTTAGGAGGTTGGAAATGATATTCTGCCTAAAAGGTCGGATCCACGAAGACCAGAGATGTCTGCTCCTGCCAAGGTATTCATTTGATCATTTAATTAATTACGAATGAAATAACTCATCTGTAATTACTAATATATACCTTTGTTGTTTAGGGGATCGACAAAGGGGCACCTGGTGATGTTTTTAAACTTCTGGCTATACAGGTTGTGACCATGGAGAATGACGCAGCTTTGGTAAGGTTGGAAAATGATGCCAGTCCAGGTGACGAACTGTATATCCCAAAGAAGGAACTTATGGAGATTGTACTCGATAAAGAAATGGCTAGTTCTGCACACCTATCGTTATGGTGCACGTAAGTACATTTTATTTATAAGTTAAGTAATTAAATTTTAAATACTATGATAATTAACATGTTTTTTCAATATATTAGGTATCTGCATCGTAAGTTTGTTGATCAGGGTAACCTCGCCCTTTAAGGGTTCATTGACCCCATGTTCATTCAGGGTGTTCTCCTAGCATCAGAAGACCCGGTCACCACCATACGTGATATACTTGCCCGAGACGATCATCAATTCTACCTTGAACCTTACCTCAACAAGTAAGTACCAGTTATTTAATTATAACTATATATGACTTAGTCACTAATTGTTCCGCAAATACAGCAAGCATTGACAACTGTTGATCTTGTACCCTAGGATGAATGTCGTGGTCTTCTTCTGCTCAATGGGAAATAAGCCGGCGAATGAACTGAAGATGATCATGGAAACGTAAGCATTAAAATACTTTATAATCAGTAATGCAGTTGTTTTAATTATCTGAAATCTATTAGATATACTTTAATTAATGTTTATTTTGTCATGATAGTTCTATTAATGCAAACCACATGTAGTGTGGTGAAAGGCGTCAGGCTATTAGATGGATTATTCCTAACGTAAGATATTTATTAGTTCAAATGCTTCAAATGCAGTGGGTATAATTATTGATTTCTATTGAATTCCTCATATTCTAATTGGGTTTCATTTGTACGTAGTCCCGTATACAACATGGATAATGGGAATGTGGATACTATGTGATGAAGTGGATGGTCGAAATTATCTTCTCCAAGATCACTGAAAGATGGCACGAGGTAAATGTTAATTGGTAACAATTAGAAGTAACAGTTATAGATTCATTATATATTTTATGTTAGTTTATTACTTAAAAGATATAATCTTTTGTCCAATTAAACTTGCAGATATTCAACAATCTGACTCCATTATCTGATGTCGACATCAATAACATAAGGAGGTGTTGGGCAACTTTCTTTCTTGAAGTGCACCAACCATAGTTTGTATGTAGTTAGTTTAAAAACTTATCATGTACTAACTATAGTATACTTTTGACTGATATATATTTTGATATGAAATCTATAATATATCATGTAGCTTTTTGGTTTCTAATTATCTTTGTTGTCTGAATGTAATTGAACATATGTATTGTTCGTAATAAATTCAGTATATATTAATTTAGTGTGTTTTTGTTGTACAAAAGTGATTGTGTTGAGAATATCTAGAATATGTTATACTGGTATTGATTTGGATTACTGAAATAGGGGGAATGAATGATAGAAATGTAAAAAGAGTTTTTTTAAAAAAAATGAGACTTTTCACATCGGTTATATTAAAAACCGATGTGGAAAGTGATATTTCAACATCGGTTAATTAGAAAACCGCTGTTAAAAGTGTACTTTAGACATCGGTTTTAAAACCGATGTGAAAAGTAACAATAAACAACATCGGTCGTTTCAACATCAATTTGAAAACCGATGTGAAAAGCCAAAAATAACCGATGTGGAATCCCTTTTCTGCACTAGTGAATTATTTTAAAAAAATTAAAACTATTGATTTACTATTTTCTTTTTTACAGTGCCCAAAACAACCCAACAATACAGATTGTGGGTATTATGTCAAGCGCTTCATGAAGGAAATTATCTTACAGAACCAAGTTAAAATACCAATGGCGGTATGTTCATTCAGTGCTTGTAATTTACTTTTAAATGTGACTGTTTAAATGTTATAGCAATTGTAACTTAATTTATTTAATTTTGATGTCGCAGTACTTCCCTGACTACAAATGCTTCACATACTCCACTGCTCAACTATTTGACGTCAAGGAAGATTGGTCTCACTATATTGTTGAAAAGTTTATTTGATTACACTTGTTATATATGGTCTAAACTTTGTATTGTGTTATGCATGGTTTGGTTCAAGTAACTTAGGTGTCTGGGTTTTGTTGCACATACTATTGGAGATTGCTACCTATAATTTGGATTGTGTTTCAGTTATTTATGTAAACCTTATGTTTTTTATGAACATGCAGGTGGAGGTAAAGTTAAGAAATAGGTAAACTAAAAAAAGAGAGGGAAAAGAAATAAACGCTATCTAAAGACAGCTTTTAGATAGCATTTGTTTAAACAAACGCTATCTAAAGTCATGCCTTTAGATAGCGTTTACAGAAACAAACGTTATCTAAAGTCACAGAGGAGCTTTCGAAGATGGCGGTAAAAACACACCTTAGATTGCGTTTGTTTATACGTGGAAACGCTATCTAAAGTCATCTTTAATAGCGCTTCTTAAATGCTATATTTACTAACTACTTTTAATAATGGGGGAATAGATAGCGCTTAAAAGTGCTATTAAAAGGCACATGGAAATACTATCTAAAGCCTTTTCTATTATAGTGCATCCTCTTTATATTGAAATTACTTTGAATCATTGAAAAAATAAAATTTATATAATAAGTCCTCATGCGAGTCGCATGAGCAATTATAACTTTTGAAATTAGTTTATATACAAAGTATGCTATACAATATATAAAATTTGATTAATTTATTTATATATCATCTAAAAAACTCAGTTTGATACATTTATAGGCCTAACCTACTTCAAGCTATTTTGGTTATAAAATAAAAAAGGGTACATGTATGGATCCAAACCACTTCTTAAATAATTACTTACATTATGATGAAATGTTCGTGCATTCGCACGAGCTCTAAGATCATTGTGTCATGCCTCGTGGTTTCTAGATTTTCCTTTTTTATACCTTTGATTCGTAAAATTTTATTGCTTTTACAATAGCTTTATGATTTTTGACTTTTTTATACCAATTTTTTTAATTCAAATTATTACCAATTTTATGGATTTTTTTTTAATGAATAATGCTTGGTTGGTGGCTACTTAATATGGGGGCCTCTTTACGTGATATGCAGGGGGCTGGAGGGCTTTGTTGTGTATATGTGGTTTTCTTTTTTATGATGCCTGTTTTTTTTTGCCTTTTGTTATTCGATGTTGTATTATGTCTTTTTGTTTTGCAACTATTCTTTTCTATTGGGGTTTTTTTATGTGGGAAAAGACTTTATTATTGTTGTTGTTGTCTTTTTTATATTTAAGGATTGAAAAACTAAATGAAAGCTAATATATGTATTATTGGAGATTTTCAGTGGGAAATCCTTTTAAATATGATTCTAAATTATTGAACCAGTAGTATAGAGATACCAATTAGGGACAAAAACACAAATGTCGCTATTGAAACAATTTTTGAGAAATAATTTGTTCCATCAAGAAATAATATCAATAGAATATGTGGTGGTATTGGTTTCTAATGTAATTATTTTATACATTGATGATATTTTACTCGATGCATGTATTGATATTCATATTCATATTTTTAATAATATTCTGATACATCACTACAACAGAAATGACATTTAATAGCAGTCTTTTAATAGCATTTGTGAGGTAGAAATGCTATAAAAAACGTTTGCACCCTTTTAATAGCGTTTTATAAGGGATCTGCTGTTAAAGAATGAACATAAGAAAATGTTTCTTTTATGAAGCGTTATCTTTTCTCTTTTGAAAAAATGATAAAATATCATTAAGATCTTTAATAGCGTTTATTTGAAAAAAACACTATCAAATCATATAGCTAAGATATCACTTAATTGATTAAACACTATCTTTTCTAATTTTATAACTTCCCGCACATATATTTGCCACATCCCACGCGCATATGTGATAGTTGTTCGCCGCTACGTATACCCTAACACCACTGCGCTTTCTCAGAGTTGTTCGCCGCTGCCCGCTGCTTCACTCCTTGCCTTCCGCCTCCGTTTTCACTCACCTTGCGTTCAGCGCGGAAAGGGGAACCGCGCGCCGCTGAGCTCGCCTTGCGTTTTCAGGTACCGCCGCAGAGCAAAGCCACCTCCGTGCCTTCCGCCTCGCTCACATCCCTTTTTCGCCACCGCCGCTGAGAAAAGCCACCTCCGTGCCTTCCGCCTCGCTCAGTTCTCTTTTCCGCCACCGCCGCTAAACACTAAAGGTAACACTTACTCGGTTATGTGTATGGAAACAACTTCTACCCTGTAAATGAGTTGTTGACAAGGTTTTATGGTACTGAATTTATTATTTATTGGTGGTAGTGATTTTGCACATTTGCATTTTTGGTGATTCAGCTTCTCTTTGAAGAGTATACCACAGATTGGATGCTATCTGGTGTTGGTGTGCATGTGTGTGCTGAGTTATCAGTGTTTGCGTTGTGAATGTCTGTTGTTATATGTTAAAATTGCTCTGACCCTCAACAGATTTTAATGTAATAATAATATATTAGTATTGGGTAGACATTTTCTTTGTATGATTTTAACAATATGATAAACATTGACTTCTCAAGTTGATTCTTTGTCTTGGTATTCACATTCTCTCTTGCAGTCTTGATATGAAAGATTCCTGGGGTCCTATGAAGGCTTTGGCTGCTGCCAGTGTTATAAATGGAGTTGGTGATATAATTTTGTGCACCTATCTAGGATATGGTATTACAGGGGCTGCATGGGCTACAATGGCATCACAAGTATACTGAAGCAACTCTTATACATCATAAATTCATAATGCATTAATTATATTATTTAGGTCCATATATCTTCAATGTACTCAAATCAGTATACACTGCTTTTTCTCTTCCCTTTCTGTTTCTAGGTTATTGCTGCTTATATGATGATTCAAAATCTAAACGAGAAAGGATATAATGCGTTTGACTTATCCATTCCATCAGTGAAGGAGTTTCTGACGATACTTGGTCTTGCTGCTCCTGTATTTGTGACATTGATGTCAAAGGTTGCATAAAGTGTTTTATTATATTTGTGGTTCTTCATTTGGAGTAGTAACCTGTTAAGGTAACTCAATTTCCATCTCCAAAGGAAAGAACGAGGAGGTTTCTGTTCTTGTCCCCACATCAAACAAATACATACGACTTCTTCGGGGGGGATTCACAGACAAAGTATATAGCTAACTGCTTTGCAATTACAGAGACAATATCAGCCCTTGTTTCTAGCATCGTGCAATGTAGGGTGAGTCACTTATCCTATAGGGCTTAATTTACAATAATGAATTATATAAAAATTGAGGTGCTTAGGATTTGCTATCTCAACATTTTTGTAGGGATCATTGGGTGCCGTTAGCGATAAATACTGTTGAAGATATTGTTTACTATCTGGATTCCTTGCATGCTGATCCTAAGAATCACCCAGAATTAAAGAATTTGTTCAATTGTTCAATAAGTAAGCATACTTTTATTTTTTCTAGTTTTCTATGATTCTGTCGAATGGCTTCCATGGTAGATACATGTTGCAAGTTGTCATGGCCATAATGTGCTTTTGATTTTTGACATTAGAATAACTGTGTTGAATTGGCTTATACCGGGTTATAGCTGTTGTGGTTCAAAATAAAAAAAGGCAACCAGAACCTTCATTTTGTATTTAGATGTTACCATTGAGAATTTTTGTTGAAAAATCCATGCGTGTGTTTGTGATGATTGAAAATATGTTTCTTAATAAAGTCTGTTTGATTTTGTGATTAGTGTTTTGCAAGTTTATCGCGCACGTAGCGGAGCTAAGGTGCCTCATGTAAAAGCAACCAACATTAAATGGATTCGGATAGAGGTATATTTGTAAAAACTTAATGAGCAATCACTAGTGCAAAATATGTTTTTAACATCGGAGATTCCACATCGGTTTCACAAAAATCGATGTGTAAAACGAGGCGGTGGCATTTTTGAAATTAAAAGCAAAGGATTCCACATCGGTTTCATAAATAATCGATATGTGAATATTTTCCACATCGGTTGTATTTTAACCGATGTCTAAAATTAAAACAAAAAAATTTAAAATTTAAAATTTTTATCTTTCCACATCGGTTCTTTTAGAACCGACGTCTAATATATAGATTAACCACATCGGTTGTATTATAACCGATGAATAAAATTAAAATTAAAATTAAAATTTTTGTTTTTTCACATTGGTTCCTATTGAACTGATGTCTAATATATATTAACCACATAGGTTTAAATATAACCGATGTCATAAATTAAAAAAAATTGAAATTTTAAATTAAATCATAAGTTTCTACATCGGTTACTATTGAACCGATGTGAAATATTAATAACCACATCGGTTTTAGTACAACCGATGTGTAATATTTGACAAAACCCTACTTTTTGTTTCTATTTTCATTCCCTCCATCTGTCACGCTCCCTTTTCCTTTGTTTTTTCTCTGCTCTTCCATTTCGTTTTTCATTCCCTCCCTCGTTTTGTGCTCGTCACTTCGTCCCCATCTCTCTCACTGTCCTGTGCTCGTCGTCCCTCACTGCTTCGTCGCCGCCTCCCATCTGTCTCTCCCTGCTGCTCGCTGGTCTCCGCTGCTTCTGCTTCTGGTGAGAGTGCATGCTTATTTACTTGTTTTGTTGGTAAACAAGATACATGCATGTGGCTAATCTTATAAGGACTTGAGATTTAGTGATAATCTTCGGTATGGTTGTCAGAATAAGATTGAAATCTTTCTATTTTCTTATTGCTTTTTTATTTTTTATTTTTTATTTTTTATGAAACTAGAATTGACTGGTACATTATTCTGTTGCTATATCAACTAAACTGTCATGATTTATAATGTTAGCAGTTGATAGAAGCTAAGGTTATATTTTAAGAAAAGCAAATAAATTGGTTCGGTTATTTAGTTATGCTTAAAGTGTCTGGTGCTAAGGTTGTTTGGGCTTCAATTAATTAATTAGTCCAACTGGTGTTTGAATCTACTTTGCTTTTTTGGCTTATTATTGTGAATACTTCCTCTATTTTGTTGATATATTACCTAGTGGTTTCCACTTGTCATGGTGCATTTTGTGTGATGTGGGTTTACTTTGTAACAGGTTTTGTGGAACATTTTCTGTATGATTGCTTATTTTTGGATTAAGATTTAGTTTTATAATTAATTAGACAATAGATAATAATTTCTTTCCCAAATGAGTTTGATACATCTAATAAAGTTTAATATTTTTTTTTGTTAAACAAGTATCTTCTATTGTTGTTGTTATAGAAATGTTCAATACAAATAATATATAATATTATTGAAATATATATTCTTTTCATAAACTTAAAAGATTAAGAAATTGCATATCATGAACTCGTACCCGTGATTAAAAATCAGGTCTTTATAAAACCTAATAAAAATTTTATCATTCAAATTTATCGTGTAGCCTGTTATTCATTAAACATTTAATATACAAATCTAATTGTTGTACACAATAGTTTTAGTTTATATTTAAAAAATTAATACATTTAATATTGTTACGTTGAAATTATTTATAAAAAAACTATGAGAAAAATAATTATCTAATAGATATTCGTGTGTCTCGCACGAACAACTACACTACTATAATATAATATACCGTAACGCATCAGGCATGCCCTTGTTTTTGCCACGTATATGTTGAGATCTCCGAACGTGAACCCATTTTGTAATGACAAATACGACTTCGTGGACAAAGCTCGTTGGGTGCAAAGTCAAACATTTTTATTTTTGACGTAAATGTGACGAACAGCTTACTACATGCGTACAACAAACTACTGCCATTCGGTAACCCAAAATTATTGGCTTCAAATCGAGCGAGTAGGAAAAGGCTAATTAAGAGAAGTATGTTCCTCCGGGGGGAAAAGCCTTTCCTAGACCAATTGTTGTGTTATGTTCTCTGGTCTAATTAGAGCAAAATGTTTATAAAAGGAATATACTCACTAGTGCAATAAGTGTTTTTTATGTCAGTTAAAATTATTTTTTACGTCAGAATACTGACTAACGTAAATACAGCTGACGTTAATAGTTAATATTTTAACGTCAGTTGAGAACTGACGTTAAATATAAAACTATTAACGTCATTCTTTAAAAACTGACGTTAATTTTGTTAAAACTAACGTCAGTTGTTATAAAGAACTGACGTTAAAGGCCTTAATTTTAACGTCAGTTGTAATAAACAACTGACGTTAATAGTGTACTGTATATTTTATAAAATACTATTAACGTCAGTTCACTACAAGAATTTAAGCTATTTCTCAGGGCATATTACCCAGGGCAAACAATCCCTAGGAAATTTTGAATTTTCCCACGGTTAAGGCCCTAGGAAAGTTCTCACTTTGGTTCCAACAGGTTGGGCCGTGGGTAATAGGGCGCCAAGTGTTCCCGCTTGTTTTCCCACGGGTTAGACCCTGGGAAAACATGTTTGTCCGGCGTTTCCTAGGGACTATGCCGTCGCAAAAGGAGCGGCGTTTCCCAGGGACTGTGCCATCGCAAAAGAAGCGGCGTTTCCCAGGGACTATGCCGTCGCAAAATGAGCGTCGTTTCCCAGGGGCGAAGCCCTGGGAAATATGTAGATACAAGAGCGGCGTTTCCCAGGGACTGTGCCATCGCAAAAGAAGCGGCGTTTCCCAGGGACTATGCCGTCGCAAAATGAGCGTCGTTTCCCAGGGGCGAAGCCCTGGGAAATATGTAGATACTGTGCCATCGCAAAAGAAGCGGCGTTTCCCAGGGACTATGCCGTCGCAAAGTGAGCGTCGTTTCCCAGGGGCGAAGCCCTGGGAAATATGTAGATACAAACCCTTCATCAGTCCCTGAATGTGAACCGCGCGCGCCTGAGACGTCCTTTTCGCGAACAGCGCCTCCCCATCGCCCCCTTCTCGCCGTCAGCGCCTCCCTCTTCCTCCTCCTGGTCCGGTAAGCTTCTTCTTTCCCTTCTTTCTCTCTTCATCTTCTCCTATTTATCTCTTCTCTTATTTACCTCTTTCCCTCTTTCTATATTTGCCCCTGGAATATTGATGCATGTAATGGCATATGCAATGGTAACCTCAAGTGCACCAACAGCTTAACCATTACTTATTCAAGGTCCTAATTAGCTGATCACTCTACTTCATCATGTTCAATGTCCCTTTAGTTTTTCTTTACTATGTGTGCTTTTGCAATTGTTTTAAAGAACCAAGATGTGATGTTTTAATCTTTGGCGCTTTGATCATTGGCATTCACTAGACTCGCTCTATTGGAATCATAATCAAGAAGTAAGTGTTTTTTTTTTCCTGATTCACCCGATTGCTAAAATCTCTAGTAATATATTCTTAAGTATTTTCTTTGATTAGTTCATTGCAACTTAGAGAAAAATTTGTTTATTTTAGTTTTGTTTTATTAGTGGTACGAAAGGAATTCTAGGGGATTGGAAATTTTCTGCAAAAAGCTGGATGCCGAACCCGACGTTGCAATGAAGGCAGCTTTGTGTTTTTGCCATGGGTATGGCAAGACTTGCACCTTTTTCTTTGAAGGTTTGTCATAATTTCAATTCAATAAGTAGCTAAGTTGGTATGGGTAGTAACTAGTAAATTTTAACAAAGCTAGAGATTTATCACATGTTATAAGGGAATTTTTGTTCGGTATTGCCAAGCGTATTGCTTTCCTGCGGGTATGGTGTTTATGCTATGGACTATCCGGGTTTTGGTCTTTCCGAAGGATTGCATGGTTACATACCAAGTTTTGATAATCTCGTTGGTGATGTTATAGAAAATTATACAAGAATTACAGGTATGACTTTTTAGTATATCCATGGTGACATTGATCATTGTTTTAAATCTGTTATATGTGAAAATACATAATGTTGTTTACCATTGCTTTGTATATATATTTTTAATTGACAGCAAGGCCTGAGTTGAGTGAGTTGCCTCGATTTATATTGGGGCAGTCAATGGGTGGAGCAATTGCTCTCAAAGCCCAATTGAAGGACCCAAATTATTGGGATGGAGTAATCCTTGTAGCACCAATGTGTAAAGTAAGTTCATTCCTCTGTATTGTACTACTTACTAGTTGATGTTTTCCAGCTTCATTATTATTATAATTTTCAACCTTTGATTCATTTCAAAGATTGAGTCATTGAGAGCACTGGATTCATTTCAATTTCATTTTTCTAAAGGCTGGAAGTTTATCCTGGAAAGTATATATTGGGAATAACCATTGCTAGTGTTGGGGAAAATCACATACCAAGTTTATCTTCTAGTCTCTTGATTATTCCAACACACTTCATTAATTTATAAGAGTTCCAATATTGGAGTGGTGGAGATGATTTTCCAATGCAAGCTTTTACATCTTCCCGAAAACATTGTGAAAATCTTTTCCAAAGTCGTTGCCTTGGAATCTTCTTATGTTATTTGGAAATTTTAATTGTTATTCACAACAGTTAGGATTGAATTTCTGTTTTTTCACATTGGCAAGTAAAATATGTGATGATCACAGTTAATATCAAACCAGCAATGTCTCCCTCCAATATGTGATTATTTCATCCTATTTCCATAGGCATTGTCAATATTGAAGTACAAAGAAAGTTGTAATATAAATCATAGAATCTTGGGATCTAATTATGTGTGGACCTGATTTGAAGTCTAATTTCCTTACCATTTATATGTTGTTTGGAATTCAATATAATGCCTATTTGGTGTCTTGTATTTTCAATGAATTGCAAAAATCAATGCTTGTCATAAAAATGTCCATGGAAGACATTGTCCAAATCAACATTGAAAGGAGTCAAAGACCAATCAATAGGAAAATAGAACCATCCATCATTCGAAGAATGGCCTTTCATGGTTGTGATTATTAGTATATCCGTCCGGATGAAGTGTCATTTGCTGATCTTGCTTTGGTGCTAAGATTGCGAGAGGGCATGTTACCATCAGCTGCACTTGTGAAGATATTAAATCTCTTGTCTAAAGTGATGCCAAAAGCAAAACTGTTCCCGCACAAAGATTTATCTGAGCTGATCTTCAGAGAACCAGGCAAGAGAAAATTGGTCAGTAACTTTGTCAATCCCTGATTCTTCAATGCTATACAAAGTGAAATGAATAACCAAGTGTCCTTCTAGTAACTCATAATTTATGCTTCACTCTATATCCATATATTATCTGCATGGTTAAATTTTCACATCATTGCCATGTATCTTAAATTAATACACATGATGATCACCAACTTAACAGGATAACTTGAGTTCATGAGTCAAGAGTCAAGAGCCAAACCCATGTGTATAAGCCTGTTATCTTCATTCTTATCTGATTGATTTTTTATCATGCACACACACGGTTCGATATTACTTATGTTCATTATGTCACGTGTGTTAATAACTTTCTGTTAATTTAGTGGATGCCATTCGATCACCTTTCCAAGTGTCTCACGTATATTTTCTGCAAGGTTTGAAGGATCATGTCATCATCTACACAAGATATTTCTGTTAAGTTGCATGCACCCACATTTAAACTTGAGAGAATCTTTTGTTATATTTGTTGTTTCCATTTTCCAATGCTTGAATGAGCTCCAAAATCCATTTATCTTATTCTATCATTGAGTTTGTTGTACACTTACATAATTGGATGAAAAACTAGTCCCTGATTGGTGGTGTTAATTCTCTCTTTTTAGGCTGTTTATAATGTTATTTCTTATGATGATCCAACGCGATTGAAAATTGGCATGGAACTTTTGAAGGCCACACAAGATATTGAATCACAATTACAGAAGGTTAGTTTTTGCTTTTGCTCACTATCTTTTGTTACTTTCCACATTCTAATTTGCACGAGATCATTAATTGCTTTATCAGAACCAACATTTATTTTTTATTTTATTTTGGGGATGATATCAGGTTTCAGCTCCATTATTGATTCTTCATGGATCAGAAGATAAGGTGACAGATCCATTAGTGAGCCAGTTCCTCTATGAGAAAGCATCTAGCAAGGATAAGACTCTAAAGATCTATGAAGGAGGTTACCATGGCATATGCAATGGACTCAACCTTTGTATGCAATTATTTTTGTTGTGTGTCTTTGTTATTGTCAGAGTCTTCACTATCATTGCTTAGCGATAACAACTGGGTTTATTACCCATGTTTATGTTTGAAGTTCTAGCCTTGTTGAGTGATCCATACCAAGTGTTTGACAAAATCCCTGAGAGAATTTTTGCACGAAAATGGCATGAAACTAAACATAGAAAAATTGGGTTAAATGTTCAGGATAAGGATTATTGTCAGTATTCTCAGGATTCTTCACATATTTGGTATATATGTTGTAGCCTTTCACATGATACTTTTGAAATAAGCATTAGTAGTATAACAACTTGCATCGCCATTACAAACTTTAAATTCGGTGGCTTTGTTATGTTAATAAGCTGGAAAATATGGAGTTATAGACATGTTATGCACATCTATATCCATTAGTTAGTCCATTGATTTTATTTTTGTTTCTTCTGAATGATTCATATCATATAATGGCACCAAATGCCCATGTCACCAAATGCCCATGTCATCAAGAGGAGTCTTTAATCCGGATTTCAAGTAGTGGATAAAGAAGTCTGAAGTTATCTTTTCTCTCAAAACATATATTTCCCAGGGTTAGAACCCTGGGAAATTTCCCAGGGATCTATCCCTGGGAAATATTTCCCAGGGATATATCCCTGGGAAATTTCCCACGGCTGTAACCCTGGGTATTTCCCAGGGCGAAGCCGTGGGAAACGTTTCCGACCAGCTGAAAACCGAGGGATCTAAATCCGTGGGTCATCCCTGGGAAATGTGTATTTTCCCACGGATTTTATGGATTTCCCAGGGTCATAGGCCCTGGGAAACAGCGAAAATTCTTGTAGTGGTTGTTTGATACAACTGACGTTAATAGTATTTTTTTTTTTTAAAATTCAGTTTTAAAATATCACCCCCCTCAGCTATCTCTGCATTCAATAAATATCCCGGTAATACAGAATATCACACACATTACAGAATTGCAAAGGAAAAATGGAACAATGATCCATATGTATGCCTGTTCAGAAACAATATATATTTATTAACATAGGTTATAACTCAAAATAAATACAGAAATATAAATAAAAATAAATATATACTAAGTTTAAACTACCTATATCAATATCCCTTCGTGATGATCATCACGAGTGGCATGTACATCGTCCACCTGTGTCTCCTCGATTATAGTAGGCATGTTTGTTGAAAAATAAGGAGTCTCAGGAATATCAAGATTTGAATCTTCATTTTCATCACTACCATTATACAAGCTTTTTCCTTGGAGAACCACGGACAACCTTTTGTTAGAAGGATCAGTGATGTAGAACACTTGTTTTACTTGGGAAGCCATTATGAAAGGCTCATTTATATGACCTAACTTGTTGAGGTCTACCAATGTGAACCCCAATTCGTCGGTTTGTACACCACCGTTACTATCAACCCACTTACATTTAAATACCGGCACCGTAAGCTTAGTGTAATCGAGTACCCAAATATCTTCAATATATCCAAAGTAAGATCTCGGTGCTTTAACGGGTTTTGTGTCCTTTGCACTAGAGAAGTGCATTGCTTCGGCCACGATCATAACCCCACTATTTTGCATGGTACTCTTGTTATCTTGTTCCTTTGTATAAAAGGAAAAGTTATTTATGTCGTATCCGCTCCAACATATGAAAGCTAGGCCCACGTGCTAGTCATCTTACGTCATAAGAAGCAGTACTACCATCCTTAAGCATTTCTTCCTTGAACCATGGTAAGAAAGTCTTGTTATGCTTGTTCAACAACCACCTTTCGCTCATTCGAGGGTTTTCTTGATTGACTTTTCTTTTATGTTCAAATAAGAAAGGCTGAACACATTCGATGTTGTTCAATACATACAAATGTGCTTGAAGCACTTCCTCCCGATCCTTCCTATTAATTATTAAGCCATGTGTACCCTTACCTTGACATCTGATCTCATCATGCCGAGGCTTAGGAACCCCTATAGGATCCGTGTTATGAGGGTAGTCCGAACAAAACTCAATAGCTTCTTCTGCAACATACCTTTGAACAATAGATGCTTCCGGACGATGAGGATTCTTCACGTACCCTTTCAAGATCTTCATGTAGCGCTCAACTGGGTACATCCATCTAAGAAAAACCGGCCCACATAATCTAATCTCCCTCACCAAATGAACAATTAAGTGAACCATTATGTCGAAAAAGGAAGGAGGAAAATACATCTCCAATTGGCACAAGATTGTAGCAGCCTCAACTTCCAAGTCATCCAACATACGGGGGTCAACGACTTTGCTACATATAGAATTGAAGAATGAGCACAACCGAGTAATGGCATGTCTCACATTTTTTTGGAGCAATACCACGAATAGCAACGGGCAGAAGTTGTTGCATCAAGATGTGACAATCATGAGACTTTAAGCCAACCAATTTAAGATCACTAGAGACAAGCCTCTTCATATTTGAAGAGTAACCATGTGGAACTTTGATGCCCTGAAGACACCCGCAAAAACTTTGTCTCTCTTTTTTTGACAAAGTATGACATGCTGGCGGCAAATAAGTCCGCTTACCATCCTCAACAACTAGAGCTAACTGCTCTCATATACCCATAGCAACGAGGTCGAGACGAGCAATCACACCATCCTTTGTCTTGCCCTGAATGTTGAGAAGTGTCCCGATCACACTATCACACATTTTTCTCCACATGCATCACATCAATGCAGTGTCTGACATCAAGCTTGCTCCAGTATGGAAGATCAAAGAATATCGACCTCTTCTTCCATATGTTTTTCTCAGCAACTTTACCTTTCTTTTTGGACTTGCCGAATATAACATTGATGCCTTTTACCCTCTGATAAACCTGCTCTTCAATTAAGGCCGCTGGCGCTTCTTCTGTCTCTTGGCATCCATTAAAAGCTTTTTTCATCTTACGATATGGGTGATCACGTCTAAGAAATCTCCGATGCCCAAGGTAAACCGTCTTCTTTCCATGATGCAACTGAGTGTAGCATGTGCCTTCTTCACATATAAGGCATGCTTTATGCCCCTTGACACTGTACCCGGACAAGTTACCGTATGCTGGAAAGTCGTTGATGGTGCAAAATAACATGGCACGAAGCTTGAAAGTCTCATGAGAATACCCATCAACTACATCAACACCTTCCACCCACAGCGTTTTCAAGTCTTCAATCAAGGGACCTAGGTAAACATCTAAGTCATTTCCCGGTTGCTTTGGGCCCGAAATCATCATAGACAACATCATATATTTGCGCTTCAAGCACAACCAAGGGGGCATGTTGTAAATTACCAACAGAACAGGCCATAAACTATGAATACTACTCATGTTACCATAAGGATTCATTCCATCCGTAGCAAGTCCAAGCCTTAGGTTTCTTGGCTCATCGGCGAAATCCGGAAACATAGTATCGATATTTTTCCATTGAATAGAATCAGCAGGATGACGAACCTTTCCATCACGTTTCCTCTCATCATTATGCCATCTAAGATTCTTCGCATCTTTCGCATTGACAAACAATCGCTTGAACCTTGGAATTATTGGAAGATACCACAACACCTTCGCAGGAGGACTCTTTTTTCTCACATCATCAAGATCATCATCATCATCACCACCCTTCACTTTGTATCGTGATAACCCACATTTGGGGCAATCGTGATTGTCTTCATGAACACCGGTGTACAATATGCAATCATTGGGGTATGCATGTATCTTCTTATACTCCATACCCATAGGACACAATAACTTCTTGGCCTCATAATTACGGTCAGGCAATGTGTTGTCCTCCGGAAGCAAGTCTTTCAACACTTCAAGCAATTCCTTGAAGCTTTTATTGGTCCAACCATTTCTCGCCTTCACACAAACCAATTTTAGCACCGCCGACAATCGTGTATGAGTAGTACACCCTGGATATAAAGGCTTATCCGTATCACCGCACAACCTATCATACACATGAGCTCGATGAAAAGATTCTTGTCCAATATCACAGATCATGTCCTCTACTCGATCATCCTCCATATCTACGTCAACGTCCTCACTTTGGGAGACACTTGCCGTACTACTCAACAACACATCACCATGCCATATCCATCTTGTATAACTCAAGCAAATCCCTTCACAAATCAAATGAGTACGTATATCCTTCACCGTACATTTTCTCGTATTCAAACACTTGACACGAGGACAACAAAACATTCCATTACTATTTGGAACATTCCTTTGAGTAAATTCTATAAATTCTCCCACCCCCTTCAAATACTCAGTACTAGTGCGCTTACAAACCATCCAACTACGATCTATAACTAGATAGGTCCTGTAGATATACAAAACATATATCCAATATAAGGACAATACGGGAGATTGAAAACTATAGTTTTTGAAGATTGCCAAGCACTGGTCACGGCCTGGCAGTGATGTCCATCACGGCCGTAACGTGCCAATCCGAACCCAGACCATCACAGGCGGGGCGATCACGGCCTGGCGTGTGATGAGCATCACGGTCGTGACAGATCAACCAGCAGAGTAACATGCACTCAAAACCAAAAATAGAGACGTACATTCCAAACAACTCAAACTCATGGTTTCAAGTTTCAACTACTGAGACTACAGTTTTAACATACACTCAAAACCAAAAATAAAAAAATGTGCCCTAAAGACTCACCAGAAATAGGTGCTCGCGTGGTGGTGGGGAGGGGAGCTCGAGTGGTGGCCAACGTTCGATGTGGTTACTGAGAGCGGAGGGACAAGGAGAGTTAGTGCGCGGGAAGGGGAAAGAGAGATGTCAAGTTATTGCAAAGAATGAATGGAAAGACAGAGTTAGGGTTAATAGTGTACCTCACGGTGGTGGCGAAGAAGCCCTCGCGGTGGTTGCGGTGGAGATGAGCTCGCGATTAGGGCCGAGTGAGAGTGAGAGTGAGAGTGAGAGTGAGAGTGAGGGTTGAGCGTGATGAAAAGAGAAAAGAGACGTACAGAGCGAAGTGCAGAAGGCGCGCGGGTGTAAACCAAAATAAAACAACATTTGACGTCAGTTGTTTGTGAAGACTGACGTTAAAGGTCGTATATTTAACGTCAGTTGTCTTTAGAAACTAACGTTAAAATGTATACCTTTATCCAAAAACATTAATTCCTTTGACTATTTATTTAATTGAAGTAAAAATAAAACTTTTAACGTCAGTTGTATTAAACAAACGACGTTAAATATAAATATTTTTTATTTTAAAAGCATTTTTAACGTCAGTTTTTGAAGACAACTGGCGTTAAAAGTGTATATCTGCAAAAAAAAAATCATTCATTTGACTACTGTGCTAACCCATGCACCTTGAAACTTAATCCTCTTAACGAGCATTAAGTTTATAGATAAGTTTTCAAGAAAATCAGAGAGACTCTATTCTCTATATAAAATGTCATTCTTCTGTATCAGTCTGTAAATACACCCTCTTCTTTTCCTCTATATTTCGTGCGTTTTCTATCCCTTCACAATATGGTTCTATCACATTTGAGACTTTTGTTATTTCTTCCTATACCTATACTTAAAGGTCTCTGTCTTAATGGTCAAAAAACTTCTGAGGTTGAGTAAATCACATAATATGACTCCCTCACTTTATTCCATCTCCTCCCCAAGTGACTGTGGATAAAGCACAGATGGAGCATCAAGGACTTCAAATGAGCAGGGAGGGGATCGATGCATCCATTGGAGTTTTGAGGACAGAACTGAGAAGAAATTGATGTTGAAGCATAAACTTTTTAATATTTTAGTGCTATGTTGCAGAAATTTTTTATCTTTTAATCATGTAATTGTAACTTATGAATCGCTTCAATGAGATACGATTTGATTATACATATAACACTTTTATGTTAAGTGTTTATTTATTTTAATTTTCACAAGAATATGTTTACTAATTCAAGCTAATTAATGAAGATTAAAAATAAACTTGTTTAATATTTACACAAGTTTATTTTTAATCTTCATTAAAAATAAACTTGTTTAATATTTACACAAGTTCTTTACACAACTGACGCAAATAGTGATTTAATATTTACAAATTGCCACCACCTCATTTTTAACGTCAACTTAATTTATGATTGTCAAGTTCCCGTATATTACATTATTTCCAATATTCATTCTGCACGCTTATAATTTATAGGATTAGTTACGTCGGCTATTTATTATACTGAAGTAAAAATCACACTTTTAACGCCGGTTGTATAAAAACTTGACGTTAAAAATAAATATTTTTTATTTTAAAAACACTTTTAACGTCAGTTGTGTTAAACAACTAACGTTAAAGGTGTATAAGTTCTGCAAGAATTCATTCCTTTGACTACTATGCTACTTACCCATGCACCTTGTAACTTAATCCTCTTAATGAGAATTAAGTTTATAGGTAAGTTTTCAAGAAAATCAGAATAGCTTAGTAACTTCATCCCCTACTCCTATAAATAGCTTCCTTCCATCCTTTTAATTTTCTGCTTCACAATATTGCTCTGCCGTGGAGATTAACTTCATCACTCTTTCTTCCTATTCCTAGACTCAAAGATCTTTGTCTTAATGGTCAAACAACTTCTGAGGTTGTGTAAATCACATAACATGGGTGATAAGGTTGTGTAGATCACAGTGTGAGTTGCTCACCTTATCATCTTTCCGGAGAATCGGCAGCTACAGCACCAGAACGTCAACTTTGGAAGCAAATGACTGTTCCAAGACCATTGCTGAAACAGATCGGGTGCACCCTTGCTCAGCCGCTCTGGAAAACTCAGTCGCTCGACTCTCCTCTCCTGCTCGCCCGTGAAGGGAACGAAGCCTCAACAAATGTTTAGGATTTTAAACCATTTCAATGTAACTTTTTATAGGATTTTAAACCCTATCAATGTAACATTTTATAGGATTTTAAAGGATTATAAACCCTTTCAATGAATGAGATTCGATTTGGGTTATTGATTCAACTTATACTTCGCACATATATTTTAGTTTTCAAAACAGAAACACAAAACATCAAAGCAATTGTGAAACTGAAACTTTGAGGAAGGCAATGCGGAAGGGTATACTAGATAAAAAAATTATTAAAATAACCTTTAACGTTTGTTGATGAAAGAACAGAAGTTAAAAGTGAAGTGACTCACTTTTAACGTCAGTTCAATGAAGAACTGACGTTAAAATGTTCTCTTTTAACGTCAATTGTTTATTGAACTGACGTTAAAAGTGAGTCACTTCACTTTTAACGTCAGTCCTTACAACTACTGACATTAAAATTGAATTAATGAAATCTGATATTTACAAAACTGTCATCGCCCCCTTTTTAACGTCTAACTTTTGGTTAACTGACGTAAACATTTACCGTCTAATGTATATTTTCCACTAGTGACTTAACGCAAGTGCATGTTTAGTACTTCCAACACTATATATGTACTTACATGAAAATCATAAGAAAATATACAGAAGAGAGGAGACTGAGGCCTATGGTTGCATCTCCTCGCATGGGATCCAAGGTTGTGTTAGTGTGTGTTTGGTTTTATGTTGGAAATCTTCAGAATTATTTCTATACCTTTTATTAAACTTGATTTTAATAAAAATAAAATGTTTACCTCCACGAATTTAGCGCATGTGGCAGAAACCATGTACAGCCAATTCCAATTTCCACAGAGACGTGTGCATAATATTGGAGAACAATCCCAAAGACAAAAAGAACTCGAAAAAGTATCAGGATTCAGGACACGGGAAGGTGGGTTTTTTGTTTGCTTCTGGTGAGTACCATTTGTTGTGAGTTGTGACCATTAAATGCACATGCAAAATTCATATGACAATGATATGAAAGAATACCGGCCATTTTATTTTGTAAAGTGTAAACTTTTTTACATCTGCTCATTTGTCAATGCATGTAAACTTAATGTAATGATTGTTTATCAAAAGCTAATCATTATATGAAAAGTAAAATAAAAAATAAAAAATTGGTATTGAACTCGATAAAAGCTATATATATATTTGTAAGAATTCATCTAGCAAGAGCCACATATTTCAAATGGGTTTTCAAAAGTTTAAACCTATTGAATGTACAAATTTTTATAATTTTTTTCTATTTGATTACTTAATCGTCCGTTTTTTTTAATAATAAAAAAAAGGCACCAGCACGTTATGGTTGCCAATAATAAGCAATGGAAATGAGGACCGAACCCACGAGAACGCACCGAACCCGCCTCGATTTTGACAGGAAAAACCCGTTTTGACTGGAGACGGGGACGTGGATGGGGATACAAATACCCGTCCTGCCTCGACCCGAACCCGCCCTGCTGTTTACTTAATTATAATAATATCCTAATATATCTATGTAGAATATTAGATTTGTTTTGATCAAAATGTTTCATTATGTATAAAATGATACTTTTAAAAAAAATTAAAGAACATTTTATCGTGCTTTTATTATGGTGTTTTGATGTTATCAGTGTCATTTAAAGCATAATGAAGTGCTTTTAAAGCATTAGTTTCTTTTTAATTTGTAGGTGAAAGTTTCAACTTCTATTTGATTGTTTAGATTGTGTGAAATTTTTATTTATTTATTTTTTGAAATATAATTTTTTAATTTTAAATTAGACTTATAATAACTTTTAAATTTGATTATTCATATACGGGATGGGGACCAACGAGAAACCCGACCCCACTAAAATGGGGATATAAATTTATTTTTCAAACCTGTAGAGAAACGAGGAAGGAATGGAAAAGTCAAAACCCGCCCCATCATATCCAGTTGCAAACCCTATTCAATAAAAAGCAATTGATGGACACAAATAATTGCGTGTCACCGACAGAGCATAAACACGTGCCCCTGATTGTTTTAGTCAAAGCCCCTTCCCCTCCAATTACCCATAATCTCCATGCAAATCATATTACTTTATCCTTCATTATTATAAGTACATGAAAAGACAGTTGCCCATTACAGGTGTCACGGACACGTGCCGACCTTACGTGCTCCGTCGTCCCTCCGCCGGTAACCTCGCCGGCATCTTCGACCAACTGTCGGGATCTCTGAAACCCGCTCTTGCCTTTCTTCATCATTGTTTCCAATAGATTTTCTCTCTGACTCCATCGTCGTCACCTTTACTTCATTTTCCCCCCCTTTTCCTTTTTTTAATAATAATTTCTAATTAAAGAAAGTCCAATTAAAATATTATAAATACTTACTAAGCATATAGTAGCCGGAGACAGAAATCTAAAAAGAGAACTAGTTTTCCTACAAAGAGAACACTAAATAGTAAATACAGTGTGAAGCACCCAAAAAAAAAAAAAAACAGTGTCATAATTAATGTGAAGCATGCAGCCGACCACAATATATATTATTATTTTAAAAAATATATATAATATGTATCTTAGTTAATCAATAAAATTATAATAATTATTATAATTATAATATATATAATAGTTGTTATATCTGTATTATTCTTATTCGAAAAAAAACACCTAAATTATCAGAAAAAAAAATGAAACCACCTAATTTTGACCTTAAGCGTTGAGCTTTATACGTTATCAATTTTAGCTTTTCTATTTTATATACGTTGGCTTGGTTTGTAAAAAATAGCTGATAAGCTAAGTTTTAGTTGATAGCTGATAATTGAAAAGTTAGTTGATTGAATTTGAAATATTTGATCAAATTAACGGTTGAATTAGTTTATAAATATAAAATGACATATTTATGATAAACATAATAAAGTGAGATTTTATTAAATGAATGGGTAATTAAAACGAGAGAAAAGTCAATAAGCTACCAGCCAAAAATTAAATAAATTAGCTTATGAAAAAAAAACTATAAGGTAATGAGATAAGCTTGTTTATCAAACACCTCTATTTCAGTCAAACAAACTTGTAAATCAATCAAATAAAATATAAGCTAGCTTATTGGACTTGCCATTAATTCTATATTCTTGAAAAACATAGGTCGTGCCTGTGCCTTTGATCATTGGCGTACTTGGTTTATAATACTTTCTTTTAAGTAATATCATTAATAATGAGGGTTGCTAATATCAAAAAAATAATAATGAGGGTTGCTATTCTTAGCAGGAAAACAGCCATATGCACAGTGCCATAGCAATAATAGAAACTTTGAATTATATAAAGAAAGTAAAAAGAAAAAAGATAAGACCTTTAACTGCTTCCTGATACAGCCAAAACTAGTATAATAATTAAGAAATTGATCAATTCAAACTATGAATAATAAAAATTTAGAAAATATTACAAGTATCAACACCATGGATCGACCCATAGTTATCTACCTAGGTAGGTACCCCAGAAAAATCTGTGAGAAATAATCAACCTTTTTGATTGATTGAATTTCTTTTTTCGGGCTATTGATCATAATATCACATTACATGATAAACTCATCCACATCTAAAATATCTGGGATTTCAAATTTCAACATGTTACTACTGCCATAGCTTTCTCTTTCATCCTCCGTGCTGCTCCCATTGATACACGTAGTTGAGTTCGAATACAAGGTTGTGGGGCTTGAAGAAGGCGTCGATAGAACTGAAGCAAAGCTGATGTTCTGGTTGCTGTTATTATTGGAATGGAAGGTTGAAGTTTCAGACAATGGAGGATCCATGAGAGTTTGATAATCAGAACTATAATAATTAATATAGGTTGGTAATTGGGGGATATTGTCCTCCGTTAAAGCGGTTCCATTATTTCTGTGCCAACCACTAAGCAGAGAATGTTGTTGGCAACTAAGGTCGGTGAGGTTTGATAAGTACAGGTTTTGATCATTAGGTTCTACCATTAATTGTGATTGAGTTAGAGGCAATGAAACACAAGGGGTGCAAGATGCTTGAACCGAGTCTTGAAATTGGACATGGTGTGGGATTTGGTTCTGAATCTGGGGATTACAGAGCTGGTTGTATGATTGAGCACACAAGTTAAGCTCTTCACATTGATGAGAAGAGATGAGTGAGGAAGCTAACTTTAGAAGCTCAGGGTTCACCAGAGGCTGCATGCCAAGGATGTTCATCTGTGATACAATGGAAGAGAGGTCCAATAGGTCGAGTCGAGGACTGTGTGTCACAGGATCAATTCCCATCCTCAGAAGCCTTTTTCTAATGTGAGTGTTCCAATAGTTCTTGATTTCATTGTCTGTTCTTCCTGGTAAGCCAGAAGCAATAGAAGACCACCTACATGTACAGTTTCCAAATTAATAAAACACAACTTTACTACTAACACTTCAATAGTGGTACTATATATATATTTGACTCAAAATGTACTGTGTACTTCTTGTTTAATTAAATTGACCAAAAAGCTCACTTGTTGCCAAGAATGCTATGTAGCTGAATTATTGTCTCCTCCTCTTCAAATGAAAACTGACCTCGCTTTATATCTGGCCGGAGATAGTTTGTCCACCGGAGACGGCAACTCTTTCCACATCTTTGCAACCCTATTCAGTTGAAAATAACCAAACTTTATTAGTTCAAAACTTCAAATTTTACAAATTAAAAAAATGAACCATTTATTATATATATGGGAGAAAGATACCAGCATTCTTTGGGAGTGTCCTCCAATTGCCATATCCATGTTTCTGAATGTAATCAATGAGTTTCTGGTCCTCCTCGGGTGTCCATGGCCCTTTCTTGAGGCCACTATTTTCACAACAAGGTGCTCTCCCCATGTTAGCTACCTCCGTTTGATAAGCTAATTAAAGATACAAACTCGTTGTGCTAACTAATAAGCAATTAAGCTAGTTGCTCAATGAGTTTGCTTCAAGCTGACGACAGATCAAGGGAGAAATTTTGGAGACGTGAGAGAATAGATAAAGAAATGAAGAGGGGAGAGCGAGAAATGGAGTTATAATTGTAGGGTCCGTAATGGGACATGCTTGTATAAATAGCATCAAGTAAGGTAAGTCAAATGGATTCGGTGCCGTCCGCTGTTGTCTCATTATTGAAGAAAAATCATTTAATTTAAAGAAGGATGCTAACAACTATATTAAGGATATTGTTCGAGGAATCAAAGAATGAAAATTTATATAGAAAATTGTGTATTTAGTATTTCGAAGAGTGTGACACTTGATTTTTCAATACGATTTTTTTTTGTGAGTTTTTTAACCTATACCTTCAGCATACTCGTTAACAAGAGCCTAATTTAAATTATATTATTGTGATCCTTGAATTGATGTGCATGTGATATTAAAATTTTCATTGCTCTTAGCATTATCAAGGAGTGAAGGCATCATTTTCCAGGGGGTGTGACTTCTACCTTCTGGATTCATATTAGCTGTAATTAATATCACAACGCCACATACCCCCTTCTATGACTCCGAGACCATGTTATAGACAGGGACTCCACGGCGTTAATTATCTTCTTTAGTGCATGGGCAGCATGGCTTTTCTTTTATGCCTCCTAAAGCCTTTATGATACATGGCTAGCTGATCTGTGTAACATATGATATTTTTGGGGTGTAAAGTGTTTTATTGATTGCTTCCTCTCTAGCTGCAAACCAATTAAGCTGGCTTGTGAGATCCAGATACATATTTAGGTTAATACTGTGCTTTTGTTAAGTGAAAAGAAATGTTTGCCCTTGCCACTTCAACTTTCAAGTATATTCATTGTGTTATGCAAGGACAGGCATTTGAGTCAATATAAGTATTTAAGTCACTATCTTGAATGTGTGTATATAATAAATGCAAAGAAGATTGGGGATGAGCATTTAATACATCGTGGCAATAATAGAGTTCGGTGTTTGCCGAAATATGAAGTATATAAATGAACATTTATTATGCATTATGGGGTATAAAGTTTACTTTTTTGCTGATTTGTTATGAATGAGGTGGTTTTATTATTTATTTATTTTAGGACTTTTCTAATCTGTGCAATTTTACACGTGTTAAGGATCTTAAAAGAGTAAATTTAAATATTTTTTTGGTTTTATAGGGATACGGTATCCTCCGCACGCAACTGCGGAGACTAATCCTTTAAGGGACTGGACGATGTTGAAGGGTTGACCCCTCCCAACCAGGTTTTCTCCATACGCAAGAGCTACGAGTCGAACCCCGATCACTTGCTTAAGGGGCCCAAGCTTGTTACCATTTAGACCAACCACATGTTGGTATAGTAAATTTACATATGAACTTGTGTATTTTAATTTATACTTTCAAAATTAAAATGCTTAGTTTTCCAATAAATAGTTACTATTTTGTGTTTTCTTAACCGGTTGCACATGATAGAAAAGCCCCCTTTTTTGTCCAAAAAAAAAACCCTAAGTTTGATCAATTGTTTAGCAAAAAAGGGCTCCGTTATCAATTTAATTCTGTTACATATACAATTATTATTGGTACAATATTAATCAGTCGTACAGTGATCATGAACACTATATAATTGATGCAAGGCCTAATTTTTTAAAGTAATTCCGGATTTGATTTTCTATTTTCCCTTTAACTTCGATATTATTGATGTAAATCATCAGTGTTACAGAAAAGGAGAGCTAAAGAGATATCGTGAACCATGATTTCCTGCATGGAAAAGTAAGCGAAAGCTCAAGGAAAAGGGAGAAAAAGCTTCTGATCCTGGCCCCCCATTCTGGGTGGTGTCCACACTGGGACGGACGTTAACCTCATTGCATGCATTATTCTCCTATACCTCTCATCTTCTAAATTTGTTTTACGTTTCAATCTACATATATAATTCTATTTTTTTTCCAATGTGATTTTTAGTTCAACCCTATTTGAAGCAAATGTCATTTATATAGGATGCATGTAAGATATTGTATAATGGTCTTGTCTTGTATGACTGGGGTTTCTCTTTGTTGCTAACTAAATTATATATATATATATATTATAATTGCTTATAAAAAAAACTAAATTATATAATTAATTCGTAAGATTTTATGTGTACGAGACTGTTGTATAAGATCGATTTTATACTATTAAACCCGTGACTAATTTTCAAGTATGACAATCACCCATGTTACCATTTATGGAGAGATCTGATTCGCTTGCTCTCAGTTAGTAAGATAATTAATCAGATTACTTAAAAATTGCATAAAACGTGTCCTCATATAATTGTTGCTCAGTTCTCCACACTTCCAAAAGTAGAGACAACGTCACTGGATTAACAAAACTTATCACATTGATTCTGTACTGGCCGAAGATATAAGGTCGAGGATTGTCGATACGACCGAGCTCATTCTTCTAAGTGGGTCGTGACCCGAATTCCTATAAAGTCGAAGACCTATTAATGCACTTGACACCCGAGGATAACTACTCGGGCCTATTCCACAGCAGGCCACGGATGAAGATGTCTCGGCCCCGAGCTATCCAGTCACAACTGACTGGGCAGAATATCTCGCTGGTCCAAATATCTCTCCGTATAACTCGGAGCCTTATCCTTATCATTATCTAACTGCAATAACAGTTCGATCCTAACAAATAGGATCTCAATAACAGTCCAACTCAAACTGTTACACTAAACCATCTCTATAAATAGGGGTCCAACCCCCTCACTTAGAACTACGTTTGCTTTGATTCTCATTTCGATACGTAGGAGCAGAATTCTGATTCTATCAAACTAATTCCAAAACACTCTCACAAGAGCTTCTCCGGACGAGTATCTCTCACTTGAGATATTTGGACGGAACATTTGGCGCCGTCTGTGGGAATCGAAGCAAAATTTTCCCATACCACAAACAATGGTGAGGACAAGGAGCGGAAACTGCAGGAGAGAGGAGCCAGAGAATGCCAACAATGGGGACAATGGGGAACGATCCATAAACCCAGCTATGACGACCGACAATCCCATTATTCAAGAACTCCTCGCACAAGTGGCAATGCTGAGAAGGGAGAATGAGGAGATTCGTCGGCAGAACAGCCGTCGGGAACGAGAACAAAGTAGAGAAAGGTCCGCCTCTTCTCCTCATGAGAGAGAGCGTCGGACAGCCGAGAATGAGGGATCCAGAAACACGCGCAGAGAAGGAGGCCCACAACCCCGTGTTTCTCATCATGTTGACCGAGCAGGCGAGGAGGAATTTTCTAGGCAGACCCCTGAGCTTTCACTTCAGGCAAATAGGCCTAATGAAAGGACCCAGCGTGAGGCCGAGACATCCCTTCATCGACGCCATCATGGAGGTTCCTCTTCCACCAACTACAAACCAATAAACATTGACAGTATGATGGCACCTCGGACCGGAGTGTCACTTAGATGCTTTCACTACTCAAATGTACCTCTTCACCGACGATGATGCTTTGTCATGTGTAAAGTCTTTCCTACTACTCAAAGATGCTTGCACTAAGTTGGTATACCCAGCCTACCACCAAAGATCGCTTGACTCCTTTGACACGTTTATGACTAAGTTCAATGCTCAGTTTGCCACGAGCCGAGCTCATCAAAAAACCTCGGCCTCGTTGGTAAACTTTAAGCAAGAAAAAAACGAGTCTATGCGTGATTTTATGGCCAGGTTCAGCAAAGAGACTGTTCTCATCCGGAATCTCAGTGCCGATGTTGCACTACACACCATCTTGACAGGGTTACGACCTGGCCCTTTCGCCAGACACCTAGCTCGGAAGCCTCCAACCAGTATGGATGAGTTGAGAAGAAAAGCTACTGGATTCATTAATATGGAAGAGATTGAGGAGTCTAAGAAAAGAGAAAGAACCGATGATTCAGATAGACGAGATGGGAGAGAGAAGAGGAGGGCTGGAGGAGACAAACAGAAATTTAAAATCACATCCGAGCATTTACATAGGGGACCGAAGTATGAGCACTATACCCCCCTCAACACCAACCGAGCTCGGGTATTAGAGGAAGCTTACAACGCAGAACTTTTGTAGCTCCCCAACCGTGGCCACACACCCCGCATCTTGATCGACAGAAGCATTGTCGGTACCATCGTAACTACGGGCATACCACTGAGGAGTGCTGGGTCCTGCGTGACAAGATTGAAGAGTTAGTGTAGGCTGGTCATCTGACTAATTTTGTTAGGATAAATCACAACAATGGTGAAGGGCGAGGCAGAAGTAGAAGAAGAGGAGGTGGCCAAAGCCCAGGAAGGGGCGGTGGTCGACAAAATAATGAAAGAGCATAGAATAGGGAAGGTCAGAATGAAAGGCGAGAGGAGGATAACACTGTCTGAGGTGTGATAAACACTATTTCAGGGGGATTTACGGGAGGAGGCACGACGAGTTCAGCTCGGAGAAAACACCTGAGGGCTATCCGGGCTGTCAACTCGGTAGCTGGGAAACCCCCAAGGATCTCCCCACCGATTATCTTTTCTGATGAAGACTTCTTGGGTGTGGATCCTAAACAGGACGACCCTATGGTAATCACAATGCAATTGGCCAACTTCTCGGTCAAGAGAACTCTCGTAGACCATGGGAGCTCGGCTGATATTTTATATTATTCAACATTTCAGAAGCTCGGGATCCCAGAAAAATCTATTCAGCCATACGACAGTAAGCTCGTCGGTTTTGCGGGGGAACAGGTAGATACCCGAGGATACATTGACCTCCTAACTACGTTTGGAGATGGAAAAACGTCCAAGACTATCTTGGTCAGGTATGTGTTGGTTAATGCAGTAACATCGTACAATATCCTGATCGAAAGACCATCTTTGAACGAGTTAGGAGCTGTGGTCTCTACTCCCCACCTCACAATGAAGTTCCCTTCCAACTCGGGAGACATAGTTGCTATCCGGGCTGATCAGAAAATGGCCAGACAGTGTTATGCTGATAGTTTGCGTGTAAGCAAACTCAAACCTACACCTGCAAAAACACTAGACAGAGGAAAAGACAAGTCTGTAAATTCAGTTAGCTCTGTTGAACTAGACCCGAGAATGGACATACAGGAACAACAGCCACAACCCATTGAGGAGTTAGAGAAGTTCCAGCTCGGATCACAGCCCGATCAGTGCACCAAGCTCGGCGGTCAACTTGAGCCGAGTTTAAAAAAGAAAATAAAGGAAGTGCTCACAAAGAACGCCGATTTGTTCGCCTGGACCACATCGGACATGCCGGGGATTGATCCCGATTTCTTATGCCACAAACTGGCAATCTGTCCTGAGGCAAAACCGGTAGCTCAAAGGAAAAGGAGACTTGGTGAGGAAAGGAGGAAAGTGGTGGAAGAAGAAACGGCGAAGTTGGTTAAAGCCAACTTTATTCGGGAAGTAGAATACACAACTTGGTTGGCCAACGTGGTTCTGGTCAAAAAAGTAAATGGCAAGTGGCGCATGTGCACTGATTATACGGACTTAAATAAAGCTTGTCCAAAGGATTCTTATCCTTTACCGAGTATTGATAGGTTGGTGGATGGTGCCTCTGGGTACAGAATTTTGAGCTTCTTGGATGCATACTCGGGGTACAATCAGATCCGAATGTATCCCCCAGATGAGGAGAAAATAACTTTCATAACTGAAGGCTCGAACTATTGTTACCGGGTAATGCCGTTCGGATTGAAAAATGCTGGAGCTACCTACCAAAGGCTCATGGACAAGGTGTTCGAAAAACAGATCGGAAGGACTATGGAGGTTTATGTGGATGATATGGTCGTAAAATCCGATGACCACAACAACCACCCGAAAGACTTGGAGGAAATTTTTCAGCAGCTGAGAAAGTATAATATGAGGTTGAATCCGGAAAAGTGTGTTTTCGGTGTTCAGGGTGGAAAATTCCTCGGTTTTATGTTGACACACCGGGGAATCTAGGCCAATCCTGATAAATGTCGAGCTGTGATTGAGATGCGAATCCCACAAAATATTAAAGAAGTGCAACGACTAGCAGGGCGGCTGGCATCATTATCTCGATTTCTCCCCAGATCTACAGAGAAAGCTCGGCCTTTCTTTAGATTATTGAAAAGACCTCAAACCTTCGCATGGACCGAGGGATGTGAGAAGGCCTTCGTCGATTTCAAGGCCTTTTTGTCTTCACCACTAATATTAACTCAACCTATCCCAGGGAAAGAGTTATACTTATACCTGTCAGCCACCGAGTACGCCATCAGTGCGGTCATTGTGCAAGAAGTAGAGAAAGCTCAAATGCCGGTGTATTTCATCAGCAGGGTCCTTCATGATGCAGAAACCCGGTATCAAGTCATAGAAAAGTTGGTTTTGGCCCTGGTAACTGCAGCTCGGCGATTGCGTCCGTATTTCCAGAGTCACCATGTGATTGTCAAAACCGATCACTGTTGATTCACCGGCAAGTGTACCGGGTCGTCGCAAGTAATAAAATAACACGGTAAGTAATTACCGAGGTCGAACTCAGGGATTGGGCTACCAATTCGACTAATCCGTGGGAAATCCGATACGTTTGGTCAAGTTACAGAAAATGGTTGAGAGAGAGAGATTATTATCGCAATTCAATAACAAATCAAATAAAGCTAAGGTTTTAAAATCAGAAATTAAAATATCCAAGGTCTCAAATCCACCTACCCAATCATGTATAGTACCCAAGTGATGATGAATTCCTCCCTAAGTTCAATTACAATGTCAACCGGGACCCCCAATTTCTCCTATATCCACTGTCGTGCTCAATAGGACGTATTCGACGATTGGATTAATTACTTACTAGGTCTCATAATCCTAATCTCGAATTCTATTAATTCTTGTTCCCTATAAGGTTGCACTAATCTCCTAAATCCACTGTCGTGCTCATTATTCAATTAGTGTTTCCAATCCAAGTTCTAAAACGCGAATCGCCGATCGGCCTCAACACGTTTAACTAGTCAATCACGCAACACATATGATCAACACAATCAAATTAGAATTGGAAAACATTCATTGAGAGAAGGGGAGAAAAACATACATCACATGAACACTATACCGCCATGGGCGGCTTCATTGATCCCTCGGACGAGGGGATTAGTTCCTCATGCCAGTGACGACGCACAAACAATCCGACATAATCTCCATAATAAAACAAGAAAAGAAAAAGGGAGACGCAACTCCAGAAGAAACAAGGATTCATAACTACTGATCTAAACAAGTGGCTAAAACTTCGATACCCATTCTGATCTGAAACAGCCTTTAAATAAGGATTCTGGTTCTCGGCCTCTCGCGGGGCGAACCATCTTTCGCGAGGCGAACATTAGTTTTGGCGTGCTTTCAATTTTGGATTCTCGCGAGGCGAGAGTGTATTCGTGGGGCGAGTCTTCCAACTTCAATTTGTCACAGTCGTGACCTTCATCACGACTAGGCCGTGATGGTCTCTGTCTTCCAGGGTCTTCAAACTCTCGCGGGGCGAGACTTCAATTCTAGGTTGTGACCTTCATCACGGCTAAGCCGTGATGGTCTCTGACTTCCAAGTCTTCATGATTCGCGAGGCGATCAGACTGTTCGCGGGGCGAACTGATGCTGTATCGGGTGATGATAATCTTTACGATGTTCGATGTTCAGCTCTTGAGGTCGAGCATCCACTTCCCCGTTGTCTTTAGAACGAGTAAAATTTGGGTGAAAACGAGATTGAACTCGAATAATTTGCACAAAAACCACAGTCCATCTAGTTATAAAACTAGATAAGCCGAAGGCTTATCAAAACACCCCAAACTTAAACCTTGCTTGTCCCCAAGCAAGCTAAAACTCAAAAAGGACTCAAGACTTGGCAAGCCTAAAGGAATCAATCGATTTCGCACAAATTTCATGTAATCAAAACAGTTTTTCTCCAATGATCTCCCCCCCTTACATCAATGTAATCCCCACATTCATTTACTTTAAACAATTGAGAACTTCATCATTCATGCAATCATTAGTCTAAGTTGAGGATCAGGGTCACACACAAAAGGAAGATCACCAATTTCAAACAACTGCCTTCCTAACAAGGGTATGTAAAATTTCACTCATTCGCTCAAATTCGTCTAGGCTATCAACTTTTCCCTCAATTCACATATCAAGGGCACTTCCCATGAATTTGATTTTCATCTCAAAAATGGTTCCCACGAAAACATGTATGCAACATCAGAAGGTCTTTTAAAGGTTGTAATGGGGTCTGGCTGAGGGTAGGATATTCAAGGATACTCGGCTTAAGTCCCTAGGAACTAAGAGAGCATGAGCATTTGACACATATTCCACTCGAATTCCTTTTTCCATTTTTCCTTTTGCCTCGGGAGACTACAGCCTTTTCCTTGCCATTTTTTTCTGCTTTGCCCCTTTTCCTTTTGGCAATTTTTTTTTTCTTCTTTTTTTTTTTTTTTGCCTTGGGTTTCAACCTTTTTTTTTTTTTTTCCTTTTCTCAACCCAGAATTACATATCAACCTTGTAGCCACCCCAAACTTAGTTTCTTACAACTCTTCTTTCACTAAGCTTCCATGCTCTCCTAATCCTAAGATTGGGTTAACATGGTTTTTCAGATTTTGGCTTGTAATATAGGGTCATCAAGAAACAATAGGTCAATTAGGCTCAATGTGGCTAACTAGGGAACATGCATTAGGGATGGTCCTTTTTAGGCCAAGTAGTTATTCAAAGAAAGTTGCCTAAATCATTTGATGCAACACATAAACATGCAAACCATGAAGAGATTCAAGCAAATTCGGGAAAGTGCAACTTAAAAGTGATTCACACAATCAAAAACAAAGTTGGAGGCTCAAATCCTCACCTGGACATTTTGCAAATTGTTTGACCGAGATACGATTCCTAGTGTGTGCACCCCCTCACCCCAAACTTATCATAAATCAAGTAATCACAATAAACTTCTCAAAGTTCAATTTTCAATTTTTAAGTGGGGATCAAATTTCTATTTTCAGAAACTAGGGGGAAATCATCGATGGTCAAAATAATTCATGCAATCAATCTATGCTCAATTTAATCAAAATCCAACAAGCTTGCCGACACACATTCATACATAAACTCTTGATCTTCTCAAATTATTCAAGAGTGACAAACAAAAAAAACAAAACAAAAAACAAAAACAAAAGTGAGGAGAGGAGAGGATGCTCCCTGATCAAGTTTCCATGGTTGCCTCCTCATCCAATTGGTCTCATGGGCTCCCTTCTTTGCATAGCATCCCTAGAAGAACTCCTGCAAATTAAAATCTTAAGTGCAGATTTGCGAGGCGAGAGACAACTCGCGAGGCGAATCTGGAAAATTGTTATTCACACTTTCCAGAATGGCGAGGCGAGTAGTATCTCGCGAGGCGAATCTGGAATTCCAACAGATGATGATGCCCAGAATCGCGAGGCGAAAGTAGACCTCGCGACGCGAGACAGAAACGTGAGCAAGCCTCTGAGATTCAGGGCTTCTGTCTCGCGTGTCCACAGTGGATTCGCGTGGCGAATCAAGCCCCCCTTTTTTTTTATAAATGAAAATGATAGAACTAAAAATAAAGGATACATAGCTTGGGTTGCGTCCCAAGTAGCGCTTGTTTAACGTCCCGAGCCTGACTCAAGTCACCCCTAAGGGTTAATCCGGAAGGTCTTGCTTCCCATGCCCTGCCTCAGTCCGTTTTTTGTAGGCTCTTGCCCTTTCATATGCTCGCAAGCTGTTCTCGGACAACTCATTTAAGTCCAGCATCCTTCTATAATCAGCACGAACTCTCCACCCCGTGATGGTCCTTTTTGGGATCAACTCATTGTCTGCATTGACCACCATGGTTGTGCCACCTTTCAACTTCGGTGCTTTACCAGTCTTTTTCTTGCCTTTGTTGTTGAGCTCCTTCTTTGCACATTCTTCCCCTGGGAGACTCCTGTAAGGCTTCCATGTCTTTCAACCACTCGAGATAGACCTCATCCCCCAAAGGGTCTTTTTCCTCACTGTCCCCATCATGGGATTTTACCGACACTTTTGCAAGTGAAGAACCATGGGCTTCTCAAGTTGCCTTTGCCTTGACAGTTGGATCCACCATATCCACTCGATACACTTCTGTCCTCTCTCGCAGGGTGCTTCATTGCTTCAAAGAGATTGAAGACTACCTCATCATCTTGCACCCTTAAAGTGAGTTTCCCTTGCTGCACATCTATCAAGGCACCCCCAGTGGCCAAGAAGGGCCTACCCAATATGAGAGGGACCTCGGCGTCTTCATCCATATCAAGCACTACAAAGTCCGCCGGAAATATGAGCTTGTCCACTTTTACTAACAAGTCTTCGACCACCCCATAAGGATATTTTATAGAGCGATCGGCTAGTTGGAGCGACATCCGTGTATCCTTGAATTCTTTGATCCCCAACCTCTTCATCATAGAGAGGGGCATCAAGTTGATGCTTGCCCCTAGATCACATAATGCCTTCCCTACAGTCATCCCCCCAATGGTGCATGGTATCGAAAAAGAACCGGGATCCTTCAACTTTGGAGGTAGTTTTCTTTGAAGAATGGCACTACACTCCTCGGTCAAAGCAACCGTTTCCTCATCCACTAATCTCCGTTTTTTGGTGAGAAGTTCCTTCATAAACCGGGCATATGATGGCATCTGTTCCAAGGCTTCCTCAAATGGAATGTTAATCTAAAGTTTACGGAAGACATCAAGGAATTTGTTGAACTGCTTATCCTGTTGAGGCTCCTTCAATCTTTCAGGATACGGTACCTTCATGTAGGACGGGAGGTCTTGGGGTTCAACCCACTTCTTCTTTCGAAACTCTTCATCCACAAGCTTCAGCCTACCCCCTTGCTCTGGTGCCTTGTCATTTGCCAACTCCTCTTTCTCAGGTTGCTCTTCCTCAACATGTGGTTGTTCCGGGGCCTTGTCTTCCTGAGAACTAGTTGCACCCCTGTTAGATCCCAACACTTTACCGCTCCTGATTGTTATGGCATTGCAATGGTTCTTAGGATTGTTCTCGGTATTACCTGGGAAAGTGCCTGGGGGACGCTCATTCAGTTGCTTTGCGAGCTGAGCTATCTGCATCTCTAGATTGTGCATTGTCGCCCCTGTATGCGTTGTCAACTTGTCAACTTTCGTATTCACCTTCTCTGTGTTGATTACCATCTTTTCCATTTCCGCATTCATCTTCTCAAAAGCCAATTCCCAAGGCTGCCTTCCACCATCTGTTATTTGCAACTGATTAGGCCCCTGAAGAGCCTACTGAGTATTACGCTGCTGGATTCCAATGTTTGGCCTCAGACCCTGTGGAGGTTGTTGCCAATTTTGTTGAGGATGTTGTTGACCGGCTAGACCACCATTAGCATCACTCCAAGCGAAACCCGGATGGTCTCTCCTCATATACCCCCTATTCTGATTCTGACTGTAGTCATTCTGTCTGTTCCTCTGATAGTTATTCTGGGGCACAGTGTCATAGAAGTTGTGGCATGAGTCCACATGTTCCTGAGAGAAGTTGAACGGACAGCTCCGAGTGTCATGATCTCCATTACAATTTTCACAACCCGGAGGCATTCCCTCGTGTATTGCATTAGCTTTCTTGTTCCCAGACAAAGCCTCAATCTGCATCTTCAACAATCTGTTTTGCTCAAGAATGGCCTCCATTGTCCCAGAACTGATTCCACTTGAGGTTTCCCTTCCACGGTTGTAATCATTATATGACATCTTTTCCAATAATGCCCATCCATCCTCAGCTGATAAATAGGAAAAAGAACCGCCACCAAGCATCACAGTTCATCTGATAGCGTCCCCTCAACCCATTAAAGAAATGCTGAACCTTGGAGACCGGGTCAAAGAACGCTGAAGGGCATCTTCTCAATAACCCATTATACCTCTCCCAAGCTTCATTATAGGTTTCATCTTCTGCCTGCCTGAAAGATGTAACGGCTATTCTTGCTTGTGCCGCTTTCTGAGGAGGAAAGTATTTGGTTAGGAACTTTTGTGCCATTTTCTCCCAAGTTCTGATGCTATTCCTATCCAAGCTGTCAACCCAATCGCGAGCGACATCCCTAAGAGAGAGAGGGAAAAGCCACAAGCGAAACTCATCTTGTGAGACTCCTCTTGTCTTCTGTAAGTCACAAGCTTCAAGGAAGCGAGTGATGTGTCTATGAAGGTCCTGTTTGCCACTCCCATCAAACTGATTCTCACGGATCTGGAATGTGACACATCCCTCCACTCTGAAGGAGTCTGTATTCAGGTTGCCCCTCACAATAGAAGAATCACAATCTTCCAAGCTGGGTAGATCGTACTCGAAGAGAGGCTTGTAACGAGGAGGAGGAGGAGGAGGAGGAGGAGGGTTTTCTTCGGCCATGTCCTCTATTTTAATTCCTTCAAGTCTCTTCCGTTCCCTGGCTTCTTTCCTTAAGCGCTTCTCGGTCTTGGTGACCTCCGAATCAAACAGCAAGTCCTCATGTGAAAGGGTACCTCGCATACAAAAACACGGCAAGACCAAGTGGAATCAAAGAAGTAGAGAAAGATAAAAATAAAAAATAAAAATAAGAATAAAAATAAAAATAAAAATAACTTAACCAAATAATCAAACTTCCCTAAAATTAGGAAAATTGGTTGTGCCAATCCCCGACAACGGTGCCAAAAACTTGTTGATTCACCGGCAAGTGTACCGGGTCGTCGCAAGAAATAAAATAACACGGTAAGTAATTACCGAGGTCGAACTCAGGGATTGGGCTACCAATTCGACTAATCCGTGGGAAATCCGATACGTTTGGTCAAGTTACAGAAAGTGGTTGAGAGAGAGAGATTATTATCGCAATTCAATAACAAATCAAATAAAGCTAAGGTTTTAAAATCAGAAATTAAAATATCCAAGGTCTCAAATCCACCTACCCAATCATGTATGGTACCCAAGTGATGATGAATTCCTCCCTAAGTTCAATTACAATGTCAACCGGGACCCCCAATTTCTCCTATATCCACTGTCGTGCTCAATAGGACGTATTCGACGATTGGATTAATTACTTACTAGGTCTCATAATCCTAATCTCGAATTCTATTAATTCTTGTTCCCTGTAAGGTTGCACTAATCTCCTAAATCCATTGTCGTGCTCATTATTCAATTAGTGTTTCCAATCCAAGTTCTAAAACGCGAATCGCCGATCGGCCTCAACACGTTTAACTAGTCAATCACGCAACACATATGATCAACACAATCAAATTAGAATTGGAAAACATTCATTGAGAGAAGGGGAGAAAAACATACATCACATGAACACTATACCGCCATGGGCGGCTTCATTGATCCCTCGGACGAGGGGATTAGTTCCTCATGCCCGTGACGACGCACAAACAATCCGACATAATCTCCATAATAAAACAAGAAAAGAAAAAGGGAGACGCAGCTCCAGAAGAAACAAGGATTCGTAACTACTGATCTAAACAAGTGGCTAAAACTTCGATACCCATTCTGATCTGAAACAGCCTTTAAATAAGGATTCTGGTTCTCGGCCTCTCGCGGGGCGAACCATCTTTCGCGAGGCGAACATTAGTTTTGGCGCGCTTTCAATTTTGGATTCTCGCGAGGCGAGAGTGTATTCGCGGGGCGAGTCTTCCAACTTCAATCTGTCACAGCCGTGACCTTCATCACGTCTAGGCCGTGATGGTCTCTGTCTTCCAGGGTCTTCAAACTCTCGCGGGGCGAGATTCTTTTCGCGGGGCGAGACTTCAATTCTAGGATGTGACCTTCATCACGGCTAAGCCATGATGGTCTCTGACTTCCAAGTCTTCATGATTCGTGAGGCGATCAGACTGTTCGCGGGGCGAACCAGAGTGATGACTGTTGCTGCTTTATCTGATGTTCAGGCTCGCGAGGCGAGCATCCACTCGCGCAGCGAGTATCTCCAGAAGTGCTTTTTCCACTGCTTCTTGACTTTCCTTGACTCCCGGAGCTTCACTTCTAACCTGAAACAATAAAAAGACACAAAAAGCGTAATTCTATTCAGAATAGACTAAAAACTACTAAAAATGCCTAGAACGAGTAAAAGTCTACTTAGGAATAAAACAAGGCCAAATTTGGGCGAAAACGAGATTGAACTCGAATAATTTGCACAAAAACCACAGTCCATCTAGTTATAAAACTAGATAAGCCGAAGGCTTATCAATCACCCGATTAAGCAGATTCTCAAAAAGCCCGAGTTGGCAGGCCGTATGATTGCTTGGTCGGTGGAGTTATTCGAGTTCGGCCTGAAATACGAGTTGAGGGGTCCTCTGAAAGCTCAATGTATCTCTGACTTCGTAGCCGAGCTCAATCCGCTGCCGATACCCGAGGATTTATGGTGGAATTTGTATGTGGATGGATCCTCGAACGTCAGAGGCAGTGGAGCGGGGGTAATACTGGAAGGTCCGGGAGAGCTGATCCTGGAACAATCATTAAAGTTTGAGTTCAAAACCTCAAACAACCAAGCCGAATACGAGGCCTTGATAGCAGGGTTAATGCTGGCTAAGGAAATGGGAGCAAAGGCTGTTAGATGCCGAAGTGATTCACAGCTAGTCACAGGACAAATCTCTAGGGGGTACCAAACAAAAGAGCCTCAGCTTACCAGGTATTTATGTAAAGTCAATCAGTTAATTTCCAGCTTTGAGAAATTTGCTATTGAACACATTCCCAGAGAAGAAAATACTCGGGCAGATCTACTGTCCAAATTGGCCAGTAGGAAGAAACCGGGCCAGCACAGAACGGTTATTCAAGAAACTCTCGATGAACCGAGTATCACGTTTGGAGAGGTGATGGCCAACGAGCTGGTTGACCGAGAAAGGATGACACCCATATGGGAGTATTTATCCTCGTAAACCGTGCCCCCGAGATCACGCCGAGGCCGAAAGATCGGGCTCGAGCAAGTCACTTTGCTATCGTTTTCGGAGAGTTGTATAAACGGGGATTCTCGGTACCGATGTTAAAGTGTCTAACAAAGGCACAGTCAAAATATGTAATGGAAGAGGTTCACAGAGGAATCTGTGGTTTTCACTGTGGGGGCAGATCAATGGCCTCCAAAGTAGTCCAAGCAGGGTACTATTGGCCTACCATCCGAGCAGATTGCATCGAGTGGACGAGACAATGTGATGAGTGTCAAAGATTTGCCAATGTAAGTCGTACCCCACCCGAAGAACTTCACACATTAAACTCGCCTTGGCCCTTTTCCATGTGGGGGATGGATATACTTGGACCATTCCCCATAGCCAAAGGTCAAGTCAAATTTCTCTTGGTAGCAGTGGACTACTTCACAAAGTGGATTGAAGCAGAGCCTTTGGCGAAAATTACCGCCGAGAAGGTACAAAAGTTTGTGTGGAAAAATCTCGTCTGTAGGCACGGAATTCCCTTTGCAATCGTCACTGATAACGGAATGCAGTTCATAGATAAGACATTGCGAGAATTCTACGTCAATCTCGGTGTTAAACACCACGTCACCTCGGTAGAACATCCCCAAACCAATGGGCAAGCCGAGGCGGCCAACAAATTCATTCTCGGAGAGCTGAAGAAGAGAGTGGGAAAAGCCAAATGAGCTTGGGCAGAAGAGTTGCCGAGTATTCTTTGGGCCTACCACTGCACGCCCCAATCCACTACTCAAGAAACACCCTTCAGGCTGACATATGGAACAGACGCCATGATCCCAGTTGAGGTTGGTGAGCCGTCTTTCCGGCGTATGCAACATGAGCAGAATGAGAATGAAAGCAACTTAAGGGTCGAGCTTGACTTGGTGGAGGAAATCAGAGAGGAGGCTAAAATCAGGGAGGAAGCCTGCAAACGAAGAGCTACTCGGCGGTATAATTCAAGGCTGAAACCGAGGAGTTTCCTGCGCGGGGACTTGGTGCTAAGAATCAAAGGAGAGGCAAGAAGGGATCATACGGAGGGCAAGTTAGCGGCAAACTGGGAAGGGCCATTCCGAGTGGTAGAAAACTTGGGAAACGGAGCATATAGGTTAGAAGAATTGTCAGGGAAGCCTATCCCGAGAACTTGGAATGCTTCTCATTTAAAATTTTATTACAGTTGATGTACAAAGTCAGGTGATGTACTCTTTTTCCTACCTCGGTATTTTGTCCCAAAAAGGGTTTTGACCGAGAAGGTTTTAACGAGGCACACCGCAGACTTCCTTTTTATCCAATAAAAGAATTTATTATGGACATTGTTCTATTTTCTTAATTTACCGATGTATTTATTCCGCGAACATTAAATTGTTAAAGGCCAAGTTTGAGCCTGAAGGTCGAGTACGAGCCATTAAATTTTTAAGGCCAAGTTTAAGCCTAAAGGCCGAGTTCGAGCCAATTAAGTTGTTTAAGGCCAAGTTTGAGCCTGAAGACCGAGTTCGAGCCAATTAACTTGTTTAAGGCCGAGTTCGAGCCAATTAAGTTGTTTAAGGCCAAGTTTGAGCCTGAAGGCCGAGTTCGAGCCATTAAATTTTTAAGGCCAAGTTTGAGCCCGAAGGCCGAGTTCGAGCCAATTAAATTGTTAAAGGCCAAGTTTGAGCCTGAAGGCCGAGTACGAGCCATTAAATTTTTAAGGCCAAGTTTGAGCCTGAAGGCCGAGTTCGAGCTTATGAAATTGTTAAAGGCCAAGTTTGAGCCTGATGGCCGAGTTCGAGCCAATTAAATTGTTAAAGGCCAAGTTTGAGCCTGAAGGCCGAGTACGAGCCATTAAATTTTTAAGGCCATGTTTGAGCCTGAAGGCCGAGTTCGAGCCTATTAAATTTTTAAGGCCGATTTCCAGCCTTTGAAATTATTTAAGTGAAATCGAATACGAGCAGTAAGAAGAACAAAATTTTGATCTAAAAGACGAGTTCGAGCCATTAAAATTTTTTAATAAAACCGAGTACAATGCCGAAAATAAAAACAAGGTACGAGTCGAGTACTAGAAAGTACTACGACTTAGATACAGAGCTGAAATTGAAAATAAGGCCCGCCCGGCTGGCCAGTAGTTCCCCCAATTAGAACAGGGGCAAGACCAGTTGGCCAGTAGTCCCCCCAATCGGAAGCCACGACTTTCCCTCGAGGGGGAAAGTAATCACTTCCCCTTGAGAAAGCTGGACGATGAGGTGCTCGGCCTGCTCCGGGAGTAGACGGCCACTACCCCTTTCTCCACTCCCGAAGACTGCTATTCTCCCAGTTAACATCCTTTTTGAAGGATTAAATCATAAAAGGAATTCTGGATCCCATCTCCCACTTACATCCTTTTTGGCAGTTATAAAGCTCAAAAAAGGATGTTAACTGGGAGAGAGGAACGTAAACCCCTGGTAACATTATGAAGGGTATTTGGGGCAAAGATTACCCGGGTCAAATGAGGACGAACTTTGCTGGTCAAGAAGATGAAGAATGAAGAAATGAGGCAAATAGACAACCCTATTTATAAGGAAGAAGAGGCGGTGAAAAGAGTGAATAGGCGCTGGGAATAGGCTTATGGAAAAGATAAATGTCCATGGGGAAAAGGTTTATTGAAAAAACAAATCTCGAAACTCAGCAAAAAGGCAGTAATTGCATGAACCCACTGCGGTTTCCAAAGCACATAATGTGTGACCACATATGCAAAACGTGAATCATGTATTTCACATGTGACAACAACTATCCGTTTTTGATACGGATGATAAAATATCACGGCCTCAGTCGAGGTCTTGTTAAACAAGCCGAACACGCAATACAAACAACATCGGAATATAAAAATATTTCGAAGAATATCTCGGCCAAACAAAAGCTACAAGAGGAACAATAAGTCATCAAAATGGTGGAAGAGTTTTCATTAAATCAACCGAAGTTACAAGGGCAAAAGCCCATTACAAGGGATGAAGAAAACAAAAAACAAAGAATACAGTTACTCGTCCCTATGACTCTCTTCGGCATCGATGTGATCCTCGGGAGAATCTTCCGCCCCTTCCACCTCCTCTTCCTCTTCGGGAATAATGGGAACAAGTTCCCCGTTCAGCACCTCTTTAGTTACATCGACACCCGAGATATCAACCCCCGGAGCGAGAATTTCAACTTGAGCAATGGCCTTTGCAAAACATTTCCGATGCTCGACAAGAATGCAGTCAGTGGCCTCTTTTAGATCTTCCTGGATCTCCATCCTGGCCTTAGTCTCGGCCTCCAGGGCAGCTTTAAGTTGCTCGATTTCAGCTTGAGCCTTCTTGAGCTCTTCTTCAGCGCGAGCTTTACCCTTTTCAGCCCGAGCTTTATTCTCCTCAGCAAGTTTTGCCTGGGAGTTAAGTTCGGAGTTCTGGCCATTCAGCTCGGTAATGGTAGTACTCAGGAGACTATTGGCTTTGGCCAGCTCGTCACGCTCCGCGGAGGTTCGGGCAAAATCCCCCTTCAGCTTCTCGATAGAAGCAAGTTCAGTTTCCAGGTGCTGGGATTTCCTCTCAGCCTCCGCCAAGTCTCGGCTACAAAAGCGGGCCAGAGCAACAGCTCGGATGCAGTAGGCCGAGAGGGCCTCCATGCTTGATTGAGCCCCTTGTTCCCTGATTAATCGGAGATCAGCAGGCTTTAGGAAGTTCGAGTCAAAGGAAGGGAAGGGGTTGAAGTCTTCGCCCCAGAGAGATGAGGTTCCTGCTTTCAGAGAAGTGTTATACCACTTCACCTCGGTAGAGGGGGGAAGTTGTTCCTCCCGCCCCAAAGTTTCTGTCTCGTGAGTGGTGGGATGTCGAGGACTTGAGGGGGGGAGGAATCTTCGGCGTCGAGTACTAGATCTACCTTTTTTCTTTTGTAAGGGGCGGATGATGAAGCCCCCTTGGCAGTAGCCTTAGCAGTGGCCGGAGGAAGTCCTTTCTTTTTCTTCTCGGTTATGGAGGGACCCTCTTTCGCGTCAGATTTCAAAAGCTTGGAGAAGTCAAATTTCCCCATGATGACTGCCAAAAAGAAAAGTTGTTAGTACAGGAACACATACAGAAAAGAGCTAAAAACTAAAAAGCCGAACACTTACTTTTAAGGTCGGCTCTCGGAGTGGATGAGAAGGGGAGTTTCAAAAGACGTCCACAATGGAGAGGCCGAGGAAGTTTTTCTAATATATCTATATCCCGTCTATCCTCGGCAGGAAGGGATTGGTATTCGAAACCAACGAATTTGGTAGGGGAGGATTGCCAGTATAAAGGAAACCTGGCGCATCCATTCTCATCAAAAAAATGGGAGGAGTGAGAGCCCGAGGGGCGAACTCGGAAGAAGCCGACTTTGAAGTCCTTATACGATGATGTGTATAGACCAAGCAGTCCTCTCCAGTTCAGCCCATTGAGGGAAATCCATCCCGTTTTCTTACCAAACCTTGTTTGGTAAAAGTACAAAAATTTGGGAGTAGTGGGCTCCATCCCGATGTATTTACACAGAATTTGAAAGACTTTCATAAAAGCACAACTGTTGGGATGAAGCTGAGTAGGTGCGACATTCATGGTTCTCAGAACGTCGCACTCAAACTCAGTGAAAGGAAGGGACACACGCAGCTGTGCAAATAGTGTTTTGTACATGTAGGTAAAAGGGGGCTCAGAAGGATGAGCCCTGAGGAAAACATACTCGGTACCCGAGCATGGGGAACAAATAAACTCGGATTCGTCTCCGGGCACCGAGATATTAATCTGGGACCGAAGACGAGCAATCGAATCTGAAGACTGAAAGTCAGAAAAATAAGCCCCAACTTCGCCCTTAACCCGGGTATACCCAGGTAGGGTAATATCGGGAACAGGGTCTTTTGGAACCCTTTGGCGTTGTTTGCGAGCGGCGGGTTTGGAAATTTGGGGGGAGGGAGAACCGGACCTAGAAGATTCGGACCCAGAAGAATCAGACTCAGGGGAAGACGACCTGGAGGAGGACGGTCCCACCTGACCGATGTTTAGTTCTTGTGAAGGAACAGAAAAAGTGGAAGGAGAACCCCCAATGGGGGAAACCTCGCGCTCAATCAGAGGCGAGGTGTTCGACTCAGAAGACTCGGACGAACTCATATCTGGAAACAGAAAATAAACTTAGAAGCACGAAGGAGGGAAGAAGATCAGGCGTGCACTCAAGAGTGAAAGGCAGGAAAGTGATGGCAGAAACTTGAAAGACAGAGATGAAGGGCGAAGGAAGATAGGCAAGGGGGAGTGAGGTGAAACAGGAGAAGGTATTTATAGCTACCACGATTGATGATGAGATACGATCAACGGTCCATGTTTCTTGAAATAAAAAGGCGCGACTTTTAATTTTCCCCTCATTAAATGGGCGCGGAACTCTAGGGTTACTCACCTGTGGCGTGCCTCAGAAGGATTAAGGGAAATGATTGCCTTCTCTGACAAGAGGAAGAGTCAGTTGAAATGACGGCTTGAAATGACGGTTTAAAACACAGAAGGAAGAAAATCCAGCAGCCGAAGAATGAGCTCGGTTCCATACTTGCCAGCTCTTTCGCTCATTTAAGCTCAGAGCTCGGGGGGCTTGTGTACTGGCCGAAGATATAAGGCCGAGGATTGTCGATACGACCGAGCTCATTCTTCTAAGTGGGTCGTGACCCGAATTCCTATAAAGCCGAAGACCTATTAATGCACTTGACACCCGAGGATAACTACTCGGGCCTATTCCACAGCAGGCCACGGATGAAGATGTCTCGGCCCCGAGCTATCCAAATCCAAGCCGATCGGGCCGAATATCTCGATGGTCCAAATATTTCTCCGTATAACTCGGAGCCTTATCCTTATCATTATCTAACTGCAATAACAGTCCGATCCTAACAAATAGGATCTCAATAACAGTCCAACTCAAACTGTTACACTAAAACATCTCTATAAATAGGGGTCCAACCCCCTCACTTAGAACTACGTTTGCTTTGATTCCCATTTGGATACGTAGGAGCATAATTCCGATTCTGTCAAGCTAATTCCAAAACACTCCCACAAGAGCTTCTCCGGACGAGTATCTCTCACTTGAGATATTTGGACGGAACAGGTTCGATTCACAATGTGCCACGAGACCAAATATAACGCCTAAGGATTTTTTTTTTTATGAAACTCGTCAAAATTATGGTTACCAAAATTCGTACTTATGTCAATAAATTAAATAATAATAAATGAAATGAAATGAAATTAAGGCGACCTTTCGTAAATGGATTTTTCTAATTTATACAATAATGCACATATTAAGTAATCAAAAAAATAGAAATATTGTATTGGAAATAATAGCTTTTAGACTTTCAAGAAATTAAATACACAACTTTCAATACAACATTTCTATTTTTGATTCCTTAGTACGTGTGCAATGTTGCCCAGGTTAGATAAATCGTTCATAAATTCAATTATAAATAAATACATATAAAATGAACTTTTTGGGTTGATATACATATAAAATGAATTATAAAATAGTCCCTTTTGAATTTTGTTTTTCTCTATTTAGTTTGATAGTTGCTGCTGGTATCCTTGATTGCATTATGAAACTCAGTTGTTCTGACATAGGTGAATTTTGAACTCTCTTCCTCTTTATCATTATATTTCTTAACTCTCTCATCCCAATCATCAAGTCAATCTTATAACCTCAGGCAATAACATACTTAAAAAAATCATATATACCTGAAGCTAGCGTTCTGTGTGCGATGGTATTGCTAAGTCTTCATCTTTTTGACATGTGTTGTGAGTCCACCAATGGTATTGCTAAGTCATTCTCAATTCTCTGTGAATGGCGTGTCTCATTGCTTAATGCGGTGAAGCTGTCTTCTACGACGAATTTATCTGAAGATTTACTTGCTTTATAAGAATCTTATAGTATATATTAAGGATATATTGTTTTGTTTGTCTGTATGCAATGCTAATTACTTATGATTATCATGGTCAAGTGCCTTCCATTTAAATATTAGCGCGTTTGTTTTTATCACACTTTTCAACTTATATGCATTGAAATGATGGTAAGATGTGAAGTGACTATTGGTTAACGTGGAAACATTGTCTTAAAAGGGTCTCACCAACTTTGCCTAATGCACAATGGAATAAAGTCAAACATTAATTTAATCTTGCACTGGGATTTCCTCCCTGGATTTATTCCCCTTTATGATCTTTTCTTTAACTTTTCTCCTTTCAACCAGCCACCATTTATATAAACCTAACTCTACTCTTTTAGGCTAGCTTAGTTTTCCTCCCTCTAGGTATGCAACCACAAGCATTGAAGGTTTAATAAAAAAAGTTTCTTAAAATTTTCTCTCTTGACAGTGGGAGCCATTGTCAAATTATGCAAGTTTATTAATTCAAACCCTACCTTGTAGTACTTTACAATAAAAATATATATACAATCATGATATGCGGATTATGTTTCCGTGCTTGATATCCTGGAGACACTACTGCCATTTCATGGTACAAATGATCAAATAGCTTAATGCGTAGATAGATTATTGGCTAGACTACTCACTAATTGTTTTAGCTTCCCCTATGCCTAAAGAGTGATTATCTCTCCCAAATGTAGGGTTTTCAACTCAGAATCATCCACAAGAAGTTCTCCACGTGTTATCAACAGGCATTCATGTACCCAAATTTGGTAGACTGTATTAGCATTTGTTAATGTTGTGAGCTAGCTTCAACAAACTTTGAATACTATGATAACTACTTTATTTGTTGTATGGACATTTCCTTCACATTGTTTAACATTATTTCCAGATACATGGTCCGAAGCTTGCGCCAATACAGAACCAGTACTACTGTTTCGAGGTGATAAACTAATAATGCACATTTTTTAGATGACCAGCATCATCTTCTGCTACTTCTATTGGTAAGAACTACATTCTAGTCTAAATAAATTGATAACGATAACATTTAATTAACAAAGACGAGGAAAGCTGAGACGATGAGTTGTCAATTTATAAAGAACACCTGGCCTTCCATGGAGCTCGAGAACTTTCCTGCATGAATTATAATTTTATGAAAGCTTTCTTGCTAATCCTATAAATATAACAAATTAAGGACAAGTACTGTATCCCGAAGAAATAATTGAATTAAAAAAATTAACTGATATTTCTTATATTTCCGAAATTACATTATTATAAGGGGTGTGAAAGTAATAATAATAATATAAAGTTCAGAGACATAAATATAATGACAACATAAGTTTTAAAAGAATAAATATAACAACAACAATAATAGTAATAGTAATTAAGTTTGGTCAATTTTGTTTTTATATTAAGATTTCCATACATCACTGGAACTCATGTACAATTGTGAATCTACACTAATGCATTTTAAACTTGCTTAACATTATGCTTGTACCCTTCACTCAGTTGTGTTTAAATTAAAACTCTCTTTTTCTTTTATTTGATAGAGAGGTGGCATCACAAAATTGATGCAGGTTGAAGGGGTGGGCTGAATGGCTGTTTCTAGCAAATACTGCATAAGAATATTTACATATCATATGCTTTGCTTTCTTAAATGAAAACTTGAGACAACGTGACAAAGATTACAGATAAATTATCAAACGGTAAAATTACTTTTTATAATAATGCCAGGATGACAACTCCCGCCAACATCAAACTGATGAAGTCTGAGAGATAATCTGCAGAATCTTATGATGTAAATTGCCATTGGTAACGAGGACACCACCTGTGGGGAATATAATCCGCCGCCCAACTTGATCTGCTGCTAGATCTATTTCACTACCTTTCCAGTCGGTTACCTGATCCAATTGGACATTATCAAAATTACTAAATGGATCAGTATGAGAAAGAAAATAAAAATAAAAATTGAAGGCGTTTCTATTATAAGAAAAATGTGCACTGATTCACACATCATTGTCTGCAACCATCCAGACATCATAAATCAGTGTTAAAACAAACTTAGATTTAGATGGCATTTCATAAACCCAAAACAGGATAAAGTAACAGAGCTACAGAAGTAAAGGGTTCCATCTGCTGTGGCCAATCTCCATCATACCACATTATCACATATGAGAATTCCTTATCCTTTAGGGCATGAAGAAATTCACGGTGTCATGTATAGAAATTTTCGATTATTTGGTCAAACATAGAAGCATGTGACATGTCAATAGCATTCTGTTGATAATGGGTTCGGATAGGATACCCCGAGTATTCGCTTTTAATGATAATTTTGCTTATAAAAAAAAAAAAATATATATATATATATATATATATATATATATAGTATTCTGTTGCTAATAGTATTTCACATTAGTAGCCTGTTATAGCATAGCAATATCCTGTCTTTTGTGTTTGATAAAAGACGCAATTTGCTACTGCACCTATAGTACTACCTTGTTATGAAAATAAAAGCTTGAGTTTACAGTTCAAACTTCCTCTGTAACCAGTTGATAGAAACTGATTATGCTATACAGGAAAATATAGTAATTTCCCAAGTATTCAAGATTTGGAACTCTCCCTCTAAGTCTAACCTCCCTTCTCAATTCCATAAAATCAAGAATGAACCCCCTTTTCCATCTCTACCACTATTACAAAAGTCTAATTCACCAACTAACTATACTACTTTATTAGTAAATCCTAACTATCATCTCTTATATTTTTGGCTTAATTAGGGCCCATGCCTAACACCAGTGTATCAAAACTCTGTTCTTAATGATCAGCTCAGTCAGTATACTCTCATAGTATACCATCTTATGAACCAATCAACCCAAGCACACCAGATCAAGACTAACTCGACCATTATGTGTTGATGTTGATGTTGAAAAATCAGAATATTGAAACAACAATAGAGAATCGCATACCTTTCCACCTGCTTCATGAATGCATATCATGCCAACAGCATGGTCCCAAGCCTACACAAGACCAAATAAAATAAAGTATAATAATGCTACATAAATTATCCATCCAATTACAAACTAAAAACTAATTGGCTACCTTTATGATGGTCTTCTCTTTTGCTCGGAGAATGAAAACAGATGCTCTACCTGAGGCCACCATCAAATACTTGCATAAACTGCATCGGTCAAGAATGTCAAGAAATGAGTAAATGAAAGGAAGAAAAGGTGCAAAATCAATGCAGCCAAAAATAAATAGAGACATTTTTAACACGCTATGAGAGAAACCTATCGCTAGATTGCAAAATAGTAATAATCAGAGTAACAAATTTGCTGTTCAAAACTTAAGATAGCAACAAAGAATTCCTTCGAGAGTGCACTGTAATGTGACATTAAAAAAAAAAAAAATCACACCTCAGGCAATGTATGCAGTGAAAATAGAATATGCAATAACAGAAAATGATTGCTAATGTTGATAGCTAGTTCACACACCACCTTATAGCATACCAATCATCTAAGTTTTGATTGGATGTAATAAAGTTGAAAACATATAAAGATGATATTATCTAAGACCTTCCACAACATGTTGCCAAAAGAAGAATTTGGTTGTTCCCCACATCATCAGCATCATTTGTTGCATCAAATAAAGAAGACAGTGGCAGTGAGTCCCATGTTTGACTATCTGGAATACAAAAGCGTGCTTTATGTACTAAATCAGACCCATCAACAAAACATCTGGTCCACACATCAGGTAAATTTGGCATGCTATTCAACCATTTTGTCCACGTTCCACAGCCTATATGAGCAATCATTATAGTTCCTGATCCAGAAAGATCATCTGTATGCTCCTTTATCTTAGTAGGGGATTTCTCGGATAAATCTTCCTGCCAGTTAGGGCAGCCCATAACACCGATTACAACCTCCCCTTCAACCACAAGAGCCAAACCAACCTGTATTTTGTAGAAAACCCCTTAGACAAAGATGAAAACAATTAGATGATAATAATGAAGTCAGATATGCATATGTCTCTATAAAGAAGATAACATTCATTGCGAGTATTCCTTATATTAAGATATACACACACGGCTTGTATTATACATTATTCCTTAATGGGAAAGCGGATCACAAGCACGATCACAAGCAAAGGTTTACTCTGCAACGGAGAGCTCTTCCCGATGGAACCTTCAGAAAATGTCTATGTTGAATGCTATCATATGAGAAGAGTTTCAAACAGTATCTATAGAAACTTGAATCAGCCTTCATTATGACTTACCACATATAAGGCTTTGCTAGCTTTTAGAAATCCACGTGTGCCATCAATTGGATCAAGCACCTGTATTTATTCAAGGGACTTAACATAAGTTCCGAAGGAAATAAAACCACGAGAAGTAAATTCATGAATTCCCAATATTATCCTGTAAATAAATAAGATCATAAGGGCTAATAGAAGTCAAATTGTAAAAATATTATGTTTTCACAAAAACTGGCAATAATTACCACCATTTGCTGACCTCCAGAACCATCGTGTGACCAAACATCTCATACAACATAAAAAATGAAGCACAAGACCAAATTTTCAAAAAGAAATGCTGCATCAATTCGCAGTATTTAACTGAATTGCTTAGATGTGCCCACCCAATATGTGGCCGGTCTTGATCCATATACAAAAGCATCCCCGCCCCCTCTATCAATAGCTTCGAGTACATCATCTTGTGTCAGCGGTTTACAAGTGGAGCTAGCTTTAGCAGTTACTGCATTAAGCACAGTATCTGCTAAGTTTCTTGGTCGCAAGAATGCAGAGTCCTCCTCAGCCACCAAGGGGATATTAGGGAACAGCTTGTTTAACTCTGTTTCGACAATCACGTAAGATATGAAACCAAAATTTTCAATCCCATGAATAGAATAGCAACTTTTGATATATAATTTTCAAGGCTAATTACTGATCGCTGAGCAGAATACTAGGTTAACTATATTAATATAACAGTGTACTTTTACTTAAGAAAAATATAAAATGATACAAACTATAAATTAATACAAGAAACTATGCTGCAGCCCATTGGTATTTTTTCTTTTGGCGAATCAAATTTGGCAAAAATTATGAATATTAATGAGTCTCAATTGGCATTTCCAAAGTTTCACTGAGCACTATCACATTGTTGTTGTCATATGCCTACATGGAAGATCAGCTTGCATACTAAGTTAATTCAAATTCATTATACCGCATTGGTTTCATTCATACTAGTATCAGGGTTCAGAAACATGTTAAGCTTAAGCTGCTTAAATATTTGACATTAATGTAAATACCCAAACTTATGAGAGCCTGGACTCCAAAATCTGCTACAGTGACTGGAGTCTGGTCATTTTTTTCAAGAACCTTCCCATCAGTTGAGAATAAAGATGATTTCACCTGCACATTTTGCAATGCTTTAATGCCTAAAAAAAAAAAAAAAAGAGTGTACACAAAAATCCAATTTTGACAGAACCCCTCCTCACGATTTGCCATAAACATGTAAAAAATTGTAAATAAATACAGCCCAAAAATGTGGGGGAAGTGACAGAGAAAGAACGTTACATCGAGACAGAGGTGGCAAGCCCTATGGACTACATCAACAGCCTCTTGAAGGTGTCTGTAATACTTTGCGTTCTGTTGGGGAAATGGAAGTTTGGCCCTAATGGAATTCAAAATGCAATGAGGGAAATTGTAATGGAGGTTTAAAGAGGAAAAGCAATGGAAGAGTGGAGTGGAGTGGAGTGGGACCTTACGTTGAAACGTCGTGTGCGAGTGGCGGCAAAGGAATAGCGGTGAAAGAGTCGAACATGGGAAGGTGAAGCCGGAGGCAGGATATTCATCAGAATCACCATCTGCGTCTGCGTTGAGTTTGGGAGATAGTGGCCACTCTTTCCTTCCTAGCTAGATACCACAGCTGCAGAGAATCGTTGTTTGGTAGACAGGTAGCAGTCACAACTTGGTTAGCCCAACCCCGACCCTTAAAATTTTGGGAGTTTTTGGGTTAGGGATAATGAAAGCCCTTTTTTTTATTGGGCTACTAAAAATTACACCCCTCGTATGAAGGACTGAAGGATTAGTCCTTTGGACCACAATCCTATTTGACAGTTCTGGTCATAAGTACTTTGGGGAAACTCGGCCCTTAAGCAGATTTATGATTTATCTATTTTTCTTTGTTTTTATGAGTTCTTAAATACTCCATCTACACTCATGTGCAGATAAAATTAATTAATTTTATACTTATTAAAAAAATTAGTTAATTTAATTTAATTATCTTGATTTATATATAAAAAATGAATTATAATTATTAAACTACTATCATTTAATTGTTTCGGGAGTGTATTTATATATAAAAAATAGTTATAATTATTAAACTACTATCATTTAATTGTCTCGGGAGTGTACAATGCTTTTGGAAAGGTAAAAGAATAATTGGTTGGATTGATTAATTTTCTTGATTTTTGGAATACTGACATTAAATAGAATTGAATTAATTGAATTTTGCTAATATTTGAATCCACAAAATATAGGTGTTTTTTTACTTATAATTGAGTCCAGAGGGAGTATAACATTCACCCATAACTCTTAATTTCATTGTTCAAGTAGATATAGACAGTGTTTGAAAGGGTTTACGAGAATAATTTATTAAAATAATTTATGATCGTTTTATAAGTTCTATTTAGCTTATTTTCATAAGCTTGCCAAACAATTTTATGAAAATAAGTTGTTTTTAACTTATTTAAAAAAAAAGCTTATAGCATAAGTTCTTAAGTAAGCTGCATACCTAAAAGTAATAATACTTAGGAAGATTGTTGGTGTGGGTTTGATTTCACATTGAGAGCATCATAATTGATTTTGCCTTTTATCAAGTGTGGTTTTAGTATTTAAAAAAATACATGTTTGATTACAGTCGACCAAAATTAATTTCAGAAAGTAATAAAAAAGAGTCATGTGACCATTACAAGCCATAATTATCATATTTTAAAATATTTAACTTTTAAAATGATTACTTCACAAATTATGTAAATGTTAATATATAATTAATTAAATATGAAAAAGACTTACCCTCGCATCACATCAAAATTAAACTAAAAAATATTAATGTGAAGGCGCAAGGAGATTGAGATGTGCTCATGTATAGAATATATTTTTTTACAGAAAAAAAGAACTTATTTTGTTTTCAAGAAATATCATCCCCAATACAAGTTGGAGCTAAATCATAAAAGCAGTTAAAAGTTATAAATACAGTCGTCTTATCTAACTTATGAGCAATCATATTTGCTTGACATATAATAAACTCAACTGAGAAATTTGTTTACAGAGAAAAGATAGCTAATCAGTCATGAACAATGTACCCATATTCGGATACATCATCCTTAGGGTGAACAATGATGTCTATAAATAACTTTAAGTCCAGTTCAAACACAACTTTGTCTAAGCCCAAATCTACAGCCCAATCAATAGCAGAGAGTAATGTTAGAAATTTTTGGGTCACACTTGTAATGTTTAAATGTGTTAGGGCCATTATTTTTAATTAGTCAAATTAAAGTGATATAATTCAAGTAAGGTTTATGGCTAAGGACATAATCGTTATGAAAATTATTGTGTAGATACCATAAGGTCTTATTTCTATTTTTATGATGGGAAAAATTAGAGATAAGAAATGTGCGGATAGTCATGACTCTTCATGAAAGAGTTTGAATTCGAAGGGACATCACTCTTCATGAAAGGGCATGGACTCATTATAAAAGGTTATGGTCCCCAAGTCATATGCAACCAATTTTCTTTTCTAACACCCATCGTTAGAAATGAGAGGCTCTTTATGGTTTAAGAAGAATTGTGCATGCTTGACTTGGAAGACCAAGCACCAGAAGTTTCTCCATCATATTTTTCATGAATTCGGATACGCTTCCGCTATTGTCTTTCATTTTCCATTCTTGATGATTGAACATGACTTGCCTTGTTTGGATGATGGTTTTCATCTTTAAGTATCTCCCATAAAGTTTTTTTACAACAAGTGGTATCAGAGCCACAAGTTTATGTTGAATCATTGAGAAATGTTGTGTGTTGTAATTGATTGTGTTCTTAGACTTGACATGTTAAGTTAAAATCATCAAATTTAAGAACTATTATGGTTTAAATTTCAATGAAGATGGATATTCTTGAAGTTGAATATTGGATTCATGTCATATTCATATTAAATTATGGAGAATTCATGGATTGTTTCTGAATTATGATATCAAATCATAAATTATAGATTCAAATATTATGTGATTCTGTGGACTTGATTTTCTAAGTTTGAGTTGCAATGTATTTTGTATTTGATACTCGACATGAATATAAAGTAGTTTGAATATAAACTAGTCTCACTTTCATCAAAGAGTTGTGTGTGGCATGGTGCTTTGACACGTTCGAGTAGTGTCACTTTGATGTTGTTGTCAATGATTGCACTGCTGTCAGATTTTTTAACACTACAAGAAAAAATGAATTTAGCGAGGGCCAAAGGCCGTCGCAAAAAGTTTAAATCCGTCGCAAAACACATGTTTCTGACGGATTTGCGACGGCCATAAATCCGTCACATGTTGGGTCGTCGCAAAAGTTTTCTGACGGTTTTTTAAATGACCGTCGCTAATTAGCGACGACTTATTCCGTCGCTAACTTATGTTGATTTGCGACGGCTAATTATGAGAAATTAGCGACGGCATAACCGTCGCAAATTATACAAATTAGCGACGGCCTAACCGTCGCAAATCAACGTAAATTAGCGACGGAATAGCCGTCGCAAATTGCAACACATTTTTATAAAACTAAATAATTTAATTAAGTAATTTTTTATTAATTAATTATTTAAAATATGAAGTATTTTTAATTAATTATTTAATATTTAATATAAAATTCAAAATTAATATAAACATTAGTTATTTTGTATATTAATTAGAATTTAGACTATATTATGATAAATGAATAATAATTTTAAACAATAAATAAAATTCATAAATAAAAGCAAATTGTTTTGACAGAGTGCGTACATCATACAAAATAAAATATAATATCAAAGAAACTAATAACCCTCTCTATAGCCCCGCAGTAACAAATCTGTAAAGGATTGATCATCCTCGTCACATCCGGTCTCTTGATGACCCTCAGCCGGGACGGTGGTGGTATGTGGGTCGTGGTGAGGGGGTCTTTGTGAAGGTGTTGGTCTGCTGCGATCGTGGCTGAGGGGTGCTGGTTCCTAAACGCAACATGAGCTCTCTCTGTGTAGCTGCCATCATCTCTATCTCGGTCCATCATCTGTGTTTGTTGAGTAAGCAGCTGCCGATTGATCTCATCCGAGCCGCTGCCGGTTCGTCGCATCTTGACCACCTCTGCAGACTCATGAGATCGGCGGGGCCTAATCTTGGACGATGCTCGACTCTGTAGTGAAGATGCTTTGGAGCACCCGCGTCGATAGTTACTGCCAGGTCTCCCATACCGTATATGCGACCCTTGTTCTTACCGCCAAACCTCGACCCATGCCCGCAACTCCAATTGGGCTTCCACCTCTGGGTCAAGTGTGGTGGAAGAAGGGGAAGATGAGGTCGCCCGAGACCGAACTCCGAGATAACTTATCACGATAGTCCTCCGTCATTAAAATTGATACACATAATCATACAAAATGACCATAATTATTAAATATAAAATAAAAATAATTTCCAACAAAGAGACATGTAAATCACCTGAGTGCGTCTAGAACGCTCATCTACATACTCGCCAGTACCCTTCCTAGTATGAGTTCGGGCATGAAGCTCAACCTGCTTGACGCTACGGCCAAGCTCCCTAGCCACTGCACAAAAAAAAACTTGTTCACATTTGAAGTTACACTACCTTAATAGCCGGACATCTAATGAATTAACAAAATATGATGTTGGAACTTACAAGGCGTCGAGCATGCTCCTGACACGATGCGATCTTGCCGCCAGTGTGCAAGCTCCCACCCTTTTCCGAGGCCCCGTTGAGCTTTGCCTCAGGCGGATTTTTTCTTAAATTCAGGTGTAGCCCAGTAAGCACATAGCTCCTCCCAAATGGGTGGGAAACACCATTTTGGACGCTGTCCCTTTTTCCGATATCTAGTCAACAACTCGGAGAGGTGTTTGCTCGCTTTTTGATGAAAAATTATCTCTACATCAGCGGAATGCTCTACTCTCCAAGCAGCCTTCTCCTGTAAATAAGGAGAATATAATACTTTTTAGGATAATAATAAACTAAAGAAACATTAAAAGTAACTAAAAAATGGAAGTAAATTCAAAAGTACAAAATACCTTAAAAGCCGCAAAGAATCGATCCCGATCCTGATCCTCAAGCTCACTCCAATGCTTCCAGGCTCGATCAAACTGAGATGTAACTGCATACGTGACGGCCTCTGCAGATTTTCTCGACGGAAGGAACCTTATCAATAGAACATGAGAACAATCAATACACATACATATAAAATCTGCACTCAACAATAAAATAACAATATTTGAGATCTTTCTTACCCTTTACCGGTCGGGGTAACAATAACTCGGCCATCTGACATAACCTCGATCTCCTCATCATCTGATGATATAGGCGAGGAATATCCATAAGTCTCCTCGTCGTCACCATGAGACTGATGATCACCGTCCATGGGAAAATCTACCCCTGATGCATCTGGTTGTCTGGAATTGTCTGCATGGGTCTGAGTCGGAATCCTTGCGGTGGGCATCATCGTGATCCCAATGGAGGTGTCCATGAACTGAGTGGCTGGAGCAATAGGTCGGTAGGGAGGTGTCAGAACATGTGTAGGCACGGGTATGGGCGATGGACATGGTGTAGGAGCAACAGGTGGGGGTGCCGGTGCCATATCATGTGGAGGCATGGGTGTGGGCGGTGGGCGTAGTGTAACAGATGTAGATGGGAGGGACACGAATCCTTCATCGACTATCCGTGTCACAAAGCGAGGTCGACCACGACGACGTGCCCCTCCAACAGGTGCCTTACCCTTTCCCTTACCATCAGCCATGTCTATAGTGAAAAATGATGCTAATAATAATTAATTAAAAGTAACCAAAACACAAATTTGCAAATAATGGAAATTGATGGTGATAATAATTAACTTAAAGTAAGCACAAACACACATTTGTAAATAATGGAAAATGATGGTGATAATAATTAACTTAAAGTAAGCACAAACACACATTTGTAAATAATGGAAAATGATGCTAATCATAATGAACTTAAAGTTATGACAATGACAATACTACCTAATACAAAATACATCACTAAAATAAATAAAGTAATTGTTATTCAGAATTTGAGCCAGTGTCATATTCATAGCCATCTTCATCTTCTTCATCTTCTGTTGATTCTGCTTCTTCAACATCTTCATCCGGAATGACTTGATTTGATGTCAAGCTGGAGGTATCCACTTCTTCCCCTACAACTTGTGTGTCTTGTAAACATGAGATTGGTTCTACTTCAATGACCTTATTTGCATGTGACATTTCATTCGTTTGATATGGCTCATCCAACTCTGAAACATCTATTTCAATGCGACCCCTTGGTTTTGTCTTGATTGCAACACACCAACCTCGTTTTTCTGTTTGAGTTGCTGGATAAGGAACGTAATATACTTGTCTCACATTATGTGCCATGATAAACGGATCAAACATATGATATCTTCTACTCATTTGGATGTCCACAATATTATATTTTTTATTCAAATTAGTGCCTCTACTAGATGGATCGAACCAATTACAATAAAACAACACTATTCTCTTAGGGTAGTCTAAATAACGATATGACAACTCATATATGTGTTGTATGACACCATAAAAGTCATCTGCAACTCCGCCTGGCTCACCCTTTACGTAAACACCACTATTTATTGTTGTTTTGTCTTCTCATCCATGATTGAGTATGAAATTTGTACCCATTCACGAAGTATGTGTGCCATTCTTTGACTTGTGTCGAGGACCGTCACCCAAGTTTCGTAAATGTTGATTAATGACAAGAGGTGCCTCATTGTAAACCTATTCACAAAGTTTAACGACATATGTTTTTATCCGCATACATTATAGTGAATAACAGAATGATAAATGGGGAGATACTTACTTGTTGCTTAAACCATTTTGGAAAATCTTCATGAGTACGAGCAGATGCATCACGAGAAGACAAGAATGAACTGAACATATATGGATAACATCAATGAAAATTGACATATGCTATCGAAGGAATAAAAATTATAAGCTCATACTTACTCATGGTATGGTTTAACCTCGGCGCAATTGATCAATACATGAACATGAGCTGAGTTCCACTCTGCCTCCGTTAAATAATGTGTCAACTCCTTTCCGGAATGACGACCGGGAAGACAAAAAATTGATAAGGTTCCGGTAGTCTTCCACTTTCATTTTCCGTTTCGTTCCTTCTAGTTGTTGGAGACAAAACCATGTGTTTGAAATAATGAGAGCAGAAATGAATTGTCTCACGGTGTAAGTAAGACGCACATATCGAACCTTCAACCCTAGCCTTATTTTTCACCGATCGTTTTGACTCGCCCATGAATCTATTAAAAAATGACGAGGTTATTATTAATTAACTAATATGCATGAAAGAGGATCAATAACTGTGATACTTAAATTACCTTTCAAATGGATACATCCACCTATATTGAACTGGACCACCAAGTCTCGGCTTCATATGCAAGATGAATCGGAAGATGCTCCATTGAATCAAAGAAGCCGGGGGAATATTCTCTCCAGCTTGCAAAAAATGAGTGGAATGTTTTGTTCCATCCTGGTCAAATCGTCTTCCCTTAAAGTTGCAGAACACAAGTCCTTGAAGAATTGACTTATTTCAGTAAGGGCATTCAAAACATGGGGGGGGAAACGAACTGAAGGCGATAGGAAGTAAGCACTCCATAAACACATGACAATCATGACTTTTCATCCCATGCAACTTGCCTTTTATAACATCAAGACATCTTGCCAAGTTAGAAGAATAACCATCGTGGCATCCTGAGCCCCTTTATCCATTGGCAAACTAACCTTGCTTCCTGGATAGTCAAGGTATAATTGGCCTTTGGCTTATACATCTTCCCATTATCCTGATGTCTCGGCTCCAAATCCGGTCTCTGCAGTACAACCGTAAGTCCATTCTAGCCTTATCGTTGTCTTTGGTCTTGCCATGCACGTTCATCACAAATGTTGAAAATGTTGTCAAAGAAATTTTTTTCAATGTGCATTACATCAAGATTGTGCCTCAATAAATTATCTTTCCAATAAGGAAGATCCCAAAAAATACTCCTCTTTGTCCAATTATGCCATCTGCAGGTAACCATCTAATTTGGAAACCCCAGCTTGATCCACTTTTGGCAAGTCCCCGATTCTTATCCAAATTTGTTCTGGTGTTAACCTCGGAGGCGGTCCATCCATTTCAACAACCCCCTTCTTGAAGGCATTCTTATTCCTTCTAAATTGATGATCGTTCGGTAAGAACCTGCGATGGGAATCAAACCAGGACGACTTCCCCCCGTATTTTAAGGTAAATGCCTTTGTATGCTCCATACAATGCGGGCATGCAAGCTTCCCATGCGTCCCCCAACCAGACAACATGCCATATGCAGGGAAGTCATTAATTGTCCACATCAACGCTGCCTTCATTTTAAAATTTTGTTTTCGAGAAATATTGTACGTCATAACACCATTCCACAACCTCTTCAAATCATCAATCAAAGGTTGCAAGTATACATCAATGCCTGCCTTTGGATTAGATGGACCCGGAATCAGGCAAGTCAAGAACATATATGGCTTTGACATACACATTTCGGGAGGAAGATTGTAAGGGGTAACAACAACGGGTCAACATGAATAAGGTGATGCCGAGGCTTGGATATATGGGGTAAAGCCATCCGAGCATAACCCAAGTCGTACATTACGAGGATCAACGGCAAAATCCGGATGCACCCGATCAAAGTGCTTCCATGCTTCACCATCAGAAGGATGGTGTAACACTCCTGCATTCCTCCTATTCTCATGGTGCCATGTCATTTTTCCTGCAGTCTGCATCGATGCAAACATCCTCTGTAATCTAGGAATGATTGACAAGTAGAACATCGACTTTACCGGAACTGGTTTTAGATTACTTCTACTTGCGTTGCGCTGACGATACCTTGGTGCGTGACAAAACCTGCACTCAACCAATGCGCCATCATTTTTGTCGAATTCATTATCGTAAAAGAGCATACACCCATTCTGGCAACAGTCAATCCTCTTGGACTCCAATCCTAACTTGGACATTAACCTCTTCGCATCATAATAATTGTTGGGTAATCCTCCTTTGAAAGGCATCCCGGCCAAAACCATTTTGGCAATGAAATCCAAGCCTAACTCGGGTATGCTCCAATTGGACTTGGCAGACAACAGTAGAACACACATCGATAACGTCGAGTCGGGGGACCCTTCCCACAAAGGCTTATTTGCCTCTGTTAGGAGATTATAAATTTTTTGTGCATCTGCATTAGGAGGCTCTTCTGTATTATTGGACTCAAACGACCCGGACATCATAAGAGCGTCACACACCATCTCCTCCATGGAAACAATATGATCTCCATATCCAGCTTCTGCACCACTACTTGAACCACCTGTGCAATTCTGGTCAATGCCAAAATCAAATTGCGGCATTTCTTCTCCATGATTTGTCCAAATCCAGTAATTAGGCCTAAACCCAACTTTATACAGGTCGACCCTCACATCGTCTACATTCTTAATTCGGGTACAGTCACACTTCACACAAGGACATCTAATCAACCCCCCATTGTTATAAGTATCTTGCTGACTTGCCTTGGTAATAAATTCTTCAACACCATCTAAGAAAGATTGTTTTAATCCCCCTCTACGCGGATAAACCCTATCATACATCCAAGTACGATTCAAAGGAACAAATTCCATCCTCTGCATTTGCGCCAAAAAAAAGATAACTATAATGAAATTCCAAATAGAGGAAGTATCCTCTTCAAAAACTAAATTCAACGGTTATATTCAAGAGAGCATCACATTCACACATTATTTATCATAAAAAAAAATACAACATACACTTGCATTGCCATTAAATCAGAGCAATGGTTTGATAGCAATGAAAGAAAAATAAACCAAATAGGATAGTCATTGTCTATATAATTTATCACATAGTTTATTGCAAGCTACTAACCATATAGTGAATAAGGAAAAACAAAGCACATGGTGTAGTTTATAAACGATAGCACAAGCATAAAAAAATTGTCAGGTTACATGCATAGTTGATTGTGTAATATTCTTATCATGCTCATGTTTATCCTCATTTATCTTATTTGTTAATGTTACATAATAGTTCATTTTTAAAGAGCAAAGACAGCATCAATAGTAACCACTTAATAGACTACATTAAACCACAAGGAAAAAGTAATTAAAATCACTTACCAATTAGAATGAGAGCAACACTAGCACAACTAGAAATGTATATAACTTTCACAAATCAAGAACCCGCCCAACAGAAAATTGAATATAATCATAAATATAAAGTCAGTAAGAATCTATATATAAAAAGAACTTAAAAGCTAGACAAGTACTCAACAGGGAAATCATATATGGACATAACATAGCGAGACCGAGAAGTTCAAATCATTTTACAATACACTCAAAAACTGATTTCATCAACCTGGGATTGCTTCTTGGCACCCTAGAAGCCTACATTGACAACCAACAAAGATTCTTCCTGTAAATTTAATACACTCAAAAGTGATTTCACCAACCTCCTAGGTTTTCTAGGGGTTGCTTCTTGGAATCCAAGAATCACATCTAGACAACCAAAAGTGATTCCTCCTGTAATTGGGTGTTATAAATATTTTGGCCATTACACAATCGATTCGGATTACGGAAAACATAGAAAAATTAGATTTTGGCAAAAGCATATTCGCTTCTTGTCTTTGCCAAAAGAAATGGTTCTTATATTTAGTTTTCAAACACAAGACATCACTTACATTTCCCTACACTAAACAATGTTCCAAAACACAGTTGTTTCAATCAAAACACCCTTTTTCTGGACAAGTGATTCTCTTCAAAATATGAAATCGCGAGAAACCATGAATACAAACTTGGCTCATATTTCAAAAAGTTTGGGAGATGAGAATGATCAATGCATCAAGTTAATGAATGAATGCATTGCGGAGCACCTACCACTAACAACACTATAGCAATATAACAGATAAATAAGTTGATAAGCCTAATAGTTAAACCTTTATACCATAAATAAATAAACAATGAACAATAATCAAACTTTCATTACTCAATTTATGACGCATTTATCAAATATCTTGGTCCAAGCATTACAAAAAAATTCAATACCGATGGAAAAAGTCTAACAAGCATAAATAAATAAATAAATTAATTAATTAATAAAAAGACATTTGTTACCTTAAAAAGGGCAATGCTGCCAATTACCAAAACCATAAAGACAGATGTAATTTACCAAAGTATTTCACTCACCAAACATTCAAGTTTCTAGCCCTCTGGAATGTTATTAACTACTATAATATCTTCTATTATACAGTTAGCTCTCAGTTTGTTAGTTCATGTTCTATTGCTTTTTTGTTTCTTCTTCATGCTAACATTTACAAACACCTATTGAATTGTTTAACAAAATATATTGGTTTTTCAGGTAGACAAACATTAGAGTTAACTATAAAAAAATATATTCTTCAAATACTCAATAAATGTCTTGAAAGCAGAGATCACCTGAGCAGAGCACTCCTAAACTTATACCAAATTCATGTCAGCTGAAAAACTTGTCCATGAGAATCTGCACATTTCAAATTTTAAATGTTTAACAACAACACCTGAAACATAAAGATGTCACATTTTAACATTTTCTGGGTTCACAAAACTACATGAGACTCGTTTCATTGACAAAATAAAAACACACATCACCTAAATCACATACAGACTAAATATGGTGGAAGAAGCACATAAAACATGACTACATAACTGCATGGTAGAAACATACATACAAAGGAAAGGTTATTTATGACTTAAACAAAAGAGAATTTGGTCTTGGAAATTTTCTTGTCGGCTAACAACTCTTTCTCAATTTCATTTTGAGCAGTTTAATAGAACACGATGAATAGTCAGTCACCCTATCACTTACACCACAATGTAAGGCTCTATGAATGGACTTAATAAATTGATGACTTATACTATGAAACCATTGGACTTAATAAATTGAGGACTAATACTATGAAACCATTTCACATGCTCTAAATTTGTGGGCAATATAACTTCAAGGCATAAATGGATAGGCTTTATAATATATAACTTCAGAGTAGCCTTAGAGCAACTTTTAGAAGCTTATAGATTTTGCACTGTCACCAGTTCATGGCTATTACAAAAAGACACAAATTTTTTTATTTACATTTTTATTACATATCCAGAAAACTACAAACCTGCCAAGTAGGAAAAGAATGTTGATCTGTTGAGCAAAACAATCACGCAGAGAAAGCACAACAGGAATTTCCCATCAAGAGTCAATATATTGTATATCTGCTGGTAACAATTATCCTTGACCCTGTTAAAACATGGATATGAAAACCCATTACATAGGGCCATCTTCTAACTAAAATGAAACATATTTATTGATATAAATTTCTAAATCAGTTGTCATTTTTATCCCCATATTGTGCAAATGATGTTCCAAAACTCAGACAAATCACAGTAATACACATACAAATCGGCTTATACAGTGATGCAAAGGCAAGTTTTTCATCCTAATAGTGTCTTTTTCTCGAAGTTCTGGACCAAAGTGACTTTTTCAAAATGGTAGCATTTGCTCAGAAAGTGGTTGTTGATAGAACAAAACAACAAAACAAATTTTAAATGACCAAGACGCGAGGGATATAAGAAAGTGCTGTGAAAGGGGTAGTAGAAAAAACAAAGCGAAATAAAAGAAGTATAATAATGCTACAGAGACTTGTATGTTCTGACCTGAATGAGCTTTTCACAAGCTAAACAGTATTCATGTTTACAATTCCAATGGGGGAGAGGGTATGCATGAAGTAAATAGATTTGAATTCAAATCTCAAATTAAGGGCAATCTTAAAAGAAACTATTAATCAAATGAAAAAGACTTCACTTGGATAAATGAAATCAAGCATGAACTCCTAAATGGTTCTCGGGATGGCGAGTCAGGTCCCACCACCATGTTCTTAATTGGGGACATGTAGACACTGTTAGTGGCCTCAACCGAAGATTGAGGACCATTTCAAACCGAAAAGTATAATCTTTGAAATTACCACCATAATTGCAGGCCTAACTTTAATTTAATTATATTGTATAAAAATATAAATAAAAACATTCAACCTATCTTACAGATTCCCTGCTCTCCGCGGATGTTTCAATTGCACGTAAAGGTATTAGTATATTATCAATAATTTTACCAATAGATCATTACATTCTGCAAAGCCAATGGATTCTGATAAAATAAAAATTTTGCTAAAACCACATTAACACAGAGTCACAAACGTGGTAATGGGAGTTCCCAACTACACAGGCATGTCAATAGACAGACTAGGTTAGACCATTCCTCTGAAAGGTGCAAAGATAAAAGCATATAATCGTGTATCATGGGAGAAATATAAAGTTTCATATTAACCACCCTTTCATGACTCAGATATATGACGGATACACAGATGAAGAACGTTAATGCAGATTGATTGGCATGTGAATAAAAAAACCACACTAACATTCTCATAGCAGAGAGATTGGAGACAAGTGATAAGAGAAAGGAATTACCTCAATTCAGAAAATCAATACAGGTGAAATGTTCATAAATTATACTATAAGTGCAATGCAAAAGTAACAGAATTTAAAAAAATAAAATAAAATAAAAGTATGATATATGAGAGACATAACAATAACCCCACAAACAAGCGGCACCAAGAAGATGCAGAGATCGGTGCTACTGCCTTTGCAGCCCTAGAGGATTACAAAGAGAACAACGAAAAAGGAAAACAAAAAGAGGACTTGCCATTCAAATTTATTTAAATAGGAAAATTTTGAAAAAACCTTTTTTATACGGAGGACTGATGAAAATGAGGTTGAGCACGAGAATAAAAAAAAATTAGCGTCATACACCATTCATGTAGTTGTGCAAAACTTTTAACTTCAAAACTATCTATTTTACTTTTTGATATTTGCAAAAAAAAGACAACATAAAAAAAACGATTGATTTTCATTTGTGATTTTTTTATTTTTATAGCCTTAAAAATATTTATATTGCCTACTTTAATATTTACCGGAATATAAAAGGCTATGACTTAAGAGTAAACAGAATTCTAAAAAAAGGGGGGAAATTGATTTTTGTTTTGTTAATACACTAGAATCAAAGAATATGACCATTTAACCACAAATATAAATCAAACACTGCAAGAAATAAACAATAGATATACTTGTTCACTATCATCATTCTTTTTTAAATCAAATATATCTACAAGACGCCTAAAAAATTGCAGTATGTAAAGATTAGTACATTAAAGAAAGCGTGAAAAATGAAACGAATTCCTTCGGTGCAACATGGACATGTACATGGATTTACATCAACTAAAGGTTGTGCCTCCACCTAAAAAGGGGGTTATACCGCTAATGTTTACAGGAACTGGGGGTATTTGTATTTTGAAATGGAAAATGAACAAAGTATGAATAATATTGTATGAATAATATTCGTAAAAGTTGTCAAAACTTGTTGTATGAATAATATTTCACACCTGTTCCGGAGCAATCCAATTGTAATGTGAAGCATAAGTAACAATCCTTAGTATTTTACGCCTGCAATCGTAAAGAGAAGATGAACCAATTAGAAAGAAGAAATGAGAGAAGGTAGTGTAATATTTTGAAAGAAAAATGAACAAAGTAGAAATAAGAAGTGAACAAACTCGCCATTTTTATCAACTCCAGAGCTGCAGAAGTGAATTGGAAACGCGCGGTGAAGATGACAACTGAGGGAGGAAGAAAACTGTTCGAGTTACTTATTGGAAATTAGCGACGGCCTTTTAATATTAGAGACGGCTAGGCCGTCGCAAATTACGATTCCGTCGCAAATTGTGAATGACCGTCGCAAAATTACCATCCGTCGCAAATTGGCGCCAACATTTCGCGTAAAATGGCGGGAACGTTACTGACAGATTTGCGACGGAACTTCCGTCAGTAATTTCCTCTACCAAGCCGTCGCAAAACATAAAATTAGCGACGGATTTGAGGCCGTCGCAAAATTTTCATCGCTAATTAACCTTATTCTTGTAGTGTTAACCATTGGGAACCAGGTTCAATTCCCAAGTTGGGTTACAAATCATGAAACGTTGTGTTCCTTTTTAATTTAAATATTAAAGTTCGCAATCGTTGGCATTCTTCGGCGTGGCGTAGCGGTTCGCTTGTCTGTGCCTTTCTAAGGGGTCTACTGTTCGATTCACGCTTTCAGACGTTGTTGTGTTTTTGTTAAATTTTCTTTTTCTTCTGGAAAATATTGCAAAAAATTAAGGCCAGTCGGTTTTGAAACCAGACCATATGGCAAGAAGGACAAAGCCTGACCGCTGGGCTACAACTAAAGTGTTGCAATGTGTTCTCCAAACAATGTAATTAACAACTACAGTATGGATCGCACCTAGAACCTAGACTTTGGTCGGCAGCACGCTTACCACTGGGCTATTTGGTTGGTGGTGTGAGAAATGTTCAAAACCACTACATATTAAGTCAATCAAAATAAATTCAAATAATTTTTTTTTTCAGATTTAAATTGTTTGACATTTTAAGTGAACCAATTAAAACAAGAAGTCGCTAAAGTGACTTCTCTTGTGTAGATTGCTCATGAGAAATGTTGAATGTTAGTGTATATGTGTATCTATGCGGGTATTAATCGGCCCAAAGGAAGGTTAATATTTGGCCGAATTACATGCACACCTGTGATGGTAAACATGTGATAATTATAAGGTTGTAGATGTGAATGATAAATCATTCCAAAGAAGGGTTTATTATTTGACATACATTATTGTCAATGTTTGATCATTACAACAAGAGTACAACTAGCAGTTAATATTACTGTCCAAAGACTTGATATTAATGTTGCACTAGGTATCTTGAGATGGGGTATGCCATTATTTGAATTTATTGATGATTGAATTTTGGTTATGATGTGAGTATATTTATGTTATTTATTTGTTCTCTCTTCAGCAATTATTGCTACTATATCTGCTAACCTAAATTCGTTTCCTGATCTTAATGGTACAAACTTTAAGGATTGGAAAGAGAACATTTTGATTGTTCTTGGCTGCATGGATCTTGACCTTGCACTAAAGATGGAGCAACTCCCTTCTCCTATAGACTTCGGTACCTCTGAAGAGAGGAAAATTTATGAGAAGTGGGACCGCTCCAATCGCATGAGTCTAATGATCATTAAGCGCGACATTCTAGAGGCATTTAGGGGTGTTATATCCAATGGGATAACAAGTGCCAAAGAATTCCTTACTGAAATTGAGAAATGCTTTACCAAAAGCAATAAGACAGAAACAAGCACACTCCTTCAAAGCTTGATTTCTATGAAGTATAACGGCAAAGGAAACATAAGAGAGTACATTATGGAAATGTTTAATATTGCTTCCAAGCTTAAGGATCTAAAGCTCGAGTTGTCTGAGGACTTACTCGTGCATTTGGTTTTGGTTTCTCTTCCTGCACAATTCGGTCAATTTAAGATCAGTTACAACTATTAGAAGGAGAAATAGTCTCTTAACGAGCTCATTTCATATTGTGTGCAAGAGGAAGAGAGGATGAAGCAAGAAAGAATAGAAAGTACTCACTTGGCAAGTAGTTGCTAATATTGAAGTTACTAAGGGTCCAACACAAAAGAAGCAAAATGAGGGTGAAGAAAGTTGCTTCTTATGTGGTATGAGTGGGCATGACAAGAAGGGATGTACCAAGTACCATGTCTGGCATGCAAAGAAAGAGTTGCCTAAGTTATCGAAGGTCAAATGATGCTGAAAGATGCATTTATGTGATGGCATGTCGGTAAAAGTAGAGGCAAATATGGCATTTTAGATTGTTGTTAAGTATTGGTTATTATTTGGATTTAATGGATACTTTTGATGTACCGTTGTTTAGACAGAATTTGGTTTCTCGAATTGCACAAATTTGGTTATCATTGTTCAGTTGGAAACAATCGATTCAGTTTATCTATTAATTCAAATGTTGTTGGAACTAGTAATATTACGGTGTATGACAATCTATATTTGTATGAGACTGTATGAAATCTTGATTGTGGAATCATGTGGTACTAAGCATAAAGTTGACAATACAAATTCAGGAGCATTGTGGCACAAGTTCATATCTCTAGAAATAAAGTTGAGCAACTTGTGTCAGATGAAATCTTATATTCCATTGACTTTAAAGACTTTGATGTCACTGTGGAATGCATTAAGGACAGACAGACCAAACAAAGAAATTAGGTTCCTAGTCTAACTCATGTATAGGATTTCCATCTGAGGCATGGCCTTATAGGCCAAATGAAAGGTAATTGGAATTCCGAACAGGGAGCAACTACTTTATTGGCTATTCTGAACGATCCAGGGGCTATAAGTTTTACGATCCCAAATTAAAGACAATTTTTGAGACAGAAACTGCCACGTTCTTTGAGGATATTGAGTTTGGGGGGGGGGGGGGAATAAGGTTAGAGACTTTGTCTTGGAGGAAGAATTGGTTTCAATTCCGGAATAGATTCATAAAGTTGCTTTTGATGAAGCAAGTCCGGAACCTCTAAATGATATTGTTGTTCAAACTCTCATTCAAGATGAGTTAGTTGTTCCAGAAGAACAAATTCAAGATCCTCAAGAACTAGTGCTTCAAGAGTAAGTGTCTTTGCAACGATCCACTAGAGAAAGAAGAAATGCTATTCTAGTTGACTACATAGTATTTCTTCAGGAACATGAGGAAAATGATGGTATGATGGAAAATGATCCAATCAATTTTCGTCAAGTCATGCAAGATTCCAACTTAGAAAAGTGGATTGAAGCAATAAATGAGGAGTATGAGTTCATACAAGACAATAAGGTTTGGGAACTTCTCTTATTACCAAAAGGTGTGAAACTCATTGGTTGCAAATGTATATTTAAGACCAAAGGGATTACAAAGGTAATGTGGAGAGGTATAAGGCTCGTCTTGTAGCCAAGGACCATACTCAAAATAAAGGGATTGACTATAAAGAGACTTTCTCTCCGGTTTCATTGAAGGACTCTTTTAGGACAATCGGGACCCTTGTTGCACTTTAGGATTTGGAGCTTCATCAAATGGATGTCAAGATAATGTTTCTCAATGACAACATTGACGAAACAATCTATATGGTGCAGCCGTAAAACTTTGTGTTGGGAGACACAAAGAACACGGTTTGAAAATTGACATAATCCATCTGTGGGCTAAAATAACCGTCTCGTTAGTGATGCCACAAGTTCTATCAGGTAATTCTCTCATTCAGTTTTGAGATGAATGTTGTTAGTATTTGTGTGCAACACAAATTCAGTGGGAGTAAGAATATTTTCCTGTTATTGTATGTTGATGACATACTACTTGGGACTAATGATATAGGTATGTTGCACGAAACCAATAGATTTCTATTGATAATTTCGAGATGAAATATGGTGACGTCTCCTTTGTATTAGGGATCCAGATACACTGAGCCCAATCTTGGAGTACTCTAGGATTGTCACAAAAGAGCTATATCAATAAATTGCTCAAATGGTTTGGCATGCAAGACTGTTAATCAAGTGATGCCTCGATCGCTAAGGGAGACAAATTTAGTCTCAATCAGTGCCCAAAATAAATCTTGAGATTCGGGAGATGCAGGAGATTCCTATGCATCAGTTGTAGGAAGCATAATGTATGCCCAAGTCCGTATTCATCCGGACATAGCGTACATTGTTAAGTGTTAGGCAGATACTTAAGCAATCTAGGAATAAATTGTTAGAAAGCAGCCAAACAGGTTATAATTTATTCAATAAAGAACAAAGAACTATATGCTCACATAAGGAAAATCATATCAGTTAGAGATCATTGAGTATTCTGATTCTGATTTTGTTGGATGCCAATACAGTTGGAAATCTACATCAGGTTATGTTTATCTATGGTTATAAGGCATTCAAATTATGTGATAAGGTTGCGGAATTTTGTCACTGGGTTATGGATTTTAGATTTATTGAAAGACCACTATAATTATTTTGTGACCATAAGTTAGCAGTGACATTAAGTTCCTTATTGATGTGGAAAGAGTTCAGAGTGACAGATGTCTATAAAGCATGTTAGGACAAACTCCATAGTTGTGGATCCACTTACTAAGGTTTACCACCCAAGGTCTTTCACGAGAATATTGCTCGAATGGGTGTTGTATCACTAGACGATACATTTGTTCAGTGGGAGTTTGTATTTGAATGCTTTTCTAAGGAAGATATACTTTATGATTATTTTCTACAGAATACAGTTTTTTGGTTTGGTTTTCACTCTGAGTATTGATCTCATTAAAGAGTAAAGTAGGACCAACTGAAAATCGACATGTAGAGATCACCTTCATGTGATTTTCATGCTGCACATTTCATGATTAATCTATGTCATTTGGTTGTGTTAATATTAGTGATCATTGATGGATTTAGTTATGATTGATATAACGAAAATCGCTTTGGTTAAATATATTGATATAACTAATGGACGGGATAGGGATATGTCCAAGGTTTATAATGGCAAATTTGGAGCTCATAAAGTATAACACATTTATAAGCATACATATGTGACCAGTGGGAGATTGTTAGAAATTTTTGGGTCACACTTGTAATGTTTAAATGTGTTAGGGCCATTATTTTTAATTAGTCAAATTAAAGTGATCTAATTCAAGTAAGGTTTATGGCTAAGGACATAATTGTTATGAAAATTATTGTGTAGATACCATAAGGTCTTATTTCTATTTTTATGATGGGCAAAATTAGCGATAAGAAATGTGTGGATAGTCATGACTCTTCATGAAAAAGTTTGAATTCGAAGGGACATCACTCTTCATGAAAGGGCATGGACTCATTATAAAAGGTTATGGTCCCCAAGTCATATGCAACCAATTTTCTTTTCTAACACCCATCGTTAGAAAGGAGAGGCTCTTTATGGTTTAAGAAGAATTGTGCATGCTTGACTTGGAAGACCAAGCACCAGAAGTTTCTCCATCATATTTTCCATGAATTTGGGTACGCTTCCGCTATTGTCTTTCATTTTCTATTCTTGATGATTGAACATGACTTGTCTTGTTTGGATGATGGTTTTCATCTTTAAGTATCTCCCATAAAGTTTTTTTACAACAAGTAAGCTCAATCAATGCCTCCCTAACCTTTACTGGTAAGGGAGCTACTTTTTACACCATAAATAACTCTCATACACCACAAAAATTTAAATGTTCTGTGAATATTCCTAAAATACCCATCAGTTATCTTAAACATACACAAACTTATTTCATAAATACACCACTTCAAACTCCCATCTTCTTCCTCTTTCCCTATTTTCATGTAAAATGCATTGGAGTCACAATAAATGCTCTTTCTTCCTCTCTTTTTTCGTTCGAATCTTACAACAGAGAGTTTTTTCCCCTGAAAAAATTAATAAAACTGAACATTCATGTTGGAGTTAATTCATAATTAGGTAGTTTAGTTTGAATAGATACACGGATGTGATACATGAGTGTATTAGTATATACAACAGATATAGTTAGATATCGTACATGGGTGTAGTACACAGATGTACTAGACATAATACATTGTGTTTAGTACGTAAGTGTTGTACATGGGTGTATGCGTAAGAGATGTTTCTGTTAGTTTGTTAGAATACTTGCTGTTAGTGATTAGTTAGTTAGTTTGTGGTAACTGAATAGGTGAGCAGTAGGAGATGTGAGTCTCTATATAATGTACACGATGTAAGTGAGAATGTACAACAACAATAAAGTAACAGTGATGGAGATACAAGTGTTATTGAATTGAAATTCTTTCTTCCTTCTCTATACTCTTTCTATTTTCTGTGTGAACTACTGTGTGTGCAACTCTGAGTGTATGAGTGCCTGTGTTCCAACATGGTATCTAGAGCTATAACGTTCTTGGGAGAAGAGAGTGTTTCCATGGCTGCAGAAACAGAAAAGATCGTGAGTGAGGATCTTTCAATCCCTTTTCCAGTTCTTGATAGCAAGAACTATGAGCATTGGGTTGAGAAGATGAAAGTGATCTTTGATTTCCACGAAGTGTTGGAACAGTGAATGATGAGATCCAAGAAGAGGAGGAGAGTGCCTCCTACAAGGAATCCAAGAAGAGAGATTACAAGGCTCTCATCAGTCTTCATCAATGTATGGATGATGTGAATTTAGGGAGGATAGTTTTAGCCAAGACAGCTAAGGTGGCCTGGGATATGTTGGAAAAAGCTTATGGAGGTCATGAAACAAGTGCCAAGAGCCAGAAGAAGGGCTCAACCGTGAGTAGCAATAAGTTGCAGAAGCTAGAGTCAGAGTTCAAGAACCTGATCTTTCAAGTGAAATGAAGGATGATGTGATGAAGGGTGTGTCTTTGGGATCTGCTGTAGAAAAGAGAAAAGCCACAAGGGAAGAGCCAAGAAAAATTGAAAAGGATGTGAAGGTTGTAGTTAAAGAAGAAGAGGAACCAGAACAGTAGCAACCGAAGATCTTGGAAACAGAGAATGTTCCAAAGATTGCTTGTGAAAGGGTGTCCGTTTTTTAGGAGGAAGGTTGTCCTTTGGGCGGTGGGATGGTTAATCTAAATCACTCATGTCTATTGACAGCAAGGGGAAGTCAACCTCTATCTTGGTCAGGTCTTGGTGGTAGAGTAAGAGTGCGCGGGGAGATGAATCAGTACACAAGGGTTGAACATGGGTTCAAGTGCCTTGCAATGTACAAGAAACCATGGAATTTGGGAAGTCCAACAAGCATGTGACTATGGCAGGAACGCTCGTGGCAGAATCTGCAAGTGCGACCCAAAACCCGTAACACTGTTGTGAAGAGTGGAACAAAGGAGTTGAAGGATGAGGAGCCTCAAGAGGATGTTGGCGATGCCATGAGCGTAATGGAGGCTAAGAGTGACGTGGTTGATCTTCAGAGTGATGATGGACTGAAGAATCAAGTTGGTGAATCGAAAACAAGAGGGATGAAGGCGACGAAGCCGTTTTCGCTGGAACCGCTGTGTCGTGATCCTTGTATGGTGGCTGATGGGGCATGTGCAGCTGAGGAGAGCAGCAACGCACAAGGAGTGCCAAGAAGAATCAGTGCAGGACTGGCATTTCAGAAGGTGGGTCAAGTGAATAATCCAAGGTTCCAAAACCAAATTGTGAAGCGGGAGCAAGAGATTACCATTCCTTTGATAGCCAAGAAAACAAATTGGCAAGTTGGAGTTATTGTGAATGCTAGTGATAATAGCAATCTGGAGAAGAAAGTGAAGAGTGTTAACTCCAAATGGGTGCCTACAAGGGTGCTGGGGTTTAATTAGGAGCATGGTGGATCTTGGTGAGATAGATGATGAGTTGAAAGGGTTTCAAGCAAGTGCTACTCAAACACCTTCAGTAGCTGTTCAATCCAGATCAACAAAACCAGTTGTGGCTCCAAAGTCATTAAGTAATGGGATGAAGCAAAGCACATCGCGTGGTAAGCATCAGGGAAGGCTAACCAGAGAGGATCATCCAATGCTGTTTTCAGTGAGCTTTGAAAAGGGTCAACAATGGGACCCTGGTGGCTATGTGTGTATTTCTATGGAGGATGGATCTTCATGCTTCAAAATATGGGATCCAGGAAAGCTACTATGTTTTTGGCTAATTCTGAATTAACGGAGTGTGTTGGAGTTAATTCAGAATTAGGTAGTTTAGTTTGAATAGTTACACAGAAGTAATACATGGGTGTATTAGTATGTACAACAGATATAGTTAGATATCGTACATGGGTGTAGTACACAGATGTATCAATTAGACAAAATACATTGTGTTTAGTACATAGGTGTTGTACATGGGTGCATTCGTAAGACATGTTTCTGTTAGTTTGTTAGAAACAGTTACTTGCTGTTAGTGATTAGTTAGTTAGTTTGTTGTAATTGAATAGGTGGGCAATAGGAGATGCGAGTCTCTATATAATGTACACAATGTAAGTGAGAATGTACAACAACAATAAAGTAACGGTGATAGAGATACAAGTGTTATTGAATTGAAATTCTTTCTTCCTTCTCTATACTCTTTCTATTTTCTCTGTGTGAACTACTGTGTGTGCAACTCTGAGTGTATGAGTGCTTGTGCTCCAACAATTCACACCATTTGGAAATCTGGCCGCAGAAAACATTAAATTTTACAAGGCTATGGTTTTTTGGTGTAGGCGTGGTACAATAATGTCCTCACACTCGGCTCGTTGAAGATAAAGGTGGCCAGAACTGGATTTCCAGAGTCAAAGACAAGTTTAAGTTTCGAGGAGGTGGTACTCAATTTATACATGGGGTAGATGAATACTTGGACCATATTGCTAGGGTTCAGGGCCGTGTCAAGACATTTCAGGGTCTAAGGCGCAAAATTTTAAGAGACTTAAATTATCTTCGTTTAAATTTGTATCTTCTTCTTGTTCTTGATTGGAATTAGGACTATTAGTATTTTCAACATCATCTATAGGAGTTTGTTCTATCACGTTTTCATCAATTGAGCTGTGCTACATCCCTTTTATGAATGGTAACAAATTTATCAAGAGCACCATGTTGAGATTGAATCATTTTCTCGACTTTTCTCTTTTTCTTTAATTTGTCAAAACCAGATTCATACTTTCTATTTGACATTTTCTATTAACTATAAAGTATAAGATAAAATAAAATAAAATAAAAAGGTAACAATAAAGAATATAACTAAATTAACACCAAAAAAAAAGAATATAACTAAATAATTTTTCAAAGTAAATCAGAAAAAAAAAATGAAATGATAGAACCTGGAAAAAAAAAATAATTGCCCTTTGTTATCAAATATCCACTTTGACATTTCACTTCAAGTCTTCAAAAGAATACGAAGATGGAGAGAAAAAGAAAGGAATGAGAGAGTTAAAAAAATCAGAGCATTACAATTTTATAAAATATATATAGAATAATATAACTGTTATAACCTTGAAATTATAACTAGCAATTAATTTACCACTTAAATTTCAACAGTTATGTGATGTTAATTGCTAAGTTTACGTTGAAAAGCTGGAATTGAAGAGTTAGTATTTATTCCATATCATTATTCTTTATTATTTAAACGTTCAGTTGCCAGCGTCGTACTTGAGTCAGTTGACTCCTTGGTTTTCTAACGTGCAGCATTGAGACTCTTCTGGGACTTGCAATTTGTTTTCTTTCTTCAATAATAATAACTATAGGATAATAATGTTAAAAAAAATGGATAATAATAAGCAAAAAAATTGGAGGCCTAAGATTGTTGCCTCATTGGCTTTGCAGTCTCCACGGGCCTGCTAGGGTTTAGTGTAGCCTTTTCTTTCTGGACAATGTAGGTGCATCTTATACGAATATGATGTTGATATCTGCATTTGTAGATGATTCTTGAGATTACATTTGGTCATCATATGCTAGTTTTGGGGGGTACTTACTGTCACAGAATGTCGTCACCATGTCCGTTGCTCCCAAGGATGTTCATGAGAATCAGATCCAATTTGTTCTCGAGCAAGGGGTACCAGCAATGGCAGCAACAACGTCGCCAATGAAACCACATAACGAGCTTTGATCAAGGAATGAGAACCGTAAAAGGAAGAAGAGGCTGCATATGGAAATAGGAATGCAAAAAATGGAGGATGAAGAAGAAGAGGGAAGGTGAAGATGAAAACGGGGAACCCGAAGTAACGTTGATTCAAAAGGAAACCCAATAAAAAAAAATGGGTATTTTGGGGATTTTGACACTTTTTTTTTTAAATTTTTGTGATGTAAGAGAGTTATTATTCACTTATTTGTGGTGTGAAAAGCAGTCTCCTACCGGTAAAAGAGGAGTGACCCACCCTGATTTAGCAAACAGAAAGACCCAGATCATTTCTATTATAGATCCCATAGCTTGTTTTATAAAGGGTGTGATGGAAACCTGCACCAACATTAAATTTCACAAAGCTCCTAGCAGGCTTATAAATGTATAATTTTTGACTTATAAATCTGTTTTTTATATCACTGGTGATATTTGGACACAGTTTTGGTATCCAACATCATACATTTATATAATATAATATTTATTTATTATTTTTTCTTACTCTTTTTCTAATCCATTAGTTCAAAATATCACATCAAATACGATGTCCGTGTATTTGATATCTACTTTTGTGTCAAACTATTACTCCTATTTTTATATCGGTGACAGCGAGGGTTCATAAGATCTTCTAAACTACTTAAGTTTTTTGTCACTAGACCAATACCACTGCCAGTTACTTGTTTATTTGTACGTTTTGGCTTTATATACTGATAAACCTATAATTATATATTATTATCATATCATATAATCTAGAATTTTCCCTGATAAACTATTAAACTGGACCAAAAACAATTTGCTGTGTACGTATACGGATATAGTCCAAGTGATATGCACTATGATATGCACTAAGTAAAACAAAAGGACTATGGGAAATTGTTTCCTTACTATTGACTAAAAAAACGAAAATTGTCATAATTGAAAGCAAAACAAGATTACTCGATAAGTTATGTTATTTGAACACAAATTTTAAATACTATATATAACATCATATATTTATTTATATCTCTTACTTATTTCTTATCTTCTTTATATAAACGTTTCTAAAAATACACTTAAAAAAACAAAAGCATTGTCAAATTTCTCATATCGTCCCTCTATTATTTGTTTCTGATTTGACCGTTTGCTGTTAGCCTGTTAGCATAATCTACGTGAAAATATCCGTGGGCCAACGAACCACAGCCCTCCGAAATATCTTATGCACATCCCGGATATAGACAATTTTTCAAAAAGTTTAATTGATATGAGTGTAAAGATTTTTAGGTCGTAAATAGATCACAAATTATGATAAGAATGATTTTTAAGATGAATTGTGATATAATTATTTATTATTGATTGATAATATAAAAAACATTTATACTGATAATATATATTAATTAAACTTTTTTTAAAAATATATGTCAAAATATTCTTGTATTTTTTTTCCTGCATGGACACAGAAGATGGGATCATTGACGGATTTTAGAGGAAAAAAAAAAGTGAACAAGTAATCGGAAAAAGAAATGGGAGCTTTGGTTTGGTAAGGGATAAGAGAAATATGTAGCGTGACTAAAAAATAAAAATAAGTGACTAGGATCTGTCTTTAGTTTTTCTTTTTTTTTCTGTTTTTCCTTCTGATCACAAAAAGTTCCAAAATCCTACGTGGCTTCGTTTGTCATAATCCTTTGTGGTTCACCGACACGTGTCTTCTACCCACAGAATGGAGCCCGTGGTTATTTGGAAACGCCGCATTGGTAGCCGGTTGTTTCCACCTTCTCCTCCGGGTTGCCCATCTGTTTTACTTTTGCCTGAGTCGCCCATTTTGTTTATAAAAGGCAGTTAACCTTAGCCAAATGCCAAACTCTATCGAATCTTGAATTCACAAATCCAAAACCCAAAAAGACAACAACATTACCTCTTGTTCTGAGAATAGTGAATAGTGAATAGTGAATTGGGCATGAGCTTGAGGTACACGAGCAGGGTATTATACCAAGCAGTGATGAGAATGTGTCAGGGCATGAAAGATCAAGGCTCCAAGTGTGACTCAACAATGAAGTCTCTCAGGGATTCTGCTTGCTCCTCTTCCTCAAAGCAGACAAGGCGTTTCTCCACTTGTTTTGATTCACCAGCCTTCAAAGCTACCAACTCTGACAAGCTCAAACAGGCTGAAGACTCTCTCCGGACTGTCATGTACTTGAGCTGCTGGGGTCCTAACTGATCATCATGATCATGCTTCCCTCCATTTTCTTCCTACCTATGCTTGTAAATATGTCTATGTATAAATGTATAATCCGTTAGAGATTAGTAAATGCCTGATCCTCAATTTCAGTCACTCACCTATTTCTGTTACTTTTGCTTGTGATTCTGCGAATGCCAAATGTTGTCATCCATTTTTGCAACCTCTGATAAAAAATGTAATTTTAGTTTTTATCTCAAGAAGAAATGTAGTTTTTCAAACTTCTTCCACTAGATCCAAAAAGCATCGAAGAAGAAATATAAAATTAAGCTATATAGGAATGTGTCAGTTGTATATTAACATTTTGAGAAATGCTAACACACGTTCTTTCACACATAATTTTCAATATATTTTTTTATTGATTAAAATTTATATAAATTCTATAAAATTCAAGTAGGATTTACATAAACTATAATCGATAAGAATGAATGTATCGAAAAATATATGTTGAAAAATGTGATGCCAACACTTTCTAACTTTTTTTGTCTCTAGTTTTTTTTTCCTGATTAGACCAGAAGGGGCAGACTTATCCTTATCTTTTTTGTTTTTTTCAACCAAAACTTATCCTATCTTATGAAACGCGTCTTTACTTGAGAATTTCAATCGTTGAACGGTGCTTGGAGAAGTTTTCAGGGCCTCCTTCCTTCTTCTTCTTTTTTTTTTTTTCCATTAGATGGTGTTTGGTATTTAAAATATTTTATTTTTAGGTAAATTATATTTTATTTTTGTGAATAAAGTTTTTTTATTTTCATACATGGAAATAGAGTTTTCTCATGTTTATAATTATTATTCACTAATTTTATTATCGGAAATCTTTTATACATGTGAATAACTTTTTAAAACTTATATCAAATATAAGAAACTTTAATAACCATGTCTATATTCTCGGAAATATTTTTATAAAACATATACCAAACGTTATATTAGGATCGTTCTCTCATGAATTTTACCAAAAATATTAGAAAAATGCATTCTTTGTGTTTTTTTTTTTTTGTTAAAAAACTTACATTTTTTTCCTCTAAGATTCGCATATTATCACTTTTACTCTTTTAGCCTTTAACAGAATTTTACCATTAATTTAGTTATTTAAAAATCATAAAAAGTAGTATCAAAATTGTATTTTTATTTATGGACTAAGAGATTAAAAATCAAAATTGATATTATTTTTTTATAACCAAAGGATTAAACAAATGTAAACTTGCTGTAAAAAAAAAAAACATGTAAACTTTATTTCATTGATAAGATAAATTAGTATCATTATATATGATCGATGAATTAAATTAATCCCAACCAAAACGACATTCCTTTTTTTAACCGGGAAAAAAATTGATAAAATAAGGTAATGAAAATTTTAAGAAATTAAAGCCATAACACTTATACCTTTGAATAAATAAAATAAAGATTTACTCTTAAATCCGTGACCATGACAAGGGATTTCCGAGGAGAAACTGTTCTAGTGTAGCAACATATGGGCTACCATAATGAAAAACGTGTTAAAGGCCCACCTGAGGGGTATCAAGGACCAGATTGGTTTGCAAATTTAGGTGGCCCATTGTTTGAAATTTCCATAACTTTCCTCCTCCACATAAAGTAAAAACAGATAAGCCTCCCACATTCCAATCTTTTCTGCCTTTGAGCTCTCAACAAGCAAACTCAAGAGTCAAGAGAGAGAGAGAAAAAAAAGCATCAAAATTAATGATTTCTTTACAGCTACAACCCTATAAAACATGTCTTCAGTCAACATTTCTGTTCAACCCTTCAAAGCTTGTAAATTATAGAGAATCACAAACAAGCTTGATAGCCCCAAGGAAGGTAGTGCATAGAAGACAATTAGTCAAATGCAGTGTTGAACAAGGTGGAGAAAAAAAGGGTGAGAGGCGAACGTTTTTGACAATAGAGGAGGCTGGTTTGGTGGAGATATCTGGGTTGAGCACCCATGAGCGCTTCCTATGCCGTTTAACGGTACATATAGACTTTTTTCTGTGATTGAGCCATTTTTTTTCTTTCTGAATAGTTTCTTCATTGATTATTATTATTTTTCCTTCATATTATTTGGTATAGATATCGTCCCTGAATTTACTGAGAGTTATATCAGAGCAAGAAGGGTGTCCAATCGAGGAACTCAATGCCGGGAAGATATGTGATTGGTTCCTTAAAGACAAGCTTAAAAGGGAGCAGAACATAGACTCTGCAGTTCTTCAATGGGATGATTCAGACTTCCAATTATAGTTCTTTATCTATATTTTCTCAGGATTATATGTTAATCAAGAAAGCTGTGGCACTATTTTTTGGAGTTCGATTATAATGGTAAATGTGTCAGCATGTTGTTTATTTGTTATCCAAATCCATTTTCGAGGATTTTTACTTCATGGTCATTCTAATTATTTCTATATGGTATTATTAAAAGATCCTTCCCGGTTTAGGTTTCGTTTTATTTGGTTATTCTTTAGCACAAATCGTTTATGATAATTCAAGAATGTAAATATTTAATATTGAAGAAGCTCACTGATTAGTTTGAAATTGTAATATATAATTATAATTAAGCTTTTCATAGAGTCTGCAATTTTTTGTAATATAAAAATAGACTCTATGAAAAGCATCATTTGTGCTGGTATCATTATTGTTATTTTTATACCGTCACGAATGATTCTTCCTTACAAAGATGGAGTAAACACCAAAATTCTTTTAAATCTGGGTTTAGTACTGATGAGCCAATAACTCATCCACATTGCTGACTAACAACATTTAGCCATTCTTGACCAAACTATGCAAAGGCAAAGTTGTTCATGGCAGAATTCAAATACGGAGGAAGACAAGTTTATTTAATGTTTATATAGAAGAGTTGAAAGTGACTCATAACGAATCACAGCGAAGAAAAATGAATCATCAATGGTCAATACATTGCGTGCATTCAAATAAATTAAACCCTTGAAAGTAAAGGCTATGAACCTGTATACACTTGAGCCCAATGAAAACAATGAGCTAGAAAAACAAGGAACCCTTAAATATATGAGCAATGCTATGCTAAAAGAGCATTTTCCTAAATATATTGACACCAACCTGCTACCAAATCGAAAAAATTAGACCTTTTCAAGCTCAATGCCATTGTCACGACCGTGTTCATCAATGACGAATTTGGACCAGTATGGGTGTGCCCTCCATATATACCTTCCCCATCTCTTCAATTGGGATGCCCTTAGTTTCAGGCAACATGAAGTACACAGAGATTGTCATCAAGATCACAAAGAAGCCGAAGAAGATGAACAAACCAAACTTCATAGTGCACAACATGATCAAGAAAACTTGTGCGACCAAGAATGTAAACACCATGTTGACTGATACAGTGACACTTTGAGCAGCTGAGCGAATCTCCAATGGGAATATCTCACTAGGAACCAACCAGCCAAGGGGACCCCATGACCATGCAAACCCTGCTACGTAGACACAAATGAAGAGCACCACCACAACAGCATACCAATGTGGCAACTCACCAGGATTACCATCCAATAGCAGCCGCAACAATAATCTGACATATGAGCATTTGGACCCCACCCTCTAGAAAAAGGGCTCTCCTACCCCACCTATCAACTCCATAAATTGAGATGATAGTAGCCAACATGTTAACAGCTGACATGAGTGCAGCATCATCCTTAAACCCAATGGAGTTAAACAACACAGGTGCATAGAACATGATCACATCGATGCCAGTAAACTGTTGAAAGAAAGGGATCAATGTGGTACATACTTCTTCTGCAACAAGTTCCTCCAAGGGTGTTCCACTTGCTTCGATGCCTCACTAGCTTCAACAAGGTCATGGAACTCTTCATCAACATCTTCAACTCCACGGATTCTCTTGAGATGAGCCTTGGCTGCGTCTCTTTCTCCCCTTTGGATCATGGAATTTGGGGTGTCGGGAAGGATGAGTGATCCGATTGTGATGATAAGTGCAGGGACCATTGCACCACCCAAGCTCAACCTCCACCCCCAACCACCTTCTATTTTGGCAAACAAGTAGTTCAACACGTTCGCCACAAGGATACCAATTGTGATGGAAAATTGGAACCCAATGTTGAGTGCTCCTCTGTATTTGTAAGGAGCCATCTCAGAGAGGTACAATAGAACAGACTGGATGGCGAATCCGATACCGAACCCCCGAAGGATCCGGCCCACGATCAACATCCAAACGTGTTGGGCCAAGCCATTGATGAGAGTGCCGACGAGGAAGAGCACGCCTCCGAAGAACATGGAGAGTTTCCGACCAAACCTACGGGTGATGGTGGAACTGTGGAAGCAACCAGTGAAGCCAAAAGTGCAGCCAGGTACAAGGAGGACATGAACATGGTCAGGGTTTGGCTGTTGTATTGACAGTACTGGTTTGTCGAGGTTCTTCTTCCGGTACACCGACGGGAAATCCATGGACGTCAGACCACCTACCCACCCAAAAAGACAAGAAGAATGCTAACGACGATCCTCATAACATTGTTTAAGAAATTAAAAAAAAAATCTTATCTGAAAATACGGTATTTAATATGTTATATATACCTGAAATTCCAATGTCGTACCCGAAGATGAGACCACCCATGGCTGCAACAACGCAGGTTGTTGTCACGAAGGGAGTGAGTTTTCCAGGATATTCCCCACCACCTCTTCTTCCTCCTTGTTCCTACCGAGATCCGACTTGCCGGAATCTCGCCGTAGAACGTCAAACCAAGAGTGAACAATGGGGGTTGTTTTAGATTATGGCTTGACAGAATATTGTATTCCAGTCCTACGTATCCCAATGGGAATCAAAGCCAGACGTAGTTCTAGGTTCGACCCTTGGTCATATGGTGATCTCAATCCCTTAATCTCGTATCTGATGAATATCAGCGAGCAAGGACTCTTCAATAGTCTCTTGGTCGAGCTAGTTTCTCTAATACGCTTAAGGGAGAGTCACCGGGGTTGGTGAAAAAAGTGAGCCTCTCCTTTGGGTTATCCTATTTTTATAATAGGATCCCTATATCTTTAAGAGATCTGGATTTATCTCTCTTTATCTCTTAAATCTTCTTAGAGATGTGATTTCCTTAATTTAAGAGATATTATCTTTTCTAACCGGATAAGGTTATTTAAGATAATATCAGGATTATTAAAGATATATATGATCTCCTTAATTTGAGGGATTTATCTCTTCTAACCGGATAAGGTTATTTGAGATAATATCAGGATCATTAAAGATAATATCAATATCTTATCCTTCCCACCTTTATTAGATCGGGTATCCAAGCTCGGTGGCCGGGTTTTACTCCTTGACCAGTACACAAGCCCCTCAAGCTTTGAGTTCAACGGAGCGTAGAAGTTTTCATGACAGGAGCCGAGCTTGGCTTTAAAAATTATCTGAGTTCATGATTTATTGAGTAAGACTTTTCCCTTTTTTGCCACAGTTCGATGGCCAATCTTCATACATTGGCTAACATTCGAGTTTAGCGGCTTTGGAAAGTGGGCCTAACAATCCTTTCTTTTGATTTCCCGATGGCCGAGCTTGATACCTCGACCTCAATTGATTTCTCGGTATGTTCGGTGCTCGACCTTGACACCTCGCCCCATACACAAGCCCCCCAAGCTATGAGCTTTGAAGAGCGCAAAAGCTTTATGAAAGAAGCCGAGCTTGTCCTTGGTGTCGATAAAGTCCATGATTTGCACAGATCCTCTTACTTCGACTAATCAAGCTTGGTGGCCGAGTTTCACATCTCGAGCAGTACCCGAGTTTAGTGGTCGAGCTTCACATCTCGGCAAGTAGCATGTTCTAAACAGAAGATACTTCAATCTTACCTTTGTTAAGACAAGTTTAGAAGCTGATAGCTGAGATTCAACTTATCAATGATTCAGGCTCGAGCTGATCTTTTGGAAAGTCAAGCTCAAACTCGGTCATTAGGAATTTACCTCCGGCTTGTATTTCAGCGGAAATTTTTTTATGCTTTCAAGATGCTTATCTTAAGATTTTGAACTTGACTCACCTTTTTCCGAATGTAGCTCGGTCTTTGAAGTTTTTGAGAGCTCTTAACATTTTCTTCGAGTAGCTCTTAACCCTTTCATCTGGTGGATTTTGAAATACCCACTAACTTGAAACTTGACCTTGAATGTCATTCTTTTTACCGATCTTGAAGGTGTCTCTCAAAATAAATTTTCCTAATATCTTATCCAATTTGTATGAGAAAATTGTTTTCATACAAGTTCTTCATAATAACAATCGAGCTGTAGGCTAAGAGATATCCTTTCTCTGTAATTTCCGAGAATATCCCTCCTCTATCCCCATAAGCCCCCAAGCTCTGACCTTGAAATAAGCGAAAGAGCTTAACTGTCAACCCGCATATCTTAACACACTTTTTGGTACCGAGGACTTTGGACTATGATTCGCGGGAGCATTGCTCGAAAATCTGTTTTTTGTAGAACCAAGCCTTTCTTGGGTTATCAGCTTACTTGGCCGAGTACTGCTCGGATTTTCGTGCGGAGCCAAGTGTTACTTAGGATTCCGGCTTATTTGGTAGAACACTACCAGGTTTTCCTTCAAATCTTGAGTCTCTAACATGCATGATCTTCTGTGGACATTATCTTGGTGAGAAGGTGTTGTGCTCGTCCTAGGATTTTTAGTGCGAGGGAGGAAGCATTGCTCGACCTCGACTTTTTCAAAGATCGTAGTGCAAGGGAGCATAGCTCGACCTCGGCTTTTTGGTGCGAGGGAGTAATGCTTCGCCTCGGCTTTTTGGGCTTCTGCCCTTTGTTCTTGTCTAGACAATTTTAGCTCGGGCCCTTTAGTGGATTCTCAAGTTATTAAGCCAGCATATGCTCGGCTTGTACTAGAATATGGCCCCGACGCGAGCATGAAAGCCGCGGCGCTTATGCTCTCCGAGTCTCTGCATTACCCGTGTTTTGAGCCACGAGCTTTCTAATAATGAAAAGCATGAAGGCGGAAGCTTCCGAACTTTGCGCCTGGGGATGAGCTTGAAAAAGCCGTGGCAAAGTGTGAAGAGCAAGCTCGGCTAATTGGGCAATTGAAAACTCGAAATGTCGAGCTTGAGAAGACCAACTCCTCTCCTCAATCCAAGCTCTCTAAAATGAAAGGATTGACTTTCGGGAGGGCTGCCAAGGCTTTAAAGATTTCCCTTGACAATCTTCAGCAGTTTCTTGCTACTAAGAAAAAGGCTAATTGCAAGCTTCAGTTCGAGTTGAAGGAAGCTAAAGCCCAGATTATAAGGGAACACGTTTCTGGGTTCTCGCGTGCTATAAAACAAATCCAGCACTTTTTTCCTGATTCTGATCTTTCGAGAGCCGATGTGGATAAGGATTTTAATAAATATGGTATAATGGTTCCTTTGTCTGAGCTTGATGATGAAGAAGAGGAGAATAATGAAGAGCAGGTTGTGGGAGAGGAGGAGAACAGAGGAACTGAAGTGGTGGTGCTCGAGCCATTCTCGGTTGCTCTTTCGCAAGCTGAAGACACTATTGGTTCCAACTTTGATGGGGTCTTTACTTATGGGAATGCCCATGAATAACTCTGCAAATTTTTAAGATATTTTGTACTCTTGGCTATGCCCTATGTACTTTTGCTTTATGAATGATAAAGACTTCATACTTATGGTATTTAACCCAGCATTTGGATTTACTCGGTTAACTTTCCTAAGTTCTTACTCACCTTTTGTGCTTGGTGTTTTAATTTGGCCTCGTGAGCGTTTTGAGCTCGGCCCTATCATAGTTAACTATTTAATGTTTTTCTTGCTTACCTTTTTAGGTTCGGCCTTTCGATTTTAGCTTGGTCGGCCACTTCGATTCGTCATTTCGACTTTAGCTCGGTCGATTTTAGCTTGATCAACCTTTTTAGGTTCTTTAATTACCTTTTTAGGCCCGACATTTCGACTTTTAGCTCGGTCAATTTTAGCGCGGTCAACCTCTTTAGGACTTTCTCCTTTTTAGGTTCGGCATTTCGGTTTCAGCTCTGTCAACCTCTTTAGGTTTTAGTTTCGCCCTTTTAGGCCCGGCATTTCGACTTTGAGCTCGGTCGATTTTCAGCTCAGTCAACCTCTTTAGGCTTTTGCCTTTTTAGGTTCGGCGTTTCGACCGCAGTAAGGTCGATTTTAGCACGGTAATCTTTTTAGGCTATTGCCTCTTTAGGTTCGGCGTTTTGACAACAGCTCGGTCGATTTTAGCTCGGTCACCTTTTTAGGATTTTGTCGCTTTAGGTTCGACGTTTTGACAACAGCTCGGTCGATTTTAGCTCGATCACCTTTTTAGGGCTCTTGCCTCTTTAGGTCGGCGTTTCGACAACAGCTCGGTCGATTTTAGCTCGGTCATCTTTTTAGGACTTTTGCCTTTTTAGGTTCAGCGTTTAGACAACAGCTCGGTCGATTTTAGCTCGATCACCTTTTTAGGCTTTTGCCACTTTAGGTTCGGCATTTCGACAACAGCTCGGTCGATTTTAGCTCGGTCACCTTTTTAGGACTTTCTCCTCTTTAGGTTCGGCGTTTCGACAACAGCTCGGTCGATTTTAGCTCGGTCACCTTTTTAGGCTTTTGCCTCTTTAGGATCGGCGTTTCGACAACAGCTCGATCGATTTTAGCTCGATCACCTTTTTAGGGCTTTTACCTCTTTAGGTTCGGCGTTTCGACAACAGCTCGGTCGATTTTAGCTCGGTCACCTTTTTAGGACTTTTGCCTTTTTAGGTTCGGCGTTTCGACAACAGCTCGAACGATTTTAGCTCGATCACCTTTTTAGGCTTTTGCCTCTTTAGGTTCGACGTTTCGACAACAGCTCGGTCGATTTTAGCTCGGTCACCTTTTTAGGACTTTCTCCCTTTTAGGTTCGGCATTTCTACAACAGCTCGGTCGATTTTGTAGTCTTTTTGTTTTTTGTGAGTTAGTATGGTGTTTGAGTGCTCGAGCTGATGGAACTTTATTTTCCAAAGGAGATGTTCTCCCCCACACTCTTCCATTTAAATGGAGCTTGAGCTCGATCTCTATGATTTTTATAGAGGGAGTCTAACTTGGCCTCTATGGTTTTAATTTGAGGAGCCCCGACTCGTCTTCCTCTTAGTCATATTTTGAGAGGGAGTTTTGGCTCGACCTTTTAGGAGCCGGAGCTGAACTGTGAGTTTTTAAGGGAGCAAAGCTCGACCTGTGAGTTTTGAGGAAGCAGGCTCGACCTTGTGGAAAGGGGAAGAACGGAGCTTCGACCTGTTATTTTCAAGGGAGCCGGAGCTCAACCTTAGATCAGAGTTTGAGGGCGTCTAAACAGAAACGAGACAGAGGTCAGTGTTGTGGAAACTCGGGGCATGTGACGCCCCAAATATGAATCACAGAACCAACTCTAGAGGAAGGCATCATTAGAACAGAGTGTGTCTTCAACGCCGACAACATTGTATTTGCTGGAGAAGGTAGATCATCAAGTATGGCGCTGGGCGGTTCACACGGAGAATGATGTAGCCTACACTCTCTGCCAATGGCAGCAGTGGGCATTTGGTCGAGCACTTTGTAGTCGCAAATTTTGTGACTCTGGAAGTGGTATCATCCGAACATCACTTTGCTCAAATATGTAAATAATATGATATGATGCTACATAACACAACATTAAAGGCGTGGAGCAAAACATATCAAATCATATTAGATTTAACCTAGATTTAAAGAACAATATCACCTGAGCATTTCGCGGCCTCTGATTTAGGCATTCCCTCAAGCCCATATGGTCGAGCTCTCCTAGACCGAGCTGTGCTGGCCGAGCTCTCTAAGATATATTCTTCAACTCTCTGAGACATCTTCTTCAACTCTCCGAGGCCGAACTGTGGTGGCCGACCTCTCTAAGTCTTCAGCTCTCCGAGGCCGAGCTGTGCTGGCCGAGCCCCGAGGCCGAGTTGTGGTGGCCGAGCTCTCTAAGACATCTTCTTCAGCTCTCCGAGGCCGAGCTGTGGTGGCCGAGCTCTCTAAGAAACCTTCTTCCCTCTGAGGCCGAGCTGTGGTGGCCGAGCTCTCTGAGAAACCTTCTTCAACTCTCCGAGGTCGAGCTATGGTGGCCGAGCTCTCTAAGACATCTTCTTCAGCTCTCCGATGCCGAGCTGTGGTGGCCGAGCTCTCTGAGAAACCTTCTTCCTTCTGAGGGCGAGCTGTGGTGGCCTGAGCTCTCTGAGAAACCTTCTTCAGCTCTCCGAGGCTGAGCTGTAACTTCTTTCGTTACATTAGTAACCCAAAATAAATTCAATAAAAAAAATTAAAAAAAATAAATTTTAATAATTTAAATTAAAACATACATGTCATAAAAATTTCGTAAATTATTTGAGTACGAGTATACCTCATTAATTAAAATAGTAATAAAATATCCATGTAATGAATATAAGTATAAATGAAAAAAAAGAAACCACAAGCCTCAAAATCGGGCGTCTATTAACAAACCCAACGATAACTAAATAAATGTGTCTAGCCACATACGGCTCCTTATTTAAGAAAATACTAACCAAACTAGAAAGATTAACTAATGGAATCCACCAAGTCTTCACGTCTCTTCAGCTTCAATGACGTCCTCCTCGTGCTCTGAAAACAATACTTAATAATGAGATACAAAATCCCAGTGATCAACAATACAGTTTTATAAAGTATTTTCGAAAATAGCATTGTTCTCAGCCGGCGCGGTAACCGGTAAAACTGTCCATGGCACCCGCTAATTTTCCAAGATAATATATATAAAAGAAAATACTTTTAATATCAATAATAATCTCATCTCAATACATCACATTCCATATACCGGATAAATTCTAGTTCGACCAAGCGGCCCAAAGACCTCCTAGTTAAATTGACCTCTTCTTGCGCATGCCATAAATTCACACATCACACGACAATGGCGTCCCATTGCCCACCCCTACTCACGAGGAGTGTTTCGATGTCACCCTCTCTGTCGGGACATTTCCATTTCGATACCTCCCATGTGCACATGGTGGTATTTCTCTTTTTTCGACACCCAACCTGTGGCGGTGTTACTTTCGATACTCCTTTTTAGGTAGTATTACTTATTTTCGACATCCCAATTATATGGGGATGTTACTTTCGATACCCCATTACGGTGGTATTACTTTTCGATACCCCTATCATAGGTGGTATTACGGCAAACATCAAACAATTCATCATAAGGCACAATTTCATGTCTCAAATGCGTGTAACAATTCATTTACCAAAAATTAAATATTTGATCTTATCATGCATGTCAAATAAATTCACGAGGCATAGCATACACCAATAAGCACGTCATTCAACTAATTCAAATACCAATCATGTATTTCATTCCATCAGTAACAAGAATAAATACCCAATTTAATAATCCTTTTTTTTTTAATTCAAAACCCCTAAAAATTAGTTTATCAATAACATGCATCATTCAATTAAAATCCCTCAAAATTATAGGTAAATCGCTCAACACAACAAACACATGTACCATGGAAAGGGTTTGTTAATAGACGCCCGGTTTTGAGGCTTGTGGTTTCTTTTTTTTTTCATTTATACTTATATTCATTACATGGATATTTTATTACTATTTTAATTAATGAGGTATACTCGTACTCAAATAATTTACGAAATTTTTATGACATGTATGTTTTAACTTAAATGATCAAAAATGATTTTTTTTTATTGAATTTATTTTGGGTTACTAATGTAACGAAAGGCCTTACATTTATGGTATTAGAGCAGTTCGATTCTAAATCGGACTGTGGTAGTGGGGATTTTTCAAAAAAAAAGGAAAAAAAACAAAACTTGGGCGCATGGGATGCTTGTTAGAGTTATAATTCTGCATTCTATTCTTTTGGATATTGGACTTGATCAACCCACTGTTTGATTGGTGGTATGCAGATTATGGCAGTGAACAGGCGAGGGAGAAATGATGCACTTGCAGCGACTTTGGCTCGAATGGCCAGAGTTATGCAGGAGCAGATGGAGACTCTCTGTCAGATGAGGGATAAGGGGGACGTGCTTAACGTGGTACCGGTTGCAGCTCCAGATCCACGAAGATGGGGTCTATCAGAGTTCAGGAATAATAATCCGCCAGCTTTTCGAGGGACCACCGATCCTATTGAGGCTGAGGAATGGTTACTGAAATTAGAGAAGATCTTCCGGGCCATGGGGTGCTCTGATGCTCAGAGGGTGGATTTTGCCACCTATATGTTAGAGTCGGATGCAGAGCACGGGTGGAACTGTGCCAGGGGCGGGTTGCTCGCTTCGGGAGCCCCTATCATGTGGGACAGATTCAAGGAGGTATTTATGGAGAAGTACTTTCCGCACAGTGTCCAGATACAGAAAGAGATGGAGTTTCTACATCTTCATCAGGGGAGAATGACGGTGGCGGAATATGTGGCCAAGTTTGAGAGGCTTGCAAGGTTCTCCACACAGGTGAGGGATAATCCTGATGGCCCATGGAAAGCAATTAAGTTCGAGCAGGGTTTAAAGCCAGAGCTGTGGAACCTTATTGGGCTCCTAGAGATTCGAGACTACCCCACTTTAGTGAACAAGTGTAGGGTGGCAGAGCAGAATATGCAAGATGTGCTGGCTGAGAGGTCGAAGGAGAAGAGCTTCAGTGACGGCAAGAGGTTCCATGGAAAGGGGGGTAATTTCCAGAAGAGCCTACGACCTGTGCCTACGACCATGAAGGGTAAACAGGTTCAAGGTGCTCAAGGTGAGAAGGGGACTGCATGTTACAGGTGTGGGTGGCAGCATGGAGATCGTGTGTGCCCCGCGGCACAAACCACTTGCCACCAATGCGGGAAGATGGGACACTTTGCTAGGATGTGCAAGTCAGGAGGACAATCTCAAACCAGATCATTGAACCACGGAAGGGTCTTTACCATCCAATAGAGGAGGTGAAGGAGTCCGACGGTTTGATCCAAGGTAAGGGCTTTATTAAAGGTCATGATGTTATCATATTGTTCGATTCGGGAGCAACACATTCATTCATTTCATTTAAATGTGCTCAATTCTTAGAGTTACTTGTTACTAAACTGTCATATGATTTGTGTGTTTCTACTCCTGCTAAAGATAGATTGATTACTTCTTCTGTCTGCCTGCAATGTCCCTTATTATTTCAAGACCTGACTTATATTGTTGATTTGATATGTTTACCTATGTATGGTCTGGATATTATTTTGGGCATGAACTAGTTGTCTCGTAATAATGCTATTATTGATTGTTCTAGTCGAACTATTTCTTTCATTCCACAGTCCATGTCTGTTTGACTCTCCTAGGACGGAGAACATCTTATCTCTGTTGCCTTATGTCATAAGTGCTTAGTTGAGGGAGCTCGGGGGATATATACTCCTCTTTTCCGCTAATATAGAGGTGAAAGTGATATAGCGGCGTTGCCTATTATGTGTGAGTTCCCGGATGTGTTTCCTAAGGATGTCTCTAGTTTACCTCCGATAGAGAGATTGAGTTTACCATAGATCTAGTACACGGGAGTGGACTTCAGACGTTAGCACCTTATAGGATGACACCTCTAGAGTTGAGTGAGCTCAAGAAGCGAGATAGAGGATATGTTACGAAGGGGTTTATTAGGCCTAGTGTGTCACCTTGGGGAGCACCAGTGCTTCTAGTGAAGAAAAAGGATGGGAGTATGAGGTTGTGTGTGGATTATAGGCAACTGAATAAGGTAACCATCGAGAACAAATACCCCTTGCCTAGGATAGACGATCTCTTAGATCGATTAAGGGAGCGTCGAGTGTTTTCCAAAATAGATCTAAGATCGGGATACCATCAAATTAGAGTTAGAAGCGAGAACATCCCTAAGACATGGCCTTGGGGACAAGGTATGGGCACTATGAGTATGTAGTGATGCCCTTTGCTGTGACCAACGCCCCAGCCGTTTTCATGGACTACATGAATCGGATCTTTAGGACCTTTTTGGATAGGTTTGTGGTGGTGTTCATAGATGATATTTTAATATACTCTAGGACACCAGAAGAACATGAAGAACACTTAAGGTCGGTGTTGCGATCTTGAAGGACGAGCATCTTTATGCCAAACCGGAGAAGTGTGAGTTTTGGCTAGACGAGGTAAAGTTTTAGGACACACAATCTCAAAGGATGGTGTAGCGGTTGATTCCTCTAAAGTTGATGCGGTGTTGGGATGGGAACAACCTAAGACAAGAACTGAAGTGAGAAGTTTCTTGAGGCTTAGTCAGTTCTTATAGGAAGTTCATAGAGGGGTTCTCTAGATTAGCCTTACCTTTGACTCAGTTGACTAGGAAGGGAAACCTTTTGTGTGGGACCGGGAGTGTGAGGAAGGGTTCCAAGAGCTTAAGAGGAGATTGGTGTCATCACCAGCTCTTAACTATACCGGATCCCTTAGTGAGTTTTGTGGTATACTACGACGCATCTAAGAATGGCTTGGGATGTGTCTTAATGCGGGAGGGCAAGGTGGTAGCATATGCCTCTAGGCGACTTAGGCCACATGAGGGGAATTACCCTACCCATGATCTAGAGCTAGCAGCTGTGGTTTTTGCCCTTAAGATTTGGAGGCATTACCTTTATGGGGCAAGGTTTGAAGTTTTTAGTGACCATAAAAGCCTTAAATATCTATTCGACCAGAAGGAGTTGAACATGAGACAACGAAGGTGGATGGAGTTCCTTAAGGACTATGACTTCGAGCGAAAGTACCATCCGGAAAGGCCAATGTGGTGGCAGATGCTCTGAGTAGGAAGTCCCTACACGTGTCAAGCTTGATGGTGCAAGAGCTGAACTTCATGGAAGAGTTTAGGGACATGAATCTAGAAGTGTTGGATGTGTCCTTAAACGTATTAAGTTTGAAGTTGAATAGGTTGGAAATTAATGGTGACCTTAGAGATGAGGTTAGGCGGGAACAACTCTTAGACCAGGAGTTGCAGTCTCGATTAGGACAAAAGGGTTATGAGTTGTCAGTTGATGGGCTAGTGAAGTTTAAGAATAGGATCGTTGTTCCTAAGGAGGGGAGCCTTAGAGAGAAGATATTAGAGGAAACCCATAAGAGGAAGTTTACCATACATCCTAGTATAACTAAGATGTACCAAGACCTTAAGAGGATGTATTGGTGGCCAGGAATGAAAAAGGATGTGGCTAGCTTCGTAACTAGGTGTTTAGTGTGCCAAAAGGTTAATATAGAACATCAGAAGCCTTCGGGGTTGTTACAGTCCTTGGAGATTCCAGAATGGAAGTGGGAGAGAATTTCTATGGACTTTGTGATGGGGTTACCTAAGACACGTTTGGGCTTAGACGCCATTTGGGTGATAGTGGATAGATTGACCAAGTCTGCCCACTTCTTGCCAATTAAGGCAACCTATAGCTTAGACAAGTTTGCCTACCTTTATATCAAGGAAATAGTCAAACTTCATGGGATACCCACCTCCATAGTGTCGGATAGAGACCCGAGGTTTACCTCTAGATTTTGGGGAGCTTTTCAACTGGCCTTTGGGACTAAGTTGAACCTTAGCACAACCTATCATCCCCAAACGGATGGTCAATCGAAACTGACCATTCGGACCCTTGAGGACATGCTTAGAGCGTGTGTCTTGGATGAAGGAGGAGTTGGGATAGATTCCTACCTCTCATTGAGTTTGCGTATAACAACAGTTATCACGCTAGTATAGGCATGGCACCCTATGAGGCCCTATATGGGAGGAAGTGTAGGTCCCCTTTATGTTGGTGTGAGGTAGGTGAGAAAACCTTGATAGGACCTGAATTGGTCCAGGAAACCTCCGAGAGAATCAAAATGATTAGGGAGAGGGATGCGCACTAGCGCAAAGTAGACAAAAAAGCTACGCCGACAAAAGGAGAAAGCCTCTAAAATTCCGGGAAAGTGAGCATGTATTTTTGAGAGTCACTCCTAAGACGGGGGTAGGGAGGTCGATGAAAGTCCGCAAGCTAAATCCTCGTTTCATGGGACCTTTCCAAATCCTTAAAAGAGTCGGGACTGTTGCTTATCAATTGGCTCTTCCACCACATTTGGCAAACCTTCATGATGTTTTCCATGTGTCGCAACTCGAAAAATATGTGCCCCGATGAATCTCATGTGATAGCTCCTAGTCTGTACAATTGAAGGATAATTTGATCTATAAGCCAAAGCCTAGTCAAATCCTGGACAAGAGCACTAAGACTCTGAGGAACAAGACAATTCCAATGGTGAAAGTGTTATGGGAAGGATTGACTCCCGAGGAAGCCACTTGGGAGATGGAGGAGGACATCGTTAGTCAATACCCGGATTTTATTACCTAAGGTATGATAACCTTCACGTTTGAATATAACATGTGTTACAATAGGTGTGTGTAATAGATGAATTTGTGGACGAAATTCTTTAAGGAGGGGAGAAAATGTAACATCCTAAAATTCTAACAAAAATAGTAATAATAATAATAAGTTATTAAAAAGTATAGTGCAAATAAAATATAAATTGGAGATTCAGTGTAAAGAAGAGATGGTATAAGGATTTATTAAAATTTATTAACTATTATAAAGAATGCAAAATTATATATATATGTGTGTGTGTGTGTTGGTGTGAAATAATTAAGAAAAGAAGTATACATGGGCGTTAAGCCCAAGCAGCCATTTCTTTGGCTAAAAAAAAAAAATTTAAAAACCCTATGTTATGTTTCACTCATAAACTAAAGTACACACACACACACACACACACACACACATATATATATATATATGGACACTGCGCAGTACCTTGGCGGGAATGAGAGGTGATGCGGCATGCGGGAGTATTTGAGAGGAGCACCGCACGAGTGTAGTGAGAGAAAGATATTTCCTCTCCTTGCCAATGCAACTGTAACAATATTGATCCAAGAACGCCACCAAACGGAGAAAAATTTTGGGAAGCACAAATCCTTATCATAAATAATTTTCCGAGCACATTGGAGGTCTTAGAGAGGTGAGTAACAGTATCTTTTAATAACACTTTCCATGATACATGTGTTTGTTGTGTTGAGCGATTTACCTATGATTTTGATGGATTTTAATTGAATGATGCATGTTATTGATAAAATAATTTTTAGGGGTATTGAATTAAAAAAAAAGCATTATTAAATTGTGTATTTATTCTTGTTACTGATGGAATGAAATACATGATTGGTATTTGAATTAATTGAATGACGTGCTTATTGGTGTATGCTATGCCTTGTGAATTTATTTGACATGCATGATAAGATCAAATATTTAATTTTTGGTAAATGAATTGTTACACGTATGAGACATGAAATTGTGCCTTATGATGAATTGTTTGATGTTTGCTGTAATACCACCTATGATAGGGGTATCGAAAAGTAGTACCACCGTAATGGGGTATCGAAAGTAATATCCCCATATAATTGGGATGCCGAAAATAAGTAATACTACCTAAAAAGGAGTATCGAAAGTAACACCGCCACAGGTTGGGGTGTCGAAAAGGAGAAATACCACCATGTGCACATGGGAGGTATCGAAATGGAAATGTCCCTGACGGGGAGGGTGACATCGAAACACTCCTCGTGAGTAGGGGTGGGCAATGAGACGCCATTGTCGTGTGATGTGTAATTTATGGCATGCCGCAAGAGGCCAATTTAATTAGGGAGGTCTTTGGGTTGCTTGGCTCGAACTAGAATTTATCCGGTATATGGAATGTGATGTATTGAGATGAGATTATTATTGATATTAAAAGTATTTTCTTTTATATATAGTATCTTGGAAAATTAGCGGGTGCCATGGACGGTTTTTCCAAGTTGCAGACGCGTGAACAATGTTATTTTTGAAAATATTTTATAAAACTATATTGCTGATCACTGAGATTTTATCTCATTATATTCATTACATGGATATTTTATTACTATTTTAATTAATGAGGTATACTCGTACTCAAATAATTTACGAAATTTTTATGACATGTATGTTTTAATTTAAATGATTAAAAATGATTTTTTTTTTATTGAATTTATTTTGGGTTACTAATGTAACTAAAGGCGTTACACAAGCTGTGGTGGCCGAGCTCTGCGAAAACCTTCTTCAGCTCTCCGAGACCGAGCTGTGGTGGCTGAGCTTCGAGGCCGAGCTGTGGTGGCCGAGCTCTATGAGAAACCTTCTTCAAGCTCTTTATCTCTTAGCCTGTGACTAGGTGGAGAGCATCAAGGCGTCCATGGAGTCCTGCGGACCATTACCATATTTTCACCACCTCCTCGCGCCATATATATTCCTTCCTCGTCTCCATTATTTTTGAATGAGACTTTCTTTTATTGTATGTGCAACCTATATTGACCGAGTTTCCCAAACTCGGTTTGAGCGAGTGGACTCACTTCTACCCAAGATGTTAGAGGTTGACTTCGTAAGGCAGAGAGAGGTGAGTTGCCTCTGTTCAAATTGAGAATGCCGAATTTTTAAGAGGCTTCGTTGCCACAAAATTTTTGTACTGATCATTGATCAATCATTCCCGGATGTCGATAAATATGCGGTACCGGGGAAAGTTTACCTCACTACCGTGGGCGCCAAATGTTCTCGCGAGATCCGACTTGCCGGAATCTCTCTGTAGAACGTCAAACCAAGAGTGAACAATGGGGGTTGTTTTAGATTATGGCTTGACAAAATATTGTATTCTGGTCCTACGTATCCCAATGGGAATCAAAGCCGGACGTAGTTCTAGGGTCGACCCTTGGTCATATGGTGATCTCAATCCCTTAATCTTGTATCTGATGAATACCAGCGAGCAAGGACTCTTCAATAGTCTCTTGGTCGAGCTAGTTTCTCTAATACGCTTAAGGGAGTCAAGGGTTTGTGAAAAAGTGAGTCTCTCCTTTGGGGTTATCCTCTTTTTATAATAGGATCCCTATATCTTAGGTCGGACATCGATCGGTTCTGCGGTTTCGGATTGACCCAAAATTCCCAATCCGACCAAAACCGAATCAAGAATATATGGCCCATTCCCGGCTGGCTAGTGGCCTCGGTTAGGGCGGTGTTGGTTTGAGCGGCTTCGATGAGTAGCAGGCGGTTTCGGGTGTGGTTTTTTATAAACAAAAAAATATGAATAGAAGTAGAAGAAACCCATAAACAAAACATGCAACTTTCAATAAATCCAAAAGAAATATTCAAGAACAACAACACAACACACTACGTAAAAACATGAAACTTTAAAAAGAAAAAGAAGCAAAAACTTCCGGAACATAAGAAAAAGGAGATTCAAAACACATAAAAGCCGATCTTCTTCTTATTCATTGAAGCAAAGGCGAAAGGGAAGACGCGCATCCGCGATCTTCTTCTTTGGCATATTTGAGAGGAAGGCCACGCCGTGCTCTGCGCTCTTGATGACGGAACGACGTGCTCTTGATGACGGCAAACAAAAGAGCAACGGCGCCACGCTGGCTGTGTCGACGGGCGAGAGAGATAGATGAACTCAAGTGCGTTTTGATGGGTCATGGGTGGTTGATGATTTTGGAGAGTATTGGAGAAAATAGAGAAATGGAGAAGGAGAAAGAGAAAGACAAAGATAGAGAGCATTTAGAAAATAGAGTAATGGAGAAAGTCGAAAAGAGATGGAGAGACATGGAGAACCGTGGAAGAGTAATTGAATTGGAAGTTTATAAATTAGAAAGCATTAAAAATTTTCTTTCAAAAAAAGAAATCATTAAAAATTAATAATGTTTGGATGACTTTGATTGCTTGACACTTTGATTACATAACTTTTTGTTTTCCCAATACATTGTTTTTTCCTTCCCAATACATCGAGAATCGAAGTTTGAATGGACGTAATGTTAAATGCATTGATTGTTCGGGCAAAGTGTACCGATTGAATAAATTTTCCAAACCCGCACCTACCAATGTACCTGCAGATGAAATCAATTGGAAAATCGACGACCCGTGGACCCGGTGTCACCCGCCCGCTTGCTCGCTTTTTAACTCGATCGGATTTGTCGGGCCTGGGTCGTTAACGGGTCTCAGGTCCAGCTTACTATATCTTTAAGAGATCTGGATTTATCCCCTTTATCTCTTAAATTTTCTTAGAGATGTGATTTCCTTAATTTATGGGATATTATCTTTTCTAACCGGATAAGGTTATTTAAGATAATATCGGATTATTAAAGATATATATGATCGGCATTCAAATCCCTGGCTGGGTTGCCTTTCTCGACCAAGACACTCCTCCTCCGCCTATTACTCCCACAGCAGGCATTTTGTGTTAATTAGACAAGAGAAAGAGGGGACAGAAACAAAGGGATGAAGAGAACACGGAAGAATTAGCACAGAACAAGAACAACAGTTGAAGAGAAAAATTGATGATGGTTTATGTGTGAAGGAAGGGTGGAGTGGCAAGTGTTTATAAAGGCAGAAAAGTATCGCTTGCTGATTTTACTAGGCTATCTACTCGTAATGATAATGATGGTAACTATAACTATAATACGATTATCAAGAAATTATCATATCCGTAATGATATTGTTGATAACATGTATAATATCATTACGGATATTATAATATTAATATCGATAATGATATTGTTTATTTTTTTTATAAGAATCCATAATGATATTGTTGCTAACATGTATAATATCATCACGATATTGTAATTTTATATTTAAGATAGAAATATTTGAAAACATTGTAATGCAAAATATAAAAATATAAATCTTGTTCCGATTGGAATATCATCTCTTTTCATAAATATTCTTATAAATTAATTTATATAATTTTTTGAAACAATATGGTTTTTATGTACTTAGAATAATAATTGATAAAGAAATATATACCCCTTCCGAATTTGCAGACTGATATCGGGATTAATCAATCAAATTCTAGAAAAACTGATGCAATCAATGATTTTGATTTGAATATAACTTTTTTAAATTATTTCATTTTTTCAATTTTAAAAAATTGTCCAAATCTTTCTAAACTTGGGAAATGGAAATCTCTTTTCAATTTGAACATGATATCATGATTAATTGCCTTAGAACAATCAAACTTTAGCATAACTTATTCAATGAATGTATTTTTGATTTGAATAAAAATTTGTTCATTTTTAGAATTTAAAACCTGATGTAATCAACTTATTAATTGATCTGTGGGTCTACGACTTCTATTATAATTCTGATTCTCTCTCTCTCTATGTGATCAACACATATAGATATTAACATGGCATAACCTATTCGAGTAGAATTTGAAACAGAAACTATGTGTGGGGTTCTACGACTTCTATTATATAACACTGGTTCTCTCTCTGAAACACTGATAATAACTTGCACAACCGTTTTGAGAAAAATTTGAAACAGAAAGCATATCTACGACTTCTATTATAACTCCGATTCTCCCTCTTTATGGTCAAACAAGTCTCCTCAACACTGCGGGAAAGAGGTAGATCTAGATTTCACACATAAGATATATTTACTAGGAGAGAAAATTCTTAGATAGCTAGTAATTTTTTACTATAGACTCATAAATCATCTAAAGTTATATATATTAAAATTACGTATATTCGTTTATCAAAAACAAAATTACTATACGTTTTAATGTTGTCTCTTCTTAAAATAAGTTATCATTCTATTTGGTAAAAAATAGCTGATAGATGATAATTAGTTTGGTGATAAATAAATTAGTTTATAGTTGATAAAGGACAAGCAAATATATATATATATATATATATATATATATATATATATATATATATATATATATATAATGATTAAAGGACAAGCGTTGATAGTGAATAAACTATCTTATTGTATTTGAACTATTTGATAAAATTAGAGATTGAATTAGCTAAAATTATAAAATGACATGTTTACACATATACTATTTATTTTAAAATAGTATAACTTGTAATACTTTAGTTTATTTTAAATGATTTATCTTATAAAAGATTTAAATACTATTTTTAAATTGATTTTTATTTTAATTTTTTAGTTGAAGAAATTAGATAATAAAAATAAAATGACATATTAATATGAAATTTTATATGAATATTATTTTTTATAAACAAATATATATTCTCTAATATTTTTTATCTCTCACACACACATATATAAAATAAGGATTGGTATTTTTAATTTTATTTACGAGAGGATAAATGAGAAATTTAATAAAAAAAAAATGGATAAGAATGAGAAAAATAAGCTATAAGCTCAAAATGTTACTTCAAATAGAGTCTATAAAAATGATGAAAGCAGTATCAAACACACATATAAGCTTACATTATAAGCTTATTTTTAACAAGATTATATTTGTCAAAAATAATTGGAAACTAACTATAAGTACGGTTTTTATAATCGATATATGTTAGCTAAAAATTTAACTGATTGAATTTAAAGCTGTTTCACAAACTTAATTGTTGAACTAGACTTTATAAATATATAATAACATAAAAGGACTTGTTTATATGTTTTTTATTTAAATTCCTTTTAAATTCTAATTAAAGATTTATAATTAGAATATTAATTTTTAAAATTTATTTTAATTTATTAATATTTTATTGAATAATATAAATGAAATGATATATGATTTTTTATATAAGTTTTATTTTATGAGGTAGGGCTTGGCAAAAGTAAGAATTTCGTTAAAAGAGTAAAGGTAAAAATGAGATAAAATTATTAAGTTACAAGCTATAAGAAAAATAAAACAACTTATGAAAAATTATAAATTAATGAGATAAACTTGTTTACAAAACACTTTTAACTCAAAACAAACTTATAAACTAAGTTGAATATGATATAAGCTAACTTATTTGAATTGTGAATATAGCACATATCCAAAGATGACTTTGTCAAGCCATCAATCACCATGATCTAGGGCTCTAGGCTCTTTGATTGAAAAGTTATTTTGTATCAAACCAAATTTACCCTGAGATTTTGCATCTAATGGAATAGTTAATGGGACAAATTGAAGAAAAAGACAAACTGAAGATTTTTTTGAAGAGCAACTGAAGATTATGTCATCAGTTGCTTTATCATAATTTATTCAGCATGCCACATGCGCAGTAATCAAATGATATCAATTTCAGAAAGGTGGGAAAACAATGACGAAAATTTCTTGAATCTTGATTAGAGTTCACCAGAAAAGTACTTCATCTAGCTAGCATTACAGTATATATTTCGCTCTTATTCTTACCCCTCCAATGCATTTACCTCAAAAATTGAAATACACTGATCGATTAAGGTAGGCCTGGACACATTTTACATTTTATTTTATTCTCTATTATAAATTTGAGAGCTTAATCTTAGGCCCATGCCCAGTAGAAAGTTTAATAATGTGAAGAAATCCATTACAGAGATTTACATTACCATGGTTAGACGGAACCACAAAACAGAATGACCATTCGTAATACAAAACCCAAAATACACGCATTATTATAATGATGCTAGCAGTCAGCAGATTTCCATTACAAAATCTAGTGCTTTGTTACTGTTTTTTATTTTTTGGGTTCAATTATTAAGTTCCAATTATTTTGTTTGGTCATGCACTCACATCAGTGGGTGGAGAGAGTTTGCTCTTTTGGGAAATGGATTCTTACTATAAATGCATGATATAATTACAGTTTAATAGTAAATATTTTTTTGAAGTTGATTTAGTGAAAATGTAATATAAGTCGTCCAATCTTAAATTAATGATAGAGGTTATTTATTACGTGTAAATACGTGGTTTAATTATTAAATGAAGTCTACTTCCTTTGGGGCATAGAATGTAGGCTCTTGTGTTTTTATTTTTAATGACGAAACCATGTTTTAGTTGATCCTACTTTTCGATCTTTCATTGAGCCCCGAGCGTATGGAACAGTTTCCGGAGCTCGCAAATGAGCAACAACAGAAAAGATTAAATAAAATAATAAAAAAGGATACAATGTACCAAAAAATAAAAATAAAAGGGCATGATAACTCATATTCCCATGAATGAAATGGAAGTATATTTTCGATGTTAATTTGCACGACATACATGATATTATATACAAACTTTCAAATATCAAATTTATATAACAATAACTCACCAACACCCCAACAAATATATGCTAAGCACACCCACTCAAGACACTCCAACAAATAATATCTTAATGGAATGAAATTGTAAGTATTTAATTAAAAATAAATTAGATTTTTATTTGATAAGAAGGACAATAAAGTAAAATTACATAGACTACAATAGGGTATTAGCAACCCTATCATCCTGCTCGAGCAGAATTCCAACGCTGCGGCCAGGTGAGTCGATCACCACCATATCAAATGAGCCTTGAATGTCCCTTCCGCGCCAAAGCATCTGCGATTGATTCATCGATCGCCGCATTATGGACGACTTCCACTCATCCATTCACGATGACGCAGAAGACCTAGGATTTCATCCAAGAGTACCCGAACATACTAGCCATAATAAACGAAACAATCCACCAGCGGAATGGGTATTATTTAAAAAAAGAAACTAACATTATTCTGAAAATAAAAAGCTACATGTTTTTTATTCTAAATAGAAATTTTGCTTGTGTGATATTGAACATGTACCGAAAAAGAGTTATCTTAAACTACAAAACCCTATGTTTGTTTCAGATTAAATTTATCGCAATGAACAATTGGTCTGTCTCGAGGCACTTAAAGCTCATGCCTGAAGCTTTTGGAGGATGGAACTTGGGGCGACTTTCATTCAAGGAGAATAACAAGAGCGTCCTTGGATTATTGTTTAACAAATAAGAAGAATTTTTATATGTGAAAATTGCCGCCATTTATTTTATAATATAAACTTTCTTCTTGGCTGCTTAACTAATAATTTTAGGATACTAATATGACCATTAGTTCAATACGTTGCAAAGAATTTTTTTAAAAAACATGCTGACAAATGATTTGTGTAAATGTAATCAATTGGCAATTGCCCAGCGATTTTTACGGGTCTGGTTTCGCAATTTCATATTTCAACCATTAAGGGTCTCCGTTGTATAACTACTAGACCCTGCCTTTTTTCATGAAGTTTGTTAATTAATAGGGATGTTTGCACATGGTTTGGCTTTGATCGATTTCTGAAAAAAGAAGCAAACTAGTTTAATAATTAATATTTGTACAAGTCAGACCACAGGCTGAGTTATATATGAGCATTTATTTTAGACTTTATGAACGGATTTAAAAAAATCAGATTAAAAATTGAATTGTGTTTGTAATAATGTTTTGGAAAAGTGAGTTTGTAAGAATTTTTGTTTTATTTGATGATAAAGAAAATCACATTTCGAGATTAAATATATAACTTCTCTGATCCTATATCTAAACTCACCTATTTTCTGTTTAAAACTAAAATTCTCGCTTTCCATCAAACAATATATCCACCCATAAATAAAATTATTTTCACTAATTTTCAGACTCAAAATACTCCCAACAACTGAGGTTTGATGCCAAACTGTCATTTATGCAAACCAAACGCACTTAGAAGACCAACTCAATGGGTTAGTGGTCCCAGGTCTGGTAAAACTGTTGAATGAGAAATTTTGGACAAAAAGTATCCCTCTTAAAATTAAAATTAATAAAAAATATTTTATATAGACTGATAGACCATATGCAAATATGCTGGGGATTCTATCCGACAATCATGATATTACGTAAGCTTACTACATATATAAACCGCACACCGGGATTCGGTATACGACGCAGACTTCCAACATCGCCAAATGCCACGCACAACAAGCAAGTAGTCAAATGCTAACCGAGAGACATTTCGGTAAGTTAACTCAAAATACAAATATCGAGTAAAGATATATATTCACTTTTTCAAAACTTTAAAAATTACTCTTTTCAATACAAAAACTATATTTTTAACTCCTTAGCAATGCCAGAAAAAATAATAGATCGAACTTTTTCACCAAATAAAAAGGAAAAGAACGATGTGTGAAATCAATGGGGAGGGGGTGTCTTACGGAACTAGAAAAACCTCAAAACCTGCAAGGTGATTTAACTTTCTCGTTATTTTTTTTTTTGATAAAATGCGTTTCATTGAGATTATCAATGGGGACCTAGTGCTATGGGCACGTATGTCTCCTATCCGGGGTGTTTATTCTTCGCCGTCATCTGCCGACACCCTCCTCCCACATTCGAGAATATCCGTGTACAACTCTCCCATAAACCTGAACATGCACACCGAACCTTTGCACTTAATATGCTATATCGGTGGGTGACTACTCTATTGCACAACCTTCAGCTATTGGTTGCTGTGTTAAGCATCAACTTTTGGAGCTGATACAAATACAACTCTCTGTGCAAACAGTGCTTCGTCTTGATAAACGCGTAACGAATAGAACATAATAACGAACTTGAGCTTAATGATATACAGAGCCGTAGAAAGATGTTTCTGCTCAAATCAAGAGTTAATAGTAACTAATATTAAATAACCATCTGGCGAACATTCGCTTATAAAAAAAAAAAAGCAAGATGGGAGGTATCATCTGATTTTGGGTTAGATCTTGGAAATTGAGAGACAAATGGGTTTCCCAAAGGGCAGCCTCCTCCCCATTAACACCTCTCCCAACAACACCCTACTTGGTTTCATATTCACGTGTTTCCCATTCACCTGTCCTCTTGCATTGGTTAAAATATTATCAAAGGGTATAAGAATGAGGGCACACCTCTGACATCATCACACAAGCAAGATAGGTTTCCTCTCTTCACATAATCCAAGTGAACTTGATCCAGATTTAGAACTTAAAATTTCACACTGTTATTTTATAACTTTAGAATAAATAGTGATTTAAGAAAAAGAGGATAACAGAGATGTTAGTCTGTTCTGTTGTCTTATTCGAAAGTTC